>OU744720.1:14419473-15681973 GCA_916613615.1 Steromphala cineraria | reverse complement strand
TTAATTAACCTTGAACATAAGCTCATTTCAGAGCTGTCATACATCAAGACACACCTGACAGCAGGTCTGATTGGCCACAGGTTGTGCATGTGAATTGTACAATCCATTTAAGACAGATCAATGTTAGACAGATGCTTGAGTGGTTAATTCAAGCAAGCACAGTGGTTAGGTTCTTAAAATATTAAGCCCAAGACTAATGCCTGAGTTACACCAAGGTCGTTCTCACTACGTCCTACTCCGTCCAAAATTAAAAGCAAAACGGCCTCGGACGGGATGTAACGAGTAACGATTGTTTATATTTTATCCAAATGTGACGCCAGTTCGTTCATACAGAGTTCTCAGCACGTTCACCTAGTTTTTATCCCGTACTCAGTCAGTTTCTAACACGTTTAGATCGGATAGTATTGCCTGTTTCAGGACGTCTTCAACCAGTTCAATTCCGTTCTTAGACAGTTCATATCCGTTCTAAACTAGACCAATCTCGTTCTTGATACGCACAATTCCGTCCTAGCTGCGACCAACTCGTTTTAAGACAGTTCTTGTCGTTTTCATTACGTCCTGATTCCGTTCTCAGTGCGTCCTAATTGTAAAATCATCCAGTTCTGGCCCGTTTTCAATGAAAACCCAGCACGTCCTTGCCCGTTCTCATTAGCGTTCTCAATTTCAAGGTGAAAACAGCATGCCTCCAAAGAAGAAGAATGGTCGGAGGAAGGTTGTTCACAGGGAATCAAATACCAGATCCACTAGCCCTGTAGAAGCCATAGTGGCCGATGCAAACAACACTTCACATTGTTTCTCTGCTTCCATCACAAACTGTAGAAAACCCACATTCATCATGCTGAGAGCTTCAAGTAACTTGCTTCATGTTTCTCTTATCACTTCTTTATCCCGAATGATAAAATTATCATTTTACTTGTGTATTTATACCCGTCCTTACATACCGAATTGCAAACGTAGTAAGAACTGTGTGAGAATTTTGCAAACGTACTAAGAACGAGTAGAACGCAATGAGGACCGTATTAGAACTTTTATGACTGTGTAAGAACGTACTACACACTTATTCAGAACATTTTCAATATTTTACACTTATTAGGACGTACGAACAACTGACTATGGTCGTACTGAGAACGAGTTACACTGGGGCTGAGGACGGAATGGACGGGGTGGAAACTGTGCACAAACGTATTGCAATCGATTCCCGACTGCGCTAGGTTCTTACTCGTCCTTAGACAGATCGAAGTACGGCAGTTCCGTTCGCAAAACGGCAATCCCGTTTTCAGTACGTTTGTACTCAGTCCAATTTCAGGACGGGGAGAACGTTTAACATGTCAAACGTTCTGGGGCACCTTCCCGTTTTTAGTACGTCCGAGCCAGTTCATAAAGTTCTTTAACAGTTGCCACAACGTCCATTTCGTCCTCGGACAGTTCTCAGACAGTTTTAGCCCGTTCTGAGAAAAACTCAAGAACGTACTGAGAACGGGCTTGGTGTAAATAGGGTATAAGAGGCCACATAATTGTGGTCAGTTTGTAACTTAACTGTATAAGGTATTGCTAATATTACTGGATCGGTAGTAATGATAGCGATGCATGAGGATAGCCTTGTCATTTATATTAAGGAGTTTCACAGGCTTCATATCGTAAAAAGGTGAATGGTTATGCAGGTTTATCATGGACAAATTAGATTTATAGGACATAATTTATAGGTGAGTATGTGTGAGTTCTACTTTGGACTGAGGCCCTTAATGAGACCCTAATGAGACCTAAAGATATATTAGCTGTTCTGTGATCCTACTAGCATTAACCGAACGGATGTTTCGAATACAGAGTTCTTTGGTTTGAACTACATCGAATGTAGTAATAAATCATTTGGTGATTCACATACACATTACAGTACGTCTCCATTACCCTATGAATTAATCCTATATCTAAAGATTTTGTGATTTGATAATCCACATCGAATTAAGCAAAATGTTATCATATACAAAATACGATCATTGCGTTTTTTGAAAGAATTTGGTTGCATGATTTATTTACCTTAGTTCGTTCATACATCATTCCGATCAACATATATTATTACGATATAGCCTATCAAGTGATCATAATGGCTTGGTTTTATTGATAAATGTGAAATAAATGACAAAGTCGTCATTTCTATGGGAAATTTATGTGTACTTTAAGTTTATAAATATCAAAGTGAAAAACTCCTTTTATATTACAAAACATTTAAAGAAGTATCTAGGAAATGCATGCTAATAAAAGGCCAACTGTGGCACAACGTTCTGTCAAATACTTGTTGAGGAGACAACAGACTCACTGTTAATAAATTTAAAGCATTAGTTTTAAATGTCCCTTGAGTGGTAATCACGGACACCCAAGCCTGTAATCGCTCAACCACTGCAATAGAAGTTGACTTAGAATGGGAAAATACATCATTCTATCTGGATCACTTAGTGTCAGCTGAAGAATTACAAATCATTGAATGTTAAGATTGTTAGGAGATGTTAAGTGAAAGAAGGTGCATGATCAGACAGAATGCTTATCTTTGGATGGAAACCAGCGATTTGATTCATCTGATTTCACGGCAGATTTTCATCAAAAATAAGATATTTGACATCAACAGTAACTCATGAAAAACGTATGATAACTTTCAAGTACAATTAGTAATGATTTAGTCATAAAAATGAATCACACCATATTTAACAAAGTAAGTATTTGATTCTTTACCAACACTTAATGTACATAAAACTTAAAATGTATTTTTTTAAATTTCAATTAAATGCGATTCAGTCTTTGTGCCGAATTTCATGTTGACTTTGATGTTGCGTTTAAAACAAATAGTGTGATTGTAAAGTGACATTGATTTATTTCCTAAAATATAAATGATAAATTTGTTTTCATGTTGTTTATTTCGGGAGGGGGTCAAAGTTTCTGAAAATATAATGGCTGCCACTGTTCGCATGATATTAATATTTTATTTCTTGAATACATGGTAGTGCTTTCATTTTTGTTACAAACTTAAAAAACCAAAACCAATTACTCTTACAATATATCTGCATGAGACCTAAATGCAATATTAAAAAAATCACTGCAAAAGAGTGTTCGTTTGACAACAACCTGAAACTAACTGATTTGATTACGGTTTTAGTTTAAATCATAGTGAAGCATTATCTTTAAACAAAAAAAAGTCTTCGTGACGACACGCAACGCAATTCTCTTACTGTGACAAAACTACTTTATTGAAAATCCAGACGAGATTATGTGTGCCAGGAAATTCAAACTTGTAGAGTGTTAATTCACTTTATACAGCCTACCGTCCCCATCTTGATTTTTTAGGAGTTTTATATACTCTTGCATGTAAATTGTGTATGGAATTGAGTCTAAACAACAACAATCATGGTTCAACGGTAGATGTCATAACTTCAAAGCACGAAACTTATCTTTATAGAAATGCCGCACATTATATTAAAATATAATTGAGAGAATTCATCTGGAAATTAGGCTCGAAAAACATGAATACCTCCGTCACTAATGCCGAAACATTGTAAACAGTTGCAAGGACTTTCTTAAGATATTCGCCGACTTGTACCACTAACGTCTTTATATGTCATAAAGAAGTGGCATATATTAAGCAGCATGTCTTTTGTGGATAACAACGTTAAATATATTGTGGAAATCAGATCTTTATCTGGTTGGTGTGAGGAATAATATCATGACATTTCATATATACCTTATTGCAATAGGGTGAATATGAAAACATTTTTTTTTTAAAAGATTAAGGGCATGTAAATGATGTTTCAAGGTTTTTGTTAATATGTGCCCAAAATGATGGCGTAGTATGTAAAAACTTGTCTGATCTTTTAATGTATGATTCAGGAAAAAGATGCAGCTTCTATTCGTTTGAAAAAATAGTGATAACATTATAAAACCTGCAATACGTTTTGAGCACTGTAAAGAAATTATTATTAGATTTGTCTTAGCTTTCATTAACTAGATTAGTGTTTGCGGGACACCGCAAGAACAGAGCAGCCCCGAAACTTGGGGTTTCGCCTTACCCTGTTCCGCCTTCTACAAGCCTCAGCATATTGGGCATTTTCTTGTGACCTTGACGTTTGACACTCAATGTCACGCAATCAATGAACACATTTAATTGGAAATAACATTAATATATCGAATCAAAGTGTTTAAAGTTAAAATAATCCATTTTCACAATATTTGTTGACCTTGCTGTGACCTTGACCTTTGACAGTTAGTACCCAAAACCTTTCCAAAATTTTGTACTTCTCAAGAGATAATATATACAAAATTTAAACTTCATAGCACAAAAACTTTTCAAGTTAACGCGTTTACAAGGAATTTTTTGGTGATTTTATATTTCGTGACCTTGACCTTTGACCTTGAAAGTGAACATGACATTCTAAGTCCCCAGAGGTGTAAACAATTACACATGTTTATGAGTTCTGAAAGTTGATTAAGTTATATCCAAATTAGTTGCACATTGTAATAACACAAATCTCCTGACCTTGACCTTTGACCTTCAAGGTTACACAATCTATGAACACTTTTCATTGAGTATAACAATCATCTATTGATTAAAAGTGTTCATAGTTAAAATAAAGCATTTTCGCAAAACCATGCTAAAGTCGTGACCTTGCTGTGACCTTGACCTTGAACAGATTGTAGCGAAAACCTTTTCAAAATGTTTTACTCTTCCAAGGATGATACATACCAAGTTAGAGCTTCATAGCACAAAAACTTTTCAAGTTATCGCGTTTACAAGGATTTTTTTAGTGATTTTATAGCTCGTGACCTTGACCTTTGATCTTGAAAGTGAACATGTCAAAATCGTTCCCCCGAGGTATAAGCAGTAAGTTATGAATACAAGTTCTGGAAAGCTTAGTAGAAAAAAGTTATAGCCATTAGTATGTGCGCGGCGGACGCGGCGGCGGCGGCAGAAACTGCACAAAACCTGATAGCAGCCCCGTCGAAGGACGGGGCTGCTAATAATGCATCGATTGTACCGTTAAATGTCATCCACTGCTGGATTGAGAAATTCCTCATATCCAAATGTCAAATGCTAACAATAGAAATGTACCTGTTTCAAATGAATGAGAAGCGTGTTAATTTATTTTAATCTATGTAAACAGCTCTTATATTTGTAATTGATCCGGCATGATAAAACCTGAAATATAGTTTGAGTCATGTATATAGAGAATCTCACCCAAGTGTCATCGGTTACCAAATAGATCAACACAAGTTGATAAAAGTCACAAATTTTACTTTTAAGAACGAGTGTTGATATATTTGATATTACAAGACACGAGGGTGAGATTCTATTTATCATCCAGAATCATTTTTCATCACATTTGCAAAAACATTGTACATTTTTTAACACTGCATAGCACTAAAACTCCCCAAGAAGTTATGTCATAGCATTGTCACGTCGTTGTGGTTATGACGTAATAGCATTGTGACGTCATTTCTGATGATGCACAAACTTTGTGATGTCTTGTCCCTGCTGATGAGAGGGCATTGTTCAAAATCTACTGTCAAAACAAGCGATATTTACTGTGGAACACAGTTTTGATTGATACAATATTTTTTAAATACTTGATTGCGTGATATATTTTACCATGTGTCTTCCTTCAACATGGCAGAAGAACAAGCAACGACTGTGACTGCTTAGTTTAACCCGTTTAAACGTCTGTCTAACGGTGTCTTTGATGGATTGTGAAATTAACATGCACAACCTGTGGCCAATCAGACCTCCTGTCATGTGTGTCTTGATGTATGACAGCCTTGAAATGAGCTTATGTTCAAGGTTAATTAGAAAGTTGGTGGTTGGTAACTGACGTGAAATAAAGTTCCAACAAAATCAATTTCTGTCATTTCAATATGGAGTTGAACTATGGTTACTTGATCTACAAGTAGCTAATAACGAAACGAAACCCTTTGTCCTTTACAACAAAAGAGTGACTATTTCTAAAAAAAAATTCTATTGGAATGTTGAGAATGACATAAGATGACTATGACCAGAGAACAATCTAATGCTACGTTACAGGTCACGCATCTGTGCTGTGTTGATAAAACATCAGTGTTTGCAGTATTTTTGGACAGCAAGAACAAGTTTAAAGTACCTTTTGCCTGAATATCTGATCTAAGTGTTCATTCGAAACTGATTTGATTTGAACTATTATTTAGGGGTTACCGAAACCAATTTCAAGGTGCCATGGAGAGCGCTGTACATTTTCCAAAGACCATAGCCGGTTTGCCTTTTGCCAACATTATCAATCAAATTTGATTTTTTGACTTGTAATCATAATATTTTTGTAATTCCCCCACAAAGTGTTCAGCGGTAGCCATTGAGATTATCGCAAATTTCTTCACCAACGGATGCAATATCTTAAAAGTGATCTTCAAAAATAACGCATTATTCTGTATTGTTTTGATATCTATAAAGAGACACGATTTAAAAGTATCAATATAACGCTCATACATTTAAGTGCAGTACGCCGACATTGTGACGGTAATGATCGAACGCTCCAATTTAATTTGTACATTGTTTGAAAACTTCTTTAGAATACGCATTTGGTAGGTAATAAACATAGTAATCACGTTAACAGGAGGTGTCATTCCGGCCTCTTTAATCTATGTATAAGATTTATTTTATTACTATGTTTTATTGAAATCTGTTAATTATCATACAACTGTGTGCGTTGAGTTTCTTCACTTCATAGTCTATCTTAGTGCACATATTATGTAATTTGGGTTTGGAAATAACTTCATCAGACCTTATGAAGGGGCAGTCATTATCAATGTGTAAATAACCATTCTTGAACTTAGTATTAGGATCGTACACATTCACGAATTGTGGCATGATAACATAGACAGGAGGAGTCATATCATAAACTCTTATCTTCTCAAATTCCGATTATAATAGTCTATATTTGCCTTCTGAGATTGCATTTCCTCTGTGCAAAATCATATGGCATCCGTTAAAAGCTGTTATTACTACTTAGTAGAGATTTTCACTAAAACCTCTGGTCATTTCAATTACCTGTAATAACTGAAACGGGTTATGATATGATCTGAAAATATGTTAACTGTGAATAATATATATAATATATGAAATTAATCTTATTCTATGTACTGAAATCATGATCCATTTCATTTCAGCAATGCCACAGTGCCTCGAAGATATCTCAAATTACACATTTCAAATGGGATACGCATGTAGGTGCACAAACACGTAGGAATGCAGCTCTATTGCAGTTTTGAAATGAATAAGTGAAATGCTTCGAAATTATTTCACATCATCTCATAGTGAAATATATCGTGAAATATAGAAAAATATTGTGCAATATGTGATCCTTCACAGTCATATTTTAGGTCCTAAAAGTTTTAGAATTAATGTTAATTTTTCATCAACGACCATGTCAACCACTTGATTAAAATTTTCCGGTGTATAATCAAAAATTAAAAACACTTTCCATTTATGATATTGATACACAACGCAAATTGTTGTCGTTCAAGAGCATGACAACAATTTGTGGTAAGTTGTTTTAAGTTTCCTTTTCAAGCGTTTTGTTAGATTATCGGCAGAATGCCAGTTGAAAAGACTCAAGCGAAATACGTATTATCACTTCACATGTACCGGTTATATTGCTTTTACATTTTTTTAATTAACATACTCCGTAGTGAAAGTTTCATAATCTGCCCTTGGCTTGTTGCTCTTCGAAGTAAGGATATTTACAAATGATTCAATAAAATAAACCGTAACACGTTATTCTGCATCATTGTTCATATCTAACAACACAGCTTAATGTATTCTAGCAGGCAAACAGTTTTCTGAGCACATATCAATTATTTCTGTGCATGACATGGAAGTGGATTATGTGTTTTTAGCAGTTTCAGAATGCAGACAAGAGAATGTGAATATAGATTATGAAATGTACATGAATCTTGTTTCTTTTCAAAATGTGGTTAACAACAGTTTGTTCAGCAGTTATTATTTTCTGATTGATTATCCTGACTTGTATGCAGGGACTGCATGTTAATAAACCTTTTTTGACATACATGGTAATTTAAAAAATAACATGCATGCTTTTTACAAACATTGTTCTCAAACCACAAGGAAGTTATAGAAGGGTAGTTCTCTTTTGTAATGCGTTGAACTTGTCTTTATTGTCTTATATTCGTTTTAAGATGATGTTAGATATCAACTATGATGACAAACGTCACAAAATACAATCTATTCACAATCATCAACCTGATATGAAACAAGATTTGATTCTTTTGTCTCTAATATGGCTCAAATGCCGTTGATTTACCGTAAACTATCACGTTTCCAAAATTATAATGAAAATACAAACCTTGCTTAAATCTCGATCAGAATGTATTGAAACTGTTGTCAAACACTAAAACCTAAAAACTCTCTTGTTACCCGATTCAGGCTATTTTGATTGCCAATACCAAATAGCAGTATCTACATGAATTATTAGTAAATCTTAACAAATCAACTATATTCATGCAGGAGTCACTTAACATTGCTTATAAAACCCATAACAATTTATACTCACATCACACACTCATATACGTGTTATGTTTTCAATGATGAGTGATTGAGGTGGAATTTAACGCAGCTTTACCACTATTTCAGCCATTAGCGGCTGGCCATGATGACCCAATTTAGCTGTTTCATGATATACTATGACAGGAACACATTTATGTAGAAAAATATTGATTTTTCAATCACTCATAATATCATTTTATATTCTACATTACAGAAAGAGGACACATATGTTAATTTATCACTGGTTTTACGTGCAATATCTGACTCAGTTACGATAGTCTTCAGTGGGCAGCGTCATTCCATTATCAGGAGAAGCTTTTGTGTCTAGTTCATTGGTCCTTTATCATGTTTACAAGTGCTTATAGATATATTTATGTGGTATGTGCGTGTCTAAGTTCATAGTATTATTGTTAATACCTAGAAATCTTCAGAAGTGAACTGTAATATTACATGTATGTCGCTAGAAGGTCACCACCAACACAACTCTTTTCCAGGTACCCATTTCCTGCTGGGCAAACAGAGGCACATTTTGAATTAAGTCTCTTGCCCAAGGTGACACCACAAGTCTCTCGGCTTGTCTCCCAGTGTGGGGCAGGGAATCAACCCTTCAATCTTTCAGTTTATTCAGCAATGAGCGGATAACCCACTAATTCAGCGAGCCGCACCCGTTGGTGCTGAACTATACTGATAGCGGTCGACTGAGCATTGCACAGGACCACGTGCCACCACATTGTATATGATCCCGACGGTAAACCCAATTTGAAAAGAAAACACCTGTATTTCCATTCTTTAAAAGAAATCTTTGTTTTTTATCTAAATTGTATTGGAAATGGTGTATTTTAGACAGTGTTATGGTCCAAATCGGTTGAATTCGAGGTTTGTGTTTGCTACTCTTGTCACGGCAAAACACTCTGTGACTCGGTTACGTTCGATATATACGTTGATGACAGCAATCCTTACGAAAAATTCAACTCATGAAATGTTTGACACGGTCAATGAGATTGATAACACGATCTTGAAAAGGAAATATATCTTTTATCAGGCAACGTTGTGTCGACCTAGATACAAAAAGGTCACTGTTTTATATGTGACCATCCCACACGCAATAGTGCTGTATCCATGCTATTATTTTCATACACACTTATATGTAATGTAATTGTAATGTATTTGTAATGTAATGTATTTGTAAGTTGACTATACCTATTTTAATTAAATGTTTGTTTCAGTGTAACATGTAGTTTATCATTTATCATCAATCATGTTACCATTAACAACTTGAATATATAGTTCAGACCGCAACTGCACTATAGAAATATGTGTGGCCTTGATACCATGACTTGATATATATATGATGTTGGCATAACCTTTACCTCTATGGTAATTCCTGATTAATACCGCTAACTAAGCTAGAAAAATATATCAATACTGTTGGCATTTTCAATACTTGTTGACTTTTGGGGTGTGATTCTTCCAGTACTAACCAAAACACTAACAATGTAAGTTGTTTTGTTGATATTCTTAAGAAACTTAATATGGTTATGCTAATGGTGAGATTTGATAAGTTGTGATGTGATGTGATGTGATATGATATGTCATGATATGATAAATATGATATGATATTTGGAAATATTCTGAAATATAGTTTATGTGCGTTTGTCAGTTTTGCTCTGGGACATGTCAACAGACATCAGGATGCTCACTTCGTAAGAGAATGGTTACACTTTTTATTTATGTTTTTTCAATATTTTTTGTTTAGAAATATCGTATCAGATGAACTTATTAATTAAATGATAAATGTCACGTCGGTTATGTGATGGGATTGACCTAGTCATGGAAAATGTGCTCCTTGTGTTTGACGTTTGTCTAAGACAACAATTGCATCTAACTTAACATCTTAGCCTCTTTGATGTTAAGTAAGATGCAAATTGTATCTTATCCTGTTGTTATTGTTATCTCATCACCATGTCCATATGTATAAATTGCTGTACTCCAATTTTCCCATTGGCTTGTAAACGGTATAAGAATCTATACCGAAACGTCGCTACAGAAGTTGATAATTCATAAACTCCTTGTCTTCTTGAGGGTTATATTAATTGTATTGGCATATTGTCATTAACAATGTATTAATAAACGCATACTTCAAATGTAAGCACTGTCCACAAAATAAAAGTTAGGGCTTTTCATTTAATAAATGTGATTGTTGAAATATATTTAAGATGAAACTTTCTATAAAACTGTTTTATCATATTCAAGTACGACTTCAATGGATCATCAATTACTAATGTTAATCTGTTAATTGTACTTTTTAATTATACCAGAATTATTACCAGTTATTTCTATTCATGCAAATTGATTATTGATATAAGTACAGACAATTTTCTATTTTCCCTTATATTGCATGAAGAAAACTAAAAAAAATATTAGACTTAATCTTTGTAAAAATTCATAAACATCAAAATGAATATATGATATAAACTATTTGATTAGTTTGGAACTAATTTGAATTGTTCATAGTAAGAATTATGGCCTAAGAGTAATTGAAGGGTCCGGATGACGGGGTGTCAAACAGGACTGTTAAATGCAACCTAGCTCTTCAAAACGACTCAACTTCGAATGTTCTGAAAGCTGAGATAATTATCTATACAATGATATATGGAATGACACCATTGAATTTTGTTGCAGAAAGATTAATCACAATCAAATCGCATAATTTTCGAGTTTGGTTGCAGTCCCCTATAGTCCTGTCCACGAAAATACATGTTTTTATCAAACAAAAGAGCCTGGGCTTGAAGAAATTTGGTTGCAGATGGAATATATGATGATTTGACAACTGTTGATCACTTACCTGGCTTGTTATTTACATTTCAATGACACATCAGCCACTTACCGATCGCTATCGAGTCCGGTTTTCGATCATGTCACATCATGTTTTGAAATCGTTTCTGACATTATGGATAGAAATATTTTACTGACCTTGATTATTTTAACAATTTCTATCACAAAGCATGTCATGGTAGATACTTTAGACAATCTTTGACCATATTAATCCCTAAATTTCATTTCTGTGTTTCAACGTTCTCCCGAAGCAGATTCGAATTGTTGTCATATCTCAAAAAGATTCTCATTGGCTGTCACAAATTCCTTTAATTGCCAAATGATTTTGATAGAAAATAAACATCAAAAAGAAAGTTTAACAAATAGTTTCTATCCAAAAACAGAATCAATCAATCAAAAATAGAGCCATTGGCTCTGTAGCTCATCAGGCTTCATCATCAACTATGATGTAGAGAGTGGCCAACGTGATTCCCCCTTTGTAGAGGCGGCCACAGGGTCACCAATCATAAAATTACAGGCCAGATGAGCTTAAAATTAGGAAATTTGAAAAATTGTTGGAAATCAACCAATTGTAGGACACGTTACATACCGCATGGCATTACGTCACACACAGAGCGAGAGGGAACCTGTCAAAATGGAACTGTTGATTTGTTTTTGTTTTCACGTCAAATAAGGTAAATTATAAAACTCCTGCAACCAAATTTGGCTCTTTGCTATTCAACAAGCAACTGCAATCTCTGCAACCAAATTAGTGTTTGTCAAGACACAAAAAGTGATGGATATTTGCTAGGAAACCATTTGGTTGCAGTTGCCTATAAGGGACTGCAACCAAACTCGAAAACTCCTCGATTTCATTGCGATTATACGTTCTGCAACCAAACTCAAGGCTTCAAGGAAAATAATTGATTTATAGTAAATCTTTTTAGCTGTCAGAATATCTTCATTTCAATCATTTTCTAGGAAAAGGTTGCATTTTATTGATGTTTTAGATACCCCGTCATTCGGACCCTTCAATTACTCTTCAAGACCCTTATCAAAATTATTGTATAAATAAATTAATGTTATTTATTTGGAAATTATCATTACAGCTGTTCAGAATAAGATTGAAACCTGACAATACAACAATTGTTTAATGTCGTTTAAAACTGATTTTGAAAATAAAAATTCACACTTACTGATTTAAATCAATATCAGTAAAATGCAAATTATACCTTCTGGTTGTTGATTGAGAGGGATATGCAGAACCTTTGATTTATTGACAAGATGTACTTCAATACTTACATGAATAATTATGAAAGGGTATCAAGCAAAATTACACAATGTCATTATTTAAAAGTTTAAATCTATGTTTGTGATATTTGTAGTACATAGATAAGATTTTAAAACATAATATTTAAAAAAATGATACATTAAATTTTTTAGAAATTAATCACATGAAAGCAAATGTTGATTCAACACAGTAGACATTAAATTGGTTCTCATTGGTAGATACTTTAATACATGAGTACTATATCATCTTGTTATCTGAAAAATAAATCAGTTTGAAAATGTCATCTATTTAGTGATGACATATGAATACCATGCTCTATTCTAATAATGTCCTTAGGAAAAGAAATTGATGGCTTTACAATTTTGCAATAACAATATCTAATGAAAGTTTATATTTCTTGAAATTACTTACCTTGTTGATACATTCGATATTTTGAAAAAAAGTATTTTAATGACATTTCAGTTGCCAATATGCCTATGTTTGATCAATAACATCCTTGTTAACCGATTTTGTATGGTAGATAACTATATTACAAAAACGACATCTTACAACAATAATAACGATTACAGTTTCAACTGCGATCATAAGACCTACTCATGATATGTTTCTTACTGCATTGTCGAGTATTAAACAATGTCTTGAACAACCAAAATTATCTCTCACGCATAAATATCCGTTGCCAAATCTAAAGTAATGAAGTCACTCTGTTGTGTCAACACTGGGTCATATTAATAAAATCAACTGCGTATTGACTTTTCAGACGTTGAGGGTGTCAGCATTTAACTATATATCTATTATACATAGTACAACTTTCCATGATGTCCGAATACGTACATACAATATCATAACTTATTAACTGTATATTTCTATGTCAACCTACAATTGTGAAATCAGTTTTTTTTTAATTTTGCTATGTAGGATTGATACACATCCAGTATTTGTTTGTCAACAGTACCCTCTGTTCTTCATTTGACCGGTAAAGCGCGGAGCGTGAGGGCAGTGCGAGTGGTTTGCTATAACTCACACTCGTGCATCCAAGTGCATTGATGAATTAAACTCCACCCCATGTATCCCATGTCTGATGAGCACCGAAAATTGCATTATTTTGATAGTAGATTATTGGTGATATATAAAAATGTTGAAAGGGCAGTTTCTAATGAAAACCACTCTTCTGAAGCTTGTGATATATCATACCGTAAAATACAAAACTTTGCTAATTTGGCGCAATATATATATGATTAACAAATAATTTTACAACTTAAGATAATGATATATGTATATCATGTATAACCAGTATCGATAAGAACCTAGACACGCAAATAAGACACAAATACATTGATGTGTACTTGTAAATAAGATAAAGAATCTTGGCTACTTCAAATAACTTTCTATCTTATAAAACTCAGAATGCTTCTTCTGTAGTACATCATAAGAAAGTGATATATTTCGTGTAAAAATGATCGATCGGTAACTAAAATGTCAACCTTCCATGTTACAAGATATAAAATATTATTGTAAGAGGTGAATTCTGATGAAAGTAAATCAATATTTATATCACGGCAAATGTGTTTCAATCAACATATATCGGTATGCAGCTTAATTGGTTCACCAAAGGGCAGTTTTATATCACGTATTTTCTATTTTGTTTTTGTGCATGTCTTCTTTTCGTGCAACAAACTTGTCAATATATGATTCGCATTATCATTCAAGGCAGGGCGGTTCAGACGGTGCATCATGTTTACAGAGAGCGCTTACAAACTAGCTACAGCTAAAAAAAAAAAAAAAAAAAAAAAAAAAAACTAGCTACAGCTTTATCTTAGATAAATATTTATTCAACTGAATAACTACAACACTTAAAACAAGAAAAGTCTTTATAAAGGCATGCTTGGTGCCACATGAAAGGGATTGTGATTATTCGACCAATTTGGGTGATTAGTGAACAGTAACAACACTGGGTAACGATACTAATATTAGCACGAGTATTATCAATCAATCATCTCATCTTTTACATCTCAGAGAAAGAAATTACATATCTGAACACAACAATACTAGATCTCATGGTGTTGTCATGTAGCGTTGACAATGACAGGATAATGTGCAAAATGTACTGCCAAAACGATATCTCCAAGCCGCTATCGCTTGCTCTCTCCCAAGCCATGATGGTAAATTATTAACAGGGGTATTACAGATACTGGAAAAAACACCCGGTTTGTTATGATCCGAAGTCGGTGAGCTAAGCAGGCCTGATGGTCTTAAACTGGAACCAACGATATATATCATATTCTAACTAAAGCAGGCGTTTGTATTCAGTAGCTCTGAATATAATAACATGTTTTCAACATGTAATCATTTAGTGACATCGTTAAGTATGACTTGTAACGTGGTCGTTATTGCTCCACCTATAAGTAAACATTAGTCTTACTGCAATGTCACCATCGCACTTACAGAAATATTCCTTTTAATCAGGCGAGCCCAATATGAAATTCAATCGCGTGGGTTATAAAAAAGAGGATTCTGCGATTATTGAATTCGAAATAATCTAGAACAAATGCAGACTCTTCTTCATGTGAAGTTGTTTTTTTGTTTTAGTGTCTTAAGGACCACAAAACAAGGTCAATGGGAATGGATGTCTTTACTATCGTAGTGAAGGTTATAGCTTAGATCGAGTTTGTTTGGCCAGGAATTAATAACAATTGACAATTTTTTTTTACGCCGCTTGGGCAAATTTCAGCCATTAGCGGCGTGCTATGCATTTGAGTTTTGCCCATGCGGAAAATGTGGCCATGTAGAGAATGCTTGTGTAGAACAAATTAAGGAATTCACTCATGTTGATGGACTATGCATCTGAAACCTTCTGGAACATATTCAGGCCCTTGTCCAATTGTGCAACTTTCAACTGACTTGCTAGATAAGTGTAGGATAAAACATGATATCCGGGGGAATTATTGAAATTATGCTCAATGCCCGCAGGAAAAGCTCACGGGCATTCCCCAGAGAAGGTGGGGATAGTTTTTTTACAATGCCCCCCGGATCATATTTTATCTTACTAATTAACCGACAGAAACAGTAGGAAAACAATTTTGTATTGAAAATAAAGTGTTGGACACAGTTATGGAAAGACATGTCACCGAGAGTCGACCCAATGCGTTTTCGGTTGTGAAACGCATCGCGCAAACGCGCCGCGTCAGCCTTGGTATGTTCTGCACATGCAGCCAGAATTTATCTTCAGTGGAACGTTGACTCGCGAAACGACTCGAAATCCCTAGATAGTCAAATAATCTTGAAGAATGATCAACACATACTTAGTGGTAGTTAGTTAGTAAGTGCCTTAGTGTTCCTAAAAGTGAACATGTTACAACAAACGTTTTAAACCCAGGCCTTTGGTATAAGAAGACCTCACAAAATGGGTTCCATTAGCGTTGCCTAATGGCTCAGTCGTCAGAGCGTTTGAGTCAGGGTTCCGGAGTGTGAACTATACGACCAAGGCAAGAGTATTTCTATGGACGAACAACCTCTTTATTTAAATGTTCGAAAAGTGTAAAGATAATTGCCCGGGGCAGAGGGCACTATTCAGAAAATTGACCGGGACAGAAGGCATCATCAAGATAATTGCCCGGGGCAGAGGCACGTAATATAGATAACTGACATTCGAAGTTATATTGTATCAGACCTGATGGAAATTACGCAAAAACGTATCTATTGAGAACAAAAACACTGACATCACTGAATGTTTATGATAATCAAGCAAACGATTACAAGTTTTCGAACTAAGCATTTGCGAGTCTGCACTGAGACACTAAGTACATGGGGTCGGATTTATTCATGAAATGCCTAAAATTACGATAGTGCCGAAACACGTTATCTACGCATTTGTCATGATATGATTTCTATCAGTTTTGTTATTGCGTATCTGACAACGTACAGAGGATGGCGAAAAAATAAATTGACTATAAAATTATTTATTCGATATTGTTTAAAAGTTGATGTAAACAAGATCACCTGGCGATAGTTTCTGCACAGATCGTTACTTGTGGTTACCGTTTTCTGTTTTAAGTCATCAACACAGATTACAGAATTTAGGACACGTCATATGGGCCATACTCTCTTGACATATATGACTTGGTAGCAAGGCACAGCCATCGTTCTTCAGTTGATCAACACACTGAGGAGAATTTGTAGGTGTAGTTTCTAATTGAGTAACCTTAGTAGTAGGAACATTAGTTTTCGAATGTTTTGTCGTAGGCGCTGTTTTCTCAGTCGTTGTCATAGTTGTTGTGGTAGTTGTTGCTGTTTCTGCTCTAATTGGCATGGTTGGCGTTGCTGTGAACATATGAGTTGTTAAGTGCATGGCTGTTATTATTATGATGTAGTCTTAACATTCAGGAAGACAGGGATGCTATTCACATCTGTGCAAAGGAATTAAGTAATGAAAAACGTAGGAACAGATGGAGTAGGGGTAGGGGTTGTTGTAATATTTCGTTTAGTCGTTATTTTAGAAAAACAAGTCAATGAAATCAAACAATAGCGACAGAAGCAGGATGAAAGGGTGCGCGACTCAACTCAAAAGTTACATAATATTGGTCGAAAAATCGCATGCAACTATATTGTAAGCGATGTGGGGCACTTTTCGTGATAAATATGACTCTGACAGGAAATACGTGGATACAAATACCTTGATGTAATAAGAAAAAAAATGATGAAACACACACATAATTATACGATTTTGTTCAATCAGTTCAACAAATGCGGGTGACAATTTAAAACTAAGTGTATGAGTAATTTAGAAATCCACCCGGTTAAATAATATAAAGACCAAGGCGACTGAAGCGCAGTTTTTATGCACGTCCTGTCGTCAACTACCTACCACATAGATTACAGAACTTCCGACACACAGTGTGGCCGATATCATCTTCACACACATTCGATATAGAAGCACAGCCATTGTCCACAACTTTATCTAGGCATGGAGTTGTTGTGGTGGTTGTTGTAGTTGTTGTTGAGGACGTTGTTGTCGTTGTTGTAACTTTGGCGGTCGTTGTTCTATTTAAGAAGTCATCAATAGCGTTTTGTAGTTTCGTTTCTGTTAAAAAATAAAAATAGTAGATTCTGATTTCTATGAAATAATGATTATTGTAGATATGCAATCTTATCTAATATTTTGTGGATAAACGAAATCAATGCTTTGATAGGAAAATGTCAATACAATATCGAGCTTCAAAATGATGTTTTAATTTTCGCAAAAAGACGAACTTAAAAAGTTACATTTCACCTGGTCGAAATATGTTGTTTAACTGATAATATTAAACCTGACAGGAAAGTCGTTTATTTCCCTTAGTTTATTCGCTAATGCAGACTTCACACTGTGGCGAATATGACAAAAGATAGAAACTCAAATTTGATAAAGAACAAATTATTTGCCCCCGCAATGCCGATTTTTCCGCTTGAGGAAACGTAACTGACTGGCCTACCTAATTATAACAAACATTTACAAATGATTTGGCAGAAAGAAAAGATAAAACAAATTCGATATATATACTCTCGATGCACACGGAGTAGGTTAACATAGTTGATTTTTAGAAGACACAATGAGATGCCTACGTAAAAAACAATAGTCAATAGTTATAATATAATAGGGACACACGAACACGACCAATGTCAACCCTCTAC
The DNA here is from genome assembly GCA_916613615.1 of Steromphala cineraria. Lineage (NCBI taxonomy): Eukaryota > Metazoa > Mollusca > Gastropoda > Trochida > Trochidae > Steromphala > Steromphala cineraria. The sequence goes on along the minus strand of OU744720.1, from coordinate 15,663,632 downwards.
CACTATGTTACAGCCATTCCCATATAATTACAAAATGGTTTTGTTACTCTCTTTTCGGCGATTCTAATTCGTCAAGGGCTCTCATAAACATGCACCCCACCTCTCGATGAATTCAGAAAAATGTGCAACCATACCCCGTGCATTCATTCCTTGTGACGGCACAAACAACTGACGCAATATTCCGGCTTTGACAGTGGCGAGTTACGTTCTGTTGCAAAGACAGATGTAACATATCTTATCACTTCCCACCTGCGTTTGTAACAAGTAAATCCATTCCTCCCTGTAACGAAATCCATACCTTTACCGGAAAGGCTGCATTTTAATAACTAGGCCTACGAGTCCTCACGCTTGTTCGCTACGAGCGTCTTGCAAACGGCGGACATTTTGAACGTCTTATAGGGTTCTACTGAAAATACGGATTCCGATTAAAACGACATGTGCTACGCGATTTTATACAATATGTTGCTGTTATACATCGATAGAGGCATAAAACATAAAACAATCCTTAAATAGTTTTTTTTGTGACCGTATATAACTAACGATGACGATTATTTTGTAACCACTATCGGGCGTAATCGTTAACACTGTACAATTCATGTATCATGCATCGTAGTCAGAAAAGGGGATATAGTCAAGTCACCCTAATATTGTTATCAATACCTGACCTGATATCAAAACCTTAAGAATGGTCACCACAGAGTCCGCAGGTGACTGGGCAAATGTGGATAGCAAGGGAATCTGCGCACATGTTAGGATTTGAAAGTGTTGAACACTCGTTGTGTATCAGTGTATCTTTGCAGTATCCCTCGTCACCGAACGTAGATTTCACATAGTCACAAAAACCACAGGTTTGTTGACAAACACGAACCCCAAGGTGACCCTAAAACAGCGGAGTTATATGAACTGACATATGCATTATAGAGAGAATAATTACATGTAAACATATGAACATTTTGGTTTACTATATTCAAAACGTTAGAATAAAAGTTAACGAACTGGTTATGTGAACTGAAAGGATTATAAACTTCATCGTTGTGACATACGATATGAATGTTTAAGCTTAATAATACTAATGAACAGTGAGCAAAGTGAAATGGAAAGTACGTTTGCAAAAGAATAATAAAGCTCCTTCTTCGTTAAGCTTGATATTTTCGTAATAACGAACAACTTTTATCAACATTTATATTGAAACAAAAGGTTTACCAAGTAGAACCAGGATATCTAAAATATCTTTCTTCAATTACAAACTAAATACTTTATTAAAAATAAAAATCCTATTTTTACATTGGCATGTGTGGAATACATTAACCTTGTCATTTTGTGTTTGCTTTAAAACTTCGATATATTTCGGATAACTCCAATGGCGTTGAGCAGCTGGTGAATCAAAGAGCCTATGGCTTCAATTATTAGTGCATCCATAAGCATTGGATTGTGCTCATAGGTAAAGGAACTCACAAGGCATGCTCCATCCGAAGCTAATTCTTTACAATCGTTCATAAATGAGACAACCTCGTCATGGCAAATGAACGGAGAAGGTGGTATTGTCGAGGGGACATACCGTGTTGTAGTCGGACGTGGTGCAAATGGAACTGAGGACGAGTTTGAAGTTTTTGAACTTCAATTCTATGATACATGTTTGGCTTGTCAACAATAAAACTAGTTGTTCAGTTAATTTGCTCTCTAATCAATTAAGTATACTATATTTCATTTTTACAATGCTTGAACGTTTTAAATATGGTGGTTTTGAATAAAGAGATATGAATACATGCAACCTCATTTCCTGATGTCTGGACTTTTCATTTTGTTATAATTATATACATAGAAAAAAGTGTTGCACACTCGATATTGTTACACTGAAAAAATAAAAGTCAAGGTTGATTTCTGGTAACCTCTTATTTACTTATTATTATTGAAAAAAAACATGTGTGAAATACAACTTGATACCAACATTTTTGTTTTTATAATCTGAAACGTAATCGCATAGTTTTGGCTAACCATCAATAGTTAATTTTGGTAAAAAAAAGCCAGTGCCATGATTGCAATATCAGTTGTAACTCCTTTAAATGTCAACATTATTAAAAATATTGGGAGAAATTATTCATAAAATATCTTTTCTATAGGTCCTTTGTTTTTTTATTAATCAATTTATATTAGCTATGTCAACGAAATACATTTTAGGTATAAGTGAAGAGTGGTGCAACACTTTTTTGCTCTTATGCATATGTTAAAAGTGAATAACAAATAAGTTTTTGGACGTCGTTATACTATAAAGTTAAGCATCGGAAGACAAAGCCAAGTTTGACCGAAGAAAAACTCGACCGATATTGTTTCCAATGTGCATGTTAGTGTAGACAACATCAAAGATGCCGTTTTGATTCATTTAACACAATAATTGAGACTATACAGCTATAGAGAAATCCATTTTTAATTACTTTATTGTTTATGACAACCCAACGGAAACGACAGTTATCAGTTATGAAATGAAGCCCTGAAGAATATTATCTTTACCTTTTGCAGACTTGATTTCCGGTTGCACAGGAACATCATCAAATCCCCATATGCCTGTATTGCGTACGGGAACACCAAGGACAAGTAAGCAATTCGATTACTCATTGGATATATAGAGAATACTAAACGACGTCCCGTTTCATAACATATTTATGAAACGAGTGAATTGGTTGGTATTTAACGAGCGAAAGCGAGTTAAATACCTATACCGTTCACGAGTTTCATAAAAATGTTATGAAACGGGACCGAGTTTAGTATTTTATTTATTTCTTGCTTAATAACATCGTAAAAATACAAAAAAACTCGCCAACATGACTGTCGCGGCCGGCCCGCTGACATTATGACGTCATACTTAACAATTGTGACGTCATCAGTACGTCACGTCATTCGGTCAGCGCGCGATGTTATGACACTATGTGTAATAACATATAGAGACTATTTCATTGTTTTTGCCGAATATCATTTCTATCTCATCGAGTGGAGTGAGAAAGTGACACTTTCTCACTTCACGAGATGAGATAGAAATTATATTCGGCAAAAACAATGAAATAGTCTATTTATTATATAATTTTAAGATCATAAAACAGTGTTGTCGGACAACGGAAGGCAAAGTTATCCTGTTGTGATGAATTAGAGTCTTGCAACTCCATTTATCATTTCTCGGTAAAAAGAAGTTCGATAGAAATAATGCGATATTTAACCGGAAATAGTTTTTCGAAAAATATATAATGTGTGATTGTTAAATGATATCAGATCCACAATATGTTTTTGGTTATAATTAGGTGAAAAAAAGACTCCTTATCTATTTTGGAAAGTCAGTTTTAACGCGAACGGATACAGTGAGTGAAGCGCTATGTCGGTGTGTCAGATCTCTCGATTCGTAAATTTATTTTGCGATAAAATAAACAATTATTAACTACAACAACAAAATATGAACTTCTGGTTGTTTAACGATATCGAAGGATACATTGTCACTGCAAAATGTTAACAATAACATACCGAAAACATCGTAAAGAGTCGTTTTTCTTCAATCCTAAACAACGCCGTGACGCGAGGCGTGCGTTCGATTTCCTCAAAGGGAGATAATCGTGTTTCAAGGGGAGGTAATAGGGTCTGTCCTACTTTTCTCACCGCAGTGAAAATATGGATTATATTTTCACTGCAGTGAAAATATGACTTTCTACTGCTCTACTTAAAATATGGATTATATTTTCACTGTATAACCCTTTATTTCATTGCTAATTATATAATAAGGTAGATTTATTAAACAGTAATATCTTCAACGGGAGAGTAATAAACGTAATTAATTGCAAATGATACCAATCCATGCCAGTTCTCATTTCTGCATTTGTGAGCACATTTGAGTCTTGTGTTAAATTATTTACAAATTTACAAAAGTTGTTTTATTTATAAAAAAGTATTAATCTTAATACATTTCAAACTCACTTTGAATGTCTTTTATGCCAAATAACATTTAAAGTTGTTAAGTGTTATGAGGATTTGTTGATATACTACACTTTATTTCAAACTTTCAGCGTTTTTTTGTCATTCAATTTGTGATAACCTTATTTTGCCGATGAGTATATAATTCTACTTACGATGAGCAGCTGTCATCACATTTTCAACACAGTCATCATCTCTGCAACACGTGTTTCCATGGCAATTCTTGAAAAATGTAGTGTGACATTATATTATTTGATGTTATAATATTGAAATTCAAAATATTATACTAATCTTGTTAAGAAGAAGTTCCAAATATTTTGTACCATTGAAAAAGGGGGTCGATTTATAACATTCTTCAAAATGCTTACTAGATAATGTCAAATTCCAAATATTGGACGGCGGTGTGTTACAAAAAATACAATTATGAGTATGAAATTAAAACACGACGCTATGTACGTAGTGTTTATTTATAATGTGTTATGATTTTATATCAGAATTTATTTTGCTGTCAAATAAGTCTGAACTATTTGAAGTAATAATGATTTAAGGAAGCGGAAGATGTTGCTTCAAAGAACATGTCATTATTCAACATAAATTTATTTTGTCACACAACTTACAAATATATAAAGTATTATTTAGGGTCCTACCGATTCATCGTGACAACCGATTGGCATTCTTGGATCGTGATGTGTGCTTCCTTGAATACTACATGCCTAAAACACAAAGGTTAGAATAGTTACATAATACGAAATTAAAAGAACAAAAGTGTTGCACTTCTAATCTCTTTAACATGTTGTGACAATAATATTTTCCAATTTTGAACGAAATCGGTGAAGAAATGTTTTTGTTTAAACCATAATATATAAAAAAACACAAGGGACGATTAAACCTGATCAAAATTCGGAAACTTTTTCGGTCTTGTTTAACTTGCTGTTACATTAAAACCCACAAAAACGTGTATTCCGATTCAATAATCATGTTTTTCGGTATTGGCCTAGTAACAGGTCCTCGGTCTGCTGTATTGGCCCTTGGCTTCACCTCGGGCCAATAAAGCAGACCTCGGACTTTTAGCTGGGCCAATACGGAAGAACTTGATTAGTAACATTATACTCTTGATCTTATATCTCCTGAAGTATCTAGAATCACCTGTTATTTCAGTGTATGTTTTGGTTGCAAAATTCATAAAAAACATAATAAAATTACGCTGTGTTTTTGTCAAACATTGCCTGGTTGGCTATCAATCTTTCATTTCAACTCATAAGAGTGTCACGTGCCTCAATCCGGAATCTGACATTAACATTTTACAAACTAGCTTCTTTGTACTTCTTCCAGTATACATTTTATATAGTAGTAAACAACTCGCTGTTCAAGGCGTTCCTGACTCATCTTTGCGGGATTCATTGACTTACTAAGGGGAATATTCTCCTACCTGCCCTTGAGTACAGAGTTGGGGTTTACATTCTAGCATGTTCCCATGTCCGTCGTTACCGTGATTATGTCTGTGGCAGTAGAAACATCTCAAAGAGGAACTCCGTGCAACGCATGCTATTAGTACTGGAAAATAAAGTTGCTTTATACAATGCAGTAACAGATACGTCAGTCTGATTAAAATCGACCGTGCTCCGAGGAATAAAACATCAAAAGTATTGTCTCTATCGGGGCTCGAACCATATTCGGGATATCCTCTCCGTCTCGTGCATGAGAGGAAAGCCGGGCTGGATGTGGTTCGAACCCCACTAGAGATAATATTTTTACACTTTTTTTCCTCTTATCACAGTCAATTTTAATCAGACTGCAGATACTTAAAACCTAAAAAATATACCCTTATTGTCAAACATGGTTGAAATCAGATAAATACTAATGCCCAGGAAACATATATAAACACTTGCATAATTTGTATCTACAAATGCCAGAGCTTTTCTTGAAAGGATAAATGAATGATATAGCTTTTGAAAATTCTTAAATCATTTTAGCAAATTTTAGATAAAACTTTTAACAACGCCTTCATCATTTTGTGAAAACATTTACCAATGTACATGTTTGATGAGAGATGTTTCATCGACATCGAATGGTCATTATCTGTATTCTACTTCGACATAATATTCAATCATTCTTACCATACGGGTATGCAAGATAACATCATGATTATGTCGGATGACAATATCTTATCTGTATTGATTGTCGGAAATCTCTTACGCCTATTCAGTCGTTGCCTAAATCTTCTATGAGTGAAGTAGACAATTTAAAACCTACATTTTGAACTCCATTCGTTTTTTTGATAAATAGAAAAATCGTTTACGGTAACGTCATAAAGGTTACTCAGTTTGCAAAAGTCGTCAGCTGTATAGTGTTTTAAGTCGCACATGAAGCTTAATGACGAAATTCATCACTACTAAACAATTGCTTGGTATCAGTCCATTTTTGAACTGACTGTGTTTTATGATTATGATTGTCATCGTAATTTGTTGTTCCTGCAAATGTGCAAACTGCTGTGCAATGACAACACGTTGCCTATCGGAAGCCATATTGGTTTTGAACTGAATGTTTACCGCAAAATGGTATTGGTATGAAAATACAGGAGTGAGCTCAAATTGAACGTATTGTAAACTTCTTGTAAATGTTCTAACTTACCATTATATTCATTATTTACGATCAAATAACATAACTGATGACATAATTATTTTATGTGACATAACCCAATGCGACATGTGACGTTGACTGAATAAAACCTGCTGACAGAAAACGGGTTGTTGAAGTTAACATGTTAAAATTGTTTTGATGAAACCTCATTTTGTTCTTTTCATAATGGGAAACCGATAAGACCTTGAACGTTTGTATGTGTTGACATGTCACGTTTGGTGAAATTCAGACTCGAAAAAGAGATGTGTGTTATCACATGCTATAATCTATGATAATCAGGGAAAGCATCTGACAATTGAAATATTTCGTTGATTTATAGAATCCTTCAAGATATCGGACAAAAACTTCTACAATGGTATTCAATATATGTAATTGCGGTTAAATTGTATTTTGCTACTCGGATATATAGGATAATATATCATGTGAGGGAGTCACAAAACAAGTTTTCAAATATTTAACACTTAAGCATTCCTCCTGACTTATATTCGGTCTTTGAAAAAGAATTCTTAAAACCGATTTAAAAAAATAAAAGATGTCCCAGAAAATCGAAACTTTCCTTTCATAAGGTTTTTGTGCAGTCAAAATAACTACAGTCCTGATGTTTAGACACTTACCTAAGAGCCCTGTTATCAACATCATTGCGTAAACCAACTTTGAGTTCGCCCTAAACGATTTGAGGAATATTAAGACAGGATATCGCAATCTTGCCTTAGATTGGCCAAAGATAACACATTTACAATGATAATCGTAGACTTCGTCTTTTTTTTGAATCATTTTTCTCAATCCTTTTCATTGGTGTTTCATAACAAAAGTTCACTTAATGCTGGTAGAATCTGGAGAATGACTGAACAGAGGTTTTCGTTCTGAATATATTTATCGAAAACTGGACACTGTACCTCTGCATGGGCTTGACAGAATATCTTTGATAAAGTTCTAAGAACTATTTAACCACACATTCAAATCCGCTCAATAACTTGAAGATAAAACATCACAGACATAATAACATTTCTCAGTCTTGTTTACCATAAATGTCTTACAAAGATCAAAAGAGAAATTGATAATAACATTAAAATATATTAATTACAACTCATTCAACTTGTCTAACTATATATTCTATAAATTTACATCTTGTCTAACTTGAGTGTTTATGGTTGGGTGTTGTGTTCAAGCAATTTAGGTCTCCTTAAAGTTATTCTGCCTCAATTATTTCTTAATATGACTACCTTGTACGTGTTCTTATTGCTTGACCGGGAGAGTCAATGTGGGATTGGTTCTTATCCTACTTGAATGACCTCTGTAACCTCTTAATATATTAAATAGACTGTTGCCACAGTTCCTTTCTCTCAGGTAAATAACCTCTACAAAATCTATCTAGATGTACCGATCAATTATTTTATAACAGTTACACTAGAACGTAGTAGGTTTACGCCAAGCTTGCAAAGCGATTTTTTAGTTCATACCTCCATCAACTTAATAAATTTGAAGTCAAGTGTTATAAATTAATTAACACATGCTAGATTCGATTGCTCCAAATATACAAATTTGCTGGCGTTAAAGCTTGATGACACGGAATCAGATGAAATCGAATTCAGCTCACGGTAAAATGGCACGGTACTTGAATCTTGTTTAAAAAAAAGCAAGAAACTGTTAACGAACTAGGGTCGTGTCAGTGGCCAATCCCCTTGTAACAGCCGCGACTGAACTGCTGACATTCCTTCTGAGAAGGGAAAACGACCGGCTGTATTCTTATGAAGCCATGCCATTTATAAAACAAACTATAACATACTTTTTTTCATTTTTGCTATCTGTTATTTGTGCCTTTCAATCGTACTCTCGCGAACTGCTGAAAAACCTTACTTGTTTACGGATACTTCTGTCCGTGGCTAAATGTGATGGGGCGTGGCTAAATATGATGTGACGTCACGAAATTAAGTTCATACAGGTATGAACTCAATTTCTGTTTCAGTGTTCAGCGAATCAGGTAAAGCAAATGTCATTTAATTATTCATTTTAAACTGGAAAGCCGAACATTTCGTCCCTTTTTGTACCCCTAGTGTGTAAGAACAAAACCATAAGTATATGTTCCCAGTGAATGAAATTGTGTACCGCATTTCCTCTAATAAACACCCGGGCGGTTATTTTTTCATCACCCCTTTACTCCCAGCGCTTATTAGTGGCCCGGCGCTTATTTCTTTCATAGAAACTTGAAGTTTGTTTTATGCCGTCTTTTACAATGAATACCTGTAAAATGTTTACTGAGAGAGCATTTATCAAATGGTTGGGGCGCTTAAAGGGGTAGTAGCTCGTTTTTTTTATAATTTAATATTTTTCACTGATAATGGTAAGTTAATGCTAAATGTATTATTTTGACTGTCAAAAATCTCAACTACACAAGCCAATCATCCATAATCAGAGGACAAAGTATGACGATTCACATAAAATCGATTGGCGGCTATTTGTGTGAACACCTTTTATTCATTTTATGTAAGAGCAAGGAATCGCATGGTTTAACTTTACATTATATATTTGAGTTATTACTGCTCCATTTAGTTTAAATACATTGTCTTTCAATTGGAACCATTCATTTTCATTTTCCTGACATCACCTTATACCCGTTAAAAGGTGCTTAGCGCTTATTTACTTAACTACAAATGACCCTCGGCGCTTATTAGAGGCCCGGCGCTCATTGGAGGCTCGGCGGTAATTTGAGGAAATACGGTTTTCGTCTTTACAAGATATGGTCTAATAAAATACATTTCAAAAGTAATCTATCCTGTAGATGAATTTCGTTAATGATAGAATTGGTAGAATTATTATACAAATAGTAAAAGTTAATTCATCACGAGTATGATTTTTCAATCTCTGTTGTAATGAATTATACAACGACTACTAATCTACTCTGAGAGTTGATGACCCAATGACATATTTCAAGCGAGAGTGCGCAAATGTACTTTTGTATTGGTCGTACTATATCGGCTTGTTTTAGCAGAGGGTCTACCAAACGCTCGACAGAAAAAAGTATTCCGTTTAAACTATTCCTTATTTGTATGTGTTTCCCATATCCCTATCCCTTGCTTTCCCCTTGACAAAAAAGGATCCTTATGTATTCCAGAGCTCATGTTGGAACTTTAGATGGTCGCTAACATGGTCCCATCGTACCCAAAAAAGGCGAATTAGCCAAGTCGATCATGGGTTTTAGTCAAGCCCCATTTTCTGGAGAACAAAGAAATATTTTGAAATTTTAAAAAGGCAGATAACTGTGAACATATTCGTTGCTCGTCCCAACTGAATATATTTATTTCGTTCATCATATACAATAACATCATTAACATAAGAAAAGATGTACAATGTTATTAGTTTGCAAACTTAGGGATTATCAGGTGTATCTAGGTGTCATGGTATCCGGGGGAAGCTATATCCATATAACTTTATCCAAAAGTGACGTTTACATGGAAACGACAAATAATTGAATCCCAGAAAATTATAAATGTGATAAATTAAATTAAATTGAGATAATTAACCGGAAAGAAGGACGGACCTTGTTCACCGAGTTAATGATATAAGAGTTTTAACAAGATAAGAGAGAAAATCTCTGTATGTGCATATGTACCATGAACTCTGAGAATGATCACAATCGATTGTTCGAACAATCTAAACATATTTTTCATCCTTATATTGTTTAAACAATCTGCAGATTGTGATATACTGTACCCTAGATGGTTCGTAACACATATACCCATAAGATAAAGGAGACGCATATAGCTTTATTGAGATTTATGAACGTTTGTAAACGGTGATTTTCATGAAAATAACTCGTTTGATATTTCTAAAATGGCTATGAATGTGGCAATCAATGTTCAAGCCTTTTTAACGGATATCTTCAAACATATCGATTTTGCAACTTTCGTCAGATCTGATATGAAGAACACAGATTACAGAGTGTGATTATCATCATTTAGAAATAAAAGCCATTTTGATTAACGTAAAGGACACTTGGGTGTCTGTTAACGCTCAACCTTAAAGTGTTGAACTTTACTCATTGTAGCAAAGTGCATGGCGTACTTCTATCAATTAAGCGTGAACTTAAAACAGAAAACCGTCAAGCTACTCGTCCCTAAATACCTCTTTAACAAGCAGATTGAAGGAAATATCTGATGACAAGATTAAATAATGCCTATATTAAAGGGGCAGTGTCAGTTTTAGGGGGAATATAAGGTGATGTCAGGAAAATGAAAATAAAATGCATTGAAACTTAATGAAGCAGAAATAAATCTCATATATAGCGTAAACTTTAGCCATGCGATTCCTTTGTCTAACACAGAATGAATTAAAGGTGCTCACGCAAAAATGGTCGCCTATGGACTTATAATGAATCTTTCATACTTTGTTCTCTGACTATGGATGATTTACTTGTGTAATGAGATTTTTGACACTATCAAAATGATGCGTTTAGGATTAACATACAAATATCAGTAAAAAAAAATAAAAATATAAATTTTCAAAAAAAAGCGTGTTATTGTCCCTTTAAAGGGGCAGCAGCACGTTTTTTGGGGGGGATATAAGGTGATGTCAGGAAAATAAACATACATGGTTTCAATTGAAAGACAATGTATTTAAACTAAAAGACGCTGATATAATTCAAATATATAATTTTAAGTTCAGCCATGAGATTCCTTTTTACTTACACAAAAGGAATTAAAGGTGTTCATTAAAATGTCCGCCAATTGACTTTATGTGAATCTTCATAATTTGTTCTTTGACTATGAATTACTGGTTTGTGTAATGAATTTTTTGACATTATTAAAATGATACATCTAGCATTAACATACAATTATCAGTGATAAATTAGAAATATGAATTTGAAAAAAACCCAACGTGCAACCGCGCAGATTTTCGCCTGAAAGAATAACATTTCACCAATATGTTCACACTGTTTAAGGGAAAGCCCGGCTACTTAATTGTGTCAGTGTATGAAGAGGATTTTGTTTGTGAATTCAGTATACCTGATGATTAAATTTGTTTATCGGCGAAATAAAGCCAAGCCTACAATTTGCTTTTAAACTTCGATTTTTGTAGTACGCCCATCGTTGTAAACTGGTATTTCGAAAGCTATAATTCTCCATGTCCTTCTTATTAATCTGAGGCTTCATATTGACATTATTATTTCCAAAATCATAACACTTATTGTGATTAATATGTTAAGAGGATATCTTGATAAAAGGAATTTTTTAACCTGTTCCTTTTGTTCCCTTTGACAGGAATATCCTTCAAATCATTCAAATAATAGAACCATTGTACTCAGTGTCACATGCTTAAGTGACTTCATATAAAGATATTGCCCAGAATGTGTGTTTTATTCAAGTCAAAGGCCACAGACCCAAAGGACTTACATTTGCAATATTAAAGACATTTGTTTTACATCAACACGTAAATCACATAAACGCAGATAACAGAGAAGTGAATAAAGTAAACATGATATGAAGTAATGTAATATATTGCCCAAAGCCCTTTTAATAAAAATATTGAATGGTTTAACCTTGAATTTTACTTACTAGCTACAATTGCAGAAGGAAATTGTCAATATCACTAATCGTACATCACTCAGCTGCATTTGGTGATTATTCAACTGCTTGAAGTGACACTAAATGGTATGGTTTTTAAAGTTTCAGGAGACTTGACATCTAGTGTCCCTTAATTTGTCTTAAATTTAAATTGATACATCTTAGAGGGGACAGGATGCTATTAAGCTTCAATGAATGTTTTAATAGCTTACGTATAATTATGGTTCTGTCATCAATTACATGTTCTTTGTGAAGGGTGAGGCCGTATGCCTAAAACGGTACATGTATGTATGAAACAAACGAACACAATATATTGAAGACGATTTAATTAGATTCGTTCAAGATTATCTATTATCAGAAAAGCAACATGCAGACATGTACATACATGTGAAAAGAAAATCACTTTTAAGTTCGCACAATTTGTTAAACATTAAAGCCTAATCTTAAATATATAAAGTTAAGGTTTCCTTGATTCAATTCATTTTTATTCCCTCCCTGCAGAGTTAAGTCATTTAATGCTGACCAAACATCTGTTGACTTAGACGAATTACCGCTGGTTTTAGGTTCCTCTAGCTGTAAAAATTTGCATTGTAAAAATGAGCTTTTTTGTTTATATGCCAAACAATTGCAGAGAAGTAAATGCCATTTCTTTTGTTAGTTGCTTTCCATTATATCGCATATGCTATAGACATTGAGCACACTGAGAAAAGGTTTATGTATTAGATTTTATTTGAAATAACACATTTTATTGATGAAAATATAAACTTAGTATTGATAGCATGCGCTTTTAATCATAAGAAAACCTGATATCAGATAAAGCTGACATGTATATTTAAAAAGTGTATCTTATCTTCTATATTAGAAGAAATGCGGGTTTTGTATTAACGTTGATTTTACGAGGTTTTCGGACCAGAAAAACGACTTTTAATCTTCTGCAAGTGAACTACATCTTAGTTTGGAAGAAAACTATGCTATAAGTAGTCTGATACTGAGCGAATATATGGTTGTGTGTTTGAAGTTTATTGCCATTACTCTGCCCATTATCATTCAATAAACTACGTTACCAGTATTTTTGATCTGAGCAAATTATTTTTTCTCTTTTTATGAGAAACTCACAATGGGTACAAAAATACATTATGCTTAGAAACAAGATGATATTAATTACTGAACTACTCGAGGACTTCTAGAAAATTAAATACATCTTATTAATCTTGATGGTTCAGCCATATATGATTCCCTCCGAAAACGGATGATTTATATCGTTATTTTGAAATGCATGGTAGCCACCCGATACCGAAAGCTTTTGTCCGAGTTTTATACTCATCAGATCTTGTGAACGTATGAAATACCTTCTCCCGTTGAGTAAAAGTCGACAACGAGCCAGTTCTTTTTTCATTGGCTGATTTCCGCGCATGCGTGACACGGACCATGTGGGTTAGTAGCTAGATGTAACGTGAGGACTTCGGGGACGATACATTAAAGCTAGTTTTAACTAGATTGGTGTTATTGTGACATGTAATCACGAAGTTATATAAATGATTGAACCAACAACCAGTGTCGGTCATACATCATTTAACAGTTTGTATGACCTGTATGCTTACAGTCTTTTGCCTTGTGAATGGAATCATAGTTTTGTTTCTCGGTATTATAAATCTATCTCCATCATCTCCAGATTTGAAATACTGATGACATAAAGCCAGAAACTTATTCAAGATAATTTTCTTGGTTTATCAAAATATCCCTGCTGATAGCATTTAAAAACTATTAGAATTGCAGACAAAATAACAATTTTACAAATGAGATTGATGTTACAATTTTTCAGTTTTCAATATTCCAATTTTGTTTTGTTAGACATCATAGATTATCAAAACACAAGTGGAAGAAATAAATAAAAAATCAAAAATCAAATTTTACATGAGAAGGTATTTAAACATAGGCCCATGTGACAGAGAATGTATAATTACATTATTACACTGTATCGCCCATTCAGATTTTCCATCAGTATACAGTATTAAACTGGCATAACAAGTATCTTTCAAATTCAAACCCCTTCCAATTTCAAATGCAGCATTTATAGACTTAACAACATCTTCCAACGAACACTTTAAAGGGGCAGTAGCACGTTTTTAGGGGGAATATAGGGTGATGTCAGGAAAATGAAAATTTATGGTTCCAATTGAAAGTCAATGTACTTGAACTAAGTGGAGCAGTAATAATTCAAATATATAACGTAAAGTTTAGCCATGCCATTCCCTTTTCTTGCACAAAATGAATTAAAGGTGTTCACACAAAAATGGCCGCCAATGGATTGTATGTGAATCTTCATTCTTTGTCCTCTGACCATGGATGATTGGCTTGTTTAATGAGATTTTTGACACTGTCAATATAATACATTTAGCATTAGCTTACAATTATAAGTGAAAATTTTAGAATATAAAATTAACAAAAAACGTGCTACTGCCCCTTTAATACAGTGAAAATCACTTCCAAAGTTCCCAAAATATATAAACATCTATGGCATCTATCTATATATATAGGCATAGATGATGCCTTCAGTTACATTTGTTCAGGTAGCTAGCTGTCATTTCTAAAATCTATGTTTAATCGATAATTTAATCGATTTTCCTTGACCACATCTGTAAAATAGCCTATAGGGAAATAATATTGATATTCGAATAAATTTCGAATATATACTTGAATCCGATCTCCCGTGCCTCCTCTTGGGAATATGTCTGGTTGTTCAAGCTCATCTTCTGTAACAAATTACATGTTAATAAAGTAAATGAAAGACGACAATGACATGGGGGCTACCAACAATTGAAATACAGATTGGAATCAGTGATGATCTGTAATTACACAGTCAAGTTACTAAAATTTCCTGAAATATTGTGCAGACACAGCATTCAAATCCCTTTTGGGTCGAGCTTACTTGTGAATCATGTTATGTGTTCATAAATTCAAAGATTTTTGTGAGTAAGGAATAATATAGGAAATTCATCAGTTTTCTGCGAAGGAATATTGGTATTCAAATGTGCGTAAGTGTCAGAAGTTTTCGTTTGTGTTATGAACCAGTTTTGGTGAATTGATATGATAACAAAAAATGATAAAAATGAAACAAAGGCATGACTACACTGAAATATAAAGTAATAAGAAATATCTTTCTGCATCTGTAAAGGATTTCAAAAGAAGGCAAATATGTATTATTCTCATAACTGACTGAGGCGACGTAGGGTCTGATATGAGTCATTGATATCATTGATTCAAGTAATATCGCTAAAACCAAAATCGTGTTAGATATATCAGACTACTGTTGGGCTCCCTTCAAAATGTGTTGTGGCACATAAAACAGACACTTATAGTTCCAACATTCATCCCACATGCCTTTAACCTCGCCGCCTTGCAGCCATTTTCGCTTTTGTTCGTTTTACACTTAATCATTAAGATGTTTATGTTAGCTCATTTAGTATTTTTGAAAACCCTCAGCGTGGACAACTGTTGCCAAATGTTGCACTTATGGTCCAAAATATAGTCAAAATCGCAAGAGACAGTATTAACGCCTGTAAAACATAATAGCTAGGTGGATTTACCTACTTTGGTACGTATTTTTATACCCCTGACCAACGGGCGAAGGTATGGTAATATAAACCTTTCTGTCTCTCCGTCCTTCCGTCCGTCCGAGGACATCTTTTGTCCGACCCATTAAAGAAAAACTTTTCATTTGACTATTTTCAAACTTTGCAAACAAATTAAATCAATTTCTTAATTGTTTTCCGAAGTTTAATGTTTCATGTGTCAAATGTTGTATAAAGAGAAGTCTACTAGTGATCTGGATAATTGTAATTCTAAACCATGTGAAGTAAACAGCAAAAAGGTTTGTCAGGGGATTACAGCCTAATCTGTCGAATTTTCAAAACTGAACTGTACCTATCCGTCGAATTTTGTACCGATCATTTGAATCTTTGCGAGCAAGAGACACTGGGAGAATCTAACTGAATGAGAGTCAAAACACCCCTTTTGTCTTATTTTGGAACGTTCCAACATTATGTAAACCAACCAGCAACTAAAATCTATAATTGCTTTTCTTATTATCATTGTTCAAATAATAATAATAATTGTATGATCATATATCATATAGTTGATTTCAATGAAGAACATTGCCAGGTCACATAAAGTGTTACTGCTATATATCAACTCAATTATATATACATTTACCAAACAAGACTTAAAAAATGAAAAAATGATATATGTTATTAGTAAGTAAACTACATGTATAAGGCAATCTAGGCATTAAATACATATCAAAGATATTCTCAAGGTGATCATGACTTCTCGACTTATAACACATTTACAATTATATTTTTGTGTCAAACAGGAATAAACGCGTGCTGCACATCATCCGTCAATTTCAAACATTAATCTTTCAAGTTTATCAAGGTACATTCATACATGTATATATATGTGTTCATACATTCATAACTTTTACACTAAATGTAAATTTATTGATGTAATAGATTTGTTGTG
Organism: Steromphala cineraria; assembly: GCA_916613615.1. Taxonomy (NCBI): domain Eukaryota; kingdom Metazoa; phylum Mollusca; class Gastropoda; order Trochida; family Trochidae; genus Steromphala; species Steromphala cineraria. The sequence continues at coordinate 15,646,959 of OU744720.1, read as the reverse complement.
TCTTGAAAATAAAATATATAACTTATATTCATTCATATCAATTGCAATGCAAGCTTAACAGTCATACTACACATGCAGAAATATTTCACTGTAATTCTTATCTCTATATTTGTGTTTAATTTAGTTGTGCTGAGTTATGAGTTATGTAAATGACTTATCCAATAAACTAATTACGATTATCTTTATATTGTTTGTGCCCTCTAACATGCAGGATGATCCATTCTTAAGAACATTTCAAACGATTAAATTTTACCGGTATAAATTAACAGACCATGCCCTAAAGTATTCCTTTTAGTCTAGAGATAGATTAATTTAATTCAATGAGAAGATGTGGAAAAGAAACTACAAGAAATACTAGACGTCATTGACGAAATGATTCATTCTAATACAAAGCAATGAATGATAATTAATCATCATAGAATTGTATTTTTGAAAACCAGAGCTCATACAAAGTCTAGAACAATTATCACCAATGGGACGATTCGTATAAAAACATGATACGGAAGCTACAAATGTAACAGTTGATAAGAGTCTGTGTTATTTTCAGTCTTTTTTTAACCTTGCCAATCATTTCTCTTATCATCTCTAGAATATCAACGAAGCAATTTTGGCTCAATCGATTATACAATCCTTGTGTGTTACGAATAATCACTGACAGGAAAAGGTGAAGGTCACAGAATACTCAGTCGCCGAAGTTTTAGAGGGCTTACCTTGTTTGTTACTGCATGGGTATGCTTTCGTGAACATTACAAGAACTCTCGAACTAAGTTGAGGACTCTATTTTGTGACTCACAAATTACTCAGTGGTTTATTTGCAAACAAGAAAAGCCTTTAGAAAGGCATGCTTGGTGCCACATAGGCAGATGAAGGAGATTGTGATTTGTCGAACAGTTCGGGGGATAAGTGAAATATACAACACTGGATAACAGCACTAATATTAACATAAGTATTACTCAAAGTTAACTTCACAAAATTAATTTCTATCAACACGAATTGATGAAAGTTATGAATAATTTTAACATTCATCAACGATTGTTGGTATATTTCATTATAAAAATACACGAGGGTGACAATCTATTTATCATCCAAATTCATTCTTTTTGACATCGCAGAGAAAAAATATAAATCTCTGAACACAACAACACTAGATTTTCAAGACAGTGATGTCATTGCATAGTGAGGTCACTATGTTTATGATGTTGTGGCATTGTGATGTAGTTACTTGAAGTAAAAGCACTGTGTTGCCATGTAGTGTTGACAATGACAGGAAATTGTGCAAAACGTATCAAGAGTAATATAGAGAGAATTCAGAAATGTTTTAGAAAAATCAAATCATAATGCTTAACCTAGCACTGAGCCTCAGGAATCATAACTCGACGGGGTGATGTTCGGACACTCAGATAAGAAGATAAGATTTTTTGGCCTAAGCGGGAGTTTACCGCTATGTTTACATAATCTACGACGTCCTAAATGATTTACGACAGATCCTAAAATTTGGGCTCTGTAGGACGAAGTGTACTTTTAGGAAATCTTTATGAAAGATGTAAGATATGGGCTTGCGGTATGAGGTCTTTGTGAAACGGGCTATTGGATATGTGAAATCAGAGCTATAACATTCACAATGGTCACACATTAAATACTAAATTTTGATTTATTGAACATTTTAAAAGACAGGAATAACTTAAAAGGTTAACGATGAATGGCAAATTATTGAAAAGGTTATACAACTTTCACTGAGAACACTTATCTTTACAGGAATACTGAAAAAAAATACGATGTCATTACAAAAGTCTTCTAATTTTTGTTCAAGGGGTGTGTTAAAGGGGCACGTTTTTTGATAATTATATATATAAAAAGTTTCACCGATAAGTGTAAGTTATATTAATAATGTTAAATGTATTATTTTTACAGTGTAAAAATTTCATTACGCAAGCCAATCATCCATAGTCAGAGGACAAAGTATGAAGATTCAAATAAAATCCATTGGCGGCCATTTTTTGTGGACACCTTTAATTCATTTTGTGTAAGAAAAGGGAATCGCATGACTAAACTTTACGTTAAATATTGGAATAATTACTGCTCCATTTACTTTAAATACATTGTCTTTCCTTTTCCTGACATCACCTTATATTCCCCCCAAAAACGTGCTACTGCCCCTTTAAAGAGACACAGAGTATGTTAATAGGATCACATATGTCAAATTTTGAAATCGACGTTACTACATCGGGAACCACTAACGGTTACTGAAATCGAGCGAAAATACGGCCATTCAAAGATGATGATGATTTTAGAGATAATATGCATAAAGGATATATTTGAGATATTAACTTCATTCAGCATATTAGTTATTTTGTAGCTTATCAAAACCAAATAAAATTTGATGAAAGATACTCTGTGTCACTTTAAATTTACACTCGTCTTGAGCATATGTGGTTCTTATCTAATGTCTTCTTTTCAATATAAATGATTTTTTAATCAATATAAGAGTCTGTAGCGCACAAAGGATTATGTCAAATAATGTTTTCCGTTGTTTGAGCGGTTGAGGTACTTGACTGACTTTATTTCAAATTTAAGAGTCTGTAATTTTTGTTTTTACACCCAACTTTGAATTTCTGAAGCGCACAAAGGATTATGTCAAATAATGTTTTCCGTTGTTTGAGTTGTTGCGGTACTTGACTGACTTTATTTCAAATTTCTTGCGCTTCTTTTATCTAATGATACTCAATTCAATTGATCGCTAACTTTTTATTGCCTATGAGTTTATCATGCAATCAGTTGTTCACTTAAGTTTCACTTCTACAACCAATTTGTGGCCAAACTTATGAAATTGGCAAAATAAATATAATAATCCCATTAAATATCCATACTAGAGCAAATTTAGTTTTGATCATTGGGGTCAAACATGTGAACCTACTATTTTTATTGATTTTTATGTAAATGTTCATTAACAATATATTTGTTTAATTACATGATATATACCATTATGTTACATAAACTGCGCAACTTCGAAACTTTACCGAAAATTGTATTTTATTTATATTTATCGCAAAAATATGAGAAACGACATTGTGCTCTGATGAAATGCAAGAATTGTGTTCGGCAAAACTCACGTGTGCACCTTGTACATGTATATGTAGTGGTAGATACAACCCAAAAGCCTTTTGTCTGTTAAGTATTCTCTTTAGAAATGGAGAATCTTTCAAAAAGTTATTTTTTTACAGCGGTAAGGGTTGAATAGAGTCTGACATTTTCATTTGCCTGACACAAAAAGCACAATGACAACAACTGTCTTGTCTCTTAAAGGAATAAAGATTGACTTTCCTTCATAATTACTTTTTAGCAGATTTGTATTTGTAAACTGACATCTGACGTGTTTTAGAGCTTTGTCAAGCACGTAGTCAAACATAATTAAATCTCTTAAGCTAATTAGGAGATGCGCGTCTCGTTTTTAATGTTTGCTTTACGAGGATTTTCGATCATCGGTCAGCCTCGTGAATAACCACCTCTGAAAGGTGTTTTACACATGTCTTTAAAGTTTTGTATTTAAAACGGAAAAGCGTGCGTTATGCTTTTTCTTGAAATAACTTTGAAGATAATTTTATAATATTAATAAAACAGAAACTTAATCGGCATCGAACTTGTTTTAATCCAACCGAACATCAGTCTATCTATTTCAAACAAATTATAGTCAGAGAACAAATTATAAGGGTTCACATAAAAAGCAAATTATATATTTTATTTATTACTGCTTCATTTAGTTTTAGTACATTATCTTTCAATTGGAGCCATTTATGTTCAATTCCCTGACATCACCTTATATTCCCCCCTAAAACGTGCTACTGTCCCTTTAAAGCTTTTTTGGTGTAATCCATTTGATATGAACGAAATATAAATGAACACATGCCAGAATTTTAGACTTGCATGTGTTGTACCACTACCATTATGGTGTTGCCAAAGCTTTTTACACAATAATTCTTTAGAAGAATAAATTGTCATTCATGAAAACAAAAATAACCAGAAATCTTTACGAGAATGGCCATCCAAAACTACGATTCTGTGATTCATCAATGGGTTGGATTTTATTTGCCAGTGAATCATCAATATCAATGTTGTTAATAGCATCTCAATATTTGCGTGTCTGGTTTCATATTGATATTGCTAATATATAGAGTCCTTTTCATCTGTTGATATATTAGTTAGAATCATGAAGGGCAATACTTATGGTCAAATAGTGAACAGGCAATGTGTCTGTATATATATTGGACTTTGTCATTTTTGCTTAGATATCACATATCTTTAATGCAAGTAGTAAATTGTTACACTGGTGATATTTATGTAAAATATGATTATTTTGTATTTTGCTATGGAAAAATATTGTTGTTTTATCGCTTCTTTGACCCCGTCTCCTAGACATCAATGCGAATATGTTTTAACGATATGTGCATTATAAAGTACTAATCTTATCTGATGATCATGAAGCAAAATATTTGCTAATCAGACTTTTCAATATATAAGGGAAACAGTGCCTGAAATTTACCTTAAACCTTTCAGAATAATATTAGACTCAAACCTACTGTTAATACTGTGTTGTAATTTCTCCCTAAAATCTGAATAAAGATGACATATAACGAGGATATCAATTTGTTTTCACAGAACTCATTCATAGTAACCGTGAATTCATATTGTGGCTACACTTTTGTCAAATCTTTGGTGTCGATTTGAACTGATTCAGTAATATAAAAGACGAAAGAAAAATTGCGGAAATTAATTAACTGAATTAAAAAAAGGCATAAGCAAATGATGTGCGACCCTCTTAATGGTTTTACAAATAACAACGGACAATTTACGATGTTACATCACACTAGGATGGAAAGTAGAATCCATACTGCATATGAAATTAGTATAAACGGAAGCATCGGAAATTTTTTTGAAATACCACTTCTAAAAAAAAGAATATATATAAAGAAACGATGAATCATGCATAAATAATCATTCTTGTTCATTACGTAGGTTTAAACACTTCTTTCCGCGATGCGATGTTGTCAAAGCTCTGTGGCATGGTAGAGGACGATTTGGTTTGAACAGAACAGGCGAAAGGACATGAGATATTCGACTCAAGAACAACAACTGTAGACAAAGAGGATATTATATGAGTGTCCATGACATCTTTACGACACGAGTGGTTAAATATTAGTTTTTCCCGAGCGAGAGCGAGGGATATACAGATATTTAGGCACGAGTGTCGTAAACATAGAATGTCATGGGCACGAATATAATATTCTGTTTATTACCATAGTCCAAAAATTGAAGAAAATACTCAAAACCTACTTCTCAGCATAGGCGGACTAACCGCCGCCGACCTGTATAGATTGTGACGTCATAGGTGGACCGTGACGTCAAAGCACTGTTAATATCATGGCGTCACAATGAAAAAGTGATATTTTGCCTTAGGTATGACTGTCCTGGTAGGTAATAAAAAAAGACATTATATTATAATAGTTTCGTGGTTTTCGACGTTAGTAAAATGAACTTCGATTACACTGATACTACATCGAACACTTGTAACGATTGTGTTATCAGAAGGTTGTACTCATGTTGTTATAATTGCTCTCATCAGAGAACAAGAAAGACCGGAAATGCTAGACTCATAACCTGGAAGCTTAGACGTTGAGTTATATAAATGCAGTTTCGTTATATAAATACAGACCATGAAGTTTAGACGTTTAGTGACATAAATGCACTGATATATGAAGCTTTACCACATAAACAAGTTCTTTTGGTTTTGTAGCTTTAAAGCATTGACCAAAGCAGACACATATAAAATGTTCTCATAAATTATAAATATGTGATGAAGGGTACGAACATTCTTTAGATGCATGAAAGCAAACCCATGTAAAGCATGTTATAGATATATCGAAGCTCTGATGTCTCTGGTTAAAATGTGGATAAAACTATTGACATTCACTCCTCAGTTTCAGTGGCTCACACGACATAATAAAGTCGTAAGTATTAGTTCAATTATTTCTATTTAAGAGAAAACAATTCACATTCAATCAAAACCATAAGACGCCTGATGATACTGAAACATTTTCTTCAAGCTAGTAACATAACTTCGATATTACTGTTTAAAACTAAACTTTAGACTTATAAACTTAGAGAATCTTTTATATTAATTAGGAAACACCTCTGCTTTATAAAATTAAGTCATCAACCTTTGACAATACTAAAATGTACCAAATAACCCCCACCCACCGCCTTCCCCACGATTTAGGTTTAACTCCTTAATTTTCGACTTTCTCTGTCTTTTTTCGACTTTCTCTGTCATGGTGGGATCATCATTACCTATCCTGGAGGTGAATGAAGTGCTTTATTTGAAGACCCTCTTCATCCTGTCTGTTCTTTCCTTCTGTGATTCAGCAGAACTTGCTTTGATCCGCCAATGGCGTTTGGTAGTCTTTATTTAAAGGAACTTCTCATGCATTGACATTGGTAACATAGAACTGTAAAGATAACGTACTAATCTTTCACAGATCGTTCGCATGTTTGAAACAAAAAAAGAACTAAGACCCATTACCAGTGACTTGTATTCATCTGTATTAGGATGTTTTCAATTGTGTGTGTAAAACTAGTAGACGAAACCACATGTTGTGTCCTCATTTGTCCTAAGTAACTTTCAAAACTAAAAGAAAAAGCATTTAAAAAAGCATTAAAAACAACCATTGGTATAAGGCCTATGATATTAATTGCAGTTTACTCAATCATATAATAATTTGATGTTGGGAATTTAGGATGTCATTCCAAACATTCGAAAAACTGTATCTTAAGAAAGTTGCTGTAACCGAACAATACAATGATGTTAGAACATGACTTTCCTATACTTTGTATACTCAATTAAGAGATGTAAGAGAAAGAAACAAGGGCTGTAAGTATGTGTTAGAAATCAGTAACATATCTTAGGCCTATCAGAAACAAACTTCTCTTAAATTATATTTACACATACTGATTACCAAATAATGAATGTACAATGTTCATATTTTGCCGTCGTGTTGTTTAATGACTAGAGAAGTAAAAAAAGAATCTTTTGAGCTAATAGTTAGTTTATTCAGCTAATATGTCATGAAAGCTTAAAGAGGATAAAAGAGAAAAACTGATAGAATTTGAGGCAAAAGGCAGTTGATTATTTAGGAAACTGTTAATTTTGTCAATATTCCTTATTTAACAGTAGCAACTGACTACGCATTTCTTAATTTTGGACACAGAATCATTGTGTTACTGGATAAACCTGATTTGGAACAAATAGTGGTCACTGACTGTGCATCTCTTAATTAGGTATAGGAAGTCATTGTGTGTGTTCTTCGTGACTGACAACGATTGTGAACGGGTTTACATAGACGAATTTGAATGTCAGTTTACAAACCCTTGTTATTCTTTAAACAAATTAAAAGCGATTGTCGTGTTCTGGATTTTGTAGTATCTTTTTGATGATGCAATTTTCTCAGATTATCGTTTATCATGAATGCCAACCTCAACTTTCAAATGATTACATTATTGAATTATCACATCATTAAATCTGTATTTCACTACAACAGAATTATCTCAATGACAAATGTTTTACATTCATATCACCCACAAGACAGTCGTACACATAGTTTAGAAAGTAAATGATAAAGCATTCAGTCGTAAGTGATGTAAGTCATTGTACATTTTCAAACATGTACTAAGGCAATGTGTTGCTCCAAAACGTAGATCTAAGTACCTTAATGTGGCTCTTAAAGATCGAAATCTTGTATCTGTTTTACCTCTAGACAATAGTGTTGTTTTTACTTACTCAAACAAGTGTAAAACACAAGCGAGTCTGATAGATTACGTTTTTATAAACTCTGATCTCAGGAGTAAAGTTTTGGGTTATGCTGTTGACAATAAGATAAGCTATAACGTATCAGACCATCTCCCCATCCTTGTTGTGTTTCGTAATACTACCCCATCACACAGCTATAATGGTGGTATACATCTCAACTGGCGAAAGGCCAATCAATTAGATCATTCACGTTACCGTTACGAAACTGAAAACTACTTTAGAGACGTAAATTTTGATTGTTCCCAGTATGCTTCCCCAGAAGAATATATTGAAGCTCAGTATGAATATGTAATCAATTCTCTACATTCTGCAGCTAGTATAAGTATTCCTTCCTCTAGTTATAAGCCAAACTTGAAGCCATATTGGAAAACGGATAATTTAAAACCTTTGCATAATGATATGAGAAAATGTCGTAGAGAATGGATCTCTAATGGTAAAATCCATGATAAAGATAATAGCTATTATGCTGCATATAAAGATGCAAAACGCATCTTTAGAAAACAACATCGCCTATCAAAGAAACATGAGGATGATCTTAAATTTAAAAGAATTTATGAGGCCTCTGAACTAGGTATACAAGAGTATTTTAAAACTATCAAAGTATACAAACGTAAAAAGGAATCTACTCAAGTCCTCACTTACGAAAACGAATCTTGTGATACTCAGGAAGATATATGTAACCCTTTTGGTAAATATTTCAGAGATCTCTCCTTGCCATGTACAGATGCTATGTTTGAATCAGACTTTACTGATTATGTGAATAATTTTGTATCTCATCTTGAAAATACTTCTGATGATTGTGATGATACTTCTGTACTGCTTCAATGTCCTTTTACATTTGACGAAGTTTTGTGTACTATTCGCCGACTTAAGAACGGCAAGTCACCTGGTCCTGACGGTGTTGTAAATGAACACATTAAGTACGCAAGTAGATCCGTTATAAATCACTTGGTAGCACTATACAATTCTATTGCTTTCTATGAATATCTCCCTTGTGGTTTTAATACAGGTACCATTCTCCCCATTCACAAAGGTAAAGGAAAAAGCACACGTGACTCCTCAAACTACCGTGGAATTACCTTAACGCCAGTTCTCAGCAAATTATTCGAAAGAGTCATCTTAGAAAGAATAGAAAATTGGTACAGCATAAGTAACTCATTCCCACATGAATATCAATTTGGATTTCGAAAAGGTGCTGGCGCTGAAACAGCGGCATTAACATTACTAGAAAGTATAGCCTTCTACAGGGAAAGAAAATCGCCAGTATACTGTGTCTTCCTAGATAACGAAAAAGCTTTTGATAGAATATGGCTCAATGGTTTATTTTACAAGCTCCATCACTTTGGTATAGATGGTAAACTTTGGCGTATATTACGCTCTAAATATACTTCAATGCAATCATGTGTTAAAATAGGTGTTGGTCAAGGATGTGTCCTGTCAGCTTGGCTCTTTTCACTATATATTAATGACCTACTATATGCCCTTGAAACATTACAGCAAGGCTTATGTCTTCCCTGGGGTAATATCCCAGGTATTTTGTTAGCAGATGACACTACTATTGTAAGTGGAGCCATATATACTCTACAGTGTGCACTGAATGTATGTTTTGAGTACTCTTGCAAATGGCATCTTAAATATAATGCCGACAAAAGTGTATATCTATTATTTGGTAATTCCCAAAATGATAAATGTCCATCACTTTACATTGGGAAGAAATTAATAGCACAAAATGATCATGTTGTGTATGCTGGCTTGTACATAACAACTGCAACTATTATCTTTGTACGTACTAAAAAATCATGTGATAAACTGAGAATGTTAGCTAACACAAATCGCTGGTGTGGTTTGGCTTTTGGTGGTCTCAACCCCATATCTGCTACTGGTGTATGGAGTAGAGTAATGTTACCATGTGCCCTCTTTGCCTGTGAATTGTGGTGTCAGTTATCATCAAAAGAATATGAAATACTTGAAAAGGCGCAATCATATTTTTGTAAAAACATCCAGGGACTCTCTAAGTATTCTTTCTCAGTTGCTGCACGAGATTGTTTAGACTTAATATCAGCCCAAGCTTACATTGAAAAGCGATGTCTTATCTTCCTCGGCAAATTATGTAGGAGTGATTTTCACTTTGTATTCAAGAAACTGTTAAATTACAGATTAAGTCAATTCTTAACTGACTCACTTTATGAAAGAGAAACTAAAAGTAAAAAATCACCGATTTACCACATGCTACTTTTAACGTATAAATATGACTTGAATGATTTTGTTAATGCATACTTTTTGTCCAGCAGCTTTCCTTGTAAATCAATTTGGAATACCCTTGTAACGAAAACAATCTGTGATGCTGACAATGAATTTGTTTGAAAAGAATTAAGGTTAAGAGAAAACCAACATAGATATCTCTCAGTTCGTGACCAAAATACTCATCGACTCTGGTTATTATCTGTTTTACAACCTGATTCATTTTATTGCATTGCTAACTTGGTTAAAATCAGTAGCTTGCGCATACAATCAAAAGAATGTATATGTGGCACATTTGCATTTGATATTGTAAAACATGTATTTATGTATTGTAAAAAGACTAAAGACCAAAGAGATATTCTCATTGATTCAATTATTGATATTTTAGATGTTGATACGTTTTCCAGTCTTTGGAACACTGATGAAGAACTGTTTTTATGCTTCTTACTCGGGGGACTCCCAACACAACCTTGTATCCTCCTTGATCATGACGTATGGACTAAATGTATGCTCCACGTATGTAAAACTGTGAACCGCTGGACGCACTTTTTTGCAAACTGTCTGTAAATATTTGTATTAACATGTATCTCATGTAAATTTATATCATATATCATGTTGTATCTTCAATCACTGGAGGAAATAAAGAATATCTATCTATCTATCTGTACGTCAATACGTCGTATTTGATCTGTGACCGGATTATATTTTCAGTTGATATATTTTGCATGATCTTGTAAATGCATGCATATTTTCAAATTAATTGAATCTACAAATTAAAAGAGATGTGCCAATTGGGTACAATATTAATATATAAACTCGTCGGTCAAATTTTCTGATTCTAAAGAAACGTTAGACATTTTCTCCAAACATCATTCATATCTCTTAGGGATCAAGAAACGCTACATCCATCCTTAGGCGGTATATTTACCATCCTAAAACACACTTGCATGACAACCTTTATTTCCGTTATTGCAAGAAAGGAACTGTATTTCCTAAATCATGTTTTTCCTTACATTAAATTTTAGAGAAGCTTTGTTAATAATGTATTTCAAGCATTGAGGTCAGCAAATGAAGTTGTAATCAGATGAGGTCTGTTTATCTCACTAGCTTCCTGTTAAACAAAATCATTTGGGCTTGGTGTGTCTGTTTACTTAATGTGCCAATCATGAAAGCCTTTTAAATGAATTTAAAGGATGGTATTTTTCATGATTTTTAATGAATATGAAAGCCAAATTTGGGTGTATAGCATTTGAAATTTTGACAATATAAGACAGCACATTTGCTATTAATACACTTTCGATTTCCTGTGAATCATTTAACACTCACTTTCAATAAGGTCTCCCCTTAAACTTTGAAAATCTTTGGCATTAGCATAAGTACATGTAGGTGTGAATAGAAATAACCATTCAAAAAGTTTAGGTCTTTAAATGAATTGTGTCAAACTTCAATTTTAGTCATAACCACTTGTTGCTATCAGAAATGACAGTTAAACTAAATTCGCATTTGTGTGACTATCAAACACAGAATTCGAAGATCTTTTGGTAATTCCTACGATAAAAATGAAGCAATTTTGTCAAGGTCACAATGATATTTGATAAATTTAGTATGTATTCAACAACATAAGGATATTTGATTATTTAAACAACAGATAACCCCGAGGGGGTACACAATGCAGAAATGAATTCAAAAGGATATGATTAGACAACATCGATACTTTGCTTGTTCAAAAACATGCGAAAACAGTCATTTAATGGCTTTGAAAACAAACGTCATATTTTAAGTCGTGAAAACTCCTTTCAGCCAATCACAACCCGCCACATCATATCGCCCTTACTGGTCAGGCTATTGTTTACAGTAATAAGTCAAGCGCAGACTTACTTTCTTGGCGTATAATTCATTCACAAACAAGGAACGGAACTTGACAGTATGACAGTTAGATCGTGAGACGTATAATAAAGATATTTACAAATTTTTGTTGATTTGTTAAATCTGGTGATAGCTTAATCATGGCTTTTACTAAGAGATCTGAAGTCAACTCATCATCAAACTGCATGGTATGTCTTGGTTCTTTGTTTCGCAAATGATTAGATGGCCCATTCTACTCTAAAGAAAACTTATCATTATAAAAGAAAATGTGGTTTAAAGATATTCATCTAAAACAAAGAAACAGGATTGACAAACAAGCAAATAATGCTTATATAATGCCGCTCCCTAGCAAAAAAAACCCTTATTATAATAATTATAATAGTGACGTAACGTACACATGGACAGATATGTACACATAACATACAATTATTTTTGGAAAATATAAGACATAGAAACTTAGACTCCTGCTCATGTTATAGTAAGATGGTATAAACGTAAGGATATTTCAGCACGGCAAAATCTCAATATGTCAAATCATGTCAAATCTGAAAATCTCTTAGATATTACGATACAATGGTGTACTGGCTTTAGTAGCCCTACGTTTACATTTTGTATGTGGCCATATAAAATTGAAGGCACGTTAAATCTTCAAATAAATAATATTTTAAAGAAATTTAGTGATTTTAAATTATGCGAATGAGGTTTGCTTTCTCACACTACTAATAATTGAAAAACAATGAGTGTCGTTGAGGCATCATGTCATGAAATTGTAGCCGATTATCCTGTTCGCAACCAAATACAATTCGATACATCATGTACTTTTGAGATGTTTTTTTTTTTCAATTCTTAACTTCTAACGCAAAACAACTGTCTGACATGATAAAATGTATACTTATAAATGTTAATGAACAAGTTAAGTTTACAAATCTTCTATGAGATATCATGTAAACAAAACCTACCATGTCGAAATTACTGTAGTTAATGCCAAATACTCCATCTACTATGTCAGTGCTCAATGTGTTAATTTCAAGGCTCATACATTGTAAATGATAAATTCTGAAAATTCAATTTTTGATTGGATCTAGTTTGACCTATTGTTGACCAATGAATGACTAGTGCTTTGACACCTGGGCGTCACAGGGATGGGCAAACTACATCCTCTCTCTAATTCTTGTAACAACATTGTCAAAGAGCGTGTAATAACCAAAGCGCGACTCCCCGTAATTACACAATCCGTAACGATGTGTCATAACTGTTAATTACTACTCTCATGTTTTATTGCCGGACAGCTGAGCTGCTAAAACCTGTTTAATCTGTCTATTTACCACCATTGTCTGTTGTATTTACATTGAATAGGCCCACTTTCGTTCTGTATATGAAGTCATAAAACACTCCGGGCATGCGCAGTAAAGGTAATATCGTTATTCCGGTTGAAGCCGTTTTGCGACTGTCAAATTGAGCAGCCTGAAATTCGCGCACTTTCAAGGGCGATATCTTTGTTATTAGAGGGGTTGAGTCCCGGTCTGCCTACATCCCATTCTGCCTATAGCCCAATTTGCCTAAAAAAAATGTAGGCAGATTAGGACATAAGTTAACACCCCTAATATGATAATGGATAAGACCCAAGTGACCCCTGAGTCAGACGCAGAGTTACTATAAACCAAACAAGTGGACTGAGTAGAAGGATTAGTTCATTTAAAAATTTGAAATATTTGTGAATCATCCTGATGGGAGATTAAATAATCCGTGACTTCTCTCTTTATGAAAATTCTGTTTTTATAAGAATATTGTCTGTGGCACCTGGTGTATGTTGTTCACTGTCTGGTGTCTGGCAAGATGTATCCTGTAGCCATTTCCCTGCTCCCCAACAAGACTCGAGACACCTACACAAGACTCTTCACTCACATCAAGGAAGGAGTAGCAGCAACAACAGGCGAGGACCTCTCACCAGAGTTTGTGCAGACAGACTACGAAGCTGCAGCTATTGGTGCTGTCCAGGCAGTATTTCCAGATGCTGTAGTCAGGGGATGCTTTTTTCCACTACATTCAAGCCCTGTGGCGTCAAGTTGGTGAAAAAGGCCTAGTAGTTGCCTACAAGATTGACCCAGCAGTCCAGAACCACGTCCGTCGTGCTGTAGCCCTTCCTCTACTGCCACCTGACCAAGTCCAAGATGCCTGGATGGAGGTGATGGAAGATGGCCCAGACGGTGACCGAATCACTGCCATCAATGACTACGTCACAGACATCTGGGTCGACGATGGTGCCAGGTTCCACCTCCGATTGTGGAACCAGTACCACAACAAAGGACCTCCTCCTTTTCATCATGAATACAATATGTTTAAATCAAAATACCAACAACCATCTTGAGGGCTTTCACAATGGACTGAAGAAGGATAACAGGAAACATCACCCCAACCTGTACGAGTTTGTGGCGGCCATCTGTAGGCAGATTGGGACTAGGGATGGAAGGTTCCATTATTAATTCAGAGGTATGCTGATGACTTTTCATCCATGAAAAGCCCGTCACCAGACCGTAACATGTTGTTTTAGCAGTGTAGGCAGAATGGGATGTAGGCAGACCGGGAACATGCCATTAGAGGACCGATGAAAACGGTGTGTGGTGTTTTTTAAAGCTGACAGTATTTTTTGTACAAATAAACCAATTAACATGGAAAAAATAATTAGATTTCTTGTTTTTTTAAAGGTTGACTATTGTTGGTCCAGACGCTTGGCAGACGCCATATTCATGGTATTACAAACGAGATGATATATCATTATCGGTAAGTAATCTATATTTGCTTGTTATAAGTAAACATGAAAACTAGAACTTGCCTGTGTTCATGTTTATCCCTTTTCATTTATTATAGCTTTTATCGAGGTTACTCTAAGATAATAAATAAGAACAGTTTGTGTAACATTGTGATAGTTTGTTAGTTCTGGTACTAATGTCATTTTTGTTGAATTTATTGTGTTATTAGGTCTTCAGACGAAAGTCAAAGACCTATTGTTATTATCCTGTTTATTATTAGGTCTTCAGACGAAAGTCAAAGACCTATTGTTATTATCCTGTTTATTATTTTTATTATTATTATTATTATTATTTACACAATTTTGTGGAAGCTGTAGCGCATTTACGACTGTAGCTACTTGCATGAAACTTTCAGCACTGATAGCATTTCTGCTGAACCCTGTACAATGGAAATCCGTTTCCGGATATCTACTTCCGTTTCCGGTATACAGCCATTACAAATTTGAAAATTTAACATGGGAAATTTTTTCAAAATGCACTTACAGACTTGAAATTTCACTCGAAGATGCGCATTGACCTGCTGAACAAAAAAGTCAATCATGAACAATCTCTCAGTCACGTGACTTGGCGGCCATCTTGTTTTTAGTGCATTTTTGACCATTTCGGACCCCTACCACCTTTGAAAATCTTCTCCTCTGAAGATACTTGCACCAGAAAGCTGAAATTTGCACAGTTTGTAGCTGAAGCATTGTTCTTTAAAAATTCCTACTTTCAGACTCCTAGCATTATTAGTTAGGTCACTGTGACCTTTCAAATTTGACCGAAAACGAAAAATCGCAAACTTTAAGGGCTCATAGCTCAAAAACCTAGCCGTGGAATTTCATCATTTTTGTATGAGAGCTAGACATGAATAAGGTCTACAGGAATCAAGAATAAAATAGATCGCGAACAGTCATTTCCGGTTTTTACAGGGCTTCAAAAATTGAAATTTCGGATTCGAAAAATTTTAACATGGGGAAATTTTTCAAAATGCACTTAGAGACTTGAAATTTCACATGAAGATGCGCATTGACCAGAGGAAGAAAAAAGGCAATCATGAGGACTTCGTAGGTCACGTAGTTTAGGCGCCATTTTGAATTTACTGTACCACCTTGCACATTTTAACCTGAAATGGACTGCCAAAATGCTTCTAGAGCCTTGCACATTGCTTCAGACGATGTTTAATGACTGTCCAGCATTATGATACATTTATGTGAACCTTACGAATAAAACAGCGGTCTGAAGACCGTCAGAGTTGCCTGGGCAACCCTAGTTTTTATTATTATTATTATTATTATTTACACAATTTTGTGGAAGCTGTAGCGCATTAACGACAGAAGCTACTTGCATGAAACTTTCAGCACTGATAGCATCTGTGCTGAACCCTGTACAATGGAAATCCGTTTCCGGATATCTACTTCCGTTTCCGGTCTACAGCCATTACAAATTTGAAAATTTAACATGGGAAATTTTTTCAAAATGCACTTACAGATTTGAAATTTCACATGAAGATGCGCATTGACCTGCTGAACAAAAAAGTGAATCATGACAAATCTCTCAGTCACGTGACTTGGCGGCCATCTTGTTTTTAGTGCATTTTTGACCATTTCGGACCCCTACCACCTTTGAAAATCTTCTCCTCTGAAGATACTTGCACTAGAGAGCTGACATTTTCACAGTTTGTAGCTTAAGCATTGTTCTTTAAAAATTCCTACTTTCAGACTCCTAGCATTTTTAATTAGGTCACTGTGACCTTTCAAAGTTGACTGAAAACGAAAAATCGCAAACTTCAAGGGCTCATAGCTCGAAAACCTAGCCGTGGAATTTCATCATTTTTGCATGAGAGCTAGACATGGATAAGGTCTACAAGAATCAAGAATAAAATAGATCGCGAACAGTCATTTCCGGTTTTTACAGGGCTTCAAATATTGAAATTTCGGATTCGGATAATTTTAACATGGGCAAAATTTTCAAAATGCACTTAAAGACTTGAAATTTCACATGAAGATGCGCATTGACCAGAGGAAGAAAAAAGGCAATCATGACGACTTCGTAGGTCATGTGGTTTAGGCGCCATTTTGAATTTACTGTACGACCTTGCACATTTTTACCGGAAATGGACTTCCAGAGACATGTAGATTGCACTTAGAGACTTGAAATTTCACATGAAGATGCGCTTTGACGTGCTGAAGTAAAAAGTCCATCAAGAAAAATATTTCGGTCACGTGACTTGGCCGCCATCTTGCTTTTAGTGCATTTTTTACCATTTCTGACCCGTACTGCCTTTGAAAATCTTCTCCTCTGATGATACTTGCACTAGAGAGCTGAAATTTACACATTATGTAGCAGAAGGATAGTTCTCTACAGGATACTCAAAACAAAGTTCTAACCCTAATACTTAGGTCACTGTGACCATTCAAATTTGACCAAAAACAAAAAAGAATTTACTGTACAACCTTGCACATTTTGACCGGAAATGGACTCCCAGAGACATGCAGATTGCTCCAGACGATGCATAATGACATTCCAGCATTGTGATACATTGACATGCACCTTACGAATTGAACAGCGGTCTGAAGACCGTCAGAGTTGCCTGGGCAACCCTAGTTATCATTAGAATTAGTAAGACATACAGTATTCCTTCTTGACGCATATGGAGTTATAGACCTGAGATGTACAAAATGTAAAATACATTATTTGTATACATTTGGGGAAGCGTACCGGAAAAGGGACCACTTGGTCGATCCCGTTTTAAGAGATATGGGCTCTAAACTATTTTGGTGCTTATAATTTAAAAGTTTTTACTACGCACTTTCTGTGTTATAACGTTTGATAAGCACCCCTTCATTACTTGAAAAGTCTCCGATTGCCATATTTGCCTCTCTAAATTCCTAAAAAAACATTGGTTTTGAAAGGCACAAAAAAGGGCCACATGGTCGGAGAAACCTTTTATACTGTTTATCCCCTTATGTTTCAAGTTGTCTAGTAGCTGTGTAGCAGATACTTTATGTTTGCGTGTTCGAGCGTGAGTTATTGAACCTTTAATCGTAACAGCGTTCTAAGTGACCGGTACTTGAAAGGTACTTTCTTACTAAGAAGAATCAGTTATGATTTAATCATCACTAGTCAAATATATTATCCATTATTCGATTAAAATTTGATTTCATTCATCTGTCAAAATAAAAGGAAAAGCGTACATAAAACATCATCATGTTAACAAAATTATATTATCAGTTAATTAAAATCTCAAATTCAGGACGACTAAGTGGTCCCTTTGTGATAAAAGAATATTTCTCGTTTTAATTGGTAATTTTTTTTAATAAATAGCTTTAAAAAGAATTCTGTTTGTGAACAGAGGTAAATCAATCTGTATTTTCAAAATGATAATCCAACATATCATAGATGCATGTTGATTTCTCTTATAATATACACATATCATAGAAAGGTATTAAAACATACAGCAAGAAGATCTAAAAAACATTTTTACCCAACAGATTCAAATTAATTGTTTTTTAATTTATTTAATTTATTTTATAGGTTAGACATTGTTATTTATGAATCTGGGCCTTACTCAATACCAACCATGTGGTACCTCTTCCGGTAGCCTTCCCCATTTATTACAAGAAACCTGAGGAAAATGATATAAATATTTCACATAAACTGTTACAATTTCCTACTTTAATGAATATAAATAATAAATAGGTAAATGTCAAAGCTCTTTCGTATATCTAGACAACATTCCTCTCTTCTCTCTTGATTTCCTGGCCGTAAATATTGTCTTTCAACATTCAAATCCATAAATTGATAAAGAGAGTCTCTATCTATTAGATATACCAATATGAACCCAGACACGCAAATATTGAAGGGCATTTACAACAGTGATATTGATGATTATTAACTCGCAAATAAAATCAAAAACATTGATGAAGCACATAGTCGTAGCTGTGTATGACCATTCACGTCAGGAGTTTTGGTTAATAGTTTATTATTCCAAAAATCATAGTGTAAAAAGCTTTTGCCATACCACAAAGGTGTTGGTGAACCTCGTAAAAACTGTCTCTTATGAGTTATTACTGTCCAAATAAATTAGAAATGATTGGTCCATTCTTGAATAATCATGTATCGATCTTATTTCACATGTAAAGAAGACTTCGTATATTTCCCACCCATTAATATAACCTATTCAGATTCAATGTTAAACCTTCTATAAAATAGCATTGTCCTTCTCTGCCTTGACATTCCACAATTTTGTGTCAGCCAATTGATACAATATCTAAAATGATAAGGATTTAAAATATGTAAAAAGAGGACTTACTTATAGTGTGATAAGAACAGTTTTTTACAGTTCAGTGCTGAATAAGTTTGACATAGCTATACACATAAAACATTATATCCGTCTGACCCCTTCCAATAATTAATTATCCAGGTATTTACAAAAGAAGCTAAGCATACATGCTTGTAATATAATTTGTTAAAGACATGTTGAATACACTAGTGACAATTGATTATTTATGAGGCTGACCTCTTTGAAACCAACAGTGGCAACAAGTTGTGCATCTCCTAATGAGGTAAACATAGTAGCAGTGTTTGCCGTTCGTGCTGGACAACGATCTTTTAACTATCTAACAAATCTCAAATGTTGACAGATGCTCGTCCTTTGAAAAATAGTTTTGAAAAATAGTCAATCTTTGTTCTTTGCGAGTTTTTGTTAAACAAATTGAAATGTCAGACTCTATATCACAAGTGTACAATTAATTGATGAATTAAAAATTACGTCGTAGGCTATAGTTAGGTAAGGCTCTTATATCCAATTCCAAAACTAAAATTACCTAGAAGTTATCACGTTTAAATGACGACATGGCATTTTGGCTTGATACGTTGATCAACGACTTAAGATTGTCAGTTGAGTCAAGAGAAAAAACTTTTATTTGCATAAACGTATTCTAATGTTGACATTTAGGGGAAATGAAAAATAGTAAAACATGGTTCAGTGCCTTAAACAGTCAGTTATGCTTAGGTGAATATTATGTGCTTATATGAATACTGAAAATAATGCATTACTTTTGACTACTGCTTCTGTTGTGTTTGTATGTTTACAACCATACACGAACATCTTTAACATTCTTCTACACCAATAACGAAATCAGTTCCGCCCTTTCACTCATCTATTAAGACATTTATATTTGTTTCAGGACTACAACCGATATATATGGTTACATTCTAACCCAAATGTTATTGACTTCAATCTATCAGAGAAGTCATATGATCTCTCTACAAGTATTTAAGGTGATATATGATGGCATGCAAGAAATGAGACCAACCATGTATATTGCATGTTGATCCGAAGATGATGCAAAATATTATCTGTTTAAAAGAGAATTTCCTGAAGAAAGGTAAAAATGAATAGAGACTTTTAACTTATATCTTCCGTTGGCTCTGTAGCGCTGTGCGTGCAGAGTCAATAGTGAATTAATGCATGTTCAAATTCAGGCAGGCCGACTGTAAATTTTCGAACTTTGTATTTTGATTGTGATACTTAAGTGGTTGCATTTGGTTCATATGATCAATTTGATAATCGGCGTAATACCTATTTAAATGGTTTACATTTGTCCTTTTCAATCGCTCCTTTTACAATATTGTGCTCCTCGAATAGGGACTTCAAGGCTATTGAGGTCGTTTCCAACACCTTACCCAATAGCGAGAAGGTAGGTAAAAAGAGTCCTATCATTAGGAGGAAACATACAGTTAGTTTTTGTTATTGGTGCAAGAACATGTACAAGTCCAATGAAATGAAATGTAAATCAATTTACTCGGTTAAAAAACTGAAATGCAGAATAAGGTGCACAAAATGGTAAAAATGTTAGCTGAGAATACATAAGAAAATTTGACAAGGTGAAATTGAGGTATGAAACGTGAATTTGGAAGTAAAATGTTTTGCTATTATAATTTCAAAACATACAATTTGCGCTGTTATGTACCTAAGATGTAATAAAGGAACTAGCTTAAAGGCCGGTATGTCTAACACGATTTAGGTTTTAGCAACGTATCTTGAATCAATGATAGCAATTGGTCACATCAGACCTAAGTTCGCCTCTGTCAGTTTTGGCAACTATACATTGTGGACCCTTTATAAATCCTTTGCAGCTTTAGCATGTTTCCTGTTATTGCTTTTTATCTCAGTGCATTTATGTAACGGTATCTCCTCTGCCAAATATTGATTCAAAATTTTGAAAATGTTCTTGTCTACTTTTGTTGCTATAAAACACAATCATTAAGTGATTACTGATATGTTGGGCGTTGCTGTGTCATTAAGAAAATGATCTGACTGTCGGATACTATTTTATAATCAATTATACAAATTGATAGGTTTAGGAATAAGTAAACTCGATTATTTGTCATCCCAGAGAGAATAGTATTCAGCATCTGGACAGAATAAGCGCAATAACAGCGGAAACATGTCAGTCGATCAGTGTAATACTGTTTGATTAAATAAGTTACTTCGTGATTACAGATCAACACTTATATCAATCTGCGAAACCGTTGTTGTTAGTCTCCAATGCTAATGTGGTCCTTGATAGAATTTGCTGTCATTGATTTTTAACAACAGCACAACTTTAACAACCAGAATATTTCCCTGAGGAGGAAAAGGTGATCGGCAAATAATGTTTATTCATAATTGAAATATAGCGTCACTATGAGCTTATCTACTAGGATAAGGAATATGATTTCAAGTTAGAAGAATGACTTTTGTACAGTATGTGTTATCGACGTTAGTAGTATGGGGCAAACAAGGATATTCTATGCATGAACAAAATCTTCTGGATAAACAACCCTGTACCGGTTTGAAAAATGTTTGGTAAAATAGGGGTACAGCAACGTTACACAAGATGATAACGGGTATAAAGGGTATGATAATCAGATAATATAACAACAGGATTAGAAAACAATTTCATTTAAATGTAAAAATCCATAAAAAGCCACGGCAACTGGATGTGATGAGTGGGATACCAGTTTGTGAGTGTGGTAAATGAATAAGCAGAAATCGTTTTGCTATCATCCAAATGTCCATCATCATCATCCATTAGCAAAATCATTTGCAGGCTTGGAGGATATGCACTTTTGAAAGCAGGTTTTGTATGGCTGCTTCATGTAAAGCCTATGAGCACGGTGGTGTAGTGGTTAGCGTGTCTGCCTCTCACCCCAACGACCCGGGTTCGAATCCCAGTGGCGACACAAAAGATTTGTGACTTGGGTCGAAAGCTGTGTTGTGTCCTTGGGCAAGGCACTTCATCCACATTGCACTCAGTCCACCCAGCTGTAAAATGGGTACCTGGTTATACGGGTGTACTGTCCGAAATGGACTCTCAGCGCAGGCAAGCAGCTTTGAAAAAGTACAATCTGTCAGGGTAATAATGCACATTAGTGAATCGTCGGTGAGCAACTTACAAAGATGGATACTTGACGTTAAACTTATCATTATTATCATTATGTCATGTCATTTAAAGATCGATATTCAAGAAGCGCATAGGAGAATCTGAGAAGAATATTTAAAACTGATATTCAATAGAAAGAGGTTGTTTCATAATGAACTCTCTTATCGTAAACTCATAAAAAGTAAGATTTGTAAAGGCAGCATGATAAATTTTAAAGATTTCATTTTGAGCATATAACTGTTATAAAAATCGGCTACTTTTTTCTATGCTGGTAGAACATCTGACTGAACAGTCTGATCATGAGGCCTTATAAATACCTACATCCTCTAGCGTTAGGACTTATGTTCGATATAGTCGTCACATTTCATTTTCAGCAGGAAACTTCAAACTGTGAGTGAGTACTTACGTGTGACCTTTTTTTAATTCTCATACTTGTTCGATTATGAACACTAGATATCTGCAAATTGAGAGTTTTAAGTTTCTAATTAGTTTAATTTCTTTTTCATGTCATACAACAGTATTGTGGAAATTTGTCCTTCGATGGTTAAATACAAAAATAGATCAAATTGTGAATATAAGCATTAACTTGCAATTGTTGTAATTATCATAAACTATCTACAGGTTGTATTATCAAGTAATATAGGATGATATAAATTTACAAAACATCAAAATCATGCTGTACAAAAGTTGAAAAGTACATTAGAATAGATGTTTGGAATACTCGAAGTCTCAAAAGTAGTGTTTGTTCTTACATGGTCAAAAATAGTAATCACGGCCCTCAGGAAAAACATTTCCTTCAACTATTTAGTGCTTTGAGGAACCGTTTTGTTAGAGGTATGTCTTGCATGTAAACAAACTACAATGAAAAAGCTAATGTAGTTTTAAAATCAAGTATGCACTTTTGTATGGCTGCTTTATGTAAAGCCTATGTCATGTCATATAAAGGTCGAGTTTCAATATAACGAATCAGATTTATGATATTTGCGTTTTGTTATCATAAAATAACAATTGATAACAATTACTCCAAAACAACTTTTTGAAAATAAATCTATAACCTAGAAACAAGGAGACATTGACCAAAACGACAAGTGTTCCATCAACTTTTAACAATATCCATTTCTTTCGAAATTACATCATGCATCAAGAGACGTAAACACAACGCATGAAGAAAGAACTAACCAAAAATGCAATTCGTTTACTTAATAACAACGTAGAGGATGGCATGTTTTCTAATTAAACAGAGAAGATGCCGTAGGGGACAACCGAAGAGACAGAAACGACCAGACAAACCAAAGAAGGGTGTGTTTTAACAATGAACTATTCAGTGGGTGTTTTCTACCTGCACGCCATCAAGTGGTCAATCTCAATGTCTTATTTGGAGCTTGTAATTAATGCCAAGTTCGAATGGCTGAGTTTGAAGGATAACCTTGCAACAGGACCTTGGGATTATTGGGAGGTTTTAGAACACATGCGATATCCCTCACCGTGAGTATGAATCTGTTCATGATCTCAGTCCATTTCTCTCAATTTAAACCACATTTTTCATAGTCCTTTTGTCTACGTTTATTTTTTGTTTGGTGCAGTGAAAGGTTAATTCCATGCAAATCCGTACTAATGCTTCCACAAACGGGTTGTTGTAGCTGATGAGCTAATGTCTCTTTTAGTTTTAATGCAATAACAATACTTAACGTCAGTATCAATTAAATTCGAGCGAATATACCTTGCATACCATTGCAACAATATGCAGTAAAACAGCATTCGCTTATGAAAAAAAGATGACCAGTTTTGAAAATGGTATGACTTAACATGTTTCTAGCTTACTCTTTGAGTTAAAAGAAAATCAGCAAAACAGCTTTTCTTATCGCAGATCTACATTAGTTTCATTTTAAAAAGTAAACCTGTAAGACATGTATAAATCAAATCAATAAAACTCTGTCTTTACACATATTTTCATTTTGTAGATTTATTCAGTTGTGTTATCTAGAACTTGAAATGATAACAGTTATCTCTTGCTGACAAGTAGTTAATACACATTATTGTTTGTTTGAACTTCAGTAACCATAATACAGGGCTTTTCCGATAAATAAAACTTTAAACTTGAGATTGTTATTCATACTTCACTTATGGGTCACGTACTTACATGTAAACCGTTTGACATTTAGATCCTCTTTAGGGTTTGATGCAAAATGACATGATCAAGTACCTAGCTATCAAAAGTTTTGTCTCAAAGATACCTTTCAAGCTCAGCCATTGGAACTTGACATTAATTACAAGCTCCAAATAAGACATTGAGATTGGGCACTTGATTGAGTACAGATAGACAGCACCTATTGAATAGCTCAATGTTAAAGAACAACATCCCAGGGTTGGTCTGGTGGTTTCTGTCTATTCAGTTGTCCCCAATGGCGTAATACTGGTTTAATTAGAAAACATGTCCTCCCCTAGCTATAGGTGGTTATTTAGTTAACGAATTGCATTGATTCTTTATTGATTCCAGAGCTCTTTGTTAAGTCTTTCTTGGTGCATGGTGTTTATTTCTGAGTGAAATCGATCTGGTTAAAGTTGATGGAATACTTGTTTTGGGGTCAAACAAACACTTGCTTTTCCTGATAGGTGACTGGTTTTCAAACGAAAAATGTATTGAAGTACTTGCCATTACTGTGGAAGTTATCTTGAATTATTTATTATTTTCTTTGAAATGTATTTATAAAAATGTTATCAGTGTGATACTGTTGTGGTTTGGTTATTACATAACGCTTATCAAAACACCACTTTTGTTCTGTGACTTAAACATATATAGACATAATCTGGATATAGATATAGCCTTTATACGAAACAGTCTGTAGCTAACATTAACATATGGATTAAAGAATATTTAAGATTTGAAAATGATCCCTTAAAAAGAAATAAACAAAACTTACGTTAAGCAGGGTCTTGCCTTAACATTCGTATAAGTTCATCTACCTCTCCCGCCATGCAGTTAATGGTATTAAATGGTATAGAATGCTTTTATGCTAAATGAGTAAACTAATTTGTTGGAGTAGATTCTCATGTTTTCATGTTGCATATACTATTGAAATGATCAAGCATGTACACTATCTCAATTTACGATGGGCCAAAACGCTGGTACTCATCTAAATCAATACTCCCATAATCAATAGAGCTAGAATCAAAATGAAACCTTCACATAGAGAAACTATCGTCATCGACTCATTATTTCTGCATGGATTGACTCTCATATACCATACATGTATCAAGGTTAGAGATTCAACATGAAGATGTGTGAATATAAACTAAGGTAAATTGTCAAACCTTTATAACCGCCTTTGACAACCATTAGTCGAATGAAAATACTATACTTCTATCTGCAAAATTGTTATTTAGAAAGCGAAACCATTCCATTTCTCACATAAGGTTAGTTAACTGATAATGTGACAGTTAAATGTTGACATAACATTAAAACACTATAACATGTTTCAGTAGAAATAAAAACTAGTACATTTTAGCATCTAATGTTTTATTCAACAATTTCGTGTTCCGAAACTACAAAAAAGTAACCATTTTTAATGACTTGTCACTAACTTCTGATCAAATATGTATATATTAATAAGTATCATAATCACCAGACCAGTAGTTAACCAACAGAATAGATTAATCATTTCACAAATTAAAAGTGATATTGTGATGAGTTTTGATTTTGCTCTTGATGAATATTTGTTTAAGCAGGAAAATCCAAATTTATCTTTTTTTTAATTGAGAAAACTTTCTTCAGAAATAAAGAATAAATGATTATTTTCTAAAGTATTTAAACAATTTACAGTAACAAAGGTTCGGAAGGCTGTACTTTACTCCGCATAAAACAAATAAGAAACAAGGTTATATTTTCAGAAAAAATTCTACACATTCAAGATAGCCATACATAAGGAAATACTGTGGACAGAATAAATTTAAGACTTACCTTTAATAAGATCATTTTGATCACATTGCTTGAATATAACCAACGAAATAGACATGCAGTTTAGACAATTTTTACATGGCGTTTAATATTTTTTGAGAATTTAATGTAAGATGAATTAGAATTGGTGTAGAGAATGCCTTCAGATGGGTTCTCTTTGAATACGACAGTGGGTAACTGGTCATAATTCATATCAGCTAAAAGGCTTTAGCAATTACATTTAACAGATCATGTCACCTTGTTCTGGTTATCTCTCACAGCAAAGCATATTTCTCATTATACCATACATGTACCTCACCAGACCTGCTGTTCAAAAACTGTCTCTTATTCTTTCCAGAAAAGACTAATTGTCTCCTGGTCATCACAACTGAAAACAGTTTCAAAGACTTCAAACCCTTCAGAACAATGCTGCAGATATATCTTCTGGATCCTAGAAGTTTGACCATAGGTATATTTATTATCAGTTGTTTCATATCTAAGACTATGAAATTCTGGAGCGCGTTCGTGTAATGGTTAGTGTGCTGGCCTGTCACGCCAAAGACCCGGGTTCGAATCCAGGTGGAGACACCAAAGATTTGTGACGTTGGCTTTATACTGTGTTGTGTCCTTGGGCAAGGCACTTTATCCACATTGCACTCAGTCTACCCAGCTGTACAATTGCGTACCTGAACATGGGAAGTTCGGACCTATGTGGTCGCGCGGAGCGCTTAGTAGCGGCTTTGAAAGTAAAATTCCTTCAGGGCAATAACGTACAGTCAATGAGCAGTGCTTGCACTGGATATTAGGCTTTAAAATTGTCATTATACTGTTTCCTTATTTCACCCTTCATACATTTACAAATCTATGTATGGATTGTTAGAGGTTATTTTAAAAAATAACAACATATTATGCTTTCCTATTTGTTTGATTTTCTTACATTTAAAAATTCAAATATCCCTCGATATCTGTTTGCATCTTGATAAATTAGAGGGTGAGAGGTTTTAAAATCATATATATTTTTATCTAAAATAGTTATTTTGAAAATTTGAATCACAGTTATTATTGACATTTCATTCTAGTAACACACCAAGCTTTGTTTATCGTGGTTGAATATACTTTTTATTGATTGAAATTTCCAGAATATACAATGATTTGGACATGTGCAATCTTTTCATATCATTTTTTTACATTATAAAATGTAATATTATCAATAAATATTACAAATTGAAGTAGAAAAACAAGCTTTAAATATTTTGCTTTGTTTTACAAAGGATGGTTAGTATACATTTGACGTTATCAGTTACTTTATTTATGAAGTGAAGAAGTATTTTGAACATATGAAATGTTATAAGCTACCAATTAACTATCATCTAAATTAAATAATAGATTAAGTTAGAAACAGCAAAAATTTTGACGGGTATTTAGATTATGGATCTAATATTAGTAATTGCAACCAAACTCATTGAGACGAAAACTGATTTGCTAAGTGTCAATAGTGTCTGTTTACCTTGAATTAGAAAGTGTATTTATGTAACTGGTATTTTCAAATTCATCTTGTCGACACGAAAGATTTTTCTTAAGTTTTTGCTTAGCAAAAGAAAGATACTTTCGATTTTTTAAAAATTCGGTCGGTGAAAAAAAAAGAACAAAAACGTTTAACATTGCACTGATTATTATTCCCTGTTGCACTTTCAGAAAAATCTGTAACTTTATACATTGTCGGTCAATATATGACATTTGAGCTTAACTAGCTTATACAATCATTTCTTTCTTGAAATGATTAAAAAGCAGATATTATTTTTGATGATTCCAAATCAAACTAAAATATTTGTGATATTAGTTGAAATATAAGAATAGTCTCATTTGGCTATCACGAATCGGTAAACACCGAGTTCATACCTAATGTGTTAGAGAACGTGAGCAACTTGGTTTACAAAAGTATTTGAAGGGTGACATTTGTGTAAGAAAATAGTTATTTATTCGATTGCAGTAGCTAGTAAATTGAGAAGCTTCTGTTAAGTAATACGAGGTATAGAAGCAAATTTATCTGTCGTACTGTGTATCTTCCAAATTTGGATTAGTGGCTAGTCCTAATTTACAGAAATCCATGATCCAAACTTTAAATAAAACCATTCATCCACACTCAGATGATGAATTGTGAAAATAAGATCAATGTACATTGTTAGCTTTTTCAGTTCCAAAACACCGACTGTGATATGCAGTAAAATACTAGTATGAAATGAACTGAATGAAAATCAATGAAGGGGTTTACGAGTATTAACGACAATTAAAAAAAATGTACGTACTTTTATTTACTACTGTCGATATACGTGATGTTGCAATATGCATTAATCTATTTGAAATGCTTAGCATTGTCACAATATCGGAATCCATCATGTATGAATATCATTTTCCACATTAAAATGAATGATAAATTTAGCATTATTTTGACCTTTAAGATGATTACAAAAGTAACCACACTTGCTTTTTGTGAGATAATGTGAGATAATATATCTTTCACGTTATAACGTTCTTTCTTTGCCAAATTTAGGTTTACCTACTTACTACATGACAAATACAGTAGAACTCGGATATAACGAACTCCAAGGGACCAAAGAATTTAGTTCGCTATATCCGGTGTTCACTATACGCATATAATTTAAATGATGTTATATATCTACGGGACTTGAAAATTTGTTCGCTATATCCGATTGTTCGCTATATCCAAGTTCGCTATATCCGTGTTCTACTGTATAAAAAATTGGACAAAAGTTGCCTTTGATATATGCAAGTCCATTGGAATTAACTTCCATCCATTTAACATGCTTTGATGATATCACTAAACCTATATCATATCACTCCTCATGCTTAACTGTAAACTTATGGCAGGTCCCTGAAGTGACCAGGAGTCAAACTATTGAAAGCTTTATCTTTATATTTTTTGTCTACAGCTATCCTCATAAGTGATCTAAAAGAACAGCTTTGAACACAAATCATATGTATTCGTTGGTGTTAAGTAACTGAACTGATATTTTGTGATATTTGAATCGAAAATTAAAAGAAATTTGACAACTCTGTCTACTTCTTTGTGCAAATTTCTAATTTTGGCATGAAAGACAAGATATTTAAAATAAGATACATGCACATATTGATTATATTACACCTAGACAATTGGTAATCCTTAAGTTATTGAATTGACATCCAAACCAAACTGATATTTGTGAGATTTACTAGCAAGTGAACAAACCTAAGCTTAGCAGATGTGAAGAAGTCTACGAATGATAAGCAATGATTATTATAAACTAGAAGAGAATTCGCAAGGGAACATATCTAGTTTCGAAAGTCAATCCAATGTTACAATATACATGATAATAAAGATAACGAACGATGGCATTGAGTCTAGGACAAATAACAGGCCTCGTTAATACTTGAATTATTGTAGAAACGTTGAAGTCATCAATTGACTGAGATTTCTAATAAATTGTATTGTGTGCAATTGCTTGGATTTCATTGAGAGGGCAGGATGTCAATTTAGAAGCATCAAAGGAAACAGATTCCTCAATGTTCACAAAGTCCAACAACACGAAAGCTTAATCATCCCTATCCTAAAATCTCAATCTTCAATCAATTAAACCCAGGATTAGGTTCATACTACTCAACATGACTAGGCTTAATATACATGTCGCATTCTATTCGATGTTATTCGAAAACATTGTAATTTGAAGCTATTACGAATAATTTACAAACGCTGTATTGAAGTAACACCCGACTCTATCAGAGGTCTAATGTAGATCTGCAACTTGTAAGTATGCCAATCCCTTTTATTGTTGCTAATCAAATAGAAAGACATGGATTAAGCCTCTATTGAATATTAGTAACTGTGTATGTCGCAGAAGAAAAGGGTCAAAGTGACCACCAGACACACCTGAATTATTTAGTAACTTGAATGAATATCTAAAAGTTATTGTTCATCAAACACGGGCTGTTCAGTATAGCTCAAGCAATGGATGAAAGAAAGTTTGAACATTGACAGTTGATGTTCTTGCAATAGTGAGCGACTTACTGCTTAAAAGGACAGTCCTATTTGGGTATTTTTGTGAAATCTAAATCAAGAGTTATGCATTGTCTATACTTATATATGATTATAACATGATCATTTCACACATATTTTCATATGTGTTAGTGAGGATAATATATCAGTTGTTCTATATTTAACAATTTGACAAAGAATATAATGTTTCACTGCGTCCTCTTGAATTTTGTTTCACAAAAAATACCACGATTGAACTGTCCTTTTTAAACTGCTACAGTAATATTTCAGACACTATCGGCAACGTTTTGTCAATTAAAGCTGTGATCAATTAGATAAATAAATTTCATTTTAGGTAAAAAAGATTCAAAAGACATTTATGTTGTTATTATTGGAGTTTTTGATTAATTACATGACACGTGTTACACAGTGCATAAGCACAGCAATTCGGATCCATTGATAATATTTTCATAACCAAAGTATTTTTATTTTTACTGACACGAAGTAATTGTATTAAATGTTATTGAATTTGTTATGAGTACAAGGATATAACCAATGTGTTGGAGTAGATTCCCATGTTCTCATGTCTCACCATGTCCCAGATATGACCCAACACTGTACTGGTCAATTACAGATGAACCACTGTATCAGAAGCGTCAAGCCGCCAGTCTCCGGCCCCTCCATAAGATCCACGGAGGATCAATAGCAATAGTACGTCGTATAATCATCGCCAGCGAGGCACTACAGCCAGTGGATTGACATGCGTCATGGATATGATTATGATCTTTACACTGATATGCACATACATTAGTTAAATCGAATATTAGTTATGTATGTAATAATGTTTAACAGATATTAAACGCATTTAAGTAGAACAGTTTAACATAACTTACGATTTGATATCAATTCTATGCCTAATCACATTTATAGTAGTTGTCATTAATAAAGCAGCCTTATGATTTCTCTTAAGGGGTTCTGTCCTCGCTGTTCAACTTCGTTTCAAGCTCAAATCCGGACTCTTCTTCTGACCATTGTGCCTCTCAATAACCCTCTGACCTAATTGTTCTGTCTCTTTTTCCATTCCCTAGATTTCAAAGCTTTAGAGTCTCTAAAACCCTTAAATTATATATATGATATTGTTTAATTATTGAGTGACTTTATATTACCATGGATACATAGTTTCACCTAACATCAAACATGCAACAGTCATTGAGAGATAACAATATCAAGTAATGTTTATGCATTTTTATAAGCAACAAAATCATTTATTAAAGACATTACATCTTTAGACCAGGTTCGTGGTATACAAAAACAAATACGTGGTATACAAATAAAGCAAATTATGACTATTAATACGCCATACATTGGAAATCAATTTGTCATATATATCCGTGGAAATATCATTACATATATATTATGAATGAATTAAATTATCCTATAAATATGCTCGAATTTTATTCATATCTATTTGAATATTTTTATTCATATTATGCAACATGATGGCAAGAATCGTTTTTGTCGACCCCAACTATCATAAATTGCCCTGCTTTTGTTATGACGACACTAAACTTCAATGTTTATAAAGTAATTGTATTTCAAATATATCTTAATATGCATTATTGTCCTTTTTCTTTGTCCCAGTTCCCTCTTATTAAACTCCCCATGCATCATGGATTACACACTGACATGATAGACACAGGAAATCCTAAAATGATGTTCTCCAGAGAAAAGTTATCACCCTATCAAACTATATCAGCAGCGACGTCCATACATAGTGGATATGTCAACATATCAATGTCGATCCTCGTATAGTTACAGTACATTATCCCAACTAAGCAAGGTAAAGCAGAGCTATATATGTGCACTATTTTTAAATAAAACAGGATTATTTGACATGCTCAAGATATATGATAACTTAATAGTTATTTTAAAAAGTTTTGCTAAGTGTAAACTTAAAATTATGTATCTTTGAATTTCATTTATGATAACTGTAGATCTTAGTATAGGAAATACAGAACATTCATATCAGGGCAAATATCTAGCATTTAAAAACAAAATAATCAATTCAAGCATGCCTACAATTATCATTTCAGTAAGTAATATTTTAGGAGAAAATATCACTTGTAAACTATGTTGTTTTGAACGCAAAGGGATCATGTCTGACGATAAAACTTACTTCAAAGATCGAAAATATAGTAAATTAAAATGCCTTTATAATATCTAAATGGAACAATGCTTTTGCTATGTTATTGTGTGTCATCGAGACTGTTCACATGTTCAAACAGTTTCAATCATGTGATATCGACCCCTCATAATCAATCTGTTTTTGGTGCTCGTCCTGTAATATGGTCATGTAATGAACGTAATTCAATACAAAATTTACTTCTTCCTTTAAGGTCAGATTGTAAGAAGCCAATTACAGATCAGTGTTGAATTGCTTCAATGCCTTTTTATGAGCAGTGTCGGACTTCAAAGGAAGCTTTTGGGAACTGCAATTCGTTAGCGCCAATATCTGTCACTTTGGGTCCTGTTTCTACAACCTGTTTTCTTTCCATACTAAACCTGGTGAAGATATCAGTTTAATGGGAGCGAGAGGTGTAGTTCAAAGCATCTATAAACTAGAATCTGATCAAGAAAATTGTATCAGTGTAAAATATGTGAATATTTAAGTAATTTATCTCTAGTCTCTAAAAGTATAATCATTATGGTATTTTTGTGTACTTTTTATGACTTCTTAAAACTATAAACAAATCTCTATTATATTCATGAATTAAAACGCAAAAACATAAAGGGACCTATATTCAACAATATTTCATTGGTTGGTTAGTCTTTTAACATTTAATCATGCAGAGCTTTTCAGAATATGGCTAGCATCATATTCATCTTTAGGTAATCACCAGTTTTTGGGATTCTTTAGTTCTTTAGTTAAAGAAACATCAATAAAGTTGGTTTTATTACTGCATTTTACTGAAAAAAAGAAACAAATATTGTTGCAATGAGATATTGCAAATATTGGAGAAACATTTTGTCTCATATTGTGAACAATAAACAAAAGAGATTCCTTTCTGACTGTATTCATATACGTCAGTGCAATAATTCAACAGTTAAAAGATGCACTGGTTGACTTAATGAATTGAGATTTTTTTAATATCATGATTTGATAAACTTGCGTATATAACTTTCCATAAGTGTATCTTCAAAAGAAAGATAATTTTGGAATATTAACTGAATTAAGGTATTAATGCTGTAGAATGGAAGACCTTGTTGATGAAAACATTATTGTCCATCGGTTTATTGAGGTAAGAGCTAACAACAATCCAACGCATCAGCATTTCAAATCATGTCACTATTCTTTTTGCTTCAGGCTATGCACCAGACTCATTGCGTATAAACAGTTATTTAATGCTGCCAAATAATGAAGATCAATAATCCGACCTCGATGTCAAAATAATTAAGTAAAGTGAGCGATCTTTCTAGCTTTTCTTGCTTCTTAGGTCAATTTCTTTGCTTTGGTCAATGTCTATTGTGGCAGTTTCCAATTTTCCGTAAGCGATTGGGTAACAAAAGTCGTACACACCATTCAGATTCAAAAGAATGTCTCAGTTGTGTGAACAAGTAACTACATTCAATGACTCACTATTGTGTAAGACAATGATTGTCATATACAAATAATTAATTTTATCATATACTGGCTTATAAATACAGAGATTTGGAATGCACGACGCACCCTTCCTCAAGGGCTAAACCCTAAGCCCCGTCGTCAAGGGCAAAACCCTGTATCAGCCCTTCGTCAAGGGACTTGAACCTGGGAACCCTAGGAAACGAACGCAAAAAACAGTCGTGCAGTATTTAGAGTTGTCTCCCTTTGTACAAATGACGTTTGAACACGTGGACATCCGAAAGCAAACACTGAAGTCACTTGCGGATAGGATTTGTCAGTTTGATGCAATCTAACTCTCAAGTTTGGAAATTCAAACAGAGAAAATTAACTCAAAAGTCGCAAGAGGCGTAGGCTTGGGAGTTTCATGAAATCAGTATGTGTTCGTATGTTATCATATAAAATTTCCAAATATATTAAACTTCAGAAAAATCATATCTACAAATAAATCTCAAGACTTAGTTAATTTATCAAAATTGATCAAACACCTTTCATCTCTTGTGAGAAAGGAATAAGTGAATTTTAAACTTTGTGAGTCTATCTTCAATCTTGATTTATATATATATTTATTTATAGAATAAAGGATTTGATTGAATTGCATTGAATTGAAGTTAACGTTAGGCCAAACGGACAAAATCAGCCACATGTTAATGGTATGAATAAAAGTTTAAAATGTTACAATTATTTTTGTTGTTTGTTTGGCAAGTACAATATATATGATAAAAAAAGTATGATATGGGTATTGTCATATCACATTCGGTATCAGCCCTCGAGCTCAAGCTCTCGGGCTGATATTGGGGTCTCGGACTGATACAGAATGTGATATGAAAATACTATTTCACAGCAAGTAATGTGTTGTGTGATAAAGAATGTTTAAATATCAAGTATTTCCAGAAGACACAATTTATAAAATCACTGGAACATAATAATCTTATCAATGTTACGATATTAACAAATAGATCAATTGATATACTCAGTAGTGATTTTACCTGCTCAAAGTTAAAGAGAGCTCCAAAGGATCAGGATTTAAACATTATTGAAAAAACGTAACATGCTTTCACAATGAGCAGTTTAAAATTGGCATTGATATGCATAAGGTTGACGGCTCTGATAATATTACAATAACAGGCAAGGCAGGCTCAATTTCATCTTTAAAAAAGTAGACATCTGCAGTCTGTTGATTAAATGATATAATCAAAGCATGTACTATATTTAAACATTACCTTCAGTGTATAGAGTAATTTTCATTTAAACATTTAGTCCCCTACATTAGTCTTTGATGTTACTGTCACACTAAATTGACCAAAATCATATCTTATTTTTATTTTAAACATAACAAAAAAAAAAATACTCGTTATAACAAGCCTGTACTATACGAATGATGACATTTGGTCAGAATTATATATTCTGCAACCAAAACTTTGTGAATGAACGCCTAACAAAAGACAAATATTAAATACAGTTTACAAAGGAAAGGAGCAAATTTTGATAATTCCTAACACTACCATGGACTTGACAGGTCTGGTTTCTAGAAAGCAAACAACACTGATTGTGCATATCCTTATTAGGTTTAAATAATATGTGTGTTTGTAGTTCGTGCTTAACAAGGTTTTTCATACAACTGTGGGAGTTCCCTTTCCCGAAAAGCATTCCTTGTGCAATTCATGATAAGGTGCAATACAAATTGAACATGAAATGAAGCTGATTCTGCTTTTGAGTATCAACTTAAAACATATCAAAAAGGATTTAATAATTTCCTCCACTTAATCATGCAAGGATAATACTGTCTAGAAACAATGACGAAATAGTCAGGTAAAATGTTACCCAAAAAAACAACTAGCATTGACACATGTCAAAATAAACCTCCTTATTGACGTCGTCGGTCAAAAGGGATTGTGTAAACCAACATTACTTATGACATTGTCTATTGTGGCTCCTTGTCCTTGGCAACAGTCTAACGAGATTTTTTAGAACCATGGTGTATATTTTTGATTAATGACAAATTTAGATTTTACAACAGAATGCATGTTAAACATTTTGAAGGCATGCGACGCTCCTCATATTCAAACACTTTAAAAGTGTTTACTTAAACACAAAACGGTTCTGAAAATTACCGTTTTACTTTATTTGTACTACACAAATAATCATTAATATTCACATGTGTTTACATGAAAGTTGTAGCTGCATGTTCATATCTCGCATTTGCTTGTCTTGTAAGTTCTGTAAGATGTGGGCAAGATTTGCAACAATTCTCACACAAGGAACATGGACCAAACGAACAACTTGACCAAGAAGGTAGTAATTATGGAATAATCTCTCACATAACTCGCTGTAGGATAGTTATTGATCTTCATTTGTTTGCAACATAAAATAACTGTTTATACACAATGAGTCTGAGACTTGCCTGAAGCTATAAGAATGATTGGCATAATGTGAAAGAGCTGATGTGTACATTTGACCCTGGATTGTCGTTGGGTCCTACTTTATCATAATGAAGAACACTTTTTCAACAAGCTTAAGCGTCGCAACTGAAATGATGACTTGAGGGGGGAGGGGAGGGATTCGTTGACATAACATTTTTTTCCTAAATAACAACACTTGAAACAAATTGTCTTTATTCATGGAAATACTCTGATACAAAGTTATATAGCTTAGTTTGACTTTTCATGTCATCTAATATATTCAGAGGAGCAATACACTTGTGTAAGAGCTGTTCATTTGAGACAATATGATTTAAAAGAAGATGATATATTAAATTTACCCGAAGATGTCTCGGAATTTATTATGTTGTCCTTATGATATAAAAAGGACTTTCATTAAGATAACACAATTTGTTCACGTGGGCAAGATATTTTGTATTCTTTTGTTAACTTTAATATTTTTTTTCAGTAAATAATCTGTAAAATATACTACAAGACAAAAGTTAAACTCAGTGAAAAGTGTAATGTCCAATCTTCTATCTCTAATATCTAAAACTAGTGACTCTATATATAAACGCCTTAACAAGGATTTAAAGAAAGCTTGAATATTTTATTCGACCCCAATAATGAAAAACTGTCCTCGTTACAATGGGGGTTTAGAAAGCTTAAATCAATTTTACTATTCCCAACAATACTACAATTTCATAGTATCAATTGATGGTGAATCTAAACTATTGTCGCGCAGTATACGTTCATCAATTTTAATTATCACCAATTAAATAAATGAAATTTTATTTAGAATTTAAAGATTCCAACGTCTATCTAATGAAGACTTTCATAATGTCATTGATTTCAAAACACCCATATAAATGACAGACGATATGTTTGTGTCTGTTGTGAATCTGTCAATAATTCCATTACATATTTGTAGATATCAATTGGAAATTGCTGTTAAATATGATCATAAGTATACTAACTAAGATTGTTTAAGTACAAAGTAGTTACTTATACTTCATGAACTCATTTTTGGTAAGTTGAATGATTAGTATTGTATTCATTTGACTTGATATTCAAATATAATCATTACCTCTTAAACATTTTCTGGGTCAAGCTCTATAGTATTGATTATTGCTAGTTGAAACTATAGCTCCCATTTTACAGATATATCCGTCCTCTTATTCCATTGGAGCATAGAGTATTGGGAAAGAAAACAGATTGTAGAAACAAGACTGAAACTGACAGATATTGGCGCTAACGAACGTCACGATGAATTGCAGTACACAAATATATCCTTTGAAGTCTGCTTATACTCACAAAAAGAACAGTGATACAATTCAACACTGGACTGTAATTAGCTTTGTTCACTGTGACCTAAAAGGAAGAAGTAAATTTTATATTGAATAATGAACAGTACATGACATCGAGAAAAATAGTGAAAGATATGGCACAGTTGAAATTGTTTAAACATGCAAACCATCTAGATAACTTTGTTTAAATATTAAAGTCTGTTTGAAGCATTGCTACATTCAGAGACTAAATGAGACTCCTTCATTAACAATGTGTATCATTGGCCAGGGATAATAGATTTAATCCTTTTTAGTTACACCAATATCATGTTATTATTTCTACAAAAAGATTGTATGTGGGTGAAGGAATTCTACCCATGATAGAGACGTTTTCATAGTCTATGGTGTTATGAATAAAATACTCTGTTCTTTGTATACATTTCATCTACAACCAATCATACTCTCTCCCTAACTAAACATTGTGCAATTTATGTCGATGTTTTCGTATTTCCATTCAAAAGATATAATACTCTCTCTTTCCAGTTCGAAATTTTACTTCAAGTAATTAAACCTTTAATGTCTAGCTCACATACCAAATCCAAATGAGAATTACCTGTTATTTTTATCATTATGTAACAGTGATAAATTAAATAGGAAATGTAAATTGGTAATGACATGTACAACAGGTGGTACCTGACTTCCAGTTAAGAGAGAACAGGCTATATATTCTTTTGCTTTCTTGGAGTACCCCGAAAGGGTATAAACATGTCTTAACTCTTTACAATAGGGTTATGTATGTCTCTTGTTCACCTTCTTCATGGACTTGAAGTGATGTTGTACCAGCTGAGGATTGAAATACTGGCATATGCGTTATTTATGGACGTCGCTGCTGATACAGACTGGAAAGTGTGATGTCTTCTCTAATCTCAGGACAACATTGCTTTATGACTTTCTTGTGTGTTCTCTGTCAGTGTGAAGGGCATGATGAATGGGGAGCTTCATGTGTTAGAATTATGATGCAGGAAAAAAGTTAAAATTTAAAAAAATGTTTGAATTAATGAGAATATCATGGTTGTAAGAATTCTTACACTATAAAGTTAAGGGTCATGTGTTGGAATTATGATGCAGGTAGAAAGGGAAGAGTTTCTCTTTAGTTTTGAACTCTGTGAATTCAATAAGAATATAAAGGTTATGAAATTTAGGGGTCACCAGGGTACCAATCAATGAACATTTCCAGATATATTTTATGATAAAGTTCAAACATCAAAAGGCGGCAGAGATCAAATACGAAACTCTAGATCTTGATTGTAGCTTTCATATTATATCATATTATTATTATATAGGTTAGTTCATACACAGGATTATAAAATGTATAGATTTCAATACAATTTTTCATATATAAAGATAATTCTCTACATTACGTCAGGGGAAATAAACATAAAGACACGAGTAAAGCCCCAGTTTCTTGTACAAATAGGCAGTCAATAAATAAACGGAATGACTACCATTTTAAGATTCCTATCCATCAACAACGTCTTTAAGTATTGGGAATTGTCTTAAGTGCCTCAGTGCGGTCAGTTTCAGATGGATAGTTACAATGATAGAGAGGTGGAAAACACGTCGTTCATGTTAAATGGTAAGATCAAAGGAGAATTGATTTCGCTGTTTGGTCAGAACGTCCTTCTCTATCACTTTCAGTGTTGATTTCTATTTTCGTCATTGAGCATTAGGATCAAGAGATTTATGAGAAAATATTGGAGAAACATTTTGACTTCATATTGTGAACAATAAACAAAAGAGATTTCTTCCTGATTTTATTCATATACGTCAGTGCAATAATTCAACAGTTAAAAGATGCACTGGTTGACTTAATGAATTAAGATTTTTTTTATATCATGGCTTGATAAACTTGTGTATATAACTTCCTGTCAATTTTTCTTCAAAGTAAAGATTATTTCTTAAATAGTACCTCAATTCAGTTATCAATGCTTTACAGAGAAAGGAAAACCTTGCTGATGTAACCAGTTATCCTGTTGTGCTTTTAATGTTTGAAAGCATTATTGTCGTTTGGTTATTGAGGCACATCTAACAATAATCCAAGGTTAAAAGTACACATCAGCAGTTTCAAATCATGTGAACTATTCTTTTTGCTTAAGGCCATGTGCCAGAATCATTGTGTACATTCAGTTATTTTATGCTGCTAACAAATGGAGATTAATAACTTTCCGACAGTGATGTCAATATAATTGAGTAAAGTGAGCGTTCACTCTAGCATTTTTTGCTTCTTTGGTCAACTGCTTTGCTTTGGTCAATGTCTATTGTGTCAGTTACCAATTTTCCGGAAGTGATTGTGTAACAAATGTGTACACACCATTGAGATACAACACATTGTGTCATTGTGTGAACAAGTAACTACATTTAATGACTAACTACATGTATTGAAACAGATAATGATTTTCATATGAAAATAATTTATTTATTTACAGCAAATATTGTTTCGTGTGTTTTATAACATGTAATATCAAGTATTTCTAGACAACAAAATTTAAAAAATAACCAAAATGCATACTTACCATTGATATTTTTCATGATCAGCATATGACGACAACAATATGAGCAGCACATGCCTTTCAATAACTTAATTATTTTAGTGTGTTAGTCAGCATCGAACATGGGAATGTTCTCACACGAAATCTAACGAATTTAACTGACAATTTTAATAACTTCTTTAGCCTAACTATAATTAACTAATTAATAATTAAGATGGCCTTCTCCTACAGGTCGAATGTCTTGTTAATGTCTAGTAAAAGCAGAACAGTATTTTGAAATCTTGCAGGATATGTCATGTTCCTTTTCCCAAAATGTGTCATCGTTATATTTTAGAATTGTAGGTGTTTTAGCACTAATAAGACGGCTGTGATAATATTACAATAACAGATAAGGCATGCTTAACTACATCTTTCATAACAAAAGAAAAACAATACTCGTTATCACAAGCTCGTTCTATACAAATGATGACTTTGGTCATAATTATGTATTCTGCAACCGAAACGTTGTGACTTTACGCCTAACAAAAGAAAAATATTTAAACACCATTTACAAAGGAAAGGAACAAACTTTGATAATTCCTAACACTACTATGGACTTGACAGGTCTGGTTTTTGAAAAGCAAACAACACTGATTGTGCATATCCTTATTAGGTTGAAATGATACGTGTGTTAGTAGTTGCTTTTTTCAGTACTTTTCATGCAAACTGTCCTTGTACAATTCATGAAAAGGAGCAATACAAGTTGAACATGAACTGAAGCTGATTCTGCTTTTGATCATGATTATCAACATAGACATATATAATTTTTATAATTTATTTCTCTTAATCATGCAAGGATAATGCTGTCTAGAAACAATGACGAAATAGTCAGGTAAAATGTTACCTAAGAAAACTAACTAGCATTGATACATGTCAAAGTACGCCTCCTCATTGACGTTGTTGGTTGAACGGGATTGTATTACCCAACATTACTTATTCACAGCCCTTTATTTGGTCCT
The DNA here is from genome assembly GCA_916613615.1 of Steromphala cineraria. NCBI lineage: Eukaryota > Metazoa > Mollusca > Gastropoda > Trochida > Trochidae > Steromphala > Steromphala cineraria. Next base: position 15,605,897 of record OU744720.1, on the reverse strand, counting down.
TGTCCCTGGCAATGCTTTTAACCTACAGTTTAACACGATTTTTTAGAACCAAGTTGTATATTTTGTATTAATGAGAATTTTTAACTTATTGATTAATGACAAATTTAGATTTTAGTACAGAATGAATGTGTAGGTTTCTAATGCAATAAACATGTTAATAATCTTGAAGGCATGCGACGCTCCTTATATTTAAACACTTTATTCAAACACATAAAAAAAACACTTAAAAATTTACATTTTACTTTATTTGCACTACACAAATAATAATTAAAACTCGCATGTGTTTACATGAAAGTTGTATCTGTATGTTCATATCTCGCATTTGCTTGTCTTGAAATTTCTGTAAGATTTGGGCAAGATTTGCAACAAATCTCACTCAATGAACATTGACCAAGCGAACAACCTGACCAAGAAGCAAGTAATTCTGGAATAATCTTCCACATAACACAATTATTTGGACATCGCTGTAGGAAAGTTATTGATCTTCTTTTTTTAGCAACATAAAATAATTGTTATTACACAATGAAACTGAGACTTGCCTGAAGCTATAATAATGATTGGCAGTATTTGAAAGAGCTGATGTGTACATTTGACCCTGGATTGGTGCCGGGTCATACTTTATCATAGTGAGTGAGTGAGTGAGTGAAATGGTGTTTAACGTGTTTTGAACAATATTTCAGTTATTAAACACGTGGATGTTGCCATCCAAAAGAGAGTAGACAGATCAGGGAGAAAGGGATCGAAAGGATGAGGGAAAAGACGGAAAGAAAGGCATAGTAAGAGATAGAAAGCAAGTTAGTGAAGAACAAGAATGTTTTCAAGAAGCTAAAACACCGAAACTGAAATGATGACACAAAGGGGGAGCGGAGGGTTCTTTCATGTAACATTGCTGCCTTATATCAACAACACTATGAACAAATTGTCTTTATTCTTTAAAATACTCGTACAAAGTTATTATAGGTAAGCTTAGTATGACATTTCATGTAATTTAAAATATTGATATATTTACATGTAAGAACTGTTCGTTTGAGAAGATATAAGTTAGAAAGAAAAGCATTTCTTAAATCGATTGTATGATGTTTTAGCATTTTTGTTATTGTGATCTGAAAAAGGACTTTCACAAAGATAGCAAAATCTTTTCATGTTTGCAAGGTGACATTACATTTGGTATTCCCTTGTCAACTTTAATTTAGCTCCTTGGAAAAGAAATGAGACAATTCACAAAATTGGTTTTTCGGTTACAACTTCAAAATTCCAAACATGGTTTGGAATTTTTAGGAGCTGTGGCATTGCTATGGTGTTCTTTGCATTATTCCCCTGTCATTGGGTCGGGTCATGTGACGAGACTGTAGCAGAAGACTAGTTATCACCGGGATACAGAAAAACAAGGCAAATGACTGACTTCCCGTATTTAAAAATGCAGGGTGGGAATGAAATAAAAAACTGTTGACAATAAAGGTAATTTTTATCACTTTTTCAAAAGGTGATTTTTTTTGATATTTTTAGTTACCAGAGGTTTAGTGTGCAAGTCGGTGTATAATTTCACGGCGTCCAAAATGGTGCTGGTGAAATTGAAAACAAATGGATTATCGTCGCTCGTGTAAATACAAATTTATACAAATAAACACTGTTGGTTATTATGTGATCGTTTTCGGAAAAAGATTATTAGACAAAATGGAAATAATGTTGTTATGCAACAGGTTGAAATCCATATTTACACAAACATCAAAACCATGAAAAATCGACTTCTTCACATTCATATAGACATTATGGAGTAACAGATTAAAATTGTTAAGCAAATGATAAATTATAAATTAGTAAAGTTAGAATAAAAATATTTTGCAAATTGGAAACAAAGGGTTCCTTTAAATTTCCAATACTGTTTTAAGAAGCAACAGAGGATTTGAAAAAATCAATGTCAGGTTTTTACAGTGTATATCGTGAAACAGTAGACTGACTGATTTCGGCTTATTTTAAACACTTTGTATATCAACAAGCAAAAAAGTGAGCGTGGCTCACTAATACCCCCGACCCTGCATCCCTGACTAACTGAATTATTTTTTACTTTCAATGTAGTCATCTCTTGCACAGCATTTGACCCCCAAAGAGGAATTGAGAAAAATGACTAATAAAAAAAATGGAACCTGTAAAAAAAAACACACACAAAAAACCCGTATCAATTTTAGTTTTGATTTGACAATGCATCGCTCCTAGTAGGGAAGAAGACACATGTAAAATTTGAAATCAATCGGATGAATAGTTTTCACGTAATAGGTCGGACAAATCTGATATTGGAAAATGACTAAGTTTTAAAACATGGAAATTTGTAAAAAAAATCAAATATTAAAGAAATTTGTTGTCACTTCGCACTGCACCCCTCCTAGTAGGGTAGAAAACATGTGCAAAATTTGAAATTAATAGGATTAATAGTTTTCCCGTAATAGGTTGGACAAAAAATGTCCTCGGACAGACACACACACAAACACACACACATACGACATCGTTGGTATTAATTATCTAAATATGTTCCAAATTCCATAAGGTCCTGTCAAACACTTCATAATAATCTAAAATTGTCTCATTTTTTGGCTTGGAGGACTATCATTCTTATTGAATAATCTGTAAAATACATTTATATCATTAATTGAACAAAATTTATTTTCAAAATTTTATGTTCCCAGTAGATCCCAATGCCTGGGAATATTATTACTTTGCAAAGTATTATTGATTTCAAAACATCAAGAACAGTCATTATTTAGACGACCATTTTGTGTCTCTTGTGACTATCAGTCAATTATTTAATTACATATTTGATGAGAGGTGTCAAATGCTGTTAAACAGCAATACTTATTTGGAAATTGTCGTTTAATAAGATTTTTAGTATACTAATGATCAAACTAGAAGCTAAGGTTTGAGACTATTTAATTTAGCTAACCTATTCCTTTCATAATGCGTATGTTCATTTATTTTCCATTTTGTGTCAGTAACATTATATTTCATGAACTCATTTTAAATAAAAAAGATAATTAGTATTTTGTTTATTTGACTTGATATCCAATTCCAATGATTACCTTCTTCGCATTTTCTGGGTCAAGTTCTAGAATATTGATTTTTGCTAGTTGAAAGACTATCTCCCACTTAACAGATAACTTCATCCTGTTTTTCCATTGTAGTATAGAGCACTTAGAAAGAAAACAGATTGTAGAAACAAGACTGAAACTGACAGATATTGGCGCTAACGAACATCAAGATGAATTGCAGTTCACAAAAATTTCCTTTGAAGTCTGCCACTGCTCATAAAAAGAACATTGACGCAATTCAACACTGGACTATGATTGGCTTCTTTCAATGTGACCTTAAAGGAAGAAGTCTAGAAAATAATTGATAATATGGCAGAGTTTAAATTGTTTGAAAATGCAAACCATCTCAATAACTTTAGTTTTGGTCAAATATAAAGGTCTGTTTGAAGCATTGCTACATTCAAAGACTAAATGAACTCAATCATTTATTATGTGTACCATATACCAGCGATAATAGATTTGATCCTATTTAGTTACACCAATGTCAGGTGATTATTTCTACTAAAACATTACATTTTGATGTGGGTGAAGAAATTATACCTACAGTAGAGACGTTTATAAAGTCTATGATGTTATGAATACAATACTTTCTTCTTTATATACATTTCATCTACAATCAATCCTCTCAAACTGTATCCATAACTTAACATTGTGTAAACAACGTTTTCATATGTCCATGTATAATGTAAAAGAACCCTCTCTTTCCCGTTCACAATGTTACTTCCAGTAACTCTGCCTTAAAAATCTTGGCCGCATACGAAATCCAAATGAGAATGAACTTTTATTTTTATCATTTTATAATAGTGATAAATTAAATAGGAAATGTAGATTGGTAATAACATGTTCAATAGGCGGTACCTGACTTGCATGTTAACAGAGGAAAGGCTTTATATACTTTTTCTTGCTTGGAGTACCCCGGAAGGATATAAACATGTCTTTACCCGTTACCATACGGTTATGTATGTCTCTTGTCCACTTTGTTCATCGTCTTGAAGTGATATTGTACCAACTGAGGATTGAAATACTGACATATGCGTTATGTATGGACGTCACACTGGAAAGTGTGATATCTTCTCTATACTCAAAAGAACATTGCTTAATGACTTTCTTGTGTGTTCTCTGTCAGTGTGAAGGGCATGAAGAATTGGGAGTTCATGTGTTGGAATTAAGATGCAGGGGAAAAGGGGAGATTTTCGGTTAAGTTTTGAACTTCGTGAATTTAATGTGAATATACAGGGTTGTGAAAAATGCTTACACTATAAAATTAGGGATCACCAGTGAACGAATCAATAAAATGTTTGCAGATATAATTCATGATAAAGAAGTTCAAACATCAAGAAGCGGCAGAGATCAAATATGAAACTCTTGATTGTAGTTTTGATATTATATCATATTATCAATAAATAGTTTAGTTCGTACACAGGATTAGAAAATATTAAGAGGATATTTGTCTTTTCTTGACAAATACCATGTTTAACTCATCAAGAGGAAAAAAGTTTATATTTACACGAGTGGCGCAAATCTTTGGATTTTTTACAAATTTGAAGCGCATTTACGTTGAGTCAGCTCCAAACAGGGCCGTCGCATAAGTGACTGATAGCACGGTATATTTAAATTATTAGATCTCAGTATTTTACCGCCAATCATATAATAAATATAGACAAGAACTTAATTAAGCACCCCCCTATTTTGTAAAATGAACTTGGGTGCTCTTGGACTTTTTGGATTAATTTGATGTATTGACCACACCACATATATCAATTGCTTTTTTTTTACTATGTAATTGAACTAAAATCGGTAATGTGCTAAAATAATTAAAATATAAGAAAAACTGTGAGACTACTGAAATTTGGTCAAATATAACTATTGTCATAGGGGGAAAACTACACATCAAACTTTGGATGTTATGAATTAAAAATAACATTCTTGATCCCTAGTTGACATTCATACACAAAGCCCCTTTTTATCATGCATGATAAGAGGCTAGCAAGACATTGAATTTCAGTACTTTTTTCAAAAAAAAATGATAAAATGCCTACAATCTTAACATATGTGGGTAAATTTGAGATTCCCTGAGTTGAACTTGTTGATCAAACACTTCTTCTTCCTCTAGATAAGCCATTATCTTTGACAGTGGCCTATAAATGTCTTTGACCAGTTTTCTTTGAATTCGATATTTGATAATTTTGTGATTTTGAACGTTCATACTGCTTTAACTATTGACTTTTGTTGTGAGGTTTTAACTAAAAAGTCATCAATTCACTCAAGAGAATGATAAAAATCACATTGCAGCAGAAAATATTGACTTTCATTTTCAATTCAAAGGTAACTTGGATTTTGACAAAAAAATACCAAGTTTTTGTAAAAACAGTTATTCAGCGACAGTGAATTGTAAATCGAATGAAGTTTTCGTTTCCACAAAGCTAGATGATCGTTTTATAAAAAAGCCCTAATTGTTTGCCTGTACATTTGTTTTGTTTATTAACAGCAGTGTTTTTCTGTTTGAAAAAGTGGGGGATGCTTAATTAAGTTCTTTGTGTATAGATGTCAATACGATTTTTCTTACATAAAGATAACTCACTACATTACATGTACGTCAGTGGAAATAAACATAAAGACACGAGTAAAGCTTGAGATTCTTGCAAATAGACAGTCAATAAATAGACGGAATGTCTACCATTTAACATTCACATCAATCAACAACGTCTCTAAGGATAGGGAATTGTCTTAAGTGTCTCTGATTTGGTTGTAGCGGTCAGTATCAGATGGATAGCTACAATGATAGAGATGTTGAAAACACGTCGTTCAATTTCAATGGTAAGATCAAAGGAGAATTGATTTCGCTGTTTGGTCAGATCGTCCTACTCTATCATTTTCAGTGTTGAATTCTATTTTTGTCATGAGCGTTAGGATCAAGAGATTTATGAGTTAGATACCATTGAAAATCTTTAATCGAAAACGAAAACAAGATTGTTTTTTCTATCATGTACTTAGATTGTATACAATGTAATGCATCCTTTAAATAATTCACACTGTTTTAGATATAAAGGGTCTAAAAAGGGTGAAGATTGGTCAAAATAAAATAAGGATATTGTGATATTCATTTATTGATTTTTTTTAATAGATATATCATTATTCAAAATTTCGAATCTTTATATAAGACCCTACTTTTCTTGTCAATTTCTATGATCAAGCATTAGTAAAAATGAAAATGTATGTTTGACATGGCCTTTGATAAATCATAATTACAGGTATTATCAATCATAAATTTGTGATACATTGTACACATAAATATGAAAATCAACTCCAAGCTCTAAAGTTTTGAATCTTAAAGCATCAAGGTCGATTGCATATTGAAATCAACTGATACTTTTCCTGACCGCTATATGCAACGTCTTCCCCCATAGCTTTTTACTCCACTTCTATCCCGTATATATGGACTCATACATTACATTTACTTTACAAAGCGATATGTTTACTGCACAAAAGATTATGTAACAAAAATGGCAAGAGATGATTCTAATGCATCCAAATATTACATATTGATGTTGAATAAATCAATATATATATGTCTTTGACTTTTATTGTTTATGTTCCGTAAAAGACAACAGCCATTCCAGTGTAATAATGGCCCTGTAAGCTTCAGATATAGAACAGACACAAGTTAAAACTACAAGGTCAAGAGAATGCCTTTGTGGTCAGAAGAAAAGTCATGATTTGATCTGGAATTCGAGTTTGACACTGGGTGAGAAATCGCTCCAAAGAGAAAACTTATTGTAGTTATAATAAAGGCTTATAATATAATTCAGTGGATCAGGGCCATAACGTTGACATTGAATCAATAGTTTTAGTCTTTTGTTTCACTCCCATGCATGCTACAAAATCAATATATTTATCTTTACAAGTTTGTATACCTTGAAACCAATTGTCGAATTGTGAAAAATCAGCTCAGAAATCAAATTATTAAATGCAATTAAGAATATCACATACTTAATATATTCATTACGGAAAGCATGATAGCTTTTGTAAAAAATCAATTTGAATGGTAGGGTTTCACAACGTCATTACAGGGATGGTTCGTATACAATAGGTCTAAAAAAATACAGAATAAAAACTAAATTTTCATTGCTGTTGTGATTGTAATGATGAGTTAAGCGAACAATTGGTTTTCAATGCTTTATATCTTGATATATGTATTCTTAGACCTTCAACCTGCAACGTTAGTCTTTCACGAGCTGTAAAATATTCCTTGTTAACTTTATTAGACTGTTTAAATGTGAGAAACACTCAGTTGATAATATCTTATTTTAAAAACATAATACTTAAATGCTGCTGACTAAGTAGTTAACAAAATGAAGGTCATCATAAAGAAATCATATTTTAGATATTCGGGTAATGATCAAACAATCTAGAGATATGAAGAATTAATAACATACTGTCTTGCAGCAAGATAAATGTTGACATAAAATTTCTTTTTGTCATATTCTGATAGACATAAATTGACTATTTAGAGAACACATTTATTCTGAGATGACCCGTTTATGCACCACGCAATTGTATAATGCTAGTAAAATGAAGAAAGTATTTGAAAATCATACAGGCTATTTCATGTTTCTATTTTGAAAACATGTGTCTTCTATATATTTTAGATGTCACTGTTTTACCACTTATAAGATGGCTGTGATAATATTACGATAACAGATAAGGTGGGCGTAAGTAAATTTAAAAAAAAAGTAGACATCTGTTGTCTGTTGATTCAATGATTTAATCAACATTAACTTCAGTGTATAGAGTAATATTTAATCGAATGCATGTCACGTTACCCTAAAAGTTGAAGCATCCTGCCTTCTTTATACTATGTAACTATAAAGGCTTTGAATTTAAAATTGTTTTTTGTTTGCAGAGGGGACGATTTGAGATTTTTAGGGACCAAGGGGCCTGTGCTAAAACCAAGTTTCTATGCATTCCATACCTCAACTTACTGCAATAGACGTTTTCCTGAAATGTATGTCAAAATGATGCCCTTTGACTATTGTTTTGTGATTTTAATTCAATGTGATTGTTGCTTTAAAAATATCCGAATACAAGCTCATGTTTCCTAATAGAAGCCCAGGCTTTTCATAAGTCTGAAAGTTCATTAGTCAAAATCTCTTTTTTCCTTATAGAAGCTCTGGGCTTTCTTTCGGAAAACCCGGGTACGTGTATACCTTTCCTGGAGCATTGATTATTTTGGAAATTGTCAATTTGGTCGATATTCCTGAAGCCTCCCTTCATTTTGTCTGTTCTTTCTTCTATGATTCAGCAGAACTTACTTTGACCCAGTACTGGCTTATGGTTGTCTTTACTGAAATCAATTTCTCATGCATTGACATTGATAACATAGAAATATAAAGATAACATACTATTCATTCACAGATCCTTTTGTTTGTATGTTAGAAAAACATTAAACTAAGAACCATTACCAGTGATTAGTATTCATCTGAATAAGGGTGTTGTCAATTTGTGTGTGTAAAACTCTGAGACTCTGTCCGTCCGTAAACTTTGTGGAATTTCGAATTCTTCTCCAGAACCATAAGACCTAGAAAGCTGAAACTTTGTGTACAGTCTCCCTGGCTAGATTATTAATTGTAGTTTTGGTAGCCCTGTGACCCCTACTTAGGGCCACAGGGGCAACATCCTTAAAACCTATTTTCATCTTCTTCTACAGAAGCACAAGGCCTAGAAAGCTGAAACTTTGTGTACAGACTCCTTCACTACTTGGGATTATAAATTGTAGCTTTGGTGACCCTGTGGCCTCGGCCCTAAGGGCCAATAAGGGTCCCAGGGGCCACAACCTTAAACCTATTATCATCTTCTTCTTCAGAAGCATAAGGACTATAAGGGTGAAACTCGTTGATTAGTGAGGATTTATAATTGTAGATTTTGTGACCCCGTGGCCCATACTAAGGGGAGAACCAAATTGGCCACACCCTAAAGCTTAATCAAATGTAAAACCTGATGAGCTACAGAGCAAATGACTCTATTTTATAGAGTTTATCGACTTAGTGATCAGTTTTCTGGGATTTGCTGATTTCATTATCATTGTCATCATTTAACTGTGAATGTGGCTCAAGACAAGTTATTGAGATATTGAGATGGCTTGAATTCTGTCACATTCCTCAATATAGATAATAATAATTACATGATACATCATATTCTCACATTTGTAAAACAAGTAATGAAGTCTGTCAGTTGTGAGTGTAGAATCATTGATGAATGTCAGAGGCAGTGATTATTGATAACAATCCTGGATACCTTTTTGGAATATTTTTATTTGTGATCTTTCCGATGTAGTAAGATGCTCAAAATCAAAGAACCTATCGTCCAAGGTAGTGATTATATGTGTCTTTATTTGTGAAAGATGAATCATTAGGGGGTTGATTAGGAATCAGTAATCAATGCTGACAAAGAGTAATTCCTCAGCTTTCATAAAGATTTTCAGGTAGAATTTGTTATCATTGAAGTTTGCAGTGCCTATTTCTTATGAGGGAAACATTATAAAAATGCTCGTCAGATAAAGGAGTATCAAAAACATATTTCTCTTACATTATATTTACACATAATCATTTCCATATTATAAATGTACAATAACGTGTCAATAGTTTGTCATCGTGTTTGTTAAAGAGTAGAGAAACATAAAAATAATTCTTTTGAGCTAATAATCAGCTGAAATGTCATGACTTACAGAGAAAAACTGAAAGAATTTGAGGCAAAAGGTTCAGATGTGTCGAATACAACACTGACAATTGATTATTTTGGAAATTGTCAATTTGGTCGATATTCCTTATTTAACTATAGCAACTGACTATGCCTTTCTTAATTTGGAACACAGAACCATTGTGTTACTCGATAAACCTGATTTGGAACAAATAGTGGTCACTGACTGTGCATCTCTTAATAAGGTATAGAAAGTCATCTTGTGTGTTCTTCGTGGTGGACTACGATTTTTAACGGGTTTACATAGACGGTTTACAAATACTCGTTATTCTTTAAACAAATTTAATAAGATTGTCATGTTCTGGATTTTTGCGGTATCTTTTTATTAATGCAATAGTCTCAAATTATCGTTTTTCATGAACGTCATCTTCAACTCCCACTTTCAAATCATTATATCATTGAAATATCTCCTCAATAAATCTGGGTTTCACTACAACAGTATTACCAAAACTTGTATCTTAATGACAAATGGTTTTCCATTTATATCACATACATGTATCTTAGAAAGTAAATGATAAAGCATTTAGTCGTGAGTGATTTCAGTGGTTTTACACTTTCGAACATACAACATACATGTACATCTATACGTCGTACGTGTACTGTGTCCTTATTATACAGTCTTCATTCAATATATTTTTGTTATTTAAAAAGCTTTTGTATGTAAATGTATGCATATTTTCAAATGAATCAAATCTACAAATTAAAACAGATCTGCCGATTGGAAACAATATATTAACTCTTCGGTCAACTTTACTGATTTTAACAAAACATTAGAGATTTTGTCCAAACGTGTTGCCATTTACTGTACATTTAATGACTATAAACAACAATTAGGTAAAGCCCCAAAGTTCTTCATATATCTAGATAGCGTTCCTCCCTTCCCTCTTGATTTCCTGATCATAAGTATTGTCCTTCAACATTCAATTCCATCAATTACTATAGAGAGTCTCTATTTATTAACTATATCAATATGAACCCAGACACACAAATATTGAAATGGCATTCACAATAGTGGTATTGATGATTCACTTGCCTATAAAATCAAAAACATTGATGAAGCACATAGTCATAGTTGTGTATGGCCATTCATGTCAAGACTTTTGGTTAAGAGTTGTTGTGTATGAGAATTTATTAATCCAAGAAATCATGGTAATCAGTGATAAAGTATATATTTATACTATCCATTTAACATTTGTAAAAGAGGACTCACTAATGGTGTAATAGGAACAGTTCGAACTATATAGAATTTGATTTTGACATAGCTAATGATCAGGAAAAAACATTAAGAAAAACATATCATCACGTCTAAACCTTTCCAACTATTAATCATCAAGTTATTAACAAAAATAGTTCAGCACAAAAGCGTCAAATATAAATCGTTAAAGATATGTTGAATACACCATGGAGAATTGCTTATTCATGATCCTGACCTTTTTGAAACAAACAGTGGCAACAAGTTGTGCATTTCCTAATGAGGTAAACATAGTTATAGTGTTTGTCGTTCGTGCTTGACAACGATCTTACAACTTTCTAACAGATACAATCTCAATTGCTAACAAATGCTTGTCGTTTGAAAAATAATTTTGAAAAAAATCAATCTTTGTACGTTGCGAGTTTTTGTCAAACAAATGAATATGTCAGACTCAACAAGTAAACTATAAATTTACAGATTCAACACAACCTTTGGGGGCTAAAGTTATGTTAAGGCTCTAAAATCCAATTCGAGAACTAGAATTATCTAGAAGTTATCATGTTTAAATTACGACATGAAATTATGGCTTGATACGTTGTTCAACAACTTAAGATTGTCAGTTGAGTCAAGAGAAAACCTTTATTTGCATAAACGTATTTCTAATGTTGACATTTAGGGGGAAGACGAAATACGAAAATTCATGGTGCAGTTTCTTTAACAGACAGTCCTGTTTTGCTACGAATATTGGATTAAATTGCATTAATTTTGACTATTGCTATTGAATGTTTACAAACATACACGAATTAACATATTTTTCTAAAAAAAACGTTACATCCTTTCATTCATCTGTAGGGACATTGATATTTGTTTTCAGACCACAACTGATATATGTGGTTACAATTTATCCCTAATGTTTACTCAAAAACACATATTATTGACTTCAATTAATCAAAGAAGTCATACGCTCTCTCTGCAAGTATTTAAGGTGATATATGATGGCATCTAAGAAATGAGTCCAGCATGGATGTTCCCTGCAGTTCCGAAGATGAGTAGGTCAGAAACATGTTAGATAAGCCATAGAAATGTTGACAATATCAGTTTATTGCTGTTGTCTTCATGGTCCTGTGATATTGCAAAGTTTTCCCATGATAATCAGATGATGTATAATTTCACTTTTCATTTGTTATAATATGAATTTTAAATATGTAATCATTTTGCATGTAACGCTTATTTTGGTAGTTTGTGACAATTGTAAATAAACACTTAATGTTTACATGTATCATTGATTTATTCCTTGATGAACTTGACTCATTCAGATTCTTTTAAAACTTCAGCAACTCCGAAAATATCGGGAAATATATCAATGAGCCTTTTCAAATTAAAATCCTTCAGGTTAGTGGTGATACAGAAATGCTGCTTAACTCTCAACGGCCTGGATTCAAGCTCAGAAGCAAACTACTATTTCAAATGAAAACTTGATAGCAATTACACATTGGGTAGAATAAAAACCGCATTTGATTTAAAAACTGTTTTGAAAACGTATGTTGACCAATATAGAAAAGTGATGATATTATTTAACAAGTGACAACACCTTAAATTTTTGTGTGAATAATCTTTTTATGAATATAAGTACATGTAAGGCCGTTTTTTATTGGAAGATTTTGAGTTTTAAGGGGAAAATACATCATGAACGCAAGGAAAATGTACACTTTATCTAGATCTGATTCATAGATGTTTATTGGCTACGCCTATAACATGGTTTGAAGGCTTCAGTGTTATTTTGTTGTTCAATAGCATCAAAAGTCTCCACAGACCCCAAGTCGCTCCTGAACATTATATGAGACAGATACGACAATTTACTTTTATAAATCCTTTTAAACTTCAAAAGCAACAACTGATATGCCGGTCCTTATGACTGAATATCTTTAAACCTCTAAACACAAAAACATGTATCTAGAACCATATCCAGTAAACATTTTTGATTTGAGTTGAATTTTTTCCACAATAAAATCATACAAAGACGTGAGTAAAAGATTTATTTCCAAGTAACCAAAATCGCATTTCGATATGTGTTTATCTTGAAATGTATGAATATAATGTACACAATTTTTACAATAATTTTGATTGTGCTCGTCAACAATAACTATCCCACTTTTTATGTATCATCGACATGTTCTTAAGCTCTACCTCTTCAATGTTTGTGTGAACGAATGACATATCAGAAGCATATACACAATTCAAAAACGTTCACTGTTTTTTAAAATTGTTTAGAGATAACCATTGCCTATAAATATTTACTTTTAAAGTCGTTTATATGGCGAACTGTGGATATAATAAGATCGTGGAATTTAGTTGCAAAGAAAAAAATGAGGATGCAATATCTTCTATGTCTATAAGAGTATTTCCCACCAAAATACCTTATGAGAAATTTAGAAAGGTAACACTAAAATAATTTTTAACTTTAATCCTCTGTTGGCTCCTTAGGGCTGTTGACGCAAATTCAAGAGTGAAAAAATGTATGTTAAAATTCAGCCAGGCGGACTGTAATTTTTTTAACATTGTGTTTATAGGACCAATTGTATAATCGACATTATTCCTACTTAAACAGGGTTTATGATTGTCATTGTCAATTATTTTACATTCTTGGTTACCCCTTGAACTGAGAGTTCAAGATTATAAAGGTCGTTTACAACACCACACAAAATGACGAGAAGGTAGATAAAAAAGTCCCATAATCAGAAGGATGAAAATGTTTTTGGATATCCCACTATTTAGATCCCAGCTTCTATCACAAATCTTGCACACATTATATAGAGGATATCTGTCTTTTCTTGACAAACATGGTTTTTGTCAAGAATTGATGGATATTCTATTTATTATATGATTTTACCATTGTAATTACGTCCGAACAGGGTCATTTTCACGTTGAGCGGCCGCTAGGATCAGCCCGTCACCACAGTAACATTGTGACGTCATAAGCCAATTCGCCGCGTGAGACCATTGTTTTATGACGTCAAATTATATCAGTCACCGTTCGCATTGAAAATATAAGTTATTTTCACTGTAGCTTGATAGACAGTTTATTTCACTGATAAATAGATAGTATTATATGGGTGTTTTCATATCACATTCAGTATCAGCCCGAGACCCCAATATCAGCCCGAGAGCTTTAGCTCGAGGGCTGATATTGGTCGAGGGCTGATACCGAATGTGATATGAAAATACCCATATCATACTATTTTTATCATATATACTTACTAAACAAACTACAAAAACAATTGTAAAATTTTTAAAACTTTAATTCATAACAATAACATGTGGCCGATTTTTAACACAATACCAATCAACATTCAGCTCCCGAGCCTACGCCTCTTGCGACTTTTAGGTTCGTTTAATCTCTTGTTGATTTTTCAAACTGGAAAGAAAGGTATCAAAATAATAATCAAACCGACAAATCCTATCCGCAAGTGACTGTGCACAGCGTTTTCGAGATGTCGGCCCAGTTCTAACGTCAGCTGTACAAAGGGAGACAACTCTAAATTCCTCGCGACTACGATCTATTTTTTGCGTTCGTTGCCTAGGGTTCCACGTTCAAGTCCCTTGACGACGGGCTGATACAGGTTTTTGCCCTTGACGACGGGCTGATACAGGTTATCTGCCCTGCGGGCTGATACAGGGTGCTTGACGGAGGGTGTATCGTGCATTCAAAATCTCTTTATTTATAAGCAAGTATATGATAAATCCCAGTATTTTACTGCTCGCCATATAATAAATGGTAATATTGCATGTAATTTGAAAGTTCAAAGATCTTCCAAACAAAAACCGGAGCATAGATTAGTCATCAGTGTTGGGTTTATAGAAAACATGAGTATTGTTTAATTATGAAGGTAATAGAAGCTATGATAACAAATATATAATTGGCAAGATACAGTCAGTGTTTGTTATTTGTACAATTGTAAATGGCGATGGTTACCAGGTTAACAGCTGAAATGCAGAATGAAATCTCAGCTTAGAACATATGAGAAAATTTGACAAGGTTAGGTTTGAGGTACGAAACGTGAATTTGGAATTGAAATGCTTTACAATTAATATTTCAAACATACAATTTGCGCTATTATGTACCTTAATTGTAATAAAGGAACTAACTATAAGGCCGGTACGTCTAACACGATTTAGGTGTACATTTTGGACCTTTAATAAATCCCTGCAGCTTCAGAATGTTTCCTGTTATTGCTTTATACCTCTGTGCATTTATGCATCGGTATCTCCTCTGCCAAATACTGATTCAAAATCTCGAATATGTGTTGTCTATATTTGTTGTTGTGAATAAGAATCATTAAGTGATTGCTGATATGTTGGGCTTTGCCATGTCACCAATTTTATCAACGGTTATTGTTCTTATAAATGGCTGTCTCCTGGTAAGTATTGTCAAATTGATAATGGTTTTAATGGACTTAGGCACATGGTGCATATTTCAATTTAAGAAAATTAGCATGAAAGAAAGTAGCATGATATTAAACAATCACTCATACAAATTGATATGTTGATGATAAAGTTCAATCGATTGTTTGTCATCCATAGAGAGATTAGAATTCAGCATCTGCACAGGATAAGCATCATTACACCAGAATCATGTTTGTCTATCAGTGTAATACTGTTTGATTAAATAAGTTACTTTGTGATTACAGATCAACACTTATATCAATCTGCGAAACTGTTGTTGTTAGGCTCCGATGTATATGTCGTCATTGATAAAATTTACTGTCATCAATGTTTAACAATGGCGCAAGTTTAAAAACCAGACTATTTCCCTGAGGAGGAAAAGCTGATCGGCAAATAATGTTAATACATACTTAAGAAATAAAGGGTAATTTTGAGCTTATCTAATAGAATAAGAAACATGATTTCAAGTTACAAAAATGACATTTGTACAACATTTGTTCTAGACGTGGATTGTATGACATTGATGTTCTATGCATGAACAAAATGTTTGTAAATATAGGATTACAGCAACGGTATAAAAGATACATGTATGATAACAAGGGGTAGGATAACAAGATAACATCACAGGATATACTGTCAAAGTGTAAAATAAATATAAACCTGATGCAAATAAATAGGCATAGATATACAGTATTTGCTATCATCAAAATACCATCATCATCATCCATTAGCAAAATCATTTGCAGGCTTGGAGGATATGCACTTTTGAAAGCAGGTTCTGTATGGCTGCTTCATGTAAAGCCTATGTCATGTCATTTAAAGGTCGAGTGTCAATAAAAAGATTCAGATGTATGATATTTGCGATTTGTAATCATAAAATAACAATTGATAGCAATTAATCAAAAAATTTGGAAAATAAATCTCTAAGCTAGAAGCAAGGGGACATTGACCAAAACGACAAGTGTTCCATCAACTTTTAAAAATATATATTTCTTTCGAAATTACACCATGCATCAAGAGACGTAAACACAACGCATGAAGAAAGAACTAACCAAAAGTTCAGAAATCAATGAAGACTCAATGCAATTCGTTTACTTAATAACAATGTAGAGGATGGCATGTTTTCTTATTAAACAGAGAAGATGCCGTAGGGGACAACTGAAGAGACAGAAACGACCAGACAAACCAAAGAAGGGTGTGTTTTAACAAAGAACTATTCAATAGGTGCTGTTTATCTGCACGCCATCAAGTGGTCAATCTCAATGTCTTATTCGGAGCTTGTAATTAATGCCAAGTTCGAATGGCTGAATTTGAAGGAAACACTTGCAACAGGTCCTTGGGATAACTGGGAGTTTTTAAAACATTGGCGATGTCCTTTTACCTTGGAGTATGTCCATTTCTCTCAATTTAAACTATATTTTCCATAGTCATTACGTTTACATTTATTTTTTGTTTGGTGCAGTGAAAGGTTAATTTGTAAATGTTCCATGACAATCCGTAACATTGCTTCCACAAACGGATTGTTGTTGCTGATAAGCTAATGTTTCCTTCACACAATAACAATATTTAACGTCAGTATTAATTAAATTCGAGCGAATTTACCTTACTTAACGTTGCAACAATATGCAGTAAAACAGTATTCGCTTTGACAAATAGATTATCAGTTTTGAAAATTGTATGACTTACAGTATGTAACATGTTTTTAGCTTACTCTTTGATTTAAAAGAATATCCGCAAAACTGCTATTCTTATTGCAGATCTACATTAGTTTCATTTTAAAAAGTAGACCTCTAAGATATTTATAAATAAAATCAATAAAACTCTCTCTTTACACGTATTTTCATTTTGTAGATTTATTCAGTTGTGTTATGTAGAACAAGAAATGATAACAGTTATCGCTGGCTGACAAGTAGTTAAGGCACATATTTGTTTGTTTGAACTTCAGTAGCCATAATACAGGGCTTTTCCTATAAATAAAATTTTAAACTTGAAATTGTAATTCATACTACAATTATGGGTCACGTACTTACATGTAAAACCGTTTGACATTTAGATCCTATTTAGTGTTTGAGGAAAAATAACATTATCAAGTACCTAATTATCAAAAGTTCTGTTTCAAAGATACCTTTCAAGCTCAGCCATTCAAACTTGACATTAATTACAAGCTCCAAATACGACATTGAAATTGGCCACTTGATGGAGTGCAGATAGACAGCACCTATTGAATAGCTCAATGTTCAAGCACAACATCCCTGGGTTGGTCTGGTGGTTTCTGTCTCTTCTGTTGTCCCATATGGCGTAATACTGGTTTAATTAGAAAACATGTCCTCCCCTAGGTGGTTATTTAGTAAACGAATTGCATTGATTCTTTATTGATTCCAGAGCTCTTGGTTGATTCTTTCTTGGTGCATGGTGTTTATTTCTGAGTGAAATCAATCTGGTTAAAGTTGATGGAATACATGTTTTTTTGGGGGTCAAACGTACACTTGCTACACTTATAGGTGACTAGTTTTTAAACGAAAAAGGTTTTGAAGTACTTGCCATTGCTATGAAAGTTATCTTGAATACATTATGACTTTCTTTGAAGAAATGTATTGACTAAAATGTTACAAGTGTGATACTGTTGTGGTTTGGTGATTACAAAACGCCAGATAGTGCTTACCAAACACTAAATTTTTTCATAATCTGGACATAGTCGAGCCTTTATATAAAACAGTCTGGAGCGAACATTTACATATGGATTAAAAATTATATTAGGATTTATTATATAATTAGCAATGAAATATAGGGTTATACAGTGAAAATATAATCCATATATTAAGAAAAGCAGTAGAAAGTCACATTTTCACTGCAGTGAAAATATAATTGAAGAAAAACGACTCATTATGATGTTTTCTGTATGTAACTGTTTTAATTTTGCATTGCCAATGTATCCTTCGTTATCAAAAAGCCACCCCGAAGTTCATAGCTTGCTGTAGTTAATAATTGTTAATCTTATTGCAAAACAAATTGACGAAGAGAGCGATCTGTCACACCGACATAGCGCTTCACTCATTGTATCCGTTCGTGTCAAAAATGATTTTCCAAAGTAGATAATGAGCCTTTGTTTCAGCTAGTTATAACCAAAAACATATGTGGATATCATTTAACATTCATACATTATATATTTTTCCAAAAACTGATTTCTGATTAAATATTGAGTTATTTCTATCGATGTCTGACAACACTGTTTTATGATCTTAAAATTATATAATAAATAGACTAATTCATTGATTTTGCCAAGAACCATTTCTATCTCATCTCGTAAAGAGAGAAAGTGTCAATTTCACTCGTGGCTACGCCACTCATGAAAATATAACTTTCTCACTCCAGTCGATGAGATAGAAATGATATTTGGCAAAAATAATGATATAGTCTATATACATTATAAGATTTTACATAGTGAACAAGACATTAACAAAATCTACTTTAAGCAAGGTTAATTTCGTATAAGTTTATCTACCTCTACTGCCATGCAGTCATGGTAGTAAATGATACAGAATGCTTTTATGCTAACTGAGTAAAGTGTTTGGTTGGAGTAGAGTCTCATGTTTTCATGTTGCATATACTATTGAAATGATCAAGCATGAACACCATCTCAATTAAAGATGGGGCAAAGCACTGGCACTAATCTAAATCAATACTCCCATGATCAATAGAGCTAGAATCACATTGAAATGTATACATAGAGACATTATCGCCATTGACTTCATCAGTCAATGAACTCATAATTTCTGCTTGGATTGACTCTCATAATAAGTCACACATACCAAGGTTAGAGATTCAAAAGGATAATGCGTAAATAGAAACTAAGGTATATTGTCAAGCGTTTATAAACACTTTTGACAACCATTCTGAATGAAAATAATACACATTAATCTCCATAAGTTTCATTTATAAAGCAACACTGCTAAGAACTCTAATTAACTGATGTTGTGAAGGTCACATCTTGACATAAAATAAATACATTAAAGCATGTTTCTGTAGCAATAAAAAACTAGTACATTTTAACGTCTCATGTTTTATTCAACAAGTTTGTGTTCCGAAACTACACACAAGTAACCGTTTTGTAATGACTTGTCACTAACTTCTGATCACATACATTTATTAGTAGTTATTTACAGAATAGATTAATTATCCCGATGTAGTTTGCTCTTGATGAATATTTGTTTAAGCAGAAAAACCCAAAATAAAAATGGTAGTTTATCTTTCTTAATTGAGAAAACTTTCTTCAGAAATGAAGAATGAATAAATACTTTCAAAAGTATTTAAATAATTTATTGTAACAAAAGTTCGAAAGACTGTACTTTACTCCTCAGACAGAAATAAGAAACAAGGATATTTTTCACAAAGGTATCTACACATTCTAGATAGTCATACATAAGGAAATAATGGGGACAAAATGAAGTTATGCTAAGTATAACCTTTAATGAGATCATGGCCTAAGAGTAATTGAAGGGTCCGGATGACGGGGTGTCAAAAAGGACTGTTAAATGCAATCTAGCTCTTCAAAAAGACTCAACTTCGAATTTTCTGAAAGCTGATATAATTATCTATACAATGATATATGGAATGACACCATTGAATTTGGTTGCAGAAAGATTAATCACAATGAAATCGCATAATTTTCGAATTTGGTTGCAGTCACTTACATGTATAGGCAACTGCAACCAAAATATTTTTCCACGAAAATACATGTTTTTATCAAACAATAGAGCCTGGGCTTGAAGAAATTTGGTTGCAGATGGAATATATGATGATTTGACAACTGTTTATCACTTATCTGGCTTTTTATTTACATTTCAATGACACATCAGCAACTTACCGATCGCTATTGAGTCCGGTTTTCGATCATTGTCACATCATGTTTTGAAATCGTTTCTGACATTATGGATAGAAATATTTCACTGACCTTGATTATTTTAACAATTTCTATCATACATCATGTCATGGTATGTACTTTAGACAATCTTTGACCAAATTAATCCCTAAATTTCATTTCTGTGTTTCAACATGCTCCCGTAGCAGATTCGAATTGTTGTCATATCTCAAAAAGATTTTCATTGGCTGTCACAAATTCCTTTAACTGCCAAATGATTTTGATAGAAAATAAACATCAATAAGTAAGTTTAACAAATAGTTTCTATCCAAAAACAGAACAAGATGAATTATCAATCAAAAATTAGGAAATTTAAAATTTTTTTGGAAATGTTTGAGACTGAATCAACCAATTGTCATCCTGCTACATCAGCGTATATGTCTCCGCTATTGCTACAACCTATCCCCTGATATCCTCCTATGGTCTTCTGTCGTATCGCTATATAAAGCAAGCCAATCAATTGATGCCCTTTCAGCGATAGCGGCAAACTAGTTTCTTGGCTTCGTTCCGCGTGCTCACCTCGTGATTCAAATTAACCAATAGGAGTGCTATTAGATAATAACTCTGATTATCGTTGCAGTCTCCCGCTAAGCTCCAAATCACGCGCTCTTAGATTTCCACGTGCGACATCACTAGACAACAGTGTATGGAGTTCGGAATAGTTTGACTGAAAACAGACAGGCTATAAGTAGCGCCGAGCAACCACCCGTCAGCGATACGACAGAAGACCATAGGAGGATATCAGGGGATAGGTTGTAGCAGGATGACCAATTGAAGGACACGTTACATACCGTATGGCATTATGTCACACACAGAGCGAGAGGGAACCTGTCAAAATGGAACTGTTGATTTGTTTTTGTTTTCACGTCAAATAAGGTAAATTATAAAACTCATGCAACCAAACTTGTCTCTTTGCTATACAACAAGCAACTACAATCTCTGCAACCAAATTAGTGTTTGTCAAGACACGAAAAGTGATGGATATTTGCTAGAAAACAATTTGGTTGCAGTTGCCTATACGGGACTGCAACCAAACTCGGAAACTCCTCGATTTCATTGCGATTATACATTCTGCAACCAAACTCAAGGCTTCAAGGAAATAATTGATTTATAGTAAATCATTTTAGCTGTCAGAATATCTTCCTTTCAATCATTTTCAAGGAAAAGGTTGCATTTTATTGATGTTTTAGATACCCCGTCATTCGGACCCTTCAATTACTCTTAGGCCAAGATCATTTATCACATTGCTTGAACATAACCAACGTAATAAACATGCAATTTATACAATATGTTCCAAATTTTACATGTTGTTCAATATTTTTAGAGAATTTGTTGTAAGATGAAATAGAATTGGTTTCGAGACTGCCTTCAAATAGATTCTCTTTGAATTGGGAGTTTAGCAACTACATTTACAAAGGTATTTAACTTGGCTATGGTTATCTCTCACAGCAAAACATCTTTCTAATTAAACCATACATATACCTCATCAGAACTGATCGTTTCTCTTATTCTTTCCAGATATGATTCATTGTAATTGTTTTACTGGTTATCACAAACAGATTCAAGGACTTCAAACCCGTCAGAATAATATGAGATACATTCTTTCTCTAAATAGTTAAAATTGATGGAAACATTACCAAAGAAGACTTTTGATACTCAACAGTACTTTTAAGATTAGTATAATATTTGTTATAAGACCCTAACAAAATCGGTGAAAAATAGATTTGTTTGATAAATTAGAGGGTGGGTGTTTTTAAAATCATACAATTGTACATGAATATCTTTTTATCCTAAATTGTTCTTTTGAAAATGTATTCTATTCACAAACCAAGTTCTGTTTATCATGGTTTATTATAAAAAATGACTGATTGTGCCTATTCTGAAACGGATCTAATAGCTGTTCTTAATACAAGTACACTGAAATTGATATCTTTAAAAGTAAAATTCATTTTCATAAATTTACATTCCAAGTTTCAAGAATATACAACGATTTGGACATGTAGAAAATCTTTTCATCGCATTGTCTTACATTATGAAATGTAATATTGTAAATAAATATTACAAATGGACATACATGTAGAATAAACAAGGTTTAACAAATTTCTTGCTTTGTTTGACCAATTTTGGTTAGTAAACATTTGACGTGATCAGTTAGTTTTTTATGTAGTGAAGAAGTATTTTAATTAAGATTGTTATGGAATGAAGTGACTGTGGTACGTAATGAATTTATGTAACTGGTATTTTCAAATTAATCTTTTCAACACAAAGCACTGTTCTAAAGTTATTTCTTAAAATAAAGAAGGCAACTTCGATTCGTTCGGTGAATAAAAAATGAAAAAAGTATTGCACTTATTGATATATAAGATGTTATTTTCCCCAAGAAATGATGGAAAAGGGAAATCCTTTTAAATGTTTGCATACATATCATTTATAGTGTGTTGTGATCTCATGATATTCAAATATCATTTGGTTATCACATGTTGGTAAACAACGCCTTTTTACCTAAAGTGTTAGATAACTTGAGCTTCTTGAACTACAAAGTCTATGAAAGGTGAAATTAGTGTATGACACTATCTATTAATTATATTGCAACATCTAGAAAATTGATAAGGCTCTATTTGTTTATTTCTGGAAGAGAATTTATCTGCCTTAGTGTGTATGTGTATCCACTCAATAGATCGGTGGCATCAACTTCCAATTAGAAGATAAATATTTTCATTTAGAAAATATCAAGGATTCGTTGTAATGCAACACCCACACATTAAGTTAAACCGACGGCATCATATTGTATCATGGTCAATAAATTTTTGGAATTTAAAGAATGAAAAGGTTAAAAGTATTCATGACATTTTGAGAAAAATACTCTTGTTCAGTGATTTTGGCATGGGTATGTCATTAAACGAGTTATAACACTCTCCAAAGATAACATTAATGAGAAGGATAAACCAGAAGATAAATCGCAAGGGAACATATCTGGTTTTGAAAGTCAATCCAATGTGACAATATACATGATAACAAACAAATAAAGATAACGAACGATGGCATTGGCTCTGGGGCGAATAACAGGCCTCGTTAATACGTGAATTATTTGTAGAAATTTTAAATTCATGATTTGTGATTTCTAGTCAATTCTGTAGTTTTTCCATTGGTTGATTTCAATCACAGGACAGGATTCCAATTTTGAAGCATAGAAGGAAAGTGATTCGTCCAGAAGATATGATAGTCATTTTTGATTGCACAAATACATCTGAATTCTAACTAAAATACCACAAACACTTTAGACACTGAAAAACAAATCAAATCAAATCAAATGCATGATGTCTAAGTTCATAGATCGTTAATGTTAAGTCACGAGTACAACACGACAAAAGCTTAATTATCCCAACCCTACTCACTCCTAACAATCTTCAATCAATAACATCTATGAGATAGTTCACACCAGTCAACTTGGAAAATGTTAAGTACACATGTACATGTAGCATGCATTTTCAGGGAGAGATGTAAAATATAAATGAAATCAAGTATACTTAATGAACTCTATATTGAGGTAACACATTAATTCATGGTCAATGCTACACGTCTGCAATTTATTAGTATGCCGATACATAGTATAGTAACTTATCATATAGAAGACGTATAATGTAAACATCAAGTAAACGTAAAACACTATCTTGTGTTGCAAAAACGTGACGAGAAACTAAATTCAGACACGTCGCAACAATTGAGTTAAATGAAAGAATATTAAACAGTCATTATTCTTAAGTGTGCACTTGTTCGCATTGTGTCAATGAACGATTTGAAGCTAGGATTCATTTAACGCACAAGCCATTTAGTATATCTCAGGAAAATAAACATTGACAGTGATGAGTTTGCAATAATAGTTGTGGTTATTATACGTAGCATTACTTCATTAAATAAATAAGCTAAAAGTTATGATAAAAGGATTTAAGGAATATATTTATGTTGTCACTATTTATACTTTTAATCAAAATAATGATGCGTTGTTACAGAGTGCAGATTTATAAAAAATTAGATCCATTGATCATGTTTTCAGTATGCAATAACCAAAGAAGGATTTCTATATTTACTGACACAAAGTTATTGCATGAAATGTTATTGGAATCTCCAGATGTACAAAGATATAACCAATGTGTTGGAGTAGATTCCCATGTTCTCATGTTTCACCATGTCACAGATATGACCCAACACTGTACTGGTCAATTACAGATGAACCACTGTATCAGAAGCGTCAAGCCGCCAGTCTCAGGCCCCTCCATAAGATCAACGGAGGATCAATAGCAATACGACGTCGTATAATCATCACCAGCGAGGCAGTACAGCCAGTGGATTGACATGCATCATAGATATAATTTTGATCTTTACACTGATATTCACATACATCAATTAAATTGAATATAAGTTAAGTGTGTAATAATGTTCAACAGACATTTAACCCTTTGAACAGTTGAACAAAACTTGCGATTTAATATCAATGTTATGCCTAATTACATTTACAGTCTTTGTCTTTGATAAAGCAGCCTTATGTTTTCACTTAAGGGTGGGGGTTCTGTCCTCGCTGTTCAAATTCGTTTCAAGCTCAAATCCAGACTCATTGTGGCTCTCAATAACCCTTTGACTTAATGGTTCTGTCACGCTCATGCACATCTGAAGCTTAAAGTCTTGTTTGCACAAAATTTCTTTCACTTTTTTTCATCCCCTAGATGTCAAAGCTCTTTAATATCTAAAACCCCAATATATATTGTTTCAATTATTGAGTGACTTGATATTACCATGGACACATATTTTCACCTAACATTAAAAATGCAACAGTTGTTTGAGAGATAACAAGTTTATGCATTTTGATCTGCAGCAAAATCCTTTAATCATGACATGACATTTTCAGCAAATTATGACTATACGCATACGCTATAATTGGCAATACATTTGTCAACCATTATTATAATATTATACATGTATGTATATTATGAATAAATTAAATAATCCTGATATTGTGCTGGAATTTCATGTATATGTGTTTGAGTTTTTTTATTCAAATTATATCATTATATTCACTTTTTGAGAAGATGAGCTTATGAAATTAATAAATCTAGCAAATAGTTGTAATTCATTCACACTGCTCAAATTTCATCCGTTCTGTTCTGTTTAGTTATGAAAAATGACCTCTGCATGGCATGCATGTAAAAAAAACATGTTTCTACATTTGAATGATATTGTATCAATTCTAGCTTTATAAGTATATAAATTTTCTTATGAAATATGAGCAAGATTTCGTGTTTTGCTGACCTCCGCTTATATAAGTTGTCAAGGTTTTGTTGTTATAAAACTAAACTTCAATGCTTATAAACTTACTGGAGTTCAAATATATCTTGATATTCCTTATTACCTTTTTCCTATGTCATAGTTCCCTCTTATTAAGCACCTAATGCATCATGGATTTCATACTGACATGATAGACACAAAAGAGTCAGAAAACAATGTTCTCCTGAGAATAGAGAAGTTATCCACCTATCAATCTATATCAGCAGCGACGTCCATAAATTGCACATATGTCAACATATTTATGTCACTCCTCAGATAGTACAGTACTTTATGTCAAGTCAGCACGGTGAAACAGAGGTATATGTGCGCACCATTTCTACATGTATATGATATAGGATTATTTGATATACTAGTTTTAATAGTAGTTTTATTTTGAAAAATTACCTATGAAAAGTTTTACATAGTTAAACAATTAGTTTCTTTGAATTTCATATATGACAATTGTACATATTAGTATAGGAAATACAGGACAGTCATATCAGGGCAAATATCAAGCATTTAATAACAAAATAATCATTTCATGCATTAACCTAGAATTATCGATTCAGTAAGTAATATATTAGGAGAATATGTTACTTGTAAACTGTGATGTTTTGAAAGTTAAGTGAATATGTCTGACGATTACATGTACACACCTACTTCAAAGATGGTAAATATAGTAAATTAAAATGCCTTTTTAATCTCGGAATGGAACAATGCGTTTGACATGTTATTGCGTGTCATAGAGACTGTTCACATGTTCAAACAGCTTCAGTCATGTGATGTCGACCCCTTTCATAATCAGTCTGTTTTTGGTGCTCTTCCTGTAATATGGTCTTGTAATGAACGTAATTCAATACAAAATTTACTTCTTCCTTTAAGGTCAGATTGTAAGAAGCCAATTACAGATCAGTGTTGAATTGCTTCAATGCCTTTTTATGAGCAGTGACGTACTTCAAAGGAAGCTTTTGGGAACTGCAATTCGTTAGCGCCAATATCTGTCAGTTTTGGTCCTGTTTCTACAACCTGTTTTCTTTCCATACTCAACCTGGTGAAGATATCAGTTTAATGGGAGCGAGAGGTGTAATTCAAAGAATCTATGAACTAGAATCTGACTCAGAAAATTGTGGAAGTGTAAAATAAGTGTACATTAATCAATTTTTTAAAAGTTTAATCATTATGATATTTTTTTGTACTTTTGATGAGTTCTTAAAACGATAAACAAATCTCTGATATATTTATGAATTAAAACGCAAAAACATAAAGGGACCTAAATTGAACAAGGTTTGATTGGTTGGTTAGTATTCTAACTATCAATCATGCATAGCTTTTCATGACATGACTAGCGTCCAAATATTATTGCGAAACTATATTGCAAATATTGGAGAAAGATTTTGACTTCTTATTGTGAACAATAAACAAAAGTGATTCCTTCCAGACTGTACTCATATGTAAACGTCAGTGCATTAATTCAACAGTTAAAAGATGCAAGAACTTTTTAAATATCATGATTTGATAAACTTGCGTTTTAACTTTCCATCAGTGTTTCTTCAAATTAAAGATAATTGCTGAACAGTAACTCAATCCAGTTATCAATGCTTTTCAGAGAAAGGCAAACTTTGATGATATAACCAGTTATCGTGTTGTGCTTTTGATGTTTGAAAGCATTATTGTCCATTGGTTTATTGAGGCAACAACTAAGAACAATCCAATGTTAAGAGTTCACATCAGCAGTTTCAAATCATGTCAACTGTTCTTCTTTCTTCAGGCCATGTGCCAGACTCATTGTGTATAAACAGTTATTTTATGCTGATATCAAATGGAGATAACTATCCTACAGCGATGTCAATATAATTGAGTAAAGTGAGCAATCACTCTAGCATTTCTTGCTTCTTTGGTCAATTTCTTTGCTTTGGTCAATGTCTATTGTGGCAGTTTCCAATTTTCCGGAAGTGATTGTGAAACAACAGTCATACACACCATTCAGATATAACAAATTGTGTCAGTTGTGTAAACAAGTAATTCATTTAATTACTTACTATTAAAGAAGACAATGATTGTCATATGCAAATAATTTATTATATTTCACAGGAAGTATTGTGTCGTTTGCTTTAGAACGTTTAAATATCAAGTATTTCCATAAGACAACATTTACAAAATCAAGGTAATGAATAATAATCTTATCAATCATGCTATATTAATAAAAAATCGAGTGATGTATTTAGTAGTGATATTACCTGCTTGAAGTTTAAGAGAGCTCAAAAGGATCAGGATCCAAACATTATAGACCAAAGGAGCAGTTTTAAAAAAGGCATCGATATGTATAATCAATAGTATATAACATCATATGCAAAGACTCAGTATGTAGTTTGTCTACAAATAAATAAATAAAAGAATTGAATTGAATTATATCTGTTAGTTTGTGCGACTACACTATTTAATGCTATGTGTGATTGTACATTTTTTAGAAGTTGATCTAAGCATCAGTTCACAAAACAAGTCAAGTGAAGTGAATATAAGACACACTGTAGCTTTATTACTGATCTATTTCCAATTATCAGCGTCTTAAGTTTAAACAACAATATGAGCAGTGTTTCTTAATTATATTAGTGATTAATTCAGCATCGAACATGTGAAAGCAAGATACGCTACAAAAACGATTATTTTTTTAACGAATTTGAAGGACGATGATAATAACTTTTTGTTTGGTTTTTAAACATGGTTTACTTCAATAGGTCAATGTCTTATTCGGAGGTTATTAGTATATATCAGTAAATGCACTTGAAACGTCTAGTAAAAGAGGAGGAGTATTTGAAAATCATACATGCTATTTCATGTTCCTTTTCCCAAAAATGTGATATCTTTTTGTTTTAGATATGTTATTGTTTACTACAAAAAAAAGCTGTGAAAAAGGATACAATAAAAGATAAAGAATGCTTAATTACATTTCTAAAGAATTAGAATATGTAGTCTGTTGAGTCAATGATTTAATCAAGAATGTAATTGTAATGAAACCTTCAGTGCATAGAGTAATTTTCATTTGAACGTTGAGTCACCTACATTAGTCTCTGATGGTACTGTCACAATAAATTGACCAAAATCATATTTAATTCCATTCCAAACATAGGATAAAAAACTGACAACTCGTTATCACAAGCCTGTTCTGTACAAATTATGACATTTGGTCAGAGTTATCTTTTTTGCAACTGAAACGTTATGAATAAATGCCTAACAAAAGAAAAATATTTAAACAATGTTAACAAGGGAAACAAAAACAAAACTTGATTATTCCTAACGATATCATGGCCTTTACAGGTCTGGTTTCCAGCAGGCAAACAACACTGATTGTGCATATCATTATTAGGTTTAGATAAAATGTGTGTTTGTAGTTCGTGCTTAACAAAGGTTTTCCTGATTTGTAATGTGATTCACGAAAAGGAGCAATACATGTTGAAAATGTTTTCTGTGTGTATTCTCAATTATTGTGTTTTTATAGCAGATGAAGATCAGTCAGTCCGCTAAGGATTATCAACATATACATATAAAAAATATAACTCTTATTTCCTCGACTCAATCATGCAAGGAACAATGACGAAATAAGACATTTTCACTACTACATATTTTTCATATCAAATTACAAGGAAGAAGAAATTCATCACCCACTTCATCTGTCTTAATAATATAAATAAAGGTATTTGTCATATGTATGATGACTGTTTTATAAACAGAAATAATAATCAACTTACTCAAAAGACTATGAATGGTAAAACTGAACTTGCTTTCTCTACAATACTTAGTAAAATCCAAGGGGATCCAAATAGAAATACCAAACACTAGATTTCTTAGAAAATGTATTTCAAAGTGACATAATATTCAGATTCGATATTACAAAAGAAACAAAATTGGGTATTGATACATGTCAAAACACGCCTCCTCACTGATGTCATCAATCGAAACAGATTGTGCATAACAAATTCAGATGTTAACAAGAGAATGCCTGTATAGGTTTCTATTGCAATGAACATTCTTATAATCTTTAAGGCTTGCCACGCAACAGTATTACATTTTCTCAAAATTAACATCTACTTTATTCCCATTACACCAATTATCATTGAAACTCGTATGTAGTTTGGGTGACAGTTGTAGCTGTATATTTATATCTCGCATTTTCTTGTCTTGAAATTTCTGTAAGATTTGGGCTAGATTTGCAAGAAATCTCACACAATGAACATTGACCAACTGAACAAGTTGACCCAAGGAGCAAGTAATTCTGGAATAATCTCTCATATAACTTAATTATTCTCACATCGCTGTAGGATAGTTATTGATCTTCATTTGTTAGCAACATAAAATAGCTGTTTATACACAATGAGTCTGAGACTCGCCTGAAGCTATAAGAATGATTGGCATAATGTGAAAGAGCTGATGTGTACATTTGACCCTGAAATTGTGTCGGGTCTTCCTTTCTCATAATGAAGAACACGAACGAACAATCAAAATTGACATGTAGGGGGGGTCTTCACTTAACACTGATTTTCTCAACATTTATACTTTTACACACATTGTCTATATTCCTGGAGATTTACAGATAAGCTTAGTATGATATTACATGTAATTTACTAAATTAAGGGGCTCAATACCCTTAAATGTAAGGTCTGTTCAAAAGGAGAGGAGATGTACTTCAGAAAAAAAATCTTAGCTTTTGCATGTTGTTATTGTGATAAAAACCGTCTTTTATAAATATATTACTTTTCCTCTATATGTAACATGTCATTTTATTTTTATTTGTAAACTGTAATAGTTTTCTGAATTTTGTTGCACGACGTTGATGAAGGTATGAAACCCTCTCTTTCCAGTTACCAATGCTACCACCAGTAAATCTAGCTGACATACCAAATCCAAATGAGATTTACATTTTATATTTAGCATCTATTATAGTAGTGATACATTAAATAGAAAATCTAAATTGGTAGTGACATGTTCAATGGGTGGTACCTGACTTACAGGTTAAAAGAGGACAGGCTATATACTATTTTTTTTTCTTGGAGTACACCGAAAGAATATAAACATGTCTTAACCCTTTACCACAGGGTTATGTATGTCTGTTGTTCACTTTGTTCATAGTCTTGAACCATCTGAGGATTGAAATGCTGACATATGCGTTATTTATGGACGTCACTGCTGATACAGACTGGAAAGTGTGATGTCTTCTCTATTCTCAGGAGAACATTGCTTTATGACTTTCTTGTGTGTTCTCTGTCAGTGTGAAAGGCATGATGAATGGGGAGCTTCTCGTGTTGGAATTATGAATGATGATGCAGGGAACAAGGGTAGTTTTTCGGTTAAGCTTTGAACTTTGTGATTTAATATGAATATAAAGGTTGTAAAAATTCTTACACTATAAACTTCAGAGAACAAATCAATAAAGATGAGGTGAGATGATATGGGGTTTGTGGTCGGTTTAAAGAGTATTTCACTTATATCGTGGCTGCTAGTATTATTGCAGGGAGAAAGCCCGCAACACTATTGTGGATATGTATTGCAGTGAAACCTGCGAGCATCGGCTGGAACTAGCGAACAATGGGTGATACTGCGCTGAAATTCAGTAAAGCATTGCACCCAAAGCTGACTGCGTGTAGAACAGTTCTCTACTGCAGACAAAGTTGCCGAGCCAACGGCGGGATTCGAACCAAGGACCTCCTGACCCGAAGCCGAACGCACAACAAATCAATAAAACAATTCATATATATGTTTTAACAAAGTTCAAACATCAACAAGCGACAGAGATTAAATATGAAACTCTTGATTGTAGTTTTGATATGATATCACATTATTGATAAATAGGTAACTTCAATACACGGGATTAGAAAATATACAGATATCATTACGATTGTTCAGACATAAAGATAATTCACTAAATTACGTCAGTGGAAATAAACATAAAGTCAAGAGTAAAGCTTCAGTTTCTTGTGCAAATAGGCAGTCAATAAATAGACGGAATGACTACCATTTAACATTCACATCCATCAAAAACGTCTCTAAGGATAGGGAATTGTCTTAAGTGTCTCTGACTTGGTTGTGGCGGTCAGTTTCAGATGGATAGTTACAATGATAGAGAGGTGGAAAACACGTCGTTCATGTTCAATGGTAAGATCAAAGGAGAATTGATTTCGCTGTTTGGTCAGATCGTCCTACTCTATCACTTTCAGTGTTGAATTCTATTCATTGAGCATTAGGATCAAGAGATTTATGAGTTAGATCAGTAAACCGAGCCTCAATATTATCCATTTGACTCCTATACTGAGTCTAATTAGGCCTAGTAGAGGATGAAGTGCCTTGCCCAGGGACACAACACAGGAGGAGACCCAAGTCACAAATGTTTGGGGTCTCCACCGGGATTCGAACCCGGGTCTCTAGCGTGAGAGGCCAGCATGCTAACCACTACACCACTGTGCTCCAATATATTGCATTAAAAACAATATATACAATAAAACATACCTACAATTTATATGTCAGACTCATGTTTCATTTATTCGCTTCAGTAAGTAATATGTTAGGAGAAAATGCCACTTATAAGCTATGTTGTGTTTAACGCAAAGGGATCATGTCTGACGATAACACTTACTTCAAAATGGCAGATATAGCAAATTGAAATGCCTTTTTAATATCTAAATGGAAGAATGCTTTTTATATGTTATTGTGTGTCATGGAGACTGTTCACATGTTCGAACAGTTTCAATCATGTGATATCGACCCCATTCATAATCAGTCTGTTTTTGGTGATCGTCCTGTAATATGGTCGTGTAAAGAACGTAATTCAATACAAAATTTACTTCTTCCTTTAGGGTCAGATTGTAAGAAGCCAATTACAGATCAGTGTTGAATTGCTTCAATGCCTTTTTATGAGCAGTGTCGTACTTCAAAGGAAGCTTTTGGGAACTGCAATTTGTTAGCGCCAATATCTGTCAGTTTGGGTCCTGTTTCTACAACCTGTTTTCTTTCCATACTCAACCTGGTGAACATATCAGTTTAATGGGAGCGAGAGGTGTAATTCAAATAATCTATGAACTAGAATCTGACTCAGAAAATTATGTAAGTGTAAAATATGTGAACATTAAAGCAATTTATCAATCAATTTTTTTAAAGTTTAATCATTATGATATTTGTTTGTACTTTTGATGAGTTCTTAAAACGATAAACAAATCTCTGATATATTTATGAATTAAAATGCAAAAACATAAAGGAACCTAAATTGAACAAGGTTTCATTGGTTGGTTAGTATTCTAACTATCAATCATGCATAGCTTTTCATGACATGACTAGTACTAGCGTCCAAATTTTATTGCAAAACTATATTGCAAATTTTGGAGAAAGATTTTAACTTCTTTTTGTGAACAATAAACAAAAGTGATTCCTTCCTGACTGTACTAATATGTAAACGTAAGTGCATTAATTCAACAGTTAAAAGATGCAAGAACTTTTTAAATATCATGATTTGATAAACTTGCGCTTTAACTTTCCATCAGTGTTTCTTCAAATTAAAGATAATTGCTGAACAGTAACTCAATCCAGTTATCAATGCTTTACAGAGAAAGGAAACCTTGTTGATGTAACCAGTTATTGTGTTTGATGTTTGAAAGCATTATTGTCCATTGGTTTATTGAGGCAACAACTAAGAACAATCCAATGTTAAGAGTTCACATCAGCAGTTTCAAATCATGTCAACTGTTCTTCTTGCTTCAGGCCATGTGCCAGACTCATTGTGTATAAACAGTTATTTTATGCTGCTATCAAATGGAGATAACTATCCTACAGCGATGTCAATATAATTGAGTTAAGTGAGCAATCACTCTAGCATTTCTTGCTTCTTTGGTCAATTTCTTTGCTTTGGTCAATGTCTATTGTGGCAGTTTCCAATTTGCCGGAAGTGATTGTGAAACAACAGTCATACACACCATTCAGATATAACAAATTGTGTCAGTTGTGTAAACAAGTAATTCATTTAATTACTTACTATTAAAGAAAACAATGATTGTCATATGCAAATAATTTATTATATTTCACAGGAAGTATTGTGTCGTTTGTTTCAGAACGATTAAATATCAAGTATTTCCATAAGACAACATTTACAAAATCAAGGTAATGCATAATAATCTTATCAATCATGCTATATTAATGAAAAATCGAGTGATGTATTTAGTAGTGATTTTACCTGCTTCAAGTTTAAGAGAGCTCAAAAGGATCAGGATCCAAACATTATAGACCAAAGGAGCAGTTTAAAGAAAGGCATCGATATGTATAATCAATAGTATATAACATCATATGCAAAGAGAGTATGTAGTTTGTCTCCTAAATCTTGTGTAATTAAACCTTGATCAGTGTGAATTATATATGTACACTATTTAATGCTATTTGTGATTGTACATTTTTTAGAAGTTGATCTAAGCATCAGTTCACAAAACAAGTCAAGTGAAGTGAATATAAGACACACTGTAGCTTTATTACTGATCTATTTCCAATTATCTGCATCTTAAGTTTCAACAAAAATATGAGCAGTGTTTCTTAATTATATTAGTGATTAATTCAGCATCGAACATGGGAAAGCAAGATACGCTACAAAAACGATTCTTTTTTTAACGAATTTGACGGATGATGATAATAACTTTTTGTTTGGTTTTTAAACATGGTTTACTTCAATAGGTCAATGTCGTATTTGGAGGTTATTAGTATATATCAGTAAATGCACTTAAAACGTCTAGTAAAAGAGGAGGAGTATTTGAAAATCATACATGCTATTTCATATTCCTTTTCCCAAAAATGTGATATCTTTTTGTTTTAGATATGTTATTGTTTACTACAAAAAGACGGCTGTGAAAAAGGATACAATAAAAGATAAAGAATGCTTAATTACATTTCTAAAGAATTAGAATATGTAGTCTGTTGAGTCAATGATTTAATCAAGAATGTAATTGTAATTAAACCTTCAGTGCATAGAGTAATTTTCATTTGAACGTTGAGTCACCTACATTAGTCTCTGATGGTACTGTCACAATAAATTGACCAAAATCATATTTAATTCCATTCCAAACATATGATAAAAAACCGACAACTCGTTATCACAAGCCTGTTCTGTACAAATGATGACATTTGGTCAGAGTTATCTTTTTTGCAACTGAAACGTTGTGAATTAATACCTAACAAAAGAAAAATATTTAAACAATGTTAACAAGGGAAACAAAAACAAAACTTGATTATTCCTAACGATATCATGGCCTTCACAGGTCTGATTTCCAGCAGGCAAACAACACTGATTGTGCATATCATTATTAGGTTTAGATAATATGTGTGTTTGTAGTTCGTGCTTAACAAAGGTTTTCCTGATTTGTAATGTGATTCACGAAAAGGAGCAATACACTGTACATGTTGAAAATGTTTTCTGTGTGTATTCTCAAATATTATGTTTTTATAGCAGATGAAGGTCAGTCAGTCCGCTTAGGATTATCAACATATACATATAAAAAATATAACTCTTATTTCCTCGACTAAATCATGCAAGGAACAATGACGAAATAAGACATTTTCACTACTACATATCTCGTATATCAAATTACAAGGAAGAAGAAATTCATCACCCACTTCATCTGTCTTAATAATATAAATAAAGGTATTTTTCATATTTATTACCTACAAGGGCAGTCATACCGAGGTTCATATTTTTCATATGTTGCCCTAGGGCAAAATATCACTTTTTCATTGTGACGTCACGTTATTAACAATGCTTTGACGTCACGGTTCACCTATGACGTCACAATCTATACGGGCCGGCGGCGGCTATTCCGCCTATGCTTAGAAGTAGGTTTTGAGTATTTTCTCTAATTTGGAGGCTACGGTAATAAACAGAATATTATATTCGTGCCGATGACATACTATGTTTACGACACTCGTGCCTAAATATCAGTATATCCCTCGCTCTCGCTCGGGAAATACTAATATTTAGCCACTCGTGTCGTAAACATAGTATGTCATGGACACTCATATAATATCATCTATGTATGATGACTGTTTTATAAACAGAAATAATAATCAACTTACTCAAAAGACTATGAATGGTAAAACTGAACTTGCTTTCTCTACAATACACTTAGAAAAATCCAAGAGGTTCCAAATAGAAATACCAAACACTAGATTTCTTAGAAAATGTATTTCAAAGTGACATAATATTCAGATACGATATTACAAAAGAAACAAACTTGGTTATTGATACATGTCAAAACACGCCTCCTCATTGATGTCATCAGTCGAAACAGATTGTGCATAACAAATTCAGATGTTAATAAGAGAAGGCATGTATAGGTTTCTATTGCAATGAAAATTCTTATTATCTTTAAGGCTAGCGACGCAACAGTGTAACATTTTCACAAAATTAACATCTACTTTATTCCCATTACACCAATATTCATTGAAACTCGTATGTAGTTTGGGTGACAGTTGTAGCTGTATATTTATATCTCTCATTTGCTTGTCTTGAAATTTCTGTAAGATTTGGGCTAGATTTGCAAGAAATCTCACGCAATGAACATTGACCAACTGAACAAGTTGACCCAAGAACGAGTAATTCTGGAATAATCTCTCATTTAACTTAATTATTCTCACATCGCTGTAGGATAGTTATTGATCTTCATTTGTTAGCAACATAAAATAGCTGTTTATACACAATGAGTCTGAGACTCGCCTGAAGCTATAAGAATGATTGGCATAATATGAAAGAGCTGATGTGTACATTTGACCCTGAAATTGTGTCGGGTCTTCCTTTCTCATAATGAAGAACATGAACGAAAAATCAAAAGTGACATGTAGGGGGGTTCTTCACATAACACTGATTTTCTAAACATTTATACTTTTACACAAATAATCTATATTCCTGGAGATTTACAGATAAGCTAAGTATGATATTACAAGTTATTTACTAAATTAAGGGGCACAATACCCTTAAATGTAAGAACTGTTCAAAAGAAGAGGAGATGTACTTCAGAAAAAATCAATTGTAACATTAACTTGAAGTTTTCTTAGCTTTAGCATGTTGTTATTGTGATAAAACCCGTCTTTTATAAATATATTACTTTTCCTCTATATGTAACATGTCATTTTATTTTTATTTGTAAACTGTAATAGTTTTCTGATTTTTTTTGCATAACGTCCCTTAAATATGATCACACTGCAAACTAGGATTGGAGACTATTCAGGCAATTAGCCAACACATCAACATCAAACCTGAGTAAATTTACTTAATTCCAACATGTTTAAGAAATTGGAGTTACCCAATATTACATGAACTCATTGTAGATGAATTATTGCTTTTATTTGAGTGTACTGATTACCTCTTTATCTCTCACATGTGTCTGGGTCAAGCTCTATAGTATTGATATTTGCAATTTGAAACTATAGCTCCAACTTTACAGATATCTTCATCCTCTTCTGCCATTGTAGCATAGGGTATTGGGAAATAAAACAGATTGTAGAAACAAGACCGAAACTGTCAGATATTGGGGATAACGAACATCAAGATGAATTGCAGTTCACAAAAAATTCCTTTGAAGTCTGCCACTGCTCACAAAAAGAACACTGACGCAATTCAACACTGGATTATAATTGGCTTCTTTCAATGTGACCAAACAGGAAGAGGTACATTTTACATTCAATAATGAACAGTACAATTGACATCATGAAAAAAATGATAGATATGGCACAGTTGGAATTGTTTGAACATGCAAACCATCTAGATAACTTTGTTTAAATATAAAAGTCTGTTTGAAGCATTGCTACATTTAGAGACAAAATTGACAATGTGTACCATATACATGTACCAGCGATAATACATTTAATCCTATTTAGTTACATCAACTTCGTGTGATTATTTCTACTAAAACATTACATTCTGATGTGGGTGAAGGAATTTTTCCCATAGTAGAGACGTTTTAAAGCCCCTGTCACACTTCAGCGTATACTCACTGCGTACGAGTTGCGTATGACAATTTTTCTCATACGCATCAATACGCAGCCGTACGCAGGACCCGCAACTCATTCGCACCTTAGTTGTGTCAAGGTCGTTTCTTGTACGTTGGCATGCGCTTTTCATACGCTTGACAGTTTTGGGCATGCTCAAAACTATGCTGCGTATGGTTAACATTCAACGTATCGGTTTTACGTCGGTCGATCACGGTAGATGGACGTTAGGTAATCGTGATGAGTATGCACTTCATACGCAGTGTGAGTTGATGTCCCGAACCAACGCATTGATAACGCATAAAAGGCGTACACAAAACGCTCTTCAAGCAAATGGAGCACGTATGAAGAACGATCTTAAAAAGAATGATAACAATGGAAAAATGCATTGTCCAGTTTTTCCTTATGAGTAACGTATAACAACGGACTCATAGCGTACATAGGGTACATTTGATATAGATAGCATAACAAAAGGATTGGTGAGCATAACACCTCCGTATACTATTTGATAGTTTTAATTTCGTCTCCTTTTTTCATATAGCACTATAATATTGTAGGATAAAAGAATCAAGAGTCTAAACTACCCAACTATGATAAAAAAAAACCAAACGGAAATGCACATAGAAATTAATAAACCATTTTTTTTAGAATTGCCATCAATCATTTATCAAAAGTAACAAAACGTTGAATATAGACACATAATGAATGAAATATGTGTACTAGTTCTAGTAAATCAAAGAAAAGAAGAAATGAATAAAAAGTAAATACATGGTTTTTTTCATTTTTTTTTTTCAAAACTCCATACAGAAAAAGGACATTTAAGAATAACAATTCCATACATAACAAACTTGTAACACGTATATACAAGTAATAATTTAACAACGTACACAAGAGTTGATGTATAGACAATTAAATATTCAAAGTTTAATCTGACATTAGGTAGTAAATAGTTAATATTAAAAAATGATCTAATAATTCAGACTAGATAATGACAAATTAACCAGAAATTCATAAAGCTGTCATATTTACAATTAATGTAGGCGTTAAATCGGTCAACAAAATATGCTGTTTTAATTTCCTCTTGTACATTTGTACATGTTTAAAGTTTGGGATTTTCTCCTGTTGTTTCATTTTAAATATATTGTATTTAACAATGGTTATCAGCAAATTCAGGACATAGTTTCGTTTTTCGGTATATCCTAAGATGATATTCTTTTTAGAAAATATGATATAGGTTCCTGTTTTTTCAAGTATCCATTCTTCCAATTTTTTCCATATAGTTTTTGTAAACTTACAATCATTAAATATATGTAGACTTGACTCGTTCTCTGTTTTGCAAAATGTGCATTTGTTTGATTCTTTGTATCTCATTTTTGTTAGAAGCTCATTTGTTGAAAGAAATCTATGCAAAATACGATATTGGAGCCATGAATGTTTAGCACTATTGTAGGAATTAAATGTTAATCTTTCTATGGTTTCCCATGTATTTTCGTAAATAAATTCATTTAGATCTTTTTGCCATTTATCTCGGTAATTGAGAGTTTTTGTGCCTTTTCTGTTTATGAGTATGTCATATATATCTCTACAGCCTTTTGGATCGCCAGTTATATTTTGTAAAAAGAAGGGTAAAATTGGCAGTAGTATTTTCTTTTTAATATGAACGTTTATTGACTTGCAGTAATATTTTATAGCTTCTATTATCCCTTGGTAATCAAGGAAATTTGTCTTGCAACCAAAAGTATTTCTTAATTGTTCCATGGATAGGAAATTACCATGGCTATCAATGATGTCGTTTATGTAAGTGATCCCTTTACAGGAGTAATGTAAATACATGTATCATTGCATTTCCATATAAAGAAAATCATAAAGAAGCTATTGATTTGTTTTTTATGTCTTCATTGTAAACTTCTCAGCTGCAAATCGATTTCAGGCTACCAAATATACCATTAGACTAAACCTGTGTACTATTCCATTGTTTTTATAGGAGTTATCCAGGATAATCTTCTGGGCAAGTGTCTAGGTAATGGAAAAAATTTAATAAGTGTTTTACAAATGTAAGTTATCCTTGAATAAGGCAGGTCCGGACCAAAAGCGACAGGATGAAACCGATGCTATTGTTTAAGCATGACATATTGAGTAAACAAATCGGATAGAGAGAAGAATATATTTTTTCTGATTCATAAGATCGAAAAGTTTCAATACCTCAATCGAGGAGTATGTATTCGTACAGAAATGATCAAGTAACAGGTGAAAACTGCGGACTGCCATTTAATTGGGAACTCTTTTTAACCACATACATATGTGATAGAGAAATGAATCCAGTAAACTTAACTTTATTCAGTACGCTTTTGTTCAGATAGATTGTCTTGCAATTGGTAACAAGCTTTTCGTTTTCGCGAGATCCCTATGTATATATATATATATATTACCTACTAAAACTTACTACAAAGACAGAAAGGATTGGAAATTATGTGAAGACGCAAAGGGCTCAGAATATGTTTGCTTTGTTCGCA
The DNA here is from genome assembly GCA_916613615.1 of Steromphala cineraria. Classification (NCBI taxonomy): domain Eukaryota; kingdom Metazoa; phylum Mollusca; class Gastropoda; order Trochida; family Trochidae; genus Steromphala; species Steromphala cineraria. Next base: position 15,565,673 of record OU744720.1, on the reverse strand, counting down.
CAAGGCATGCAGTAGACATAGGTTGTGAGCGTCTAGAGTACAGTATGTATGCGCTCTGCAAATGCAAGCATCTGCAGCAATAAAGTGGGGATACGCAAATTATATGCATCGCCAACGCACCCGCAACTCAAAGAAAACGCAAAGTTCGTAAATCGATCGCTCCATGTGCGGTACACGTAAGGCAAAATACAGTAAATTTTTGAGCGTACTGGTTGCGTATGAAAAACAATCCATACGCAACTTAAACGCACTTGCTATACGCTTAAGTGTGACCGGGCCCTAAAGCCCCTGTCACACTTCAGCGTATACTCACTGCGTACGAGTTGCGTATTGCCATTTCTCTCATACGCAGCAATACGCAGCCGTACGCAGGATTCGCAACTCATACGTACCTTGGTTGTATTAAGGTCGTTTTTGTATGTTGGCATGCGCTTGGACAATTTTCATACGCTTGATAGTTTTGGACATGCTCAAAACTATGCAGCGTATGGTTAACACGCAACGCATCGGGTTTACATCCGTCGAGGGCGGTACATATACGTTAGGTAATCGTGATGAGTATGCACTTCATGCGCAGTGTGAGTTGATGTCCCGTACCAACGCATTGATAGCGCATAGAGGACGTACACAGAACGCTCTTCAAGCAAATACACCACGTATAAAGAACGATCTTAAACCGAATGATAACAATGGAAAAATGCATTGTCCAGTTTTTCCTTATGAGTAACGTATGCAGGCGTACTCAAAGCGTACATAGGGTAAATATATGATAAAGATACCATAAGGGTTGGTGAGCATAATACCTCTGTATACTATTTGATAGTTTTCATTGTGTCTCCGTCTTTCATATAGCACTATAATAGTGTAGTTTTAAAAAATTATGAGTCGAAACTATCCAACTATGATAACATGAAAATACACATTGATATTTATTAACCATTTTTTAGAATGAATGAAATATTAGTACTAATAATTCTAGTAAATCAATTATGAGAAGAGATAGATATAAAATAAATCGCATTACATTTCCATGTAAAAAAAATCATAAAGAAGCTAATGATTTGTTTTTTAATATTTTCATTGGAAAACTTCTCAGTTGCAAAGCGATTTCAGACTACCAAATATACTATTAGACTAAACTTGTGCATTCTTCCATTGTTTATACAGGAGTTATCCAGGATAATCTTCTGATCAAGTGTCTAGGTAATGAAAATGTTTGAATAAGTGTTTTACAAATTTAAATTATCCTTGAAAAAGGCAGGTCCGGACCAAAAGCGACAGGATGAAACCGATGCTATTGTTTCAGCATGACATAGTAAGTAAACAAATCAGAGAGAGCGGGTGCATGTAACAAAAAACATCCGATCTAAGCTTTAATTGGGAGAGAAATGTTTTTTCGTCTGATATTTCAGTTCTAAAAAATTCAATACCTCAATCGAGGGGTATGTATTCGTACAGAAATGATAAAGTATCAGGCGAAAACTGCGGACTGCCCTTTAAGTGGGAACTCCTTTTAATCACTTGTGATAGAGAAATGTATTCAGTCAACTTAACTGTAATCAGTAAAATTTTGATTAAATAAATTGTCTTGCAATTGGTGACAAAACTTTTCGTTTTCGCGAGAGTTTGTATTTATAAATATTACCTACGAAAACTTGCTACACAGACAGAAAGGATTGAAAATTATATGAAGACGCAACGGGCTCGGACTATGTTCGCTTTGTTTGCGCAAGGCATGCGGTAGACATAAGCTGTGAGCGTCTAGAGTATGGTATGTATACGCTCTGCAAATGCAACCATCTGCCACAAAAAAGTGGGGATACGCAAATCATATGCATCGCCAACGCACCCCCAACGCAAAGAGAACGCAAAGTTCGTAAATCAGTCGCTCCATGTGCGGTATAAGTAAGGCAAAATACGGTAAATGTTTGAGCGTACTGGTTGCGTATGACAAAATTTCCATACGCAACTCAAACGCACTTGTTATACGCTAAAGTGTGACAGGGCCCTAAGAGTCTATGATGTTATGAATAAAATACTTTCTTCTTTATGTACATTTCATCTACAACCAATCCTCTCATACTGTCTCCATATATACCTAAATATAGTGCCATTTATGACGACGTTGACGAAGGTATGAAACCCTATCTTTCCAGTTGCTGCCACCAGTAAATCTAGCTGACATACCAAATCCAAATGAGATTTACATTTTATATTTAGCATCATTATTATAGTAGTGATACATTAAATAGGAAATCTAATTTGGTAATGACATGTTCAATGGGTGGTACCTGACTAACAGATAAACAGAAGACAGGCTATATATTATTTTTCTTTGTTGGAGTACACCGAAAGAATATAAACATGTCTTAACCCTTTACCACAGGGTTATGTATGTCTGTTGTTCACTTTGTTCATAGTCTTGAACCATCTGAGGATTGAAATGCTGACATATGCATTATTTATGGACGTCACTGCTGCTACAGACTGGAAAGTGTGATGTCTTCTCTATTCTCAGGAGAACATTGCTTTATGACTTTCTTGTGTGTTCTCTGTCAGTGTGAAAGGCTTGATGAATGGGGAGCTTCTCGTGTTGGAATTATGAATTATGATGCAGGGAACAAGGGTAGTTTTTCGGTTAAGCTTTGAACTTTGTGATTTAATATGAATATAAAGGTTGTGTAAATTCTTACACTATAAACTTTAGAGAACAAATGAATAAAGGTGAGGTGAGATGATATGGGGTTTGTGGCCGTTTCAAGAGTATTTCACTTATATCGTAGCTGCTAGTATTATTGCAGGGAGAAAGCCCGCAACACTATTGTGGCTATGTATTGCAGTGAAACATGCGATCATCGGCTGGAACTAGCGAACCATGGGTGATACTGCGCTGAAATTCAGTAAAGCATTGCATCCAAAGCTGACTGCGTGTAGAACAGTTCTCTACTGCAGACAAAGTTGCCGAGCCAACGGCGGGATTCGAACCAAGGACCTCCTGACCCGAAGCCGAACGCACAACAAATCAATAAAACAATTCATATATATGTTTTAACAAAGTTCAAACATTAACGACAGAGATCAAATATGAAACTCTTGATTGTTGTTTTGATATGATATCCTATATTAATAAATTGGTCAGTTCAATACACGGGATTAGAAAATATATAGATATCATTACAATTAAGAGAACATTCACTACATTACGTCAGTGGAAATAAACATAAAGACAAGAGTAAAACTTCAGTTTATTGTGCAAATAGGCAGTCAATAAATAGACGGAATGACTACCATTTAACATTCCCATCCATCAACAACGTCTCTAAGGATAGGGAATTGTCTTAAGTGTCTCTGACTTGGTTGTGGCGGTCAGTTTCAGATTGATAGTTACAATGATAGAGAGGTGGAAAACACATCGTTTATGTTCAATGGTAAGATCAAAGGAGAATTGATTTCGCTGATGGTCAGATTGTCTTACTCTATCACTTTCAGTGTTGATTTCTATTTAAGTCATTGAGCATTAGGATCAAGAGATTTCTGAGTTAGATCAGTTAACCGAGCCTCAATATTATCCATTTGACTCCTATACTGAGTCTAGTTAGGCCTAGTAGAGGATGAAGTGCCTTGCCCAGGGACACAACACAGGATGAGACCCAAGTCACAAATGTTTGGTGTCTCCACCGGGATTCGAACCCGGGTCTCTGGCGTGAGAGGCCAGCATGCTAACCACTACACCACTGTGCTCCAATATATTGCATTAAAAACAATATAAACAATAAAACATACCTACAATTTATATGTAAGACTCATGTTTCATTTATTTGCTTCATTAAGTAATATGTTAGGAGAGAATGCCACTTATAAGCTATGTTGTGTTTAACGCAAAGGGATCATGTCTGACGATAACACTTACTTCAAAGATGGTAAATATAGCAAATTGAAATGCCTTTTTAATATCTAAATGGAACAATGCTTTTGATATGTTATTGTGTGACATGGAGACTGTTCACATGTTCAAACAGTTTCAATCATGTGATATCGACCCCTTTCATAATCAGTCTGTTTTTGGTGATCGTCCTGTAATATGGTCATGTAATGAACGTAATTCAATACAAAATTTACTTCTTCCGGAAGTTTTTGGGAACTGCAATTCGTTAGCGCCAATATCTGTCAGTTTTGGTCCTGTTTCTACAACCTGTTTTCTTTCCATACTAAACCTGGTGAAGATATCAGTATAATGGGAGCAAGAGGTGTAATTCAAAGAGTCAAAAAACTAGAATCTGACCAACAAAATTGTGTAAATGTAAAATATGTGAACATTAAAGTAATTTATTCTCTAAAGGTATAATCATTATGGTATTTCTGTGTACTTTGTGTATGAGTTCTTAAAACGATAAACATATCTCTGATATATTTATGAATAAAATCGCAAAAACATATAGGGATATTGAACAAGGTTTCATTAGTGCAATCATGCAGAGCTTTTCAGCATATGGCTAGCATCCTTATTCATTGTTACATACTTTGGGGGATTTATTATTTCTTAAGTTGCAGAAACATCGATAGAGTTGGTTTTAACACTGCATTTTACTGATTGTATAAAACCACAAATACTGTTGCAATAACATATTGCAAATATTGGAGAAACATTTTGACTTCATATTGTGAACAATAAACAAATGAGAAAGAGATTCCTTCCTGACTGTATTCATATACGTCAGTGCAATAATTCAACAGTTAAAAGATGCACTGGTTGACTTAATGAATTGAGATTTTTTTAATATCATGATTTGAGAAACTTGCGTATATAACTTTCCGTCAATGTATCTTGGAAAACTTTCAGAATATTAACTGAATTTGGTAATCAATGGTTTTTCAGAGTAAGCAAAACCTTTGTTTATATAACCAGTTGTCTTGTTCTGTTTTTAATGTTTGAAAACATTATTGTCCATCGGTTTATTGAGGTTAGAGCTAACAATCCAATGTTAAGAGTACACATCAGCATTTCAAATCATGTCAATATTCTTTTTGCTTCAGGCTATGCACCAGACTAATTGCGTATAAACAGTTATTTTTTGCTGCCAAAAATGAAGATCAATAATCCGACAGTGATGTCAACATAATTCAGTAAAGTGAATGATCACTCTAGCATTTCTTGCTTCTTAGGTCAATTTCTTCGTGTTGGTCAATGTCTATTTTGTTAGTTTTAAATTTTCCGGCTGTGAATGTGTAACAAAATCGTACACACCATTCAGATTCAACAGATTGTGTCAGCTGCGTAAACAAGTAACTTCATTTAATAACTCACTATTGAGTAAGACAATGATTGTCATATGCAAATAGTTAATTATATTTCACAGCACGTATTGTGTTCTGTGTTTTAGAATGTTTAAATATCAAGTATTTCCAGAGGACAAAAATCAACGCAATGCATAGTAATCTTATCAATCATACGATGTTAACAAAAAGATCAATTGATATACTCAGTAGTGATAATACCAGCTCAAAGTTGAAGAGAGCTCAAAAGGATCAAGATCCATTAATCATTGAACAAATGTAACATGCTTTCGCAATGGGGCATTGAAATGCATAAGGTAGACGGCTGTGATAATATAATAATAACAGGCAAAGCAGGCTTAACTTCTTCTTTAAAAGAGAAGACATCTGCAGTCTGTTGATTGAATGAATTAATCAAAGCATGTACTAGATTTAAACATTACCTTCAGTGTATAGAGTAAATTTCATTTAAACGTTAAGTCCCCAACATTAGTCTCTGATGTTACTGTCACACTAAATTGACCAAAATCATATTTGATTTTATCTAAAAATAAAAAAACCCACAATACTCGTTATCACAAGCCCGTTCTATACAAATGATGACGTTTGGGAAGAGTTATCTATTCTGCAACCGAAACGCTGTGCATTAACGTCTAACAAAAGAATAATATTCAAACACCATTTACAAAGGAAAAGAGCAAACTTTGATAATTTGATAAACACTAACATGGAGTTGACAGGTCTGGTTTCTAGAAAGCAAACACTGATTGTGCATATCCTATTTAGGTTGAAATAATACGAGTGTCTCTGGTTCGTGCTTAACAAGGTTTTTCATGTGAACTGTGGAAGTTTCCTTTTCCGAACTTAATCCTTGTAAACTCATTTATGATTTGCAGTGTGGTTCACGAAAATGAGCAATACATGTTGAAAATGTTTTCTGTGTGTATTCATAATATAGTATGTTTAGGAAGGTGAGACCGCTTAGGATTATCAACACATACATATGAAAATATAACTTTAAATTCCTTGACTAAATCATGCAAGGAACAATGACAAAATAAGACATTTTCACTACTACATATCTCTTATATCAAATTACAAGGAAGAGGAAACTCATCACCCGCTTCATTGGTCTAAATAATATAAATAAAAGTATATGTAAATTTCCAGGGGTTCCAAATTGAAATATCACATACTAGATTTCTTAGAAAATGTATTTAAAAGTGACATAATATTCAGGTACGATATTACAAATGAAACAAACTGGGGTATTAATACATGAAAACGACGCCTCCTCAATGATGTCGTCAGTTAAAACCGATTGTGCATGACAAATTAAGATGTTAACAAGAGAATGCTTGTACAGGTTTCTACTGCAATGAACATGTTTATAATCTTTCAATCGTGCGATGGTCTGTTATCGGTTTATTCAAACACATAAAATGTTAACTGCAACAGTGCAACATTTTCTCAAAATTAACATCTACTTTAATCCCATTACATGATTAATAATCATTGAAACTCTCATGTGATTTGGGTGAAAATTGTAGCTGTATATTCATATCTTGCATTTGCTTGTCTTGAAATTTCTGTTTTGGGCAAGAATTGCAACAAATCTCACACAATAAACATTGACCAAGTGAAAAAGTTGACCCAAGAAGCAAGTAATACTTCAATTATCCCTTACATAACTCAATTAATTTGACATCGCTGTAGGATTATTGATCTTCATTTGTTAGCAACATAAAAAAACTGTTTATACACAATGTGCCTGAGACTCGCCTGAGGCTATAAGAATGATTGGCATAATGTGAAAGAGCTGATGTGTACATTTGACTCTGAATTGGTGTCGGGTCTTACTTCCTCATAATGAAGAACCTGAACGTTTTGAAGAAGTTGAAACATCAAAACTGACATTTAGGGGGGGTTCTTCACATAGCACCGATTTTTCTAAATATTTACACTTTTACACAAATTGTCTATATTCGTGGAGATTTACAGGTAAGCTTAGTATGATATTACATGTTATTTACAAAATTAAGGGGCACAATACACTTAAATGTAAGAACTGTTGGATTTAGAAGATGTACGTCAGAAAAATTCGTTGTACTATCTATTTGAAGTTTTCTTAGCTTTTATCATGTTGTAATTGTGATAAAAAAAACGATTATTTTTAGATATGTTACTTTCCCCCTCATATGCAACATGTCATTTTATTTTATTTACAGTTGGTAAACTGTAATAGTATGTTGAATTATTATAATCAGTACAAAACATGCAAATCATCAATTGGGTAAACCTTTGTCAGAATTTATAGTTTCCATAAATCCCTACATCTGTGCATATGATTACTGTCAAGGATACTAATTTCAAAACACTTAAATTAATGACAATCATTATTTCGACGGTCAGTGTGGGTCAGTTGTGAGTATAATCCAATTTTACAATTTTGGAGATCAAACAACGTGTCCATGCTGTAAAATCCGTTGACTTGGATGGCATGACTTCCCTTAAATATGATTAAAGACTCAAATTTACTTAATTCCAGCATGTTTAAGAAATAGGAGTTACCCAAAATTTCATGAACTATGAACTAGATGAATTATTGCTTTTATTTGAGTGTAATGATTACCTCCTTAACTCTCACAATATTCTGGGTCAAGCTCTAGAATATTGATTATTGCTAGTTGAAAGTCTAGCTCCCACTTATCATAAATATCTTCATCCTCTTCTTCCATTGGATCATAGAGTATTGGGAAAGAAAACAGATTGTAGAAACAAGACCGAAACTGACAGATATTGGCGCTAAGGAACATCAAGATGAATTGCAGTGCACAAAATATCCTTTGAAGTCTGCCTCTGCACACAAAAAGAACACTGACACAATTCAACAGCGGATTATAATTGGCTTCTTTCAATGTGACCTAAAAAGGAAGAGGTACATTTTACATTCAATAATGAACAGTACAATTGACATCATGACAAAATTGATAGATATGGCACAGTTGGAATTGTTTGAACATGCAAACCATCTAGATAACTTTGTTTAAGTATAAAAGACTGTTTGAAGCATTGCTACATTTAGAGACAACATTTACAATGTGTACCATATACATGTACCAGCGATAATACATTTAATCCTATTTAGTTACATCAACTCCATGTGATTATTTCTACTAAAACATTACATTCTGATGTGGATGAAGGAATTCTATCCATAGTAGAGACGTTTTAAGAGTCTATGATGTTATGAATAAAATACTTTCTTCTTTGTATACATTTCATCTACAACCAATCCTCTCATACTGTCTCCATACCTAAATATAGTGCCATTTATGACGACGTTGACCAAGGTATGAAACCCTCTCTTTCCAGTTACCAATGCTACCACCAGTAAATCTAGCTGACATACCAAATCCAAATGAGATTTACATTTCATATTTAGCATCATTATTATAGTAATGATACATTAAATAGGAAATCTAAATTGGTAATGACATGTGCAATGGGTGGTACCTGACTTACAGGTTAACAGAGGACAGGCTATATACTATTTTTCTTTCTTGGAGTACACCGAAAGAATGAATATAAACGTATCTTAACCCTTTACCACAGGGTTATGTATGTCTGTTGTTCACTTTGTTCATAGTCTTGAACCATCTGAGGATTGAAATGCTGACATATGCGTTATTTATGGACGTCACTGCTGCTACAGACTGGAAAGTGTGATGTCTTCTCTATTCTCAGGAGAACATTGCTTTATGACTTTCTTGTGTGTTCTCTGTCAGTGTGAAAGGCATGATGAATGGGGAGCTTCTCGTGTTGGAATTATGAATTATGATGCAGGGAACAAGGGTAGTTCTTTGTTTAAGCTTTTTACTTTGTGATTTAATATGAATATAAAGGTTGTGTAAATTCTTACACTATAAACTTTAGAGAACAAATCAATAAAGGTGAGGTGAGATGATATGGGGTTTGTGGTCGGTTTTAAGAGTATTTCACTTATATCGTGGCTGCTAGTATTATTGCAGGGAGAAAGCCCGCAACACTATTGTGGATATGTATTGCGGTGAAACCTGCGAGCATCGGCTGGAACTAGCTAACCATGGGTGATACTGCGCTGAAATTCAGTAAAGCATTGCACCCAAAGCTGACTGCGTGTAGAACAGTTCTCTACTGCAGACAAAGTTGCCGAGCCAACGGCGGGATTCGAACCAAGGACCTCCTGACCCGAAGCCGAACGCATAACAAATCAATAAAACAATTCATATATTTTATAACAAAGTTCAAACATCAACAAGCGACAGAGATTAAATATGAAACTCTTGATTGTAGTTTTGATATGATATCATATTATTGATAAATAGGTAAGTTCAAAACACGGGATTAGAAAATATACAGATATCATTACGATTCACTAAATTACGTCAGTGGAAATAAACATAAAGACAAGAGTAAAGCTTCATTTTCTTGTGCAAATAGGCAGTCAATAAATAGACGGAATGACTTCCATTTAAGGTTCATATCCATCAACAGTGTCTCTAAGGATAGGGAATTGTCTTAAGTGTCTCTGACTTGGTTGTGGCGGTCAGTTTCAGATGGATAGTTACAATGATAGAGAGGTTGAAAACACGTCGTTCAATTTCAATGGTAAGATCAAAGGAGAATTGATTTCGCTGTTTGGTCAGATCGTCCTACTCTATCACTTTCAGTGTTGATTTCTACTTTCGTCATTGAGCATTAGGATCAAGAGATTTATGAGTTAGATCAGTAAACCTAGCCTCAATATTATCCGTTTGACTCCAATACTGAGTCTGGAAAGGCCTAGTAGAGGGTCGCGTCGCGTCATTGCATTCAAATATTACATATTGATGTTGAAAAAAATCAATATATATATGAGAAACAAAGAAATAGTAGTTTTTCACTGTTTGATTTGTATTGTATATGTTCCGTGAAAGACAACAACCATTCCTGTCTATACATGAGTCAGATATTCAACAGACAAAATTCAAAACTACAAGGTCAAGAGTTTATTAAGTGCCTGTGTGGTCAAAAGAAAAGTCCTGATTTGATCTAGAATCCGAGTTGGACAGCGAGGAGAAATCGCTCCCAAGAGAAATCATATTGCTGATTTAATAAAGGCTAATAATATAATTCAGTGGATCAGGGCCATTACGTTGACATTGAATCAGTTCATTGTTTTACTCCCAGTCATGTCATGCCAACATTATTTACGAAAATCATAATATTCATCTTCATAAGATTTGGTATAACTTTCAACAAATGGGCGAATTATAAATACTCAGGAAATCAATACATTAAATGCAACTTAGGAAACTGTTTATACTTTTTTTTTCATTACAGAAACAGGTGAACAGCGCACTAACTTATACACAGTAATAATGCTGGCATGATTGTTTCTTAAAACAAAAAGTCTCAAAAACAGAAAATAGACTACATTTTCACTGGTTCTATACTGTTGAATAATTAAAACAAATCTTCTACCCTTTATCTCGTTACTTGAATAATTAAACTACACATACTCGTCCCTTATCTCATTATTATACTCCCGATCAACGGTCCGGGGTATCTAGTAATACCAATGATTCCGTCCGTGTGTGTGTGTGTCCGTCCGATGACATTGTTTGTCCGACCTATTACGGGAAAACCATTTGTCCGATTAATTTCAAATGGATAGTTACAATGATATTTGAATTTTTTATTAATTTTTTACAAATTTACATGTTTTGAACTTAGTCATTTTCCAATATCAGATTTGTCCGACCTATTACGGGAAAACCATTTGACCGATTAATTCCAAATTTTGCACATGTCTTCTACCCTACTAGGAGGGGTGCAGTGCCAAGTTACAGCAAATTTAGTTAATATTTGAATTTTTTATTAATTTTTTTCAAATTTCCATGTTTTGAACTTAGTCATTTTCCAATATCAGATTTGTCCGACCTATTACTGGACAACTACTTATCCGATTAATTTCAAATTGTGTACATGTCTTCTACCCTACTAGAAGGGGTGCAGTGTGAAGTAACAGCAAATTTCGTTAATATTTGAATTGTTTACAAATTTCCATGTTTTGAACTTAGTCATTTTCCAATATCAGATTTGTCCGACCTATTACGGGAAAAAAGTTTCATCTGATTCTTTTCACATTTTGCACATGTCTTCTTCCATACTAGGAGCGGTGCAGTGCCAAATCAATACTAAAATTGATGAGTGTTTTTTGTGTATTTTTTTTTTTTACAAACTTCCATTTTTTGGATTAGTCATTTTTCTCAATTCCTCTTTGGGGGTCAAATGTTGTGCAAGAGATGACTACATTGAAAGTAAAAAGTAATTCAGTTAGTCAGGGATACACGGTCGGGGGTATTAGTGAGCCACGCTCACTTTTTTGCTTGTTTTTATATAGACATAAAATATTAACTTATAGTTTAGTGGAAATTTTCTGATTTATTACAAAATAAAGTCTACTGATTGTAATCTTAAGAAATTGTTTCGCGGTGTAAAAGACCCATATGTACATGTATGTTGAAACTCAGAGTAGTGATGTCTTGCTTATTGACTTAATACCGACTTTTTTGTTCATGATTTGACATAAATGCACTTTGTGCTTTGCTCTGAATATATGGTATCTACAGGTTCCCTGTAACACTGGTCTGAATAAACAATCCAATGTTTTCTTTTGTGAAAACATTATTTTCCAATTATATTTCAAAAACTATATATTTTGAACATAGAAAAAGAGGATGTCAATTTTCAAACAAAAGTCAAATATCACACTTATATTTGTAATTATATAATTACATAGAATAAAGAACCATGTCACTTTATCTAAGTATCTTTACTAATCTTGCCGATAATCAGCTCTCTTCAAGCCAGTGGAAGAAGCCAGTAACAAGTATATATCCGAGAGACGGATTTTCATAGGATTCTTGATTTTATCATTTTCCGTGACTCATAATTATCTTGTATGATATAACTTTGTAAATCATCATTTATCAAATACTTTGTAATGCACAATTGCGAGTTACATGAGATATTATATCATTTTTCTATTTATCGTTATACAAAGATCACAGAAAAATTGCTTCAACAATCAGTATATCAGGGATATTGTTAATCTTCGATTGATAATCCAATGTGCGTTGTGTTTTGCTTGAATGAATTGTGTTATGTGATCCTTTACTACAAGTTGAACAGTGATAGGAAAGACCTACGGAGAGAGTTTGACCCGAGATACAAGCAATCACAGATTATAATCTATGTAACTAAGTTATTTTGTTATAACAAAGGAAAACTATTGATCGTCAGTCGTTAGCATTAAGATATATCCTTGTGTTCACAACGAGAGAGCTAAACGCCTGGGGTTACTTGAATGATTGCCATAATGTGGAACTGTGGATGTGCATCATTGGTGTAACCCTCAAGATGAATTCCAGTCAACGGGTCAGATTATGATGTAAATGATACTTGCATAACATTGAAGTTTGCATCAGTACGTATCTAGAAATATCAAATTGGTGTTCAGCATGAAGACACACATGGTGTAATTGAAAGTGCTAGTGGTTATTTTCTTCCAATAAACAGAAGCAGTTAGCATCACGAAAGTACAACTAAAAGCCAATTTGTGATATTTATACTTTCAGATAATGTTCAATTTCTCTACGTTGGAACCTATAATAATCCTGTATATGTGCAAAAGTGAGAAGAAGGGAAAACAGTCACTCATAAGGCTGTAAATGACATAATCAAAAACAGAAAAGTACTTACAGCTTCATATTAACAACTTCTATAATGCCTCTCAAACAACCTACACATGTATGTAAGTTAGTAATAGTGAAACCCTAGAGAGTAAAGGTAATCTACCGATGACGTCACCAGTTGTGACACCATTTACAATCCTTGCTCTGTATACGAGGCAGAAAGGACACCATTTTGCCAAATGAGAGAATGGCAAGCATTCTATTGCTGAAGATGTTCGGAAGTCAGTTGAGAGTCTTATAAGTTTGGTTGTTTTGACGAATGTTTAGGAGTCCACCCAACAACGTGAAGAGGCTATCATCGCAGTGCGACGGTTGACCCAAAACCCTCCCTGTTATCAAGCCGGTTCTGCCGGGTAGCTATGATACTGTAACTCAAAATATCTCTTTATTGAGATACGTTTTAATCACGTTTTGTTGACATTAATATCACTAGGTCAGAGTTCAGGGAACGAAAGAGCAGTCAGTCCGCAACTGAAACAACTTACGGTTAATCAACATGAAGATGAATTGCAGTTCCAAAATATTTTTGAAACATAAGAATTTTATAAAAGCGGTAGAGGCGAACAGTATCTGTACATTTTGATTATTTTAAAAACAAGTCCAGATAAGTCGATGACCGGAAAGAAATTGTCAATTATAATAGTATGATTATTTTTGGTTAATAACTTGTCAATGTATTGTTAACATAGTAATTGCAGTTAACTATGAAGTAAACGTACGGTGTTCAAAAAATTAATTTCCTTTTCTGTGAAAAAGTATTTAAACATTGATAAGTTAAACTTTAAATAATAATAGACCATTTATTCCACCAATTAAATCATTAGTTAAATTGGTGGATACCTAACTTTTGGATGAGTGAATATGTAAACAATACTTACTCCCCACTGTCTGAAAATATGTGGAATAGATATTAGTTCACCTAACGATGCTTATCATCTTGCTAACATATATTTTAGATTGCCAAAACATTTTGAAATAGTGTATATCAACATATTTCATATTAGTGTAGAGGTTATCATGGAAAAGTACTTATATATTTTCTTTTAAATGATTTGATGTAAGTAAAACGATGAATATATTTATGTAATAAGAGTTTGTGTGTATTTGTTAACGTGGAACCTACATGCACTCATACAATGTTATGAAAAGTGGAAATCTACAAATAAATACATGCATAGCGACCAAAAATACCAAAATATCATAAAGATAATATAGTATTTCACTGATAGAGATTGAAAAAACAACAAAAATATGTTTCAATTACACCTATAATATACTTTGATTTAGCTTTGAAACATTTAGCTTAGTACATGATTTGTATATGATATATTCATAAGAAAGTCATGTCATCCATTTAGCAACTGAACAACTGCATTTTGTAAATCGCATTTATGGTTTAAAATACTGGGTTGAATTAAACTGATAAATGAAGAAAAACAATATTTGCATTTTCAAGACTAATGTGACGTTTTAAAGTCATCTTTTTTGATAAATGGGAATCAAGGACATATTTTCATTTGAAAACTTTAATCTTTATCACAACGTTATTTGCTGTAATTGGTTTTCTTTTTCTTTATCATTCAAACCTTTTCATAAATCGCATAAGTTGTCTGGACTTTGCAGTTCTTTTATCAAAGTTTTGTTGTATAAAAATGTTTGTGAAGAATCATCGCAATATGCTTTGACAGGGTAGTTCTATAAGTAAAATCGTAATTGAATAACAAAAATGTAAATAAATATTGAAATCACATTTTTAAATTGAGCCGTGGTTGAATTTCTTCATAACGCGTGATCTATGTCTCAATGATAAAGTTTCATGTACGTTTAAGGCAATATTACAGATGAAAATGAAAGCAAACCCTGCGTCAAACGACTGGTATTACATTTGACTTTTACACATTTAGAAACCACTGATGTTGTGCACATGTAACTCAATATACAGTGTATGTCAGTTACACAATCTATACCACTGCAATTGTAAGCGAACAATGGTCATTTGTAATTTTAAAGATGACCTTACCTTTCATTGCAACCTCAGTTCAATATGTGACCCCAAAAGCCCATCATGAAAGATGAAATAACAAAATATAATGTTACCTTGTTATGAATTGAAACTTCACTAGAACTCCACAATTTACGTTTACAATACAGCATATAACAAACAAACCACTTTCTCTACAGTTCGATAACCAATTTGTCAACCTTACTTACAAGTGCGAGTATTGCCAATATTGTATTTTCAAAACTGTGGAACAATATTTTGCATAGAATAACGCAGGACATATTGCCAACAACTGTAAGCCTTTTGTATTTATCATTCCAAATTATTTCTATTGTAGTTTATGTTGTTTTCATTTCTGTCATATGGCAAATATGTTTGAGGGATCTTCTAAAGGATTGACAAAAGAACCAAACTATGATTCGCAAAGATATCAAGAGAATCATATTACTAATTGGTTCTATTTCCGTGGCGTAAATCAGTTTTTACTCTTATTATCCAGTTTCTTTGACGGCCGTTTTTAATATCCTTTTAAACAATCAGATTAAAAACGTCATGTATCAGATTTCATTACATGAAAAACCTCTACATTACAGGACTAATATTTCTTTTTTCTTCACAATTTTCCGTAAACATCATTTGTCATACAAAACAAGATATTTGAAGCTGTTTTACAACATTCTATAGGGAACCAGATAAGCATTGATAACACTATTAAATATGAGAACATGCAAATAACGGTAATGTTGCCACATATGTGAAAATAAGAGTACTTTTCTTTAATACTCCGTATGATATTCGGTTAACTAATTAATGAAACTTTATTTCGTGAAGGACGAATTAGAACAGAACTTGATATTGATTGAATTGACATAATTGCCTCGAATCGATCATTCCGGATCCTGACAGCCAATATTAAATGTGAAGTGTCATTATTGATTCTCGCCTTATTGATCAAAACGTGGTAATTATTGATTTGGTAGCAAAGGTGTCTTTTAACACTTTGACTCATCGGGAATTTGGGTGTTGTGGGATCCTTGCAAAGTCATAAGAAACCTGAAAACATGGGAATCTACTCTGAAAAATTACTTTTCGCTATTTCTACATACAAGCATGCAGATTCTTTATCTTACCATTACTGCATGACTAAAATAAACATGGGGAAACTTCACGATAAAAGAGAAATCGAAATCGAAATCGAGACATATAGTTTTATTCTTTGTTCGTTTTGAAAAGAACAGCTATGCAGACCTTTAACAAATATAAAAGATCAAAATATTGTAGATTTATATAAATCATATGGACACATCTGCTTGTCACATAGTCTACATTTTTATTACCTAAATCTTTTGCATAACCAAATTTAGTTGCAATTTAGCCTTCCTAAATTTCTTACAATGTTGGAATCTTAACTCCTTTAACTCTTCATGTTAACGATGGGACTTTTTTATGTTGCTTGGGGATAACGTTTATATGTAAAAGTAAAAGCGACTATCTCCCTTATTAACAGCCAATGAAGGTGAGTAATGGATACCTGTGACTTGGAGCATACATAACGGTCGCGTGGTGATATGGAAAATATCATGCCTTTATGTTTATTTTTCATTAACATTGTGAAAGATTTGAAAAATCAGATATTAATTGGGTTTTTTGTAAGAAAGTAACTGTTTCATAACTGTGAAATTATCATTTTATTATGATTAAATTTATTTTACTTATTATCCTGAACTAACTATAGAGAAGGTTAAAAGCGATGTTTTTTAAAAGGAAGAGGTATCTCTCCTGGATGTCAAATTTCATTGATAGCTATGCCGAAGCATATGGAAATGATGAGGCTTTTCGAATGACCACTTTTAAACCGGCGTCACTGATTGCATAACTAACTTGGATTGCAGTCAATCAGATCTCTACCTTTCAATCCAATGTATTTGGCTTATTAGAACACATCTATCTCAATAAAGACTTTGGTTTACATTTGTTGATCTCAAATGATATTAATATTTAAAGCACATTTTATAGTGTTATCATTTGGTCAGTTAAACCATTAGATTTAATATAAGTTATACCGTTCAGAGGTAGGGTCATGGGTAGATATCAGCCTCGAGATTGGTGTTATGCGACGAACCGAAGGCGAGTTAAATAACACCAAGCGAGAGGCTGATATCTCCCCATGCACCCCGCCTCTGAATGGTATAACGAATTTATCTTACCGAATGTTTAAACAAAACGCATATAATATGAAGATAAAGAGTAAGAAAAACGGTTACTGCCCTTTGACTGTAATTTGTTTAAAGCTACATATCGGTTGATCAAAAGTAACCAGCTTGTTCATGTGTTCCAGTTAACATGCATTGTACATTTCAAGACCTCTAACTGCACGCTTTTTTCATGCTTTTTTGTGCCTGGGCATAAATGATTTATTACCCCGCTCATGAGGGTCATATCAGTTTTTATCCAGGGTCACGTGGACCAATCAGAGATCGAGATTCTTACATGAGGTACATGTAGGATAAACGTATTTGCCCGTTTTTGATTTTATAATGCAAAAATGAAAAAAATGACACTGGATGTTGTTAGTAAAAAGGATATAAGATGTAATAGACGGCTAAAACGAAGACTTCTCACAAGAGAAGACAAGAAATAACTGCCCACGAAGACGTTGAATACGAGACTGACTGCGATAACAGGTAGCAAGGTATGTTCGCGAACTGCACGTGCACGGCTTGAATAACCGAGTGGAGTCTAGTGCGATGCAGGTGACTACCCTATATGCAAGTCTTATCATTACATCTCCCTTACAAGTAAAGAAAGATCGATCTGAAAGAACTAAGATGGTTAATACATTTAACAAACAACTGTAAGTCTGTTTTAACTCCCACGGGTGGCTAGAAAAGACGGCCATATCTGGTACCAGCCAACGATGGAGGCGTCACAGACTAAGAAGGCCTAAAAAGATTGAGTTGTAATGCTTTAATTATTCGACAAATATCTCAAATTCTTACAGATGTTGAATTAACAAAGTTTTGTCCAACTAGGCCTTATGAAAACAATGTTATTAAAAAATATAATGTTTACAGTTGAAAATGTTTTACAGTTAATAATGCCAAAAATTTGCATGTTTGCAACAAATTTGGAAACACGTGATAGCTGTCGTTATAGATGTACGTCATAATAAGCAATAAACCTGCAACGCTCTTTTCGCTTGAATTTGCATTTGCACGTGCGTTGCCATAGCAATTCTGTCATTGACAAGTAAGGTCATGAATTAACTTGTAAGATAGTAGTTTGTAACAAGCGGTTAGGTTTGTAAACATAACAGAATACCACCCATTTTTCAATTATTTTATGAAATTCAATATGACATACGGTATAAATAGTAGAGGATATAAGATACATGATTATTGCACTTTAAACAAAGTATATAAGCGACAACACTGATATCACATATCATATAATATTGCTTCCATCAGAAACAAACATTTCGACTTGGATTAATTTCGAGGGTTGAAAATGACTCGTTTTCTCTCCTGTAAACTCAAATATTTCGGGGTATTTTACAAAACAAAACCTATCTCTAACAAACGTTAGGAAAAAAAATTGTGAATAATTTATAGATTTCCAACCTCAAGTTTGTTTAAAATAACCAAAAACATGTACTCGTCAAAAATCATTTTATCTTTGTTTCCGTGTATACGATATTGTAGAGGACTAACTAACTAACTGACTAAAATATCTTGGAAATTATTTAATTACAGCAGATCAGTTTCAACAAAAGTAAACACCATGCATCAAGAAGACGCCAAGAGTTCGTAAATCATTACGGAACATATCTAATTCGTTTTTAAATAAGCAGGTAGGAAAAAACTTCTCTCAATCTGAATCAGTATTATGCCATCGGGGACAACTGAGACAGAAACCCCCAGACCAACCCAGGGATGTTGTGCTTTTACATTGAGCTATTCAATAGGTGCTGTCTATCTGCACGCCATTAAGTGGTCAATCTCAATGTCTTATTTGGAGCTTGTAATTAATGTCAAGTTCGAATGGCTGAGCTTGAAGGCTACATTTTAAACATGACCTTTGGATAACTGGTATTTTCAAAACATGAGCAAGCTATTTTGGTCTTGATCAATTTATAAAAGAAATATTGTTTTTTTTTTTTATTTCGGTATTTAGTACACTATAGTCCGTCAACCTAACTTTTGGAACACGTTTTTTTGCAAGTTACATCTATACAACACAATTCATGAAACTTCAATAGGCTTACCCCATAATTATATAGAGCGACCTAATATAGTGTTGAATTTGAATTTGTTACTTAAGAAACTATCATTTGAGTTTTCTAACAACAGTGACATTTTCGCAGGGGAGTACTGGCAAGTACTGGAATAGCTAACAACAATGTCACAATGTGTGTCGCACGTGAGCATTGTGATTTTGAAAGGACACGACAAGAAGGGGTCGTTTCAAGAAACGTATCTCAATTTTGTACAGATTTTCACTACTCATTAGTTTTGAAAGGTAAACATCAGTGATTCATCGAATTATCTTACCTCAATGGGATAACATTTTAGAAAAAAATATAAAGTTACGTTTAATGTTCATTTTCAGAAGCGGATATACTGAAAGCGCCAACTTCAATGTCTGTGTCAGATTCAGAGTTCAAATCTATGATCATAGGTCTAACAGTCC
Organism: Steromphala cineraria; assembly: GCA_916613615.1. Classification (NCBI taxonomy): domain Eukaryota; kingdom Metazoa; phylum Mollusca; class Gastropoda; order Trochida; family Trochidae; genus Steromphala; species Steromphala cineraria. The sequence goes on along the minus strand of OU744720.1, from coordinate 15,545,927 downwards.
TTGTTTGTAAACCATCCTTCTGCCAATACTGTTCTTCCACTTTCACGACGTGATCTACACAATTCTTCCACACATTTGCTGGAACATTACACATTTCCTCAATGACTATACGTTTGATATCGTTAACATTAAATACGAGGGAGAAATTGATTCCATTAAAAATGATGTTGAAACCTAATTTTTAATCTGATAAATCTTATTTTATAAAAATGAATACGAAAGAAAGAAGTTAGAACATATATTGACAAAACCAATATAGAATACGCAGCAAAATCCATTGTTAGTGAAGCAAACAAGGAGCCTGATCTGATTGGACTATATACTACTTAGGGTCTGATGACAGGTTAATTGCAGGGACAATATGCACAAGTTGAATACGCGGTTCTGCTTTATTCATCGATTTATATCATAAGAGGATGATGTCTACTGAATGAAGTAAACCTTTATTATGTTTGTAGCATTTACTTTTCATAAGTGATCATTATGGATATGTTATGATATTATTGTGTTTATTGTTGATCAATTGTACTGGAAAACATTCTACTAAGGAGAAGAAATCACCCGCATGTATGTTTATTGATAGCCGGTGTAGCAATTTATCCCTAATTATAATCACGGGCTATTGTCCAGACTAGCCTTTGGTCTGTTGACTGGCCATGTATAACTACTGTTATCATTTCACGTTCAATAACATTTGCACAAATTTGGAAATTATAAGTGATATATAGGACATACCCCAGCTCATTTAACTTAATTTCACCATTGAAAAATGTTGATTAACTTAAAGTTCGCCATAAATGTAATTATATATATATATATTTTGGCCTCAAATAACATTTTACAAAAATAGGAAGAACAAATATATGTTTGTCAAAAAACTTCCAAATCTAGCCTGGAAGATTTTTCTCACACTCTCTTGTGAAAGTGAAAATACCAAATGCTTAAAATATAGGGTTATGAAACAGGTAATACTTTCTTTAATTATATAATTCCAGGGTTGTAACACATGACATTAATGCAGGGTTAAGACGAGCAGGGTTATCTAAAACTGTAAATCAAAAGTGTTTTCATTCGAAACCCTTTAAAGAAAGTCTTTATATGTTTAGTTCCCTAAATTTAAGCAGAATATCCAATAACGAAGCTTTGAATATATAAAGAAAATTGAACTGACTAATCCGAATATTTGAAAATTGTCCCTTTTGAAATTACCTTTTCAATGTTAATGTCAATAATGGAATCTGCATTAACAAAATAGTTTCCTTTCAAAACAAGATAATGCCAAGTTGCTTCAATAAAATTCCTTAAAATGTCACCTGGGAATTGATGATGACAGAGCCTCTACTTATCTAATTCTTGATCACACCGAAAAACGCCATTTTATTATATTATATTATTTTATTTTATATTACATTATATAAGAAGTGAGCACTATAAGATTCATCAAAACATGGGTGAAGCAAAGATGTAGCAATTATATATTATTGACGCACTAATATGAGTACAATTCGGCATACATCATATCCTATGACCGTGAACACTCGTTGTCATAACAAGTGGTCTAAGGAACCAAATCTCATAAATGCAATCTATATATCTGAAGATATATGATCCCTGTTGACAGGTGAATCAACTCTTTACACAGCTGTTTGTTTGATTCTGTTTCTAGCTTATCTTGCAAAGAGGTGATGATTGAAGAATATGTTGTGCTATTGAACACTTTATTGATCCGAACACGACTTGGGACTGGCGATAGGGACAGTCAGTGCTCTTTATTACTGTGTCCGTCTTCAGACTACATGTATGTAACTTTGGTGTTGATAGAATGAGAACATAGGAATTTGCTCTTAAGATTATATAGAGACTGAGAAAATGTCTTTAAGCATGTACCTCGTTTCACCTTACAAAGTTCTTTGAGGTTCCTTTCTGCAATTGACACTTCTGTCATTTTGCACTTCAAATCTACATTTTTAATGATCTTTCTTCTCTTATACCGACAACACAATAACGAGAACTCTTTGATATTTATTGATATTTAATTCAATACTTCCATTATACATTAGTAGTGGGTATATAAAGCTCCTTGCATCATCTTTTGAATCATTCTCCTTTGTTCTCATTGAAGTAAAACATAAGTTCCATTAAGATTCATGTGATTTATAGATGCCAAGTGTTGTTCTAATAAAGTTTCGTTATTTCTGCTTTCTGTCATAACAAGGAAAATACACTGTAATATTGAACTTTTATTGATCACAATACAACTTGGGACTGGCGTTAGCGACAGTCAGTGCTCTTAAATACTGTTTCCTTCTGAAAATATTATACAATACGAACAAAGGAGGCTGATCGACGAAATTTGTTTCTTCATGTTTCTACAGGAGAATTGACTTATCTTTATTCACGCACTTCGTTTTCCCGAAGTAATTTTCAGAATTAACACTATTGGAATTTTGTTTTTTTTATTTCTGGTTTTATTTCTGTACACTACAATAACCGATGTTGATGTTTTTTTATTATGTGAACTAAGAGCAGCTGTATATATATTGGCATTGCTTAAATACCTTAACACAAAGGGGTGATATATAAGCTTCTCATAAATCATCTTGATTTGAATGATTCCTTTGTATTCAGTAAACAAAATACCTGTCATCTTTCCGTTTCTTTAACACATATCATGTACACTTTGCATAAAGTTGTGCCACATAAACAAAATTATCATAATATTATTCTAACAGTTTGATAAAGACTCAAAAGCTACATCCATAATTACCAAGGTCAAATTACTGGTGTGACCATATGAATAAGATATCAATTAGAAATTTTAATGCTAGGTAAGATTTGGAGCAACGACAGAGTAAGTGAGTGAATTGAGGCTGAACGTGTGTTCAACAATATTTCATTATTCAAAGCGTGGATGTTGTCATCCAAAAAAGGAGAATGAACTCGAAAGGATGGATGAGGGACCAGTTAGAAAGAAAGGTAAAACAAAAACACTGCACGTTTTTGAGGGACTCAAATTTGGTTGGCTTCTATCCTTCGAACTGTCCTTTCCTGTTCATTATTGATCGATTTATTGTCCATATCTGTGATCGATAATACTGCAAAACATTCAACTAATGACAAGAAACCATCCCTATAAGTGTTTATTGATGGCCCGTGTAGCAATAATTCTAATTATCATCACTGTGTATTGTCTATAATTATCTTTGATCTGTCCACTGGCATGCACTACTGTTGTTAATATTTCATGTTCAATGACATTTCGACAAATATGATTGTAAAGAGTGACCAAAGGATCAGGATAACACAGCCTCATATTAAGAACATCAATTCATCATATGGAATTGTCGATTGTATTGTTGAAAGAAATATTTGTACATCAAACCAGTTCCACATAATGTATTAAACATATATTACAAGATAAGATATTAATATTATTCACACTCTAGAACAAATAAACTCAGTTTAAAAAATTTACATGATGTAATTGATGTTGCCTTTAACAAAATCAATAAAAGAAATTTAGAAAACTAAATGTATCATTTTTTTTAACACATTTTTTTCCCACACACTTTGTTTCGAACATAAACTTTCACTAAAGGTATTACCTTAACATGATAATTTAATATACATTAATTTAATGTGTCTTTTAAAATCTATGCCAATATCATACAAGACAACTCGAAATAAGCAGAAATCGTACAATATCAATGGTAACTGGGAATCGAATCAGACAAAAACGACTGATGTCTGGAAGATAATCCCAACAATTAAATTGGAATATGAAGTAACTGGATATTGATAAAGGGCAATAAGAAAAACACTTTAGTCTTCCATTTGATTCTATTGCACTCGTTTTAAAGTAAGACATTTTCAAATTGACCTGTATTCATATAAACCCGCCTGCCACATCTATTAACATCTATATGATACACATTCCCAAAATAGTGATTACAGGTATAAAATTAATTTCTCCAGCTAAGCTTAAGGATGAATATATAATGATCAAAGGAAAATAAATTGACTTTATTTTATAACATTTTAAAGTAAACGTCTAAAGTTACAGGACAAATATAGTAGTTTTCCCAAAATGTTGTTTGTTTTGGCTGTAGGCAAGAATTTAAAAAAAGAGATTATCATTTATACCAATTTTCAGGAAAAACATAACTAAAACTTCGACAGGTTTAACATAAAAAAAGACAATTGCGAAAATGTGTCAATGTCTTCATCCAAATTTCCACTATAGGTTATGTCTTATGACATAAGAACCGGTCATAAAAAGTCCAAGATTTTCCTTCCCTGGAACAGTCCGCAAAAACACGTCCACCAGTCTTCTTTTCTAGAATGCATTTTATTCCATATGTTGTAAGTTTATAGTTTATAGTTGAATATCAGTTTAAATGAAAGCCATTTATCAAACAATAATATGTCTGAGGTAAAATATCAAAGTGAAATGCAGTGAAATATGAATAAGCATGTTGAAACCTTTTGTCATCATAACCTTTTTACATATCAAAAGCTACTGATGTTTGATGATAGATATCTTCACACAGTAATGTTTAAAGAGAAATTTCATGATATAATGTTTTTTTCGTAAATATATTGTTCATATGTGATACATGTCATAAGTATGTAAATATAAAAATATGAAACAAAATGAGTAACTAAATTCAAAACGTTATTGCTTTGTTATGAAAGAACCGAACATGTTTTAACAATATTGGAATTTGGTGTTTAATGTATGAAACGTATGTGGAACAACAAAAATCGCAACAAGGCATGATGTAGTCTTTATCAGTGGTTTAATCAGACCTGTATACCTGTAATGTTAATGTAGAAATCCTTCACGAGAGCAATACTTCATATGTAGTTTTTCGACAGTTCTATTGAACATTGGTACATTGTTTCATATATTGGGCCGTTGCATGGTGTTGGACCAGGTCTTTGACATGAGCAAAAACATACTCTATGTATAAAAAGAAATACTCATTCCCTTATATACAAATATAAGCTAATGTATTCCGTATCATTTCATTAAAGAGGCTATTTGGAACAGAGAGTGACTTACTGTAAGTTGTAAATTGAAAATTCGTTCTTATTTTCAAAACACCATGGTGATTTAATATCATAATGTTACATTAAAAGCATCAAGTAAGATACTAGGCAAGAAGAGAAAGTAAATAGTTAAATAAATCTTATCATGAAAATGATCCCATTGCAAACATATGTAGCACTATGTCATTGGCAGCTCATATATTTCAATTCGACTACATCATACACTTCATTTGACTGTTAACACCCATTGTCATAACCAATGGTCCAAGGAACTATAATCTCATTAACAAAATCTATATGTTTCTGATGATATATCATTTCCCCTGACCAGAGGATCCAGGTGTATCACAGCTGCTTGCTTGACTCTGCCTCCAGCTTATCTTGCAAAGATTGAAGAACATGTTGTTGTATTGAACGTTTTATTGATCTGAGTGAGAAGAGGGACCAGCATTAGGGGCAGCCAGTGCTCTTTAATACTGTGTCCGTCCTAGAACTATGTTCATACAAAGAGAACATTGGAACGCTATAAAGATTATTTAGAGAATAAGAAATGTCACCTATCTTTAATCATGTACTTCGATTTGCCACATGTTATTCTCATAAGATGTCATCGCTTCTATTTTCTGTCACAACAAGGAAAGAGCAGGCAATCTTTAATTAAATCCATTTAAAAATATTATAACCATGTCAGCTTATTTCGTATCAGTTGAAGAGTGATATGTGTATCAATCTTAAAATAAGGATATTGTTCACGCAAAACCAAACTAAAGAAACCATTTACCTGAAACACTATATACTATGCTTATAAGGTGAGGTAAGGTGAGGTGATGTGGGGTTTATCACCGCTTTCAAGTGTACTTAACTTATATCGCGGCTGCTAGTATTATTGCAGGGAGAAAGTCTGCAACACAATTGTGACTATGCATTGCGGTGAAACCTGCGAGCAACGACTGGAAGTAGCGAACCATAGGTGGTACTACATGTACGCTGAATTTCAGAGTAGCATTGCATCCATTGCATTGCATTGCGTGTAGAACAGTTCTCTACAGCAGACAAAGTTGCGGAGCCCCTGGCGGGATTCGAACCACGGAGCTCCTGATCCGAATCCGAATGCGCTAACCACTGCGCTATCCCGCTAATGAGAATACAATTAATGAAATAAATTTAACCCTTCAGACGCCATAATCATTGTACTTGCAACCAAAATTACTTTAATATTTAAACAAAATCACACCATGAATACATTTAGCCAATAAAGGGAGAGGTATTTATCTTGATCAATAAATCACACATCTTACTTAACCTTCTCATTCAGGGACTAGAGCTAGTTATTTGATATATGGCTTTATCATGTTGATTGCCACCACCTGGAGTTTTGTTGTTACAGTGATAACTTGTTAGCAAGTAATTATTAATCATTATATAAAGGACGCAGTTGAGATAATTTTTCACTTTTCAATGTGAAAAGCGAATATAAAAGTCCGGAGAAGGGACAAAAGTATTTTCTTAATACGCAAGTGCAAAACGGTATGTTTTAATGAGAAAGAGGGTCAAAGAAATAAGAGAAACCATCAGACTGTTTTCTGAAATTGGGTCCTTTTCTAGAATCCTCACAAATCATTTAAAGATATTTTAGTGTCACTGTTGAAAGTCAGTTCGTGCCTCTGTCTCACAAGTACATGTAAATGTACATGTAGTTAATAAGATGCAGTTTTTGACGCGATGAAAAACTTAATGTGAATGTCGAATATCTGACAGGTTCTTGAAACGGGTTAGTATTTCGCTCAGTGATAATTTTCCCTAAAGTTATTCACATTGTACAGATGTTGCTCCTTATATATATGAAATGTATGGAATCATGTATTGAATGTTTTTGGGCTGATACGAGCACATGTTTTTAAGAACTATTTTAGAAAGAACATCCAATTGATTGAGCATTGATATGAAGATGATAGTTTTGAGCAAAGAAATCCCCATTCTATATTTGAGAAAACGCGAATATTGTGCAAAAATCGGGAACAATTATACACATAAAAATAAATATTTAAAACATAGTGATAGATATCCTAATACTCATTTAATGTGACTGATTATTTAAAGTTTATTCATCATGGATTAACATAGTGTTCTTTTGACATCGACACACAGGCATTCAAAAGATCTTTGAAATTTAGGGATTAAGGATAATAATGGTCTATAACATACTTTAAACTGATAGGCATAGTACTACAGGGCCACCTTTAACAGGGACACACGTATCAATACGGTAAAAAGTAAAGACTTTGTTTTCATATAATATAATTCGGGAACTTTATCATAAAGTATATCAAAAGTCTTTTTATATGTCGTCTACTCTGCCTGACATTTCCCTCAAGAATGTGTATGTTACTGAAGAAATATTTAGGAAACAATCTTATTTTGACCCCATGCCTCTTTTTAAGAATGTCAACTATGCTCCTGGTTTTGGTTTTGGTACATGTACATGTATATTGATAGCGTTATAACTGTATAATTTATTCAATTCAACCCAATGTCCTACATTTCAACGTCTTTTTTCTAACACATTTGTTGTTGCTAAAACTAAACTCAAAGTTAATTCCAAATGGCAGTGGTTAATATGTTTAGATATTGATATTGTTGCAGATTAATTATCTAATATCTCTGTTCCTTGTAAAACCGTGAACATACAAATTACATTATCATTTGGCCTCGGATAACAAAAAGAACATTATTTATTGTGAAACTAATAATCCTTTAGGAAGTTCAATGTTGACATCCGCAAACGTAAATGTAACCAGGACTTTAACAGGAATCAGAAATCAATACAAAGATCATGCAGTTTCTGGGCTCAAATAGGGCAGTTACCAAACGTTTGCTTTGAAAGTTGTCATTGGCAACAAAACTGCAATGACAGTGTGTATTATATAAAGGGCGCCTATGGTCTCACGACATCTGATGTCCAATTAAAGTGTCCTTTGTTTGCAGCTAATTTCAACCAAAGTTGAGGCATGGACAATGATCTTCCTAGATGTTGTTATTCAATTAACATTATGTAAGCCAATGTCATTAGAACACTTCAAACTTTCAGCCTTTGAAAACAGTATGAATTAAGTGTTGGTTCATATCACACATTTCGGAAAGCAGTTGACTAAATAACCAGGTACGGGAGAGCATTTTTATCTAATTAAACTAAAGAATTGCCAAGGGGGACAACGGAAGAGACACAAAACACCAGACCGGCCTAGTAATATAATGTTTCAACATGGCAGTCTTAAGTAGGTGTTGTTTATCTGCACGCCATCTAGTGGTCAATCTCAATGTCTTATTTGGAGCTTGTAATTAATGTCAAGTTCGAATGGCTGAGCAAGGAAGATATCTTTGAAAACTGACCCTTGGATTGCGGATGTTTCAAGAAATGAATGGATCTGCATGATCTTTAACCTTTAGATTGGTAAATCGAGGATGTGGAAATGACCCCTTCCGTCAGTGCAGACTTTTTTGTTCCGGGCCACAACTTTACGACCTACATGTAGCTCATCGACACTTTCAACATGGAATAATCAACATAAGTAGTAGTTGCATTCTGGAGTTACAAATTGTCCCCGACCTTTATATTAGCCATTTCCATAGAAACAAATGTTTCACATTTTCCCACTAGGAAATTGCCAACTCTGTCTCCTATTCATAATTCCCTCAATCATGTACTGTTTTAGTTACTGCAATGATGATTCTTTACACATTAAAGCAACTGCAGGATCCAACAAGGAAGATGTCAAGTAGATGAATCAAACAAATTAATTGTTTTTACCTTTGTTTTATAATGAATTGTGATAGTAATGGCGATAATGTGATAATCCTCAGTATAATATTATAGATAAGAAACCATCCCACGTGAAAGTGTTTATTAATAGCTGTTATAGCAAGATACCCCCTATGGGCAGAACTTAATAAATAGAGGATTCTTAATGTTGTTTTCCAATCATCGAGTGCCATGGGTAAAGTTGATAGTTCACGAGTGCCCCAGCCACGATTGAAATATCAACTTTACCCATGTCACGAGATGAAATATACCTGGTATTTGGAAAACTACATTAAGTATTCTATTTATTATATGATTTTTTAATGAAATATGTAATTAAAATGACTGTAAAACTGGAAAGTTACCCCTTTTTGTTCACATGGCCGAAATAAGTTCCAGCACCTGACCAGTGACAATATAATACACATGTATATCGTCACTGTTGCCTGATAGACAGTTTATTTCACTGATAAAACCAAGTATTTCATTGCTGATCATATAATAAAAACCTGTAATCTGTTGAGTGACCATCCATTTCCACCATCTCTCATCTCACTCTATTTACAATAGACATAAGCACCAGTATATTTGCGTAAATGCATCTATATGCATTCAAGAACTACAACAAATACGTGTGTGTCCTTACTAAACGCACCCTTGATGAGCCCTTGCTTTGGAAATCCTATTTATGAGAATGATCTTTTCAAAGATAAAACAAGAATTCCTGAAAATGATAAAAGATGAAAGTACATTTTGTTGTTAATTTTCCTTGCAATAATACATGGCTCATTTTACTTGTATGTAGTAACTGTTGTCTTACTATGCATTTAAAAAAATGACCATACTGTATGTTTACAAAAAATGTCAAACTTATAGTTAAAAAACGAGCTAACTAATGCTTTTATCGAAATTGTCTCCAAAAGTTATTTCGTGTGTATCATATATTGTCTAAGACAGATTCAAATCTGAAGATATTATTCGTCTAGAAAATAATTTGGTACGGAATTAGATATCTATATATAAGGCCAAAGTCTGGAATCATGACCCACGATTAATTGAAAAACAAAGCCAGTAGATTTTTGTTTTAGATTTGAAATTAGTTATGTGAAACAGATTTTTTTCAATACTCTGCTTTCATGTCTTTGTTTGCAAGTTAGGCAAAAGAATATCTGCAAATGTATGTCAAAGGAACCTTTCGGAATATTGAGGTAAAGGTGTGCCTAAATCGTTCGCCGTGAATACATCTACCCTATTTTTAATACTCCACATGTCATGTTTATTAAGTAAAAAAAGCACATAAGATTTATTATCATACATTATTTACACATGATAAAATTTAATTCGTTTTGAGCAACAGGCACAACAAAAGTATAAAACGATTAGTGTAAAATGTATTATCCTCTATTTCAAAAGTTCAAAAAGTGTTATGATTTCAAAATATGTCATTATCATGTTTACTACATTAAGTTCATTTTCTTTGTTTTTACGGGAGAGTCTTCAAAAAATGACAGATACAGATTAAGACTTTAATTAAGGTTAAAACACGAGGGTAAGGTTAAGCTTTGGATTTCAAAATCTGAGGAAAGCAAGAAAGAAAACGAAGGGTTTTGGAACCCCAAGCATAACCCAGGTCGAGTGTTTTAACTAACTTAAATACCGTAATTAAAGATTTATTAAAAACCCACAACCATCTGTCAACACTGTAGTATTTGTAATCACATCTATAGACTAAAAGCATATAGACAGAAAGAATGAGACAAAAAAAACATCAAGGATTTATGTCTGTCTTAACTTTCATTATTGGATTCGATTACTTTATAATTCCGTTTTTTCTGAATATTAGTTTCCAAACAGTGTGTTTAGCCGAATGTAATTGAAATAGCGCAAAATGTATGTGCATGACATTCTTCGAAGCGTACGATTTTACAAATGACACTAATGGACAAGTCACATGGTATTTGGATCCTTAAAATGTATCACAAGTAAAAAGCTAAAACATTATTAATATTAATTATCAATGTTTTGTATGTATTCAAAAGTGGAAATAAAAGCGCAATGGATAATAAAATAGTTTAGGACCGCAAAAACACTGAAATGTCAAACTCAATCAAAAGATTATTTAACACAGCCTTCAATTCTATCTGGCCCGTAAGATTAATGGTTAGTGCTTGCTTACGGTTCCGAAGGTTGGGGCTGGGACTTTTCCGAAAACTTTCGACTGAGGTTATGTTATACATTTGAATATAAAAAACTATGACTTTGAAATATAAAAACCTTCCAACCTCGGAGTGGGTATTACATATGAACATAATATTCTGACATCCCGATGTAAAACCTCCTGTGAGGTTATTACGAGAAAACAAGAGACCTCCAAAACAATAGACTAAATACCAAGCATAGCGGCGTCCTCAAATCCAGCAAAGATCGATATTACACATGCTCTGCTAGAAAATGTCTTCTTTGCCTTTATGCATGCCCTCATTTAATACATATTCATGTAAAACAATTTGAAAATGCATTTTCATAAACTGTCAGGCAAAAAGGTTCACACTTCAGTTGAAGTTATCATATGTCATATTATCAATAACAAATATTTTGAGTTGTTGATGCCATATTCTTAAACTGATAAGAACTAGAGTAGAATCAACGTATAATAATAAAGAGTTTTTTGGAAATGACAATAAATTATTCCCAAATTATTTGTAATATGACACACATCTTCATCAACAAAAAAGTCATATTCCATGTGAAAATAAGGAAAAGTGCCTATATTTTCACATATTGACAACATTTTGAACATGGTAGGTTATGAAAGTGTAAATTGTACCTCTGCCTGCATTAAACATATTTAACAAATTATTAAACAGACACCAAATACTGCAAATATGTGTTATTGTAAACGTGCTTTTATCAAATACCTCACATGTCTCTTAGATATTAAGTAGATTTAAACAAATTGTGGTGTGTAGTTTCTTTTGCTTGGCGGTTCATAACTTTCTTATAACAATATATCTTATATGTCTATGGTTAAAAGAAATGTGCAACTAAAATAATATCAACCATACTAAAGTCTTGTGTTGGTAAATGGTAAGAAGGCTAAGGCTTCATATAATAATTGGTAGTTACATGTTATGATATTTTAGTGTAATGATGTGTATCAAGTAGATAACAAAAACTTATGTAAAAATAAATCAAGTGGCAATGAGTAGGGGTACCATTATTTTAAATTATATACATTTTTTTTGTAATATCCCCTCCCCTATTTCAACAGACTAGATGACCAACAGCTGTCATTTTATCAACTTTCTCGAAAACATGACCTCACCCAAATCGTGGCGTATATCTTAAGTTTCACGAGATTAATACGGTCTGCCGTAGCATCTTTGTAACATAGTTGCCACCTTTTGAACATCTGATCGAACGTGTAATATTACAGATTAATACGGTCTGCCGTAGCATCTTTGTACCTATGTTGCCACCTTTTGAACATCTGATCGAACGTGTAATATTACAATACTGTAGGTTACATTTTACTTGCATGTCTTTTATGAATCTTGTTGATGTAGTTGCTTTTGCCAAAATCACGATAGCTTTCATAACTATTGACTGTGTATTTCCATAGATTATCGTTAATTTTACCTTTACCAAGAACAAAGATGATACATCGATTCCATTTGAAAGTCATGGTGAGAGATGTACCTATGTTTTCAGTTCCCCTTGCAATTAAACAAAGGAACAAAGGAATTAATCATGTTTGAATAGATGATAATATAAATTGTAGACTTGACAAGGTCTGATGGGTGAGATAGAGAGACCTTTGTCTTTGGTTTGTATTCCAAATAATTATGGTCCAAAAGAGCTGATATGATGCCTACTTTAACATTGTAAGACATGTACCTCATATTCATAATCAAAGTACACAAAATACTTCCACAAATTCAGTGACAAGATTTGTTAAGTTTAGATTTAAAATATTTTTACAGATCCTTATACATAAGTTTGAAGGGGCAGTTAAACGTTCTTTTAAAACTTTATATACGAAACTTTTTCAAAATGAAATAAATTCTATGCAGTTCTCATTTTCATAAATTTGAATCACCTTTTCTGTCTGTACATCATTGAGGACAGTGTGACTCATTTCGACAATAATGAGTAGACAATTGTATACGTAGTGTATTCATTTTGAAATAAATCTAAAATAAAAAAAATCAATTGTATAATATCAAATATATTTGAAATAACATTAGTGAATCAAGACATTATGTGCGTTATATTGGCACCATCGATTACTTTATTTTAAAATATTCACATAATGAAGACATTAGGGCAATGAAGTGAGATGGATCGTTCTTGATCAATAAATCACATGTCTCATTTAACAGCATGTTTCACACGAACAAGAGTCGGGAGTTTGATATACGACTTTATGATGTTGATTGCCACCATCTGGCGTTTTGTTATTCCACTGATAACATATCAATCAATAACTATAAATTCATTCAAAAGAAAGCAGTTAATATTATGCACACTTTCAGTGAACAGTGATTGGAGATATATATGGGAAACAACTGGGATAGGAAATCCTTGAAATTGAAACAAGATCTATGTCTGTTAAGTCAAGCTTCATGCATTAGAAAGTACTAAACCTAAGTGCGGAGTTTTGCTTAATCTTGAAACATAGATAATAGGATGGAAGACAAACACAGAAAAAAAGCAACATACCATCAAAACAAAATTTTGTAAAATGGATATCTCTCGGTTATAATTAAATGTATGTTAAATACGAGTAACCCGTTTCTTCCACGATGAAGCATTGATACATAAACATTTCTATTGTTAGCCTTTATTTGTTATAGTTTACACAATACAGTTTAAGGGTCGTGTTTTCATCTACACTGTCTATTCATGATAACACTACCTCATTATCACTTTCTTATAAAATCCTCTGTATGCCTTCTATCGAAAAAATAGCAATACTAAACAGATAATTCTGCTTCTGTGCAACCTCCCTGCCGGGAGCAGATGATATTACAAGCGTGGAATTCCTTCAAATTGTCCATTGTTTCATTTTGTTTACAAGTTCAAGCAGTAGATTATTATTATGAAAGTAAAACATAAAACATTCAAATGAACAAAATGATAATGTTTTAATGTAACTCTACACTTGCTCTGCTCTATTTGATATAATATTATATCACATATTATTAGTAAAACATTCCTATTCGTATATCTGATTTGAAAGAAAACAGGCGACTACAATCTACGTAAAAAGTACTTTTAACAAAGATACACGCCATTTCGAACTTTATCAAAACGTTTTTTCTGCAAATTAACATAATTAAATGGTCACTGTTGAATACAGTTTGATTGATGCATTGAATAGAACCTTGCCGATATACAGTAATGAGAATTACCACATTATTAGGAAAAACTGTTTTAACCAAATTGATAATTGTAAAGCAAACTATCGAATTGTAAATAAAAGTCATGAAATCACATACTTATATCTCGTTATCTAATTATAACGTTCAGTAATTTAGGAGATAAACATACTGTGTTTGGAAATCAGCAGCATATAACGGAATTATTAAAGCTCTAAATTTATTCGAACGTGTAGCGTGAACTGTTTTCGTGTATGTTACCGGTTTTGACAGACTTCAAGCGTTAAGCATGTGGAAAATTTATAATTTATGTACATACAACGCAATAGTTGCATATTTTGTGAAAACTTCCGAAACAACTGCAATATTTGAGTACTACTTGTTACTAGGCAACAAATGGATTCTTGCGCATCAGACGAAGTAAACAGAGCACCGTATAACCAAATTATACGCCCTCTTATTTTTCACAGTAGCCAATCAGTATTTTGCACATTTATGGTAGAATACTGTATATAACATGAAAATGCATTCGCAGTTTTTGATGTGACTAAGATAATCGTTTAATATTATAAGCTCCCTATTTTGGTAATATTAAACCAAAATGACTAAAAGCAAGTTCTAAAACTAACTAAGCCAATAAATCCAAACCCTGTATGTCTTACAACACCAGAAGTAAGGTAATAACATTTGTCACTGTCACCTTCACAAGGTGGGTAAATGTCATACTGGTTTCTTAAATGTAGGCTTAAAGGTCTAATAACCACTCTCTGTCTGTCAACTTCTCCTTATGGTTTGTTGAATAGATTCTTCAAACATGAAAGCCATTAAACAAACACCACATCTGCCCATATTAACTTCACGAGTGTTCAACAAAGATCAATGGTATAATCAATTCATTAGGATATCTTCAGTTCCCAGCTTGCCAGACAGATAAGGGTCATTTGATACAATTATGCAATACTAGACTGTTATATAAGGATGCATATTAGTAGCGTAAAGAGCGTTATTAATAAAGTTAAAAGTTTTGCTGGTATGAGTGTATTAATTCATTAATCATAAGAACATGTAAACATAAGTGTTTGGTTATCTATTTGAATTACATTGAAAAGAATCGGAAGTCAGTACAAAGACCTTCAATGGCTCAAATAATGTGGTAACTAAAAGTTAACTTTGAATCAAATAAGAAAATTGCCATTGGCAACAAAGTAAAATTTCAAACCGCTGATAATAGTGTCTTGTATACATCGGGTGCCTGTTGCTTCTTGTTCCACTCTTTGTCATCCTCACTCACAGTGTCTTGCAGGTTTTTCAATCAAGTACCGAATTGAAGTGAGGTTTCGTTATGAGCTTAGTTTTGACTTTACCCAAAGTTCTCATCAGGTTTCATTATGATGTCAATTTTAAGTTTACCCAAAGTTCTCTTCTACTATGGGCTTGGTTGAAATGCCTGCTTCCTACAGTCACGTCATTAGAGACAAATATGTGGTTACAGCTTACAGTTTGATTACTTGTGTGTACGCATTCTTCTTAAATGACACCATATAGATTTGTGGGATAGCAAAGCAGATCTAGTTATCTTGTAGCGTTGACATGTGATCATTTTGATACATGTAATCATTTTCATTTATCCACACAAATCGTAATAAGATGGATCAATAATAATTATAAAATCAATAATATTCGTAATATTAAAGCATATATCGAAGCATTAAACAGAAAAATAATAATAGCTGGTTACACTTCAAACGATATACTCATTGTACTTGCAACCAAAATTACTTTAATATTTAAACAAAATCACATCATGAATACATTTAGGCAATGAAGCGAGAGGTATTTAATAAATAACTTCAATAAATCACACATCTTACTTAACATTCTCATTCAGGGACTAGAGCTAGTTATTTGATATATGACTTTATCATGTTGATTGCCACCACCTGGAGTATTGTTGTTACAGTGATAAAAAGTTAGCAAGTAGTAATCAATCATTATATAAAGAACGCAGTTGAGATAATATTCACTTTTCAATGTGAAAAGTGAATACAAAAGTCTGGAGAAGGGACAAAAGTATTTTCTTAATATGCAAGTGCAAAACGTTTTTTTCAAAAAGAGAAACTAAAAACGTCAAGAGGGTCAAAGAAATTAGAGAAACCATCAGACTGTTGCAGACAAATTTTATTACAGCATTTTCTGAAATTGGGTCCTTTCCAGAATCCTCACACATCATTTAAAGATATTTTAGTGTCACTGTTGAAAATCAATTCGTGCCTCTGTCTCTCATGTACATGTACATGTAGTTAATAAGATACAGCTTTTGATGCGATGAAAAACTGAATGTGAATATTGAATATCTGACAGGTTCTTGAAACGGGTTAGTATTTCGCTCAGTGATAATATTCCCTAAAGTTATTCACATTGTACAGATGTTGCTCCTTATATATGAAATGTATGGTATCATGTAATGAATGTTTGTGTGCTGATACGAGCACATGTATTTAAGAACTATTTTACAATGAACATCCAATGAGAATTGATATGAAGAGGGTAGCTTTGAGAAAAGAAATTCTCAATCCATATTTGAGAAAACGCGAACATTGTGCAAAAATCTGTAAAAATTATACACATAAAACAATAAATATTTAAAACATAGTGATAGATATCATTATACTCAATTAATGTGACTGATTATTTGAAGATTATTCCTCATTAAGAACATAGAGTTGTTGGATTAGCATAGTGTTCACTTGACATCGACACACAGGCATTCAATAGATCTTGAAGATTAAGGATTAGGGATAACGATTTTCTATAACATACTTTAAACTGATAGGCATAGTACTAGAGGGACACCTTTAACAGGGACACACGTATCAATACGGTAAAAAGTAAAGACTTTGTTTTCATATAATATAATTAGGGAACTTTATCATAAAGTAAATTTCAAAAAATCTGTTTATATGTCCTCTACTATGCCTGACATTTTCCTTTTAAGAATTTGTATGTAACTGAAGAAATAAAGAAACCATCTTATTTTGACCCCATGCCTCTATTTAAGAATGTCAACTATGCTCCTGTTTTAGGTACATGTATACTGGTAGCGTTAAAATTGTATAATAAATTCAATTGAACCCATTTTACTACATTTGTATGTGTATATTCTAGCACATTGGTTGTTGCTAAAACTAAACACAACCTCAACTCAAAATGGCAGAGGTTAATATGTTAAGATTTATTTTAGATTAATGTTAAATTATTTCATATCTTTGTTCATTGTAAAACCTTTAACATACAAACTACCTAATCATTTGGCCTTTGATGTGAAACTAATAATCCTTTAGGCGGATCAATGTTGACATCCGCAAACGTAAATCCAACTGGAACTTTAACAGGAATCAGAAATCAATACAAAGATCATACAGTTTCTGAGCTCAAATAGGGCAGTTACCAAACGTTTGCTTTGAAAATTGCCATGGTCTCACGTCAGCTGATGTCCAATCATAGTGTCTTTCTGTTGCAGCTAATTTCAACCAAAGGCATGGACAAGGAACTTTCTAGATGTTGTTATTCAATTAACATTATGTAAGCCAATGTTATTTAAACACTTCAAACTTTCAGCCCTTGAAAACAGTATGAATTAAGTGTTGGTTCATATCACACATTTCGGAAATCAATACTGTCCCAGTGCAATTGACTAAATCACCACATACGGGAGAGCATTTTTTCTAATTAAACTAAAGAATTGCCAAGGGGGACATCGGAAGAGACACAAAACGACCGGCCTAGTAATATTTTGTTTCAACATAGAAGTCTTAAGCAGGTGCTGATTATCTGCACGCCATCTAGTGGTCAATCTCAATGTCTTATTTGGAGCTTGTAACTAATGTCAAATTCGAATGGCTGAGCAAGAAAGATATCTTTGAAAACTGACCCTTGGATTACGGATGTTTCAAGGAATGAGTGGATCCGCATGATCTTTAACCTTTAGATTGGTAAATCGAGGATGTGGAAATGACCCCGTCCGTCAGTGCAGGCTTTTTCGTTCCAGGCCACAACTCAAAAACTTTACGACCTAGCTCATCGACACTTTAAACATGGAATAATCAACATAAGTAGTAGTTCCTCTCTGGAGTTACAAATTGTCCCGACCTTTATATTGGCCATTTCCATAGAAACAAATGTTTCACATTTCCTGCTAGGCGGAGGACATAGCCAACTTTGTCTGCTTATAATAATTCCCACAATCATGTACTGCTTTGTTCTATGACAGGAACAGAGATCAAACAAGGAAGATGTCCAGTAGATGAAAAAAACAAATTACTGCTTTTTACATCTGCTTTACGATGAATTGTGATAGTAATTGCGATAATGTGATAATCTTCAGTATAATATTATAAATAAGAATCCATCCTAAGGAAAAGTGTTTATTGATAGCTAATATAGCTCTACAGTCCCTATGAACATTACTTCATAAAAACCGGTTGATAGACCATTCATTAGCACTATCATTAAGCACCAATATAACTATAGAAAGCGAGGGATCAGGGTTTGGGTAAATGCATCTATATGCATTCAAGAACAACAAATATGTGTGTGTCCTTACTAAACGTAGACTTGATGAGCCCTTGCTTTGGGGATCCTATTCATGATAAAGATGATCTTTTCAAGATAAAACAACGAATTCCTAAACATGATCAAATTGTAAATGAAAGAAAGTAATTAACATTTAAAAGATTAAAGAACATTTTGTTCTTATTTTTCCTTGCAATTATACACAGCTCATATAACCAGTATGTAGTTACTGTTGTCTAACTATGCATTTGAAAGTCCATCTTTGGCAGGTGTTTACAGAAAATGTCAAATTTGTAATTAAAAAACTAGATAACTTATGATTGTATCGACATTGTCTACAAAAATGATTTTGTGTGCATCATATGCTGTCTAAGACAGATTCAAATCTGAAGATATTATTCGTCTAGAAAGTAATTTGGTACCGAATCAGACATATATATAAGGCCAAAGTCTGGAAGCACGACCCACGATTAATTGAAAAACGAAGCCAGTAGATTTTTATTTTAGATTTGAAATTAGTTACATGTACATGTATGTGAAAGAGATTTCCTTGAATTCTCTGCTTTTCCGTCTTTGTTTGCAAGTCAGGCATAAGAATATCTGCAAATGTATGTCAAAGGAACCTTCCAGAATATTGAGGTAAAGGATTGCTTAAATCGTTCGTCGTGAATGCATACGTGTATACCCTATATCTAATATTCCACATGTCATGTTTATTAAGTAAGAAAAGCACATAAGATTTATAATTATAATTCTTTTTCACATGATAACATTTAATCCGTTTTGAGCAACAGGCACAACAAAAGTGTAAAACGACAATTACTTGGAATGAATTATCCTCTATTTCAAAAGTTCAAAAAGTGTTATGATTTTAAAATATGTCATTATCATGTTTATTAAATTAAGTAGACCTTTATTGTTTTTACAGGAGAGTCTTAAAATAATGACTGTGCAGATTAAAACTTTAATTAAGGTTAAAACACGAGGGTAAGGTTAAGCTTGGGATTTCAAAATCTGAGGAAAGCAAGACAGAAAACGAAGCTTTCTCTCCGAGGGTTTTGGAACCCCAAACATAGCTGTTAAATTCTGTCTTGCCTAGTGGTTGATTCTGGTTAAGAATATTGGGGGCTGGGACTTTTTCCAAAAACAATCGACTGAGGTTATTTTATACATTTGAATATAAAAACCTGTGACTTTGAAATATAAGAAAACTTCCAACCTCGGAGTAGGTATTACAAATGAACTTAATATTACGAGAAAACAAGAGACCTCCCAAACACTAGACGAAATACCAGATAGGTTTCTAATTGCAGTCAAATCCAGCCAAAAAGACAGACAGCACAGCTGCTTCTAAAACTGTAGGAGATCGATACAGCACATGTGTTATTACAGATTAAGAAATGTCTTCTTTGCCTTTATGTATGGCTTCAGTTGATACATATTCATGTACAACAATTAGAAAATACATTGCTTATAACCTGCCAGGCAAAAAAGTACCCACTTCATATGAATTTATCATATGTCATATTTTTAATTACAAATATTTTGAATTTTTGATTCCATATTCTCAAACTGATAAAAACAAAAGTAGAATGATCGCTCTAAGAATACGTTTAAACGTTTATGTATTTTCTTCCAAATGATAATAAAATTGTTCCGAAATTATTTGTGATGTTACACATTCTAAGAAAACAACCCATGTAAAAATTAAGAAAAGTGCTTATATTTTCACATATCTTAAACTTTGTAGGGTTATTAAAATGTAAATTCTACCCCCTAAACACATAAAGATATTTAACAAAATATTAATAAGACACCTATTATTTTATTCACACTACTGCACATGTCTCTTAGATATTAAATAGATTCAAACAAACTGTGGTGTGTACTTACTTTTGTATGGCTGTTCATAACTTTCTTTTTATAAATGAAAAGTAAACATATATTAATCAAACAATATATCTTATATCTATGGTTAAAGGGGCAGTAGCACGTTTTTTGATAATTTTATAATTTGAATTTCTCACTGATAATAGTAAGTGAATGCTAAATGTATTATTTTGACAGTGTCAAAAATCTCATTACACAAGCCAATCATCCATTGTCAGAGGACAAAGAATGAAGATTCATATAAAATCCATTGGCGACCATTTTTTTGTGAACACCTTTAATTCATTTTCTGTAAGAAAAGGGATCGCATGGCTAAACTTAACGTTATATATTGGAATTATTACTGCTCCATTTAGTTTAAATACATTGTCTTTCAATTGAAATCGTTATTTTTCATTTTCCTTACATCACCCTATATTCCCCCTAAAAACGTGCTACTGCCCCTTTAAACTAAACACGTTAAAATCTTATGTTGTAGCCAAAGAATGTTAATAATGAAATGGTAGGTAAATTAACTAAATGTTGCATTATATAACAAATGTAAGTCAACATGTTACGATATATTATGATATATATGTATGCTAATGTGTATCAAGTAGATAACAAAAACTGATGTAGAAATAGATCAAGAGTCAATAAGTAAAGGGACCATTATTTGAAGGTTGTACATTTATATTTGTAATATCCCCTCCCCTATTTCAAAAGATTGTATGACTAACAGTTGTCATTTTATCAACGTTCTCGAAAACACGACCACGCTCAAATCTTGCCGTATATCTTAAGTCTCACAAAGGTAATATGGTCTGCCGTGGCATCTTTGTAATAGTGTTGGCACCTTTTGAAAATCTGATCGAACGTGTAATACTGCAATTCTGTAGGTTTTATTTTAGCTTTAATGATTCTTGTTGATGTACTTGCTTCTGCAAATAAATAGCGATAGCTTTCATACTGATTGTGTAATTCCATAGATTATAGTTTATTAGTTATGTTTACCAAGAACAAAGACGATACATAAATTCTATTTGAAAGTCATGGTGATAATTTTGACAGAAGTCCGATTAAAAGTCATTCCATATTGGGAAAGATATATCGATATCATTATCTCTTTATGTACTTTTATTTGTAGGAGATCCTGAGGAAAGATTATTGAAACGAACACAGCACATATTTCTCAATGTTAACATGATAACCCTCTTGATTTGACTATTTATCTTCATTGTCATACAGTGGTCCTTGAGACTATCTGTGGTGAGTCTCATTTATATCAAACGTGTTATCTTCCCTGTTTAATCATGCTTAGCAGCTACTTCTTATATATTACTCAAGTAAACACGTAATTGCTCAGCATATTGCTCAACATAATATTGTGGTATTTGAGGTTATCTAAAGGTGAAACTGGGAAGAGCTATTTAAGAAGCCAGCACTCATCACTATGTGATCAATTCCCCTTGCAATTAAAGAACATAAGAAACCACTCTGACAAAGTAATCATGTTAGAATAGAGATAATGATATAATGCTATACTCTAGACTTGACAATGTCTGATTGGTGAGATAGAGAGACCTTGGTCTTTAGTTTGTATTCCAAATGTTTTTGATCCAAAAGAGCAGATGATCTCATGTCTAATTTACTTTGTAAGTCATGTAACTCATGTAAGTTTAGATTTTAATTTTCTTTCAGATCCTTTAACATTAGTTTGAAGGGGCAGTAGCACGTTTTTTTCTACAATTGCATACTTTCAAGTTCTCACTAACTATTGTACGTTTATGCTGAATGTATTATTTTGATACAGTCAAAAATCTCATAACACAAACCAATCATCCATAGTCAAACAATAAAGATTAACATAAATTCCATTGGCGGCGATTTTTGTGTGAACACCTTTAATTCATTTTGTGAAAGAAAAAAGGTATCGCTAGTTGAACTTTACATTCTATTTTTTATTTTTTACTGCTTCATTTATTTATATATTCAAATGGTACATATCTCTCAATTGGAACAATTATTTTTCATTTTCCTGACATCCCCCTATATTTTAAAGTATTCACATCATGAAAACATGAGAGCAATGTTGTGAGATGGATCGTTTTTGATCAATAAATCACATGTCTCATTTAACAGCATGATTCACACGAACAAGAAACGGGAGTCTGATATACGACTTTATGATGTTGATTGCCACCATCTGGCGTTTTGTTATTCCACTGATAACATATCAATCAATAACTATAAATTAATTCTAAAGAAAGCAGTTAATATTATGCACATGTTAATTGTTTAAATGTTAAAATGAATAGTGATTGAAGATATATATGAGAAACAACTGGGACAGGAAATCCTTGAAATTGAAACCAGATCTTTGTCTGTCAAGTCAAGCGGCATGTATTAAAAAAGTACTAAACCAAAGTGCGGAAATCCATAAATTTTATTCGTTTTCATGCATGAGAGATTATGCTTTATTTTTAAACATAAATAATAGGATGAAGGACAAATACAGAAAGAAAAGCAATATACCATCAAAGGAAGATTTTGTTAAATGGATATCTTACTTCTGACTTGCGGTTATGATTATGTTAAATACGAGTAACCTGTTTTATTTCTAACATTTCTATTGTAAACATTTATTCATATAGATAAGACAATAGAGTTTAAGGGTCATGATATCATCTACACTGTCTATTTATGATTACACTACCTCATTATCACTTTCTTATAAAACCCATCATCTGTATGTCTTTTATCGGAAAAATAACAAAAATAAACACATACATGCAACATTATTTCAGAAGTAGATCCTTATCCTATAAGTAAAGATTAATACATTCACATGAAAAATTTTATCATTTTTTAATCCATCACTACACTTTCTCTGCTCTATTTGGTACCATATAATATCAGATATTATTAGTAAAACATTCCTATTCATATATCTGATTTGAAAGAAAACCGGTGACTACAAACTGCATCAACTGCAAATAAACATAATTAAATGGTCAATGTTGAGTAAAGGTTGATGGATGCATTGATTAAAACCTTGTCAATAAACAGTAAATACATTACCTCATTAATACAAAAAACGACAAACTTGATAATGATAAAGCAATCTATCATATTGTATAATTCTGAACGTGTATGATTGGCGCACAGCGGTTAAATAAAAGTCATAAAATCACATACCTATATCTACAATATCTATCAATAATGTTAAGTAATTACTGATATAACATGAAAATGCGGTTGAAGTTTTTTGTTGTGACTTAGACAATCAAAACTTTTTCATTTAAAATTGTTATTCTGGTAATATGAAACCAGAATGACTTAAAGCAAGTCTTAAAACTAGCTAAGCCAATAAAGCCCAACCCTGTTTGTCTTACAGTACCAGAAGTGGGGTAATAACATTTGTCACTGTCACCTTCACAAGGTGGTTAAATGTCATACTGGTTCCTTAAATGTAGGCTTAAAGGTATAATAAACACTCTCTGTCCGTCAACCTCTCCTTATGGTTTGTTGAATAGATTCTTCAAACATGAAAGCCATTAAACAAACACCACATCTGCCTATATTAACCTCACGAGTGTTCAACAAAGATCAATGGTATAA
Source organism: Steromphala cineraria (assembly GCA_916613615.1). Classification (NCBI taxonomy): domain Eukaryota; kingdom Metazoa; phylum Mollusca; class Gastropoda; order Trochida; family Trochidae; genus Steromphala; species Steromphala cineraria. The sequence continues at coordinate 15,521,633 of OU744720.1, read as the reverse complement.
TCAATCCATAAGGATATCTTCAGTACCCAGCTTGTCAGACAGATAAGGGTAATTTGATACAATTATGCAATACTAGACTGTTATATAAGGGTGCATATTAGTAGCGTAAAGAGCGTTATTAATAAAGTTGAAAGTTTTGCAGGTATTAGTGTATTAATTGACTACACCTTTGTATTTTGAAAACAAGTACTGCAACAATATGCAGCTAATAACATAGTTGTGTTGTAGATTCGATTCTATTTCTTTCAATTGTCTGTTTCACGTGCACCAGTTTTATGGTTAAGGTATTAAGATAGATAAAGTACAACTTAACAGTACAATGTAGGTCGTGAGTAATATATTATTTTCTATTGCAGAGGTAACAAGAACATGTAAAAACATGTGTTTGTGTATCTTACTTAATGACATAGAAAAGAAATTGAAATCAATACAAAGACCTACAATGGGTCAAATAAGGTGGTAACCAAAAGTTTACTTTGAAAATAAATTAGCAAATTGCCATTGGCAACAAAGGAAAATTTCAAGCCGCTAATAATAGTGTCTTGTATACATAGGGCGCTAGTTGCTTGTTGCCTGTTGCCATTTGCTTCTTATTCCACTTTATCTAATCCTCACTCACAGTGTCTTGCAGGTTTCCAACCAAGTCCAGAGTTGAAGTGAGGTTTCGTTATGAGCTTAGTTTTTAATTTACTTTTTCTCTTCAACTATGGACTTGGATTGCCAACAAAGTCCAGAGTTGAAGAGAGGTTTCATTATGATGTCAATTATACGTTTACCCAAAGTTCTCTTCTACTATATAGTTGGTTGAAATGCCTGTCTCCTAGAGTCACGTCATTAGAGACAAATATGTGGTTACAGCTTAGAGTTTGATTACTTGTGTGTAGGCATTCTTCTTGGAAGATAACACAAGATAGACATGTGGGATAGCAAAGCAGATCTAGTTATCTTGTAGCGTTGAATCATTTTCATTTATCCACACAAATCGTATTAGATGGATCAATAATAATAATAAAATCAATAATATTCGTAATAATTGTGCTATTTCAAAACCATAAGTCAAGCAAGTATCATTAAAATATATGTCCACCTTTGCTTTCGTTTTCAGAATAGAGCAGTTGTGCTTCAATTAAAATAGCTATTCTTCTTAGCTCCAAATTTTATGAGGCCATTCAAATATTTTTGTTCTCCTTTTAGCCGAAGCATTGAATAAAAAAATAATAATAGCTGGTTACACTAGTTATCAATAAATTCGGAAATTAACATGCTAAATGACTTGATGAGGATTTACCGAGTGAACAGTGATCATTCAAGCCTCTAGCATACCAATTTGGTCTTAAGCAAACACTTGCATGTATCTTACTAGAAGATGGACAATAATGGGAAATCAATGGAAGGACTCTGCAATTCATTAGCTCAAATAACCTGGTAGGCAAAGGTATGTTTTCAAATTGAATGGGTAAAGTGCTATTGGCGACAAAGGAAGACAGCAACTGCTAAAGATAGATTGTTTTAAACATAGGTCACGAGTATTTTCCTCTAGTCCCACGCCATCTGATGCTCAATCAGTGTCTTTCAGCTTCACATATTTTAAATATAGAACTTGTAAAAAGGATTGTGTAATCCATGGTGTGTCCATTTTCTGATAAGCCGAGGCATATGGTCATCGACACTGATCAAACCTTATGTTGACCATGCGAAGTCAACTTAATAATCCAATGACATGTGTTTAAAAAAATATCAGCATTGCGAAGAGCTGAGCGAGGAGCGCTGTTTAGCGTAGTTTCCCTTTTTAGTTTTATATGGTAGATGAAAAATTTTGCCGGTGCCGCTGATAACTGAATTAAGTTCAGTCTTTTTTGAAGGGCAACAACAGCAACAGCCAATGTTTCCTTTACTGTTAATATCATATAATTATGGTTTAAAATGAAAAAAAATGAATCAAATATGATCAAAACTAACATAAATCTTATAATAAAACAATGATTGACTCCAGTTATCGGTAAATCAAACGATTTTTTGACCTCAGAAAGTTCTGTTCACCTCAGCTATCGGCTCGTTGAACATAACTGTTACGAGGTCAAAAAAACATTTGATTCACCAATGATAATGATATATAAATAATTGTATATTGTCAACTAATCATATATCAGAATTTTCGTGTTTAGATTTCTGACAAAATAAAAATAACATGTGTTGGACAATGTCACCATAATAGATATATTTAAAATATCAAAATGATGATATTAACATACACACCAGCATCGTATCAAAATGGGTGGCTCAAGGTTATAGTTAAATCTTATTATTACATTGTACATCGAAATAGCTATGCTTTCATTTTATATTAGTTTACTCATAATTTAGTATGCATTTTTCCTACAAACAATCCATGTTATTAGTCAGGTGTTACATCATCTAAAATGGGACGTCATAGTGATAAATTGATGTCTAGATTTAGATAACAGCGCTGCATGACACATTCTTAATAATGAAACATACCTACCGACCTATATAATAATAATAATAACTAGGATTGACGCGTCAATACTTAGGTCTTCAAGATTCCTCTTTGACCTTCACACACTGTTTGACCTTCACATGACTTTTTGTCTAAGAGGTAAACAGTAGCTAATACATTATCAAAATGACCAAATTCCACTTGATATTCAACATTAAAGGCTTTACCGAAAATTCATCATGGCTGCAAACATGAATCATCTCAAGTTCTACAGTCTTGTTGCAGCCTGATGATAGATACAACATTTCCTAGTGTTCCAAGACGAGTAGCATTGTTTTGGATTTGTTGCAGGCGTGCCAGTTGATCAGCTGGGATGTTCACAAACAATCCATTGCAGAAATCAAGCCGGGATGTTATAAAGGCATTAACTAGTCTTGCAGTTGTTTCCTTTGTCAAACGCTACTGATATGATCTTGTAAGTTAAGGTGTTGGTTGATGTGCACACCAAGGTATTTCACACACCGTTTAAACTTGATGTCATTGCCGCCGATGTTGGCCGAATTACCTTGAAGGTGTTGCAGGCGAATCGGAGCACCAACTGCCATGAGTTCGGTTTTTTCTGTGTTCAGTTTTAGTTTATTGCTTGTCATCCAATTTAAAACGTCATCGATGCAAGTTTGAATGATAGATTGTAAGGATTTGAAGTCATCAACTTTTGTGCTTTTTTGAGAGTTCAGTATCGTCTGCATATTTATTGAAATCACATTCATGTGATGTGATGACGTGAGAGAGTGGTTGGGAATATAGCGTAAACAAAACTGGACCAAGAACTGAGCCTTGGGGACCACCATACAGTAGCGGGAAGGGGGACATCGTTGATCTCCAACAACAACAGATTGGGAGCGACAGGTGACATAAGATCTGAACCATTTGAGAGCTGTGTCCCTAATTCCAAAGGTGATTTCAAGACGTTTCAGGAGGATTGAATGGTCAAGAGTATCAAATGCTGCGCTTAAGTCAAGAAGTGCCATCAAAGATAGTTTCCTGTCGTCAGCTTTGCAAAGAAGATTGTTCATCACATTCAGCACAGCAGTCTCGGTACTATGTCCCTTCCTGTAGGCGCATTGATTTATCTCTAACAGGTTCTGACCGGAAATATGGTTCATCAGCTGTTCTAGGACAACTTTCCCATGTATCTTCGAGATAAAGGGAAGTTTTGAAACTGGCCGAAAGTTCTTAAGTTCATTCGGATCAAGGCTTGATTTTTTAAGTCGTGGTTTGATTATAGCTTCCTTAAACTGTTGTGGAACCTCACCTGTTGATAGGGACAGGTTGATTATGACTGTGATAAGATGAATAAGATCTGGAATACACTGCTTTACAAGTGATGTTGGAATAGGGTCCAAGCTGCATGATTTGTTTGGTGATTGACACACTAGTTCAAGAATCTGTTTTTCTGTCACACAGGCAAAGGAGGACAGTAGTAGGCCTTTGTATTCAAAGAAAGTTGGAGGCTTATATTGGCAAGAGTCTAAATCCCCCCGAATGCTGTTTATTTTTTCAGAAAAATAGACTCCAAACTTTTGAGGTACATGTAGTTGTGAGATAAGTATGTTCGTTGGGATAGGTGTTGATTTCCTCTCTCCTGTCAGTTCATTACAGACTGAAAACAGCTGTTTTGAGGAATTACATGATTCGATCTTGTCACAGAAATGTTGTCTTTTGGCTGTTTCAATAGCTGTTTTTACCGCCTGTCTGTCAGCTGTGAACATTTCTTTATGGACTGTCAACTTTGTTTTCCTCCAAACGGTTTCTGATCGCCGCCTTTTGGATCGTAACCTGCGCAGATCATCAGACAGCCATGGTGCTGATGGACGATCTCTAACCTGCCTTGTTACAGCTGGAGCATGGTGGTCTAAGATGTTTTTAAGACCATCATTGTAGAAGTCAACTGCTGAGCTAACCGTTGATCTAGTTAGTTCATTGTCCAACTGAATCATGCACGTTAGTCTGTTTTTGAATTCTAAACTATTAGTAAAGTTATTATCTCTCCCCACGAAGGGTCAGGAGACATATTGGTTTTGACTGAATTCCTGTCGGCATTGGCGTCCGTGTCCACGTTGGCGTTCTTTTTCGTTTCCGGAGTATAACTCAATCTTGTATCTTTTGTTGTTCATGGCAACGGTTTGCATTTTGTCATTGAAGGGAAGGGTTGGTTTCAGTAGCATAACTACATGTACATGACCAATCTTCACCAAATTTGTTATACATCCTCACTACGTTATGTATATGTCCCGTTTGGTGGTTTCAATGTCTTTCCAGTTTTATATTTAAAGGTTTCCATGGCAACATTTTGACCTTCTTCATTAAAGGGAATGGTTCGTTTCAGGAGCTCTGAAACTACATGACCAATTTTCACCAAACATCCTCTTCATATCATAAACATGTGCCTGTTGGGGGTCTAAGCTCTTTCAACTTTATTATTTTGGGTTTCTATGATAAGAGTTATAACTTTTTCATTTTGAAGAGTAGGGTTAGTTTGCATGACAAATTGCGAAAATGTTGATTAACTATTCCCATTAATGCAACCAAAACTATTTTGTTGTATGAAAAGAATGTGGTTTTTATTTGAGTTTTAAAAAAGCACAAAGATTGTTTTTTAAATTGTTGTATTTTACAACAAACAATGTGCTTGGTTACCTTGAGTAAAAAAATATACCAGGTTATCTATCCCATTAAAATATCATATGTGCCAATTTATGAATAAAATCCCCCCAAGAGGCAGCAGCGACTGAATAGTTAAAGATTAATGCTTTTTTCAAAACCCACATTGCATTTGGCTTGTTGAAGTTATTTAAACTTTATTGATGAGGAAGAGGAGATGCGATGAAGCAAAGCTGGTCCTAGATATATGTGTTGTTTCTCATTAGTTGTTTTCATTGAATCTGTGGAGAAGGTTTAATCATCTATTGTCTGTCAACATCTGCGTGAGGTAAATTGGAATAACACTCATGAACATATTATCATCATGTATAGAATATGTCAACTTACACCCCTTGGGCGGTTATATCCCTTCTTTTTTTCAATTGGTTTTAACTCATAACTACCTTCTTATAGGTATTTACTCTTTACTCCCCTTGGGAAGTTATTGCCTTTATTTTTGTTAAATGTTACATGCCATGAGATCAATCCGCGTTGGTTGGTTATCTCATAACCACCTTGGTCGGTTATAAGATTGTAAACAATCGCAAACATTTGGACTTGTAAAATTTGGATTTTTAATCAAACAAGAAAGTTTTATGAACAACGAAAGTGGGATTCGAACCAGGGACCTCTATGTTATCAAGCAACGCTCTTACCTGTTGAGCTACCAAGGATCCATGCCAGTTGGTGTAAAATTTTGTGTGTAATGTTTGGTTTTTATTTTCCCCTATGAATATATATTAATATTGCAATAAAATAGTTTTTAATGTAAGCATTCAAGTTTTTAGTTCTAAAACCCTAAGCAGGGGGTATTGTAAGGAGTCTAAAATAGTATTCTAACCAAGACATATCAAACCCGCAAAATGGATCACTAAAACTTTTTTCAATTATTTGTATGTAAACCAATTTAGTTGAAACACCGTACTAAATAGCTTTTATTGTAAGAAATCAAGCATTTATTTCTAAAACCCTAATCTAAGGGTATTATAAATATGTTTTCTTATCAAGACATGATAAACCCGCGAATGATATCAGTAAAACGTTTTTAAATAAACTGTATATAAACAAATAAAGTTGAAACCATTGCAGGAGTCTTCCGCGGGAGTGTAAGTCAAATAATAACCCGTTTGCCTCGGGTTATGGAAAAAACCTCTGCTCGGGCTACGCCCTCGCGAGGTTATTTTCCATAACTCCTCGGTACCGGGTTATTATTTACTACATAATGTTAAGTTCAGTTATGGTATTAATTTTTCTTACACAAAATTAAGCTGTTCACGCAAAAATGGCTGCCATTGGACTTTATGCGAATATCTCTACTTTGTTCTCTGACTATGGATGATCAGTTTGTATAAGGATATTTTTGATACTATCAAAATAATACATATAGTATTAACGTACAGTGTACAATTATCAGTGAACAACTTTTTTAAAAATTGTTCATAAAACTTGCTTCTGCCCCTTAAGATGTACGTCATTATCAGCAATAAACCTGAAATGTGCTTGAATTTGCAGTTGCAAGTGCGTTGCCATAGCAATTCTGCAATTGACAACAAAGGTCATGAATAACCTCGTAGGACAGTAGTTTGTAACAAGCAATGAAATGACTCGTTTTCTCTCCAAAAACTCGAATATTCCGGGGTGTTTTACAAAACAACTGTCTCTAAGAAAAGTTAAGAAAAACCATTGTGAATGAATATGTAGATTTCAAACTTCAGGTTTGTTTAAAATAATAAAATACATGTATTCATCTAAAAGCATTTTATTTCTATTTCTGTGTGTACTATTGAAGAAAATGCATTGAAGTACATATTGGCAGCTGATATTGTAGACTACATCATTTCATTGTGCCTAAATATCTTGGAAATAATTTAATTAAAATCGATCAGTTTCAACCAAAGTAAACATCATGCATCAAGAAGACGCCAAGAGTTGGTAAATTATTACGGAACCTATCCAATTCGTCGTTAAATAAGCAAGTAGGAAGAACCTGTTTTCAATCTGAATCAGTATCATGCCATCGGGGACAACTGAAGAGACAGAAACCACCAGACCCTTCCAGGGATGTTGTGCTTTTACATTGAGCTATTCAATAGGTGCTGTCTATCTGCACTCCATCCAGTGGTCAATCTCAATGTCTTATTTGGAGCTTGTAATTGATGTCAAGTTCGAATGGCTGAGCTTTAAGACTACATTTTAAACATGACCTTTGGATAACTGGTATTTTCAAAACATAAGAAAGCTATTTTTGTCTTGGTCAATTTATAAAAACATTTATTGTTATTTGTGTTCATATTATATTCATCAAAACATGAGCTGAAGCAAGGATGTAGCACTTCTATTTTTTTGACACACTAATATGATTTCAATTCTGCATACATCATATCCTATGACCGTGAACACTCGTTGTCATAACAAGTGGTCTAAGGAACCAAATCTCATAAATGCAATCTATATATCTGATGATATATGATCCTGTTGACAGGTGAATCAACTCTTTACACATCTTCCCACGGCAAGGTGAAAACATATCGAGCAACTCCTCATTTAGACCTTGCCATCACAAGGTAGAAAACTGGTGATCCGGAGCAGCGACACCTATTGTGATCACGCCCCTTATCAGCTCTTTAAACAATAGCCAATGAAATTGCCGTTTACATTCGGAACAAATTCAAAATACTAACAGACGATCTTTTTGAAAACAATTCGAGTGAAATTTAATTTTAAACTTCAGTCCGCATGGTTGTTTTCGTGTTTTTGATGAGCACCGAGAATGCAGAGAAGACAAACATTAATGTATCACTCAAATAAAGTGTTTCTCTCCCTTGTAAAACGCATACAAAAGATTTTTTTCAAATCGGTTCATTTAACATGCTGTCTTCTGATTGGACTATTCTACTTCCGTGCAGCGGGTTGAAATGCTAGCACAGAAATTACGACCAATGATGTCAAGGGAGGAATGGGAAAGCTTAGAAACTTTTTCGTTTCGCCCGTGACGTTGTGAAGATGCTCTTTACACAGCTGCTTGTTTGATTCTGTTTCTAGCTTATCTTGCAAAGAGGTGATGATTGAAGAATATGTTGTGCTATTGAACACTTTATTGATCCAAACACGACTTGGGACTGGCGATAGGGAAAGTCAGTGCTCTTTATTACTGTGTCCGTCTTAAGACTACATGTATGTAACTTTGGTGTTGATAGAATGAGAACATAGGAATTTGCTCTAAAGATTATATAGAGACTGAGAAAATGTATTTAATCATGTACCTCGTTTCACCTTACAAAGTTCTTTGAGGTTCCTTTCTTAAATTCACACGTCTGTCATTTTGCACTTCAATTCTACATTCAAAATGCACTTCTTTCTCTTAAATTCATACAGTATACATCAGTAGTGAGCATATAAGTTTTCTTGCATCGTCTTGTTTGAATTGTTCTCCTTTGTTGTCATTGAAGTTAAAAATAAGTTCTTTTAAGATTTTTCTTATTTTCAGTTGCCAAGTGTTGTTCTCATAAAGTTTTGTAATTTCTGCTTTCTGTCATAACAAGTGCTGGGTTTATTGATCAGAAACGACTTCGGACTGGCAATAGGGACAGTCGATGCTCTTAGATACTGTTTCCTTCTAAACATATACATATGGAAAAGTAAAGCACCTCCACGATATTGTAGCTGCAAAAGTTGCCTGACAAGAAAGAAGGCAATGTGATTGTAGAAATAATCGTAGGTTATGATAGAACCATAATTTTACAGTTAAGGGAAGAACGTTTTGTCCTGATAACGTTTCACATCTTTTGGATATTTGCATTCATAAAATTGTTGTAGTTTTATGTAAAAAAAACAAGTTACATTATTCTGAGAAAAGAAAGTTGTTATTTGTAGTTGTGATGTGGATATTTATATTCTTTTAAGCCCTCAAACTTTAGTATCAACATTTTAGTCAAAAGTCCCTATTTAGATTTCTAATAACATTCAAAGAGGCAAATTTTCCAAAATTTACCAAAATTCAAGGGAAATGGTTTAATAACAAAAGATGGTCAGTGTCAACTGTAATGACCCCTAGAAATCAATGAGAAGTGTTTGATTAACAGATTGAAATCATAAGAATACAAAAATTATTCCAAAATCGTTTGATTCCAAACATTTTATCAATAATTGACAATAACTGTTGAAAAAAGGGATGCCATTTCCACGGCCAGATACTTCCTTATTTTGTAAGATAAGTGATCATTTGATGTGTGGAAGTCAAGTTGGTAACAGAAATGGTATTTTTAATGTCTGAAACCCATTGCCTATTGCCTAGTTTTGGCACTACAGCCATACTTATTTTGGGTGAAATTCAGTACCATTACCAAATTTATTGTAATTCATAAAATGTCTACATTGACAATCTTTCTTTGGAGAAATTATTAACAAAATCTAAATTTTTATGTTAAAAGTCATAAATTTATTCACGGCACCGTAACTTTGCAATAGCATCATTTTTTACTTTTCGAATTTAGGGGGTGCTTAACTATTTTCCGTATGTATATTAGAAGTTTATACAATTAGAACAAAGGAACTTAAGGAAAATTCACTTATCTTTATTCATGAACTTCGTTTTCCCTTATAATATGCAAGCTTTATTTCCCAGAATTAACACTATTTGGATTTCGTACTTTTAGTTCTTGTTTTATTTCTTAAATGTACACTACATTAACCGATGTTTATGTTTTTTATTTTGTTAACTCAGATCAGTTGTATATATATTGAAATTGTTTAAATACCTTAACACAAAGGGGTGATATATAAGCTTCTCATAACTTGATTTGAATGATTCCTTTTTATTCAATAAACAAAATAACTGTCGTCTTTAAGACATTTCATATACAGTTTTCATAAAGTTTTATCACTTCTGTTTTCTTACAAAACACGGTTCATATACACAATTATCATACTATTATTCTACCAGTTGATAAAGACTCAAAAGCCACATCCATAATTTCCAAGGTCCAATTACTAGCTAGAAATCCTAATGCTAAGTACAATTTGAAGCAACGACGGAGTGAGGGAGTGAATTAAGTGTGAACATGTAGTCAATAGTATGTCATTTTTCTTCTCCAACCAAAAGAGAGTCGAGAAATTATTGAGGATGGACGAGGGACCAGTTGGAAAGAAAGGTAAAATAAGGAATCACTGGCCGTTTCGAATTTGGTTGGCTTCTATCCTTCGAACTGTCCTGTCCTGTTCATTATTGATCGATTTGATGTCCATACCTGTGATCGATAATACTGCAAAACATTCAACTAATGACAAGAAACCATCCCCATAAGTGTTTATTGATGGCCAGCGTAGCAATAATCCCAATTATCATCACTGTGTATTGTGTATAATTACCTTTGATCTGGTCACCGGCATGCATTACTGTTGTTAATAAACTAATGTCCAAAAGAAACGATACCACGTTTTCAACGTCCTCCGGAACAAAATTCTGTTACCAGACAGAGTCGAATTTAAGTGTGCCTAACAGGCATATGTCTTGTAAAGAACTATGCACATTTTTATTCTTCAGGAAAAGATACTTTTGATTTTGTGTCTCCTCAAACGCACATGGGGTGCATAAATCGAAATTTCAAGTTGTTTTATGCACAGAACTTTTGTCATTTCACTATAAAATTGATAAAGTATTGAATTTAGGTAAGAATACAATCTTGTTGATACAATGCACTTTATTTGACATAAATTCGTTAATGCGTCACTGCCCTAGAACGTTTTAAAGGGGCAGTAGCACGTTTTTAGGGGGAATATAAGGTGATGTCAGAAAAATGAAAATAAATGGTTCCAAATGAAAGACAATGTATTTAAACTAAATGGAGCAGTAATAATTCAAATATATAACGTAAGGTTCAGCCATGCCATTCCTTTTTCTTACAAAAATGAATTAAAGGTGTTCACACAAAAATGGCTGCCAATGGTATTTATGTAAATCCTCATACTTTGTCCTCTGACTATGTGTGATTGGCTTGTGTAATGTGATTGTTGACACTGTCAATATAATACATAAGGCATTTACTTACAATTATAAGTGCAATTTTTAAAATATAAAATTATCAAAAAACGTGCTACTGCCCCTTTAAAGCAAGCAAAAGTGTCCCATTTCTCTCTGCTATCTCGCCTAGTTACGGAGATTCCGAATCGATGTTTATTTTAAATGCGTGTTTCTCGCGAACATGAAAAGATAATGTTTTGACATTTTGCATAGAGGTGAGTTGACTACTGAAGAAATGATAAAACTATGTTTTAGTCGTATCAATCTGCAGTGGGTTGAGTTATCTTGCCATTTGTATGGTTACGTTTCTTTTGAACACTAGTTTATTTCATGTTTGATGACATTTGGACAAATATGAATGTAAAGAGTGACCAAAGGATCAAGATAACACAGCCTCATATTAAGAACATCAATTCATCATATGAAAATGTTGAAAGAAACATTTGTTCAACATTTGTTAATACTCTAGAACAGATTAATTCAGTTTTAAAAATTGACATGATGTAATTGATGTAGTCTTTAATATAATCAATGAAAGGATTTACAAAACTAAATGTATGATTTTATCCCAACACATTTTTTATTTTTTCACACACTTTGTATTGCATGTTTCGAATATATACTTTTGCTTAATGTAGGAACGTAATTTGTTAATTTACTATCAATACAAAATATACTTTAATTAAATGTGTCTCTAACAATCTATGTCAATATCATATAAGACAAATCGAAACAAGCAGAAGTCATACAATCTTAATGGTAACTGGAAATCGAATCAGACATGATGTCTGGAAGATAATCCCAGGATTAAATTGAAATATGAAATAACTGGATATTGATGTAGGGCAATAAAAAAACCAGTTTAATCTTCCATGTGATTCTATTTCTCTCGTTTTAAAGTAAGACTTTTTCAAATGTACATATTTCTTTGGCATAAAAAGAAAATGACAATACAATTGTTCTCATGTGAACCCACCTGCCACATCTATTAACATATCACTGATACACATTCAAAATTTAGTGATAACGGATATAAAATTCATTTCTCCAGCTATATGCGTTATGTCTTCGTATGACATAAAAACCGGTTATAAAAAGTCTTCAATCCAATACCCCAAAGATATTCTTTCTTTGGAACAGTCCGCATAAGTGTGTTCTCCTGTGTTCTATTCCTGAATGCTTTTTTATTCCATATGTGTTGATTTTATAGTTGAATGAAGATGTTTAGGATTGAAGAAAAACGACTCTTTATGATGTTTTCGATATGTAAATGTTAAGATTTTATAGTGCCAATCTATCCTTCGATATCGAAAACCCACCCGAAGATCATGTCTTGTTGCTGTTGTTAATAATTGTTCATTTTATCACAAAATATATTTAAGTGAGAGATCTGTCCAACCGACATAGCGCTTCACTCACTCAATCAGTTCGCGCCAAAACTGACTTTGCTTCACCTAGTTATAACCAAAAACATTTTTTGAATCTGATATCAATAAACATTCACAAGCTATATATTTTTTCATAAAACAATTTGCGATTAAAAATTGAATTAATTCTATCGAACTATTTTCTACCGAGAAGGGATAAATGGGGATGCTAGACTTTCATTTAACACAACAGCTAAACTTTGCCTTCCGACTGCGTTTTATGATCTTAGAATTATATAAAAAATAGACTATGTCATTGTTTTTGCCGGATATCATTTCTATCTCATCTCGTGAAGTGAATAAGTGACATTAAAATCGCTTTCTCACTCCACTCGATGAGATATAAATGATATTCGGCAAAAACAATGAAATAGTCTCTATATATAAATGTCAATAGATAAACATGAAACAAAATGAGTAACTAGATTCAAAACATTATTGCTTGTATATGTATAACAAATATTGGAATGTTGTGTTTAAAGTATAAAACATATGTAATTGGTGGAATAAAAAAAATCGTAGCAAGGAATGATATAGTCTATCAGCGGTTTAATCAGACTTACATATGTAGTTTTTTGGGCAGTTCTATTGAACATTTGTACATTGTTTCATATATTGGGCCGTTGCATGGTGTTGAATCACGTCTTTGACATGAGCAAAAACATACTCTATGTATAATAAAAATACTCATTCCCTTACATACATATATAAGCTTAAGTATTTCGCATCATTTCATTGAAGAGACTATTGGGAATAGATAGTGACTTACTGTAAGATGTAAATTGAAATTTCGTCTTTATTCATAAAACCCCATGAGGTTTAATATCATAATGGTATATCAAAAGCATCAAGTAAGATACTAGATATGAAGAAGTAAATAGTTAAAGTAATTCATATTATGAAAATGAAACAAGAGAGTTGTTCATTCCTTTACAAACATATGTAGCACTGTATAATTGCAGGTCATATATTTCAATTCGACTACATCATACACTTCGTGTGACTGTCAACACCCTTTGTCATAACCAATGGTCCAAGGAACTATAATCTCATTAACAAAATCTATATGTATCTGATGATTTATCATCTCCCTTGACCAGAGGATCCACGTTTATCACAGTGTTTGACTCTAGCTTATCTTGCAAAGATTGAAGAACATGTTGTTGTATTGAACGTTTTATTGATCTGAGCAAGAAGAGGGATTAATGAGGGGCAGCCAGTGCTCTTTAATACTATGTCTGTCCTAGAACTATGTTCATACAAAGAGAACATTGGAACCTGCTATAAAGATTATTTAGAGAATAAGAAATGTCATTTATCTTTAATCATGTACTTCGATGTGCCACTTGTTATTCCCATAAGATGTCGTCGCTTCCATTTTCGGTCACAACAAGGAAAGAGCATAAAAAGGCAACCTTTAATTAAAACTATTTAAAAATATCATCACCATGTCAGTTCATTTCGTATCAGTTGAAGAGTGATATGTGTATCAATCTTAAAATAAGGATATTGTTCACGCAAAACCAAACAAAAGAAACAATTTACCCGAAACACTATTATTGCTAATACATTGAATCACGGACCTCCTGATCCGAAGCCGAACGCACTAACCACTGCACTATCCAACTAATGAGAATACAATTAATGAAACAAATTTACCCTTCAGACGCTATTCGCATTGTACTTGCAGCCTACATTTCTTTTATATTTAAACAGAATCATATCATGAATACATTAAGGCAATAAAGCGAGAGGTATTAATTTTGATCAATAAATCACATGTCTCACTTAACATTCTCATTCAGGGACTAGAGCTAGTTATTTGATATATGACTTTATCATGTTGATTGCCACCACCTGGAGTTTTGTTGTTACAGTGATAACAAGTTAGCAAGTAATTATTAATCATTATATAAAGAACGCAGTGGAGATAATTTTCACTTTTCGTTGTGAAAAGTGAATACAAAAGTTTGGAGAAGGGACAAAAGTATTTTCTTAATATGCAAGTGCAAAACGGTTTGTTTTAAAGATAAACTAAAAAAGTCAAGAGGGTCAAAGAAATTAGAGAAACCATCAAACTGTTGCAGACATCTTTTATTACAGCATTTTCTGAAATTGGGTCCTTTCCAGAATCCTCATACATCATATAAAGATATTTTAGTGTCACTGTTGAAAATCAATTAGTGCCTCTGTCTCTCAAGTACATTTTCATGTAGTTAATAAGATACAGTTGTTGACGCGATGAAAAACTGAATGTGAATATTGAATATCTGACAGGTTCTTGAAAAGGGTTAGTATTTCGCTCAGTGATAATTTTCCCTAACGTTATTCACATTATACAGATGTTGCTCCTTATATATGAAATGTATGGAATCATGTAATGAATGTTTGTGGGCTGATACGAGCACATGTATGTAAGAACTATTTTAGAAAGAACATCCAATGAGAATTGATATGAAGATGGTAGTTTTGAGAAAAGAAAATCTCATACTTTATTTAAGAAAACGCGAACATTTTGCAAAAATCGGTAAAAATCATACACATAAAAAATAAATATTTAAAACATAGTCATAGATATCATTATACTCAATTAATGTGACTGATTATTCAGTTTATGAAGTTTATTCATCATTAAGAACATAGAGTTGTTTGATTAACATAGTGTTCACTTGACATCGACACACAGGCATTCAAAAGATCTTGAAGATTAAGGATTAAGGATAACAATTTTCTATAACATACTTTAAAGTGATTAGCATAGTGCTACAGGTCCACTTTATTTAGGGACACACGTATCAATACGGTAAAAAAATATAAAGACTTTGTTTTCTTTTAATATAATAAGGGAACTTTATCATAAACTTTATTTCAAAAAATCTTTTTATATGTCGTCTACTGTGCCTGACATTTTCCTCGAGAATTTGTAAGTTACTGAAGAAATAAGGAAACCATCTTATTTTGACCCCATGCCTTTTTTTAAGAATGTCAACTATGGTCCTGTTTTTTTAGGTACATGTACATATTGATAGCGTTAAAACTGTATAATCAATTCAATTCAACCCATTTTCCTACATTTGTATGTCTATTTTATAACACATTGCTTCTTGTTAAAAATAAACTTAAACTTAACAAAATGGCAGAGGTTAATATGTTTAGATATTAATATTGTTGCAGATTAAATATTTAATATCTCTGTTCCTTGTGAAACCGTTAGCATACAAATTACATAATCATTTGGCCTCAGATAACAAAAAGAACATTATTTATTGTGAAACTAATAATCCTTTAGGCGGATCAATGTTGACATCCGCAAACGTAAATCCAACTAGAACTTTAACGGGAATCAGAAATCAATACAAAGATCATGCAGTTTCTGGGCTCAAATAGGGCAGTTACCAAACGTTTGCTTTGAAAATTGCCATTGGCAACAAAACTGCAATGACAGTGTGTATTAAAATGTAGGGCGCCTACGGTCTCACGTCAGCTGATGTCCAATCATAGTGTCTTTTGGTTGCAGCTAGCTTCAACCAAAGTTGAGGCATGGACAATGTTATTCAATTAACATTATGTAAGCCAAAGTCATGAGACCACTTCAAACTTTCAGCCTTTGAAAAACGTATTACTTAAGTGTTGGTTCATATCACACATTTCCGAAATCAATACTGACCCAATGCAATTGACTAAATAACCCCCTACGGGAGAGCATTTTTTAAAAATTAAACTAAAAAAATGCCAAGGCGGACAACAGAAGAGACACAAACCACCAGACTGGCCTAGTAATATTTTGTTTCAACATGGCAGTTTTAAGTAGGTGCTGTTTATCTGCACGCCATCAAGTGGTCAATCTCAATGTCTAATTTGGAGCTTGTAATTAATGTCAAGTTCGAATGGCTGAGCAAGAAAGATATCTTTGAAAACTGACCCTTGGATTAAGGATGTTTCAAGAAATGAGTGGATCCGCATGATCTTTAACCTTTAGATTGGTAAATCGATGATGTGGAAATGACCCCGTCCGTCAGTGCAGATTTTTTCGTTCTGGGCAACAACTTTACGACCTAACTCATCGACACTTTAAACATGCAATAATCAACAGAAGTAGTAGTTCCTTTCTGGAGTAACAAATTGTCCCGACCTTTATATTAGCCATTTCCATAGAAACAGATGTTTCACATTTTCCCACTAGGAAATTGCCAACTCTGTCTCCTATTCATAATTCCCTCAATCATGTACTGTTTTAGTTACTGCAATGATGATTCTTTACACATTAAAGCAACTGCAGGATCCAACAAGGAAGATGTCAAGTAGATGAATCAAACAAATTAATTGTTTTTACCTTTGTTTTATAATGAATTGTGATAGTAATGGCGATAATGTGATAATCCTCAGTATAATATTATAGATAAGAAACCATCCCACGTGAAAGTGTTTATTAATAGCTGTTATAGCAAGATACCCCCTATGGGCATAACTTAATAAATAGAGGATTCTTAATGTTGTTTTCCAATCATCGAGTGCCATGGGTAAAGTTGATAGTTCACGAGCGGCCCAGCCACGATTGAAATATCAACTTTACCCATGTCACGAAATGAAATATACCTGGTATTTGGAAAACTACATTAAGTATTCTATTTATTATATGATTTTTTAATGAAATATGTAATTAAAATGACTGTAAAACTGGAAAGTTACCCCTTTTTGTTCACATGGCCGAAATAAGTTCCAGCACCTGACCAGTGACAATATAATATATCGTCACTGTTGCCTGATAGACAGTTTATTTCACTGATAAAACCAAGTATTTCATTGCTGATCATATAATAAAAACCTGTAATCTGTTGAGTGACCATCCATTACCACCATCTCTCATCTCACTCTATTTACAATAGACATAAGCACCAATATATTTGCGTAAATGCATCTATATGCATTCAAGAACTACAACAAATACGTGTGTGTCCTTACTAAACGCACCCTTGATGAACCCTTGCTTTGGAAATCCTATTTATGAGAATGATCTTTTCAAAGATAAAACAACGAATTCCTGAAAATGATAAAAGTGTAAATGAAAGAAAGCAATAAACATTTAAAAGATGAAAGTACATTTTGTTGTTAATTTTCCTTGCAATAATACATGGCTCATATAACTTGTATGTAGTAACTGTTGTCTTACTATGCATTTAAAAAACGAGCTAACTAATGCTTTTATCGAAATTGTCTCCAAAAGTTATTTTGTGTGTATCATATATTGTCTAAGACAGATTCAAATCTGAAGATATTATTCGTCTAGAAAATCATTTGGTACGGAATTAGATATCTATATATAAGGCCAAAGTCTGGAATCATGTCCCACGATTAATTGAAAAACAAAGCCAGTAGATTTTTGTTTTAGATTTGAAATTAGTTATGTGAAACAGATTTTTTTCAATACTCTGCTTTCATGTCTTTGTTTGCAAGTTAGGCATAAGAATATCGGCAAATGTATGTCAAAGGAACCTTCCAGAATATTGAGGTAAAGGTGTGCCTTAATCGTTCGCCGTGAATACATCTACCCTATTTTTAATACTCCACATGTCATGTTTATTAAGTAAAAAAAGCACATAAGATTTATTATCATACATTATTTACACATGATAAAATTTATTCCTTTTTTAGCAACAGGCACAACAAAAGTATAAAACGATAAGTATAAAATGTATTATCCTCTATTTTAAAAGTTCAAAAAGTGTTATGATTTCAAAATATGTCATTATCATGTTTACTTCATTAAGTTCATTTCTTTGTTTTTACGGGAGAGTCTTCAAAAAATGACAGATACAGATTAAGACTTTAATTAAGGTTAAAACACGAGGGTAAGGTTAAGCTTTGGATTTCAAAATCTGAGGAAAGCAAGAAAGAAAACGAAGCTTTCTTTCCAAGGGTTTTGGAACCCCAAGCATAACCCAGGTCGAGTGTTTTAACTAACTTAAATACCGTAATTAAAGATTTATTAAAAACCCACAACCATCTGTAAACACTGTAGTATTTGTAATCAAATCTATAGACTAAAAGCATATAGACAGAAAGAATGAGACAAAAAAAACATCAAGGATTTATATCTGTCTTAACTTTCATTATTGGATTCGATTACTTTATAATTTCGATTTTTCTGAATATTAGTTTCCAAACAGTGTGTTTAGCCGAATGTAATTGAAATAGCGCAAAATGTACGTGCATGACATTCAAGCGTACGATTTTACAAATGACACTAATGGACAAGTCGCATGGTATTTGGATCCTTAAAATGTATCACAAGTAAAAAGCTAAAACATTATTAATATTAATTATCAATGTTTGTATGTATTCAAAAGTGGAAATAAAAGCGCAATGGATAATAAAATAGTTTAGGACCGCAAAAACACTGAAATGTCAAACTCAATCAATAGATTATTTAACACAGCCTTCAATTCTATCTGGCCCGTCAGATTTGTGGTTATTGCTTGCTTACGGTTCCGAAGGTTGGGGGCTGGGACTTTTTACAAAAACTATCGACTGAGGTTATGTTATACATTTGAATATAAAACTATGACTTTGAGATATAAAAACCTTCCAACCTCGGAGTGGGTATTACATATGAACATAATATTCTGACATCCCGATGTAAAACCTCCTGTGAGGTTATTACGAGAAAACAAGAGACCTCCAAAATAATAGACGAAATACCAAGCATAGCGGCGTCCTCAAATCCAGCAAAGATCGATATTACACATGCTCTGCTAGAAAATGTCTTCTTTGCCTTTATGCATGCCCTCATTCAATACATATTCATGTAAAACAATTTGAAAATGCATTTTCATAAACTGTCAGGCAAAAAGGTTCATACTTCAGTTGAAGTTATCATATGTCATATTATCAATAACAAATATTTCGAGTTGTTGATGCCATATTCTTAAACTGATAAGATCTAGAGTAGAATCAACGTATAATAATACTTTAAAGAGTTTTTTTGAAATGATAATAAATTATTCCCAAATTATTTGTAATATGACACACATCTTCATCAACAAGAAAGTCATATTCCATGTGAAAATAAGGAAAAGTGCCTATATTTTCACATATTGACAACATTTTGAACATGGTAGGTTATGAAAGTGTAAATTGTACCTCTGCCTGCATTAAACATATTTAACAAATTATTAATCAGACACCAAATACTGCAAATATGTGTTATTGTAAACGTGCTTTTATCAAATACCTCACATGTCTCTTAGATATTAAGTAGATTTAAACAAATTGTGGTGTGTAGTTCTTTTGCTTGGCGGTTCATAACTTTCTTATAACAATATATCTTATATGTCTATGGTTAAAAGAAATGTGCAACTAAAATAGTATCAACCATGCTAAAATCTTGTGTTGGTAAATGGTAAGAAGGCTAAGGCTTCATATAATAATTGGTAGTTACATGTTATGATATTTAAGAGTAATGATGTGTATCAAGTAGATAACAAAAACTTATGTAAAAATAAATCAAGTGGCAATAAGTAGGGGTACCATTATTTTAAATTATATACATTTTTTTTGTAATATCCCCTCCCCTATCTCAACAGACTAGATGACCAACAGCTGTCATTTTATCAACTTTCTCGAAAACATGACCTCACCCAAATCGTGGCGTATATCTTAAGTTTCACGAGATTAATACGGTCTGCCGTAGCATCTTTGTAACAGAGTTGCCACCTTTTGAACATCTGATCGAACGTGTAATATTACAATACTGTAGGTTACATTTTACTTGCATGTCTTTCATGAATCTTGTTGATGTAGTTGCTTTTGCCAAAATCGCGATAGCTTTCATATTGACTGTGTATTTCCATAGATTATCGTTAATTGTACCTTTACCAAGAACAAAGATGATACATCGATTCCATTTGAAAGTCATGGTGAGAATTGTACCTATGTTTTCACTTCCCCTCGCAATTAAACAAAGGAACAAAGGAATTAATCATGTTTGAATAGATGATAATATAAAGTGTAGACTTGACAAGGTCTGATGGGTGAGATAGAGAGACCTTTGTCTTTGGTTTGTATTCCAAAGAATTATGGTCCAAAAGAGCTGATATGATGCCTACTTTAACATTGTAAGACATGTAACTCATATTCATAATCAAAGTACACAAAATACTTCCACAAATTCAGTGACAAGAATTGTTAAGTTTAGATTAAAAAAAATTTACAGGTCATTATACATTAGTTTGAAGGGGCAGTAGAACGTTATTTTAAAAATTTATATACGAAACTTTTCTAAAATGAAATAAATTCTATGCAGTTCTCATTTTCATAAATTTGAAGCACCTGTTCTGTCTGTACACCATTGAGGACATTGTGTTCCATTTCGACAATAATGAGTAGACAATTGTAGTGTATCCATTTTGAAATAAACCTAAAATGAAAAAAATCAATTGTAAAATATCAAATATATTTGATATAACATTAGTGAATCCAGACATTATGTGCGTTATATTGGCACCATCCATTACTTTTATTTTAAAGTATTCACATAATGAAAACATTAGGGCAATGTAGTGAGATGGATCGTTCTTGATCAATAAATCACATGTCTCATTTAACAGCATGTTTCACACGAACAAGAGTCGGGAGTTTGATATACGACTTTATGATGTTGATTGCCACCATCTGGCGTTTTGTTATTCCACTGATAACATATCAATCAATAACTATAAATTCATTCATAAGAAAGCAGTTGATATTATGCACATGTTAATTGAATAATGATGAAGATATATATGGGAAACAACTGGGATAGGAAATCCTTGAAATTGAAACCAGATTTATATCTGTTAAGTCTAGCTTCATGCAATAGAAAGTACTTAACCTAAGTGCAGAATTTTGCTTAATTGTGAAACATAGATAATAGGATGGAGGACAAACACAGAAAAAAAGCAACATACCATCAAAGAAAGATTTTGTAAAATGGATATCTTACCTCTGACTTGTGGTTAAATTATGTTAAATACGAGTAACCCATTTCTTCCAAGATGAAGCATTGTTACATAAACATTTCTATTGTTAGCCTTTATTTGTTATAGTAAACACAATACTGTTTTAGGGTCGTGTTATCATCTACACTGTCTTTTTATTATAACACTAGCTCATTATCACTTTCTTATAAATCCCCTGTAAGCCTTCTATCAGAAAATAACAAGAAAATATAGTCGCAAGCGACGACAAGCGGATTCTGCGCAAATATAGATTAAATGTAATGAATGAAGCCATTCTTCTGATGTAATTACGAAGCATTTGTCATATTTTGTTGATTTAATATTTTATTTAACCAAAGACATATACGATGATTTTTAGTTCAAGTATCAGTGTAGCATTTGAACTCAATATCAGAGACACAATATTGAAGATAAGCATTTAAATAAAAAAAATTGCATTTCATATATACACCTAATCAGACTAATTACAAAACTGAGATGATTTTGTATTACTATTTGTAAAATGAATCATTTTCGTAAATGTGCCATATTTTGTTATTTCCTTACATTCCACCTGATGAAGGAGTGAGTATGTACTCCGAAACGTCGTGTATTTTCACATGAAAAAAATTGTTATCCGGAAAATCTTCCTGCTCTTAAGTATAGGCCTATTAGCGAAATAATTATGATTCTCCCATTTATAGTGAACCTATGCCGGGAGTACAACTACCTGTATGGATTATACCATTCACTCAACCAGAACAGACAAATCCATTTGGCATACGAAGTCTGACTTGGAAGACATAAACCAACGTGTACATGAAGACAATACATCCTCATCCCACCTGCCATCGGGAACCACCCCCATTGACAATGTGTAGTCTACAACCCAGACAAAACATTACTGCCTGATTTAACTCATGTGGTATTTCCCTCGCTTTGTTGTGCCAAGATAGTGAATCGCTGTACCAATGCATAGCATAGCGGGCCTGGATTTCTAAACACAGATTTCTTAAGTTAATACTGCAAGGCCTAAATCATGCAATACGTATCCTAAAAACTGAGAAAGCTGATTTTCTTTTGAGATTTAAATTTTTAACTTATTGGACCCAAATCTCATTAAAGAAGTAGAAAATTCAAAATGGGCAAAACGACAAACGTACCAAAATATGTCATAACATCATCTTATTGGTTACATGTAAAGAAATATTCAAAAATACAACCAAAAAAAGACGTCAGTACACTAACCTTGACAGTGTTGTCGGCGACAACAGGATTCAGCCGCATCAACAGTCTGTTCAGTACAAAGATAATCATGTCAGGAGTCATTCCTGAAAGTTTCATCAAGTTCTGTCAACATGTTAAGCTTCAGGAGGCTTTTAAGCATTTCTTTTCCCGACTTTTTTTCTATCGATTTTAATCATAAATTCTGAACGAAATTGACTGTTTGCAATCAATGTTTCGATAGATTCCTATTGTATATATAATTGTCTTACATTCCTGAAAAAAATGCATGATTCTGAGTCCAACTTTTTGAGTTGCCATTCTTTGAAAATGATGCCTTGTACTAAGTCATCCAGCTTTGAACGTTTATAGAAAAAAAACTATGTAAGATACAGTCTTTGAATTATTCAAGTTTAATGCCCAATGCCTCAGCTACAACATACAAAAGTTACAGCACTTTGGTGCAAGTATCTTCAGAGAAGAAGATCTTCAAAGGTGCATTGGGTCCGAAAATTCTGAAAACTTGAAAAATCAAATATGGCGGCCAAACCACGTGACCTACGACATCGTCATGATACTTAGAATTTCCTTGCGCACCCTCTCATAGAAAACTCATGAAATTCTTTGGTCACGTTTTTGTTTAATCTGCATTTGAAAATATTGTTTTTCTACAACAAAGCAAACTTTGAAGGTTTCGCTACACATAAATTATGCATTATGCAGTATGCATTACTCATGGCATAGATAAACATGTCAGGAGTCAGTCCTGAAAATTTCAGCAAGTTCTGCTGACGGGTTAAGCTTCAGGAGCATTTTTAGCAATTTCTGACATTTTTTCTCTCGACTTTGATCAAATATTCTGAACGAAAATGATTGTTCGCGATAGATATTGTGACAGATTCCTGTTGTATATAAACTTGTCTTACATTCCTGAAAAATTTGCATAATTCTGAGTCCAACTTTTTGAGTTATCGCCCTTTGAAAGTTGCACATAGTACTAAGTCACCCGACTTTGAACACGTATAGCGCAAAAACTATTTAAGGTAGAGTCTTCGGGTGAACAATCGTTTAATGTCCAATGCTTCAGCTACAACATATCGAAAGTTTCAGCTCTCTGTTGCAAGTATCTTCAGAGGAGAAGATTCTCAAAGGTGCATGGGGTCCGGAAATTCTAAAAAGTTGGAAAATCCAATATGGCGGCTAAACCACGTGACCTACGACTTCGTCCTGATTTACTTTATTTCTTAGAATGTCATTATCTATCACTGTGCAAAATTTCAAGTCTCTAGGTGCATTTTGAAAAAAAAGCCCATGTTAATTTTTCGATTCAGGAATCGAACTGTACCTTTAGTGGGACAACTGAATGGGCCCAAAAGCTTAAGGTGCCGTGTCCTTAGTAATTATATAAGAGCTGTCAGACTGCAAAGTTTGGTTGAATTATCTGCAGCCGTTTTGGCTGAAACGCTGCCACAAGATCGGTGCAAATAATAAAAAAAACACGCCAATAACAATAAGGATTCTGCCCCAAAGGGCAGAATCCTTAATAAACACATACCTGCTACATTATTTTAGAAACGATTCTACCTCGACAGATCGACATTATAAGCTTGGAATTCCTTTCAAGTCGTCCATTGTATCCTTTTGCTTAAATGTTCTTGCGGTATCTAATAAATAAAAGAAATACATTCACGTGAACAAAATGATTTTTTAATGTGACACTACACTTGCTTTGCTCTCGTTAGCATCATATTATATCATATATTATTAGTAAAACAATTCCATTCATATAGCTGATTTGAAAGAAAACAGGCGACTACAAACTGCTTCCTAAAAAAATTTCCTAACAAAGGTACACACCAATTCGAACTTTATCAGAACGTTTTTCAGCAAATGAACATAATTAAATGGTCAATGTTGAATACAGGTTGATTGATGCATTGCATAGAACCTTGCCAATAAACAGTTATTAAAATTACCTCATTAATACGAAAAACTGTTTAAACCAATTTGATAATGATAAAGCAATCTATCGTATTGTATAATTCCCAACGTATATGATTGGCGAACCGCGGTTATATAAAAGTAATAAAAATCACATACTTATATCTACAATATCTACCCATAGTGTTCAGTAATTACTGATATAACATGAAAATGCGTTTGTAGTTTTTGACGTGATTAAGATAATTGTAACTTTTTTATTTAATATTTTAAGCTCCCTATTCTGGTAATATTAAACCAAAATGACTTAAAGCAAGTCCTAAAACTAACTAAGCCAATAAATCCGAACCCTGTATGTCTTACAACACCAGAAGTGGGGTAATAACATTTGTCACTGTCACCTTCACAAGGTGGGAAAATGTCATACTGGTTCCTTAAATGTAGGCTTAAAGGTCTAATAACCACTCTCTGTCCGTCAACTTCTCCTTATGGTTTGTTTCTTCAAACATAAAAGCCATTAAACAAACATCACATCTGCCTATATTAACCTCACGAGTGTTCAACAAAGATCAATGATATTATCAATCCATAAGGATATCTTCAGTACCCAGCTTGTAAGAAGATAAGGGTCATTGGATAGAATTATGCAATACTAGACTGTTATATAAGGGTGCATATTAGTAACGTAAATAGAGAATCTCACCAAAGTGTCTTCTGATATCAAATATATCAACACAAGTTGATAAAAGTAACAAATATCCGAGGCTTGATCTTTCACAAGCGATATCTCCTGTGGAACACAGTTTTGGATGATAAAGAGCGTAATTAATAAAGTTAAAAGTGTTGCTGGTATAAGTGTATCATTTCATAATACCTGTGCATTTTGAAAACTAGTACTGCAACAAAATGCAGCTAATAACATAGTTGTGTCTTAGATTCGATTCGATTTCTTTCAATTGTCTGTTTCACCATTTTTGGGTTAAGGTACTAAGATAGAAAAAATACAAACTAATATATTATTTTCTATTGGAGAGGTTATTAGAACATGTAAACATAAGTGTTTGTGTATCTTTTTGAATTACATTGAAAAGAATCGGAAATCAGTACAAAGACCTTCAATGGCTCAAAAAAAGCGGTAACCAAAAGTTTACTTTGAAATTAAATTAGCAAATTGCCATTGGCAACAAAGTAATATTTCAAACCGCTAATAATAGTGTCCAGTAAACATTTGGTGACTGTTGCCTGTAGCTTTTTATTCTTATTCAACTCATCTCATCCTCAATCACAGTGTCTTGCAGGTTTTTCAATCAAGTCTGAATTGAAGTGAGGTTTCGTTATGATATTAATTTTAAGTTTACCCAAAGTTCTCTTCTACTATGGACTTGGTTGAAATGGCTGCCTCCTAGAGTCATGCCACTAGAGACAAAATGTGGATACAACTTGATGTTTGATTACTTTTGTGTTACACTTTCTTGGAGGTAACACCAGATAGATATGTGGGATAGCAAAGCAGATCTAGTTATTTCGTAGCGTTGATATGTGAGTGAGTGAGTGAGTTGGTGTTTAAGGTGTTTTGAACAATATTTCAGTTATTAAACACGTGGATGTTGCCATCCAAAAAAGAGCAGATAGAAAAGGGAGAAAGGGATCGAAAGGATGAGGGAAAAGACGGAAAGAAAGGCATAGTGAGAGATAGAAAGCAGGTTTTAGAAGGACTCACATTTGGTCTGGCTTCTATCCTTCGACCTGTCCAGCTTGGGTGACCCTACCAGGAGCATGTAAGCTCCAGCTGGCATAACTCTCGATTACGGCCTAATCCGTCGAATTTTCAAAATTGAACTGTACCTATCTGTCGAATAACTCTTGAGTGATTTTGTACCGATCGGTCGAATCTTGGCGAGCATGAGACCCTGGAAGAATCTAAGTTAATTAATGAAGGGGTGTACGGGTTGTTTACAAGCATTACGATTGATCACTTGAAATGAAGTAACTTGCTTACATGATAAAGTCTTATTTCATCGACGGACATATTACTGAGTAAAGGGTTCATAATGTAAAACCTCTTTCTGTTTATCTAAATTTAATACTTTGATGAAGGGAACAAGTTAAATGTTTAATTGGTCCTTTGTGTCCCTATTCAAATAAATGTATGACATATGCATCACTTTCAAATAATTTTACTTAATTATTTACTTATCAAATTTGACTATGTCCATGATCTCTTAAAGTATTATGCCCATACCATTTGACTATTACTGAAGCATGGCCCCCACGTTTTATATTGATAATGTTATTTACTCAATCAATCTATCTTTATTTCTTTGTGCACAGTGTTGGCCATAGGCCCAGTCTACATTTCAGAATCATAGAGCGATATATGTAGATAATCACAAGATTTTTAATTTACATAAAAAAACAATACTATTGACAAGAGACCATTCTTCTTCATAAGTCTAAACACAAATTCAGACAAGAATTTATAATATTTATTAAAATTTTGCTGTTGTTCCCAAATATAGCTAAATCCAAAAGTGTAGAGAATATTTCACACAATTTTTTATTTATTTACTCATTATATACAACATCGCATCATCCTAACTTCAAGTGATCAAAATAAATGAATGAGAGTCCAAACACCCCCTTTGTCTTATTTTGGAACGTTCCAACGTTATGTCAGTCTAAGTAAACCTAGCCTCAATATTATCCGTTTCACTCCTAAACTGAGTCTGGAAAGACCTAGTAGAGGGTCGCGTCAGCCGATCTTTTTGCGACCTATGACCCTCTAACGTTATACGTGCGAAGGCAGACTATTGCGGCTTGGTAAGATGAGTTCTGATTGGTCAATTCGATACGAGGACTGACGCAACCCTCTACTAGGCCTTTCTAGACTCAGTATTGGAGAGAAACGGATGATATTGAGGCTAGGTTTACTTAGACTGACGTTATGTAAGCCAATCAACAACTAAAATCACAGTACCGATCCGACGAATGGATTTTTCTATTCAAAAACTAGAAATTCGACGAATCGGTATGCGACCTAGCTCTCGGGGTCGCCGAGGCACACAAACCACCACACCACGATAAGGTAATGAGTCCAGTGATGGATCATTTTGATACATGCCTTCATTTTCATTTATCCACACAAATCGTAATAAGATGGATCAATGATAATTATAAAATCAATTAATATTTGTAATAATTGTGCTTTTTCAAAAACCATGAGTCAAGCAAGTATCATTAAACTATTTGTCGATCTGCTTTGTTTTTCAAAATAGAGAAGTTGTGTTTCAATGAAAATAGCTATTCTTCTTAGCTTCAAATTTTATGAGGCCATTCAAACATTTTTGTTCTTATTTTAGCCAAAGCATTAAATAGAAAAATAATAATAACTGGTTAAACCAGTTATCAATAAATTCGGAAATTTACACGCTAAATGACTTGATGAGGATTTACCGAGTGAACGGTGATCATTCAAGCCTCTAGGCATAACAATTTGGTCTTAAGCAAACACTTGCATGTATCTTACTAGAAGTTGAACAAGAAAGGAAATCAATAGAAGGACTCTGCAATTCATTAGCTCAAATAACCTGGTAGCCAAAGGTATGTTTTCAAATTAAATGGGTAAAGTGCTATTGGCGACAAACAAAGACAGCAACTGCTAAAGATAGATTGTTTTAAACATAGGTCACGAGTACTTTCCTCTGGGTTCCACGCCATCTGATGCTCAATCAGTGTCTTTCAGCTTCACATATTTTAACTAGATTAGTGTTTGCGGGATACCGCAAAAGCAGAGCAGCCCCGGAACTTGGGGTTTCGCCTTACCCTGTTCCGCCTTTTACAGGCCTCACCAAATTGGGAATTTTCACGTGACCTTGACCTTTGACACTCAAGGTCACACAATCAATGAACACATTTCATTGAGTATAACATCATTGTAATGAAATAAAGTGTTAAACATTAAATTAATCCATTTTCTCCATATATGTTGACCTTGCTGTGACCTTGACCTTCGACATTTCGTACCCAAAACTTTTTGAAAATTTTGTACTTCTCAAGAGATAATATATACAAAATCTAAACTTCATAGCACAAAACCTTTTCAAGTTATTGTGTTTACAAGGAATTGCAATAACTCATATCTCATGACCTTGACCTTTGACCTTCAAGGTCACACTATAATTGAACACTTTTTATGGAGTATAACAATCATGTATTGATTAAAAGCGATCATAGTTAAAATTAACCATTTTCGCTAAACCATGCTTTAGTCATGACCTTGCTGTGACCTTGACCTTTGACGGATTGTAGCCGAAACCTTTTCAAATTTTTTTACTTTTCCAAGGATGATATATACCAAGTTAGAGCTTCATAGCACTAAAACTTTTCAAGTTACCGTGTTTACAAAGAATTTTGCTGTGATTTTATAACTCGTGACCTTGACCTTTGAACTTGAAAGTGAACATGTCATAATGATTCCCTTGAAGTATCAACATTTAGACATGTTCATGAGTTCTGAAAAGCTAAATGGGGTAAAGTTATACCCAAATTTAGTGCATTTTGTAATAACTCATATCTCATGACCTTGACCTTTGACCTTCAAGGTCACACAATCATTGAACACTTTATATTGAGTATAACAATCATGTATTGATTAAAAGTGTTCATAGTTAAAATAAAGCATTTTCGCTAAAACATGCTTACGTCATGACCTTGCTGTGACCTTGACCTTTGGCGGATTGTAGCCAAAACCTTTTCAAAGTTTTTTACTTTTCCAAGGATGATATATACCAAGTTAAAGCTTCATAGCACAAAAACTTTTCAAGTTATCGCGTTTACAAGGAATTCAGAGTGAATACATATCTCGTGACCTTGACCTTTGACCTTGAAAGTGAACGTGTCAAAATCGTTCCCCCGAGGTATGAGTAGTAAGGTATGAATAAGAGTTCTGAAAAGCTTAGTGGAAAAAAGTTATAGCTAGTAGTACGAGTGCGGCGGCGGCGGCGGCGGCGATGGAAACTTCACAAAAACTGATAGCAGCCCCGTCCTTAGACGGGGCTGCTAAATATAGGACTTGTAAACAGGATTCCATAGGGAATGAGTTAGGTATTTTATTTATAACACACGAATTAACGACCTAAATTTATTGACATAACAACGAAATATTCTTCACATTGTGTTGAGGCGCGTATGAATACAGCTTGATTTTGCGTCAGTGACGTCACAATGTGTAACTGTAAAGGATGTAATTATGCCGCAGGAAAATAGTCTGTGGCTTTAGCGCTTAGATATTAGGTGAAAGAGCTGATAACTGATTAACATTTTGTTACGTTCAAGTTCACGTTCAAGAAAAACATAACACAGATTGAATCTTTTAAAACTTTAATAATACTCAATCCTGAAGATTCATGAGTAACAATGTCCGTCAGAGTAAAGCACAACAGCGTGCAGGCTTGCAGTCAAATTCAGTCCAGACTTGCAGTGATCATAATCCGTGAGACGAGGCCACTTTGCATCTGAACCATTGAAGTTCACATTAATGATTACTATTTCATATACTCTACACACCATATCATTTATGTATATGACATCTGTTGTATTCTTGGCCATATGGCCTTCAATTCTGAATAAAGTGATTTGATTTAATGATTCCCCGTTAATGGAGCCGAGAAAATGGAGTGCACTGAACCAAAGAAAGTGACGGCAGTCCGAGATTGACTCATAACGTTGACGGTGGAAGGGAGATCACTCGCACTCGCTGTTGCTGTGTGTGACGGAAGAAGAGTCTACCAGACTGGTCGTTGTTGCTGCTGCTAATTAAGGATGTTACTGCATCTGCATGATTTCAGTTGGAGGAATGTTCTGGTCAGTGAGCTTCTGGGACAAGGTATTTGCGTTCTGAATGGACGATTCACGAACCATAGGCCAAACCAGCTGATTTAGCAATTCGTACTGACGACCCGGTCGACGAGCGTGTTTAATACCGAAAATAAAATTGAATTACCATCACAAATGATTATATGTTTAAATGACTTTCAGTGGTGTTTGTAGTAAAAAAGGGTTGTATGTTTGTCTATTTAAATGACTACATTCTACCTGCTCGTGAAAGTAATGAATGAAGTTTAGTTGTAACTTATGAATGACAAAAGTAGTTTGGTCATCGTGACCTCGGGTCATGACCATGGAGGTACCAATCAGAGGCGGCGCTCGCAGTATCTGACATATGTTAGATACCCAAATATCTCGAAGTGTTTTCACCCACATGGGTTAAATAAATCATTTGAAATGGGACGTCATAGTGATAAATTAAATTAATATCTAGATTTAGATAACAGCGCTACATGACACATTCATAATAATGGAACATATACAAACCTACATGTTACTGAATCATGCACGTTAGTCTGTTTTTTAATTCTAAACTATTAGTAAAGTAATTATCTCTCCCCACGAAGGGTCAGGAGACTGAGTTCTTGTCAGCATTGGCAGCCGCATCCACGTTGGCGTTATTTTTCGTTTCCGGAGCACAACTCAATTTTATATCTTTTGGTTAACATGGCAATAGTTTAAAATTTGTCATTGAAGGGAAGGGTTGGTTTCCGGAGCAAAACAACATTACCTTCACCTATGATCTTCACCAAATTTGTTATACATCCTCTTTATTTTAGGTGCATCTGCCTTTTGGTGGTTTCAATTTCTGTTCAGTTTTATGTTTCATGGTTTCCATAGCAACATTTGGACCTTGTTCATTAAAGGGAATGGTTCGTATCAGGAGCATAACTCTGAAACTACTGGACACATTTTCACCAAACATCCTCTTCATATCATAAACATGCGCCTGTTGGGGGTCTAAGCTCTTTCAACTTTATTATTTTGGGTTTCTATGACAAGAGTTATAACTTTTCCATTTTGAAAAGTAAGGTTAGTTTGCATGACAAATTGCGAAAATGTTGATTAACTATTCCCATTAATGCAACCAAAACTATTTTGTAGTATGAAAAGAATGTGGTTTTAAATTAAAGTTCTAAAAAAGCAATAAGAATTATTTTTTAAAATTGTTGGGGTTAGTTTGCATGACAAATTGCACAAATGTTGATTAACTATTCCCATTAATTAAACCAAAACTATTTTGTTGTATGAAAAAAATGTGGTTTTTATTTGAGTTTTAAAAAAGCAATAAGAATTTTTTTTTTTAAATTGTTGTATTTTACAACAAACAATGTGCTTGGTTACCTTGAGTAAAAAATATACCAGGTTATCTATTCCCATAAAAATATAATATGTGCCAATTTATGTATAAAATCCCCAAACAAGGCACCAGCGACTGAATAGTTAAAGATTAATGTTTTTTCAAAACCCACATATTGCATTTGGCTTGTTGAAGTTATTTAAACTTTATTGATAAGGAAGAGGAGATATGATGAAGCAAAGCTGGTCCAAGATATATGTGTCTTTTCTCCTTAGTTATTTTTATTGAATCTGTGGAGAAGGTTTAATCATCTACTGTCTGTCAACATCCCCGTGAGGTATATTGGAATGACACCCAAGAACTCATTATCATCATGTATAGAACATGTCGACATAATGTAAAATTCAGCCATGGTATTCATTTTTCTTACACAAAATCAAGGTGTTCACACAAAAATGGCTGTCATTGGACTTTATGGAATCTCTCTACTTTGTTCTCTGACTATGGATGATCAGTTTGTGTAAGGAGATTTTTGATACTATCAAAATAATTCATATAGGTTTAACGTACAGTGTACAATTATCAGTGAATTTTTATTTTTTTTTAAATTGTTCATAAAACTTTCTTCTGCCCCTTAAATATGTACGTCATTTTCAGCAATAAACCTGAAACGCGCTTGAATATGCAGTTGCAAGTGCGTTGCCATAACAATTCTGCAATTGACAACAAAGCTCATGAATAACATTCGTAGGACAGTAGTTTGTAACAAGCAATGAAATGGCTCGTTTTCTCTCCAATAAACTCGAATATTTCGGGGTGTATTACAAAAAGAAAAGTCTCTAAGAAAAGTTAGGAAAAACCATTGTGAATGAATATTTAGATTTCAAACTTCAAGTTTGTTAAAAATAATTAAATACATGTATTCATCTAAAGCATGTCTATCTGTCTATCTGTAGTCCATCAAGTGGCCAATCTCAATACCTTATTTGGAGCTTGTAATTAATGTCAAATTCGAATGGCTGAGCTTTAAGACTACATTTTAAACATGACCTTTGGATAAGTGTTTGATTAACAGATTGAACTCAAACGAATCCAAATATTATTCCAAAATCGTTTGATTCCAAACATTTTATCAATAATTGACAATAACTGTTGAAAAAAAGGATGCCATTTCCAGGGCCAGATACTTCCTTATTTTGTAAGATAAGAGATGATTTGATGTGTGGAAGTCAAGTTGGTCACACAAATGATATTTTTGATGTCTGAAACCCATTGCCTATTGCCTAGTTTTGGCACTACAGCCATACTTATTTTGGGGGAAATTCAGTACCATTACCAATTTTATCGTTATTCATAAAATGTCTACATAGAGAAATTATTAACAAAATCTCCATTTTTATGTTACAAGTCATAAATTTATTTAACCGTAACTTTGCCATAGCATCATTTTTTACTTTTCGAATTTAGGGGGTGCTTAACTATTTTCCGTATTATATTATAAGTTTATACAATTAGAACAAAGGAACTTAAGGAAAATTCACTTATCTTTATTCACGAACTTCGTTTTCCCTTATAATATGCAAGATTTGTTTTCCAGAATTAACACTATTGGGATTTCATACTTTTAGTTCTTGTTTTATTTCTAAAAGGTACACTACATTTACCGATGTTGATGTTGATGTTTTTTATTTTGTGAACTCAGATCAGTTGTATATATATTGGCATTGTTTAAATACATTAACACAAGGGAGTGATATATAAGCTTCTCATAACTCAAATTGATTTGAATGATTCCTTTTTACTCAATAAACAAAATAACTGTCGTCTATAAGACATATCATATACAGTTTTCATAAAGTTTTATCACTTCTGTTTTCTTACAAAACACGGTTCATATACATAATTATCATACTATTATTCTACCAGTTGATAAATACTCAAAGGCCACATCAATAATTTCCAAGGTCAAATTATGAGAAATCCTAATGCTAAGTACAATTTGAAGCAACCACGGAGTGAGGGAGTGAATTAAGTGTGAACGTGTAGTCTTCTCCAACCAAAAGAGAGTCGAGAAATCAATGAGGATGGACGAGGGACCAGTTGGAAAGAAAGGTCAAATAAGGAATCACAGGCCGTTTCAAATTTGGTTGGCTTTTATCCTTCGAACTGTCCTGTCCTGTTCATTATTGATCGATTTAATGTCCATACCTGTGATCGATAATATTGCAAAACATTCAACTAATGACAAGAAACCATCCCCATAAGTGTTTATTGATGGCCAGCATATTTAGAAGGTATCTTATTTTCGTTTAAATCCTTTTATTTCAAAATGATATATATGATAAAGAAATGATTAACCTCGTGTGTTTCCGTATCATTAATATCATATAATAAGAATAAAAATATATGTATAATGCTCGCCAAAGGCTCGCATAATACAAATTTTATTCCTATTATATGATATTAATGATACGGAAACACACTTGGTTAATAATCTCTATTTATCAAATAGCTGGAGAAATGAATTTTATATCCGTTATCACTAAATTTTGAATGTGTATCAGTGATATGTTAAAGGGGCAGTAGCACGTTTTTAGGGGGAATATAAGGTGATGTCAGGAAAATGAAAATAAATGGTTCCAATTGAAAGACAATGTATTTAAACTAAATGAAGCAGTAATAATTCAAATATATAACGTAAAGTCTAGCCATGTGCGATTCCTTTTTCTTACTCAAAAAGAATTAAAGATGTTCACAAAAAATGACCGCCAATGGATTTTATGTGAATCCTCATACTTTTTCCTCTGACTATGGGTGATTGGCATGTGTAATGAAATTGTTGACACTGTCAATATAATACATTTAGCATTAACTAAAAATTATAAGTGAAATATTTCAAATATAA
This sequence comes from Steromphala cineraria, assembly GCA_916613615.1. Lineage (NCBI taxonomy): Eukaryota > Metazoa > Mollusca > Gastropoda > Trochida > Trochidae > Steromphala > Steromphala cineraria. The sequence continues at coordinate 15,486,795 of OU744720.1, read as the reverse complement.
AATTATCAATAGACGTGCTACTGCCCCTTTAATAGATGTGGCAGGTGGGTTCACATGGGAACAGTTGTATTGTCTTTTTCTTTTTATGCCAAAGGCTCGCATAATACAAATATTTTTATTCCTATTATATGTTATTAATGCTACGGAAACACACAAGGTAATAATTTCTTTATCATATATATCATTTTGAAATAAAAGAATTTAAACGAAAATAAGATACCTTCTAAAAATATGTTTGACCTAGATTTCGCGGAGTAATTGCTTTCACAATAAACCAAGGTGAAGGTCATATTGTCGGCGATGTACAGTTGTGAACAGTCTAGAAATATTCCTTCATGAAATGATTTTTTTCACAGTGATAGAAACGTGTCCTTCAATCTATGAACATTTTCAGTCTGATTTCCAATGCACGAGTAAACATTGTATTTTTTAATAACACAAAATGTGTAAGAACCAGTTGTCAACGTCGCTACAACAGGGGAAGTAACTCTAACTGCATTTTGAAAAGCTGCTTTGTCATTGTTGTTACGCCAGTTCAGTTACGGTATCCTTAGACTAAACGTCGACTATTTGCGAAGGTGAGGTTGTTGCGTTTGTAACTACGCTACTAGATAATGTGTATTATCACTAGAATATGATTTGTTTATGCTGATAAGTTGGTAACCGACACGACCAAACCGATCTATGCCTATGTTATGCACGAAAATAATTGAAGCACCTATTTTTTCGATAGCCGATATGGTAAGCTGCATATCGTTTTATTTGTAAACGCACAATGAAAATAACTTGAAATGCTTCAATAACCAAGCTATTTCTAAAATACGAATGCGTGATAAGTTTTGACAGATTTTGTTTACGATATTTTATTCGATAAAAAACCCACACAGCCTGAAAACTCCCGACGACGTTATCAATGTTTAGAGACCGGTTTACGACTCGCATGACATGCATGGAGTTTTGAGAAAATAGTTCGGGTTTTGACCTCATTTGCATTGTTATCAGAGATCTGATAACATGATTACAAGATGGGTTTATTACACAGATAACACTGCCCATTATATGATAAGGATGAATACATAACTAGGGAAAATATACATTGACTTTATTTTATAACATTATAAAATAGACTTCTATAGTAACAGGACAAGTAAAATATTTTCCCAAAATGTTGTTTGTTTTCGCAATAGGCAAAAACAGAATAAAGAAAAAACATTTGAGATCATTATCCTTACTATATTTCAGGAATATTAAAAATCTAAAACTTTGACGTCTACACACATTTGACAGGTTTTACAGAGATAAAAACAATTATGAAAATGTGTCAATGTCTTCATCCAGGTTTTTACTATGCATTATGTCTTCGTATGACATAAAAACCGGTCATAAAAAGTCTTCAATCCAATGTACCCAAAGATATTCTTTATGTGGAACAGTCGGCATAAGTGTGTTCTCCTGTGTTCTATTCCTGAATGCTTTTTTATTCCATATGTGTTGATTTTATAGTTGAATGAAGATGTTTAGGATTGAAGAAAAACGACTCTTTACGATGTTTTCGGTATGTAAATGTTTAGATTTTATAGTGCCAATGTATCCTTCGATATTGAAAAGCCACCCGAAGATCATGTCTTGTTGCTGTAGTTAATAATTGTTATTTTATCACAAAATATATTTACGAAGCGAAAGATCTGTCACACCGACATAGCGTTTCACTCACTCATTCAGTTCGCGCCAAAACTGACTTTCAAAAATGTAAAAGGAGCCGTTGCTTCACCTAGTTATAATTAAAAACAAAATTTGAATCTGATATCAATAAACATTCACAAGCTATATATTTTTTCATAAAACAATTTCCGATTAAATATTGAATTAATTCTATCAAAGTATTTTTTACCAAGAAGGGATAAATGGCGTTGCTTGACTGTCATTCATCACAACAGCAAAACTTTGCCTTCCGACTGCGTTTTATGATCTTAAAATTATATAATAAATAGACTATGTCATTGTTTTTGCCGAATATCATTTCTATCTCATCTCATGAAGTGAATAATATCACTTTCTCACTCCACTCGATGAGATAGAAATCATATTCGGCAAAAACAATGAAATAGTCTCTATATATATATATATGTCAATAGATAAACATGAAACAAAATGAGTAACTAGATTCAAAACGTTATTGCTTGTATATGTATAACAAATATTGGAATGTTGTGTTAAAAGTATGAAACATATGTAATTGGTGGAATAACAAAAATCGTAACAAGGAATGATATAGTCTATCAGCGGTTTAATCAGACTTACATATGTAGTTTTTTTAACAGTTCTATTGAACATTGGTACATTGTTTCATATATTGGGCCGTTGCATGGTGTTGAATCACGTCTTTGACATGAGCAAAAACACACCTCTATGTAAAATAAAAATACTCATTCCCTTACATACATATATAAGCTTAAGTATTTCGTATAGTTTCATTGAAGAGGCTATTGGGAATAGATAGTGACTTACTGTAAGATGTAAATTGAAAATTCGTCTTTATTCATTAAACACCATGAGGTTTAATATCATAATGGTATATCAAAAGCATCAAGTAAGATACTAGATATGAAGAAGTAAATAGTTAAAGTAATTCATATGAAAATGAAACAAGAGAGTTGTTCATTCCTTTACAAACATATGTAGCACTATGTAATTGGCAGCTCATATATTTCAATTCGACATACATCATACACTTCGTTTGACTGTCAACACCCTTTGTCATAACCAATGGTCCAAGGAACTATAGACTCATTAACAAAATCTATATGTTTCTGATGATATATCATCTCCCCTGACCAGAGGATCCACGTTTATCACAGCGGCTTGTTTGACTCTGCCTCCAGCTTATCTTGCAAAGATTGAAGAACATGTTGTATTGAAGGTTTTATTGATCTGAGCGAGAAGAGGGACCAGCATTAGGGGCAGCCAGTGCTCTTTAATACTGTGTCCGTCCGAGAACTTTGTATAGGTTTTTTAGCGTTCGTACAAAGAGAACATTGGGACCCGCTCCAAATATTATTTAGAGAATAAGATATGTCACTTATCTTTAATCATGTACTTTCATCATGATTTGCCGCGTGTTATTCTCATAAGATGTTGTCGCTTCTATTTTCTGTCACAACAAGGAAAGAGCATAAAAAGGCAACCTTTCTTCAAAACCATTTAAAAATATTAAAACCATGTCAGCTCATTTCGTATCAGTTGAAGATTGATATAGGTGTATCAATCTTAAAATAGTGATACTGTTCACGCAAAACCGAACAAAAGAAACCATTTACCTGAAACACTATTAATGCTAAGGTGAGGAGCGGTGATGTGGGGTTTGTCGATGCTTTCAAGCGTATTTAACTTATGTCACGGCTGCTTGTTTTATTGCAGGGAGAAAAAACGCAACACAATTGTGGCTATGCATTGTGGTGAAACCTGCAAGCAACAGCTGAAACTAGCAAACCATAGGTGGTACTACGATGAAATTCAGAATAGCATTGCACCCAAACCTGACTGCGTGTGAAACTGTTCTCTACTGCAGACAAAGTTGCCGAGCCCCTGGCGGGATTCGAACCACGGATCTTCTGATCAGAATCCGAATGCGCTAACCATTGCGCTATCCCGCTAATGAGAATACAATAAATGAAATAAATTTAACCCTTCAGACTCTATACTCATTGTACTTACAACCATCATTTCTTTAATATTTAAACAAAATCACATCATTAATACATTTAGGCAATGAAGCGAGAGGTATTTAATAGATAAATTCAATAAATCACACGTCTCACCTAACATTCTCATTCAGGGACTAGAGCTAGTTATTTGATATATGACTTTATCATGTTGATTGCCACCACCTGAAGTATTGTTGTTACAGTGATAACAAGTTAGCAAGTAATTATTAATCATTATATAAAGAACGCAGTTGAGACAATTTTCACTTTTCAATGTGAAAAGTGAATACAAAAGTCTGGAGAAGGGACAAAAGTATTTTCTTAATATGCAAGTGCAAAACGTTTTTTTCTAAAGAGAAACTAAAAACGTCAAGAGGGTCAAAGAAATTAGAGAAACCACCAGACTGTTGCAGACATCTTTTATTACAGCATTTTCTGAAATTGGGTCCTTTCCAGAATCCTCACTCATCATATAAAGATATTTTAGTGTCACTGTTGAAAATCAATTAGTGCCTCTGTCTCCCAAGTACATGTTCATGTAGTTAATAAGATACAGTTTTTGACGCGATGAAAAACTGAATGTGAATATTGAATATCTGACAGGTTCTTGAAAAGGGTTAGTATTTCGCTCAGTGATAATTTTCCCTAACGTTATTCACATTATACGGATGTTGCTCATTATATATGAAATGTATGGAATCATGTAATGAATGTTTGTGGGCTGATACGAGCACATGTATGTAAGAACTATTTTAGAAAGAACATCCAATGAGAATTGATATGAAGATGGTAGTTTTGAGAAAAGAAAATCTCATACTTTATTTAAGAAAACGCGAACATTTTGCAAAAATCGGTAAAAATCATACACATAAAAAATAAATATTTAAAACATAGTCATAGATATCATTATACTCAATTAATGTGACTGATTATTCAGTTTATGAAGTTTATTCATCATTAAGAACATAGAGTTGTTTGATTAACATAGTGTTCACTTGACATCGACACACAGGCATTCAAAAGATCTTGAAGATTAAGGATTAAGGATAACAATTTTCTATAACATACTTTAAAGTGATTAGCATAGTACTACAGGTCCACTTTATTTAGGGACACACGTATCAATACGGTAAAAAAATATAAAGACTTTGTTTTCTTATAATATAATAAGGGAACTTTATCATAAACTTTATTTCAAAAAATCTTTTTATATGTCGTCTACTGTGCCTGACATTTTCCTCGAGAATTTGTAAGTTACTGAAGAAATAAGGAAACCATCTTATTTTGACCCCATGCCTTTTTTTAAGAATGTCAACTATGGTCCTGTTTTTTTAGGTACATGTACATATTGATAGCATTAAAACTGTATAATCAATTCAATTTAACCCATTTTCCTACATTTGTATGTCTATTTTATAACACATTGCTTCTTGTTAAAACTAAACTCAAACTTAACAAAATGGCAGAGGTTAATATGTTTAGATATTAATATTGTTGCAGATTAAATATTTAATATCTCTGTTCCTTTTGAAACCGTTAGCATACAAATTACATAATCATTTGGCCTCAGATAACAAAAAGAACATTATTTATTGTGAAACTAATAATCCAATGTTGACTTCCGCAAACGTAAATCCAACTAGAACTTTAACGGGAATCAGAAATCAATACAAAGATCATGCAGTTTCTGGGCTCAAATAGGGCAGTTACCAAACGTTTGCTTTGAAAATTACCATTGGCAACAAAACTGCAATGACAGTGTGTATTAAAATATAGGGCGCCTACGGTCTCACGTCAGCTGATGTCCAATCATAGTGTCTTTTGGTTGCAGCTAGCTTCAACCAAAGTTGAGGCATGGACAATGTTATTCAATTAACATTATGTAAGCCAAAGTCATGAGACCACTTCAAACTTTCAGCCTTTGAAAAACGTATTAATTAAGTGTTGGTTCATATCACACATTTCGGAAATCAATACTGACCCAATGCAATTGACTAAATAACCACCTACGGGAGAGCATTTTTTTAAAATTAAACTAAAAAAATGCCAAGGCGGACAACAGAAGAGACACAAACCACCAGACTGGCCTAGTAATATTTTGTTTCAACATGGCAGTTTTAAGTAGATGCTGTTTATCTGCACGCCATCAAGTGGTCAATCTCAATGTCTAATTTGGAGCTTGTAATTAATGTCAAGTTCGAATGGCTGAGCAAGAAAGATATCTTTGAAAACTGACCCTTGGATTACGGATGTTTCAAGGAATGAGTGGATCCGCATGATCTTTAACCTTTAGATTGGTAAATCGAGGATGTGGAAATGACCCCGTCCGTCAGTGCAGATTTTTTCGTTCTGGGCAACAACTTTACGACCTAACTCATCGACACTTTAAACATGCAATAATCAACAGAAGTAGTAGTTCCTTTCTGGAGTAACAAATTGTCCCGACCTTTATATTAGCCATTTCCATAGAAACAGATGTTTCACATTTTCCCACTAGGAAATTGCCAACTCTGTCTCCTATTCATAATTCCCTCAATCATGTACTGTTTTAGTTACTGCAATGATGATTCTTTACACATTAAAGCAACTGCAGGATCCAACAAGGAAGATGTCAAGTAGATGAATCAAACAAATTAATTGTTTTTACCTTTGTTTTATAATGAATTGTGATAGTAATGGCGATAATGTGATAATCCTCAGTATAATATTATAGATAAGAAACCATCCCACGTGAAAGTGTTTATTAATAGCTGTTATAGCAAGATACCCCCTATGGGCATAACTTAATAAATAGAGGATTCTTAATGTTGTTTTCCAATCATCGAGTGCCATGGGTAAAGTTGATAGTTCACGAGTGGCCCAGCGAGATGAAATATGCCTGGTTTTTGGAAAACTACATTAAGTATTCTATTTATTATATGATTTTTTAAAGAAATATGTAATTAAAATGACTGTAAACTGGAAAGTTACCCCTTTTTGTTCACATGGCCGAAATAAGTTCCAGCACCTGACCAGTGACAACATAATATATCGTCACTGTTGCCTGATAGACAGTTTATTTCACTGATAAAACCAAGTATTTCATTGCTGATCATATAATAAAAACCTGTAATCTGTTGAGTGACCATCCATTACCACCATCTCTCATCTCACTCTATTTACAATAGACATAAGCACCAATATATTTGCGTAAATGCATCTATATGCATTCAAGAACTACAACAAATACGTGTGTGTCCTTACTAAATGCACCCTTGATGAGCCCTTGCTTTGGAAATCCTATTTATGAGAATGATCTTTTCCAAGATAAAACAACGAATTCCTGAAAATGATAAAAGTGTAAATGAAAGAAAGCAATAAACATTTAAAAGATGAAAGTACATTTTGTTGTTAATTTTCCTTGCAATAATACATGGCTCATATAACTTGTATGTAGTAACTGTTGCCTTACTATGCATTTAAAAAAAAGACCATACTGTATGTTTACAAAAAATGTCAAACTTATAATTAAAAAACGAGCTAACTAATGCATTTATCGAAATTGTCTCCAAAAATTATTTTGTGTGTATCATATACCCTTCAAAAAAAGAAACGCATAGTATATTTTGAAATTTTTAGACTTCTGTCAAAATGTATATAACACTAAAACTGTCATATCTCTTCTCTGAACGTAATACTTACATGATTATTTACCACTTTTGTGCAAAAAAGAAGACATTTTAGCGATTTCGATCTTTAAAGAAGCAATTGAAAACTTTTTTGTAAAACCTCTGCTTAGGAAAATCTGTAAAGCAAAAACGCCATGTAGAAAGCATAAAAGCATGTGGAACTAATAACTTACAAAAGGTAAATATGGTTTCAATTTATTTATTCGTTTAACATGAAATAAGGATAAAATTAAACAATGTCAAAGTGAAGAAAATAGGAAACATCGCTGTACGTCAAATTTAAACTTCAGTTTCAAAATATGCTCTCATTTTAAATAAGAATGATCATTAGGGCACAATATTTAGTCATATTTAGTCGTTTCCTCCTGGCCCATTTTCGGCAAAATGAAGCCAATATTTGTGAGACCAAGAGTGCTATCAAAGCCAAAATTATCTACATCCGGGTCAAGCACTTGCGTCATCGTCTGCCCTCAGCAATACAGATTACATAAAAGATACATGTTTTGTGAACAAAAAGTCGACAAAACTTTAGGGAGCAGTTTCCGTGACGTGGATATTCGACCAAGAGAGCTAGTTATCGGCCCTGTTTTGAGAAACTTCAAAATGTTCAATCGCCGTCAAAGGTGTTTTAAAACCCGGAGGATTAATTTTTTAATCTTAAGTAAAGACTGGTTTGATGATCAACCTCACTATCATCCAACATTGTGAAATGAAAAACAGCGTTTCTCAGTATTGTTTACTTTCTGAAAATTTAAATTTGGCCTTTACTTTTATTTGAAAGGTCAACAGAGTTGGTTTAGAGGGTGTTATAAAGTATGTTTCTATAATAAGCACGCAAGATCTGCTTAATTCGTTGTTTTAAGAGATTTTGACTGCTAGTCTTAACATCAGCAACACTCACGAACGTCAAATGCAATAAGTTTTTGGTCTGATAGGGGGAGTTTTGAAGTATGAGAGCGTTCAAAAACATACAGAACTCCGCTTGGTCTACGTCTATGTCAAGATCAAGGTCAAAATCCTGCACTTACTCCCTCAAACACAAGATCAAAACCCCTTTAGAACATAAATGTTATGAACTTTATAAACGTTCACGTCAACGTCATGTTACGTTTTGGACACTTCAACATCAATCAATCACAATACGGGAAGGGTGAAGCAGAACTTTGTAAAGGAGACATTTTTACCTTTTGCATTCATTGCCAGAGATATGTCAATCAAGAATTGCTCTATATTATAACAAAACAATAAACTGACTTTAGCGCCAAATTTTGGATAAATAACATACAAGAACACACCAAAAACTGATGTCAACGTGTTTGTCAACACTTTGTCTACAGCCTTGTTAAATTTCACTTTCTTATCATTGAAAGTATGGGATAACTAAATGATAACATATTCTAAGAAAATTATTCATGCGTTTCTTTTTTTGAAGAGTATATATTGTCTAAGACAGATTCAAATCTGAAGATATCATTCGTCTAGAAACAAATTTGGTACGGAATTAGATATCTATATATAAGGCCAAAGTCTGGAATCATGACCCACGATTAATTGAAAAACAAAACCAGTAGATTTTTGTTTTAGATTTGAAATTAGTTATGTGAAACAGATTTTTTTCAATACTCTGCTTTCATGTCTTTGTTTGCAAGTTGGGCATAAGAATATCTGCAAATGTATGTCAAAGGAACCTTTCGGAATATTGAGGTAAAGGTGTGCATAAATCGTTCGCCGTGAATACATCTACTCTATTTTTAATACTCCACATGTCATGTTTATTAAGTAAAAAAAGCACATAAGATTTATTATCATACATTATTTACACATGATAAAATTTAATTCGTTTTGAGCAACAGGCACAACAAAAGTATAAAACGATTAGTGTAAAATGTATTATCCTCTATTTCAAAAGTTCAAAAAGTGTTATGATTTCAAAATATGTCATTATCATGTTTACTACATTAAGTTCATTTTCTTTGTTTTTACGGGAGAGTCTTCAAAAAAATGACAGATACAGATTTAGACTTTAATTAAGGTTAAAACACGAGGGTAAGGTTAAGCTTTGGATTTCAAAATCTGAGGAAAGCAAGAAAGAAAACGAAGCTTTCTTTCCGAGGGTTTTGGAACCCCAAGCATAACCCAGGTCGAGTGTTTTAACTAACTTAAATACCGTAGTTAAAGATTTATTAAAAACCCACAACCATATGTCAACACTGTAGTATTTGTAATCACATCTATAGACTAAAAGCATATAGACAGCAAGAATGAGACAAAAAAAACGTCAAGGATTTATATCTGTCTTAACTTTCATTATTGGATTCGATTACTTTATAATTTCGATTTTTCTGAATATTAGTTTCCAAACAGTGTGTTTAGCCGAATGTAATTGAAATAGCGCAAAATGTACGTGCATGACATTCTTCGAAGCGTACAATTTTACAAATGACACTAATGGACATGGTATTTGGATCTTAAAAATGTATCACAAGTAAAAAGCTAAATCATTATTAATATTAATTATCAATGTTTGTATGTATTCAAAAGTGGAAATAAAAGCGCAATGGATAATAAAATAGTTTAGGACCGCAAAAACACTGAAATGTCAAACTCAATCAATAGATTATTTAACACAGCCTTCAATTCTATCTGGCCCGTCAGATTAGTGGTTATTGCTTGCTTACAGTTCCAAAGGTTGGGGGCTGGGACTTTTTACAAAAACTATCGACTGAGGTTATGTTATACATTTGAATATAAAACTATGACTTTTAGATATAAAAACCTTCCAACCTCGGAGTGGGTATTACATATGAACATAATATTCTGACATCCCGATGTAAAACCTCCTGTGAGGTTATTACGAGAAAACAAGAGACCTCCAAAATAATAGACGAAATACCAAGCATAGCGGCGTCCTCAAATCCAGCAAAGATCGATATTACACATGCTCTGCTAGAAAATGTCTTCTTTGCCTTTATGCATGCCCTCATTTAATACATATTCATGTAAAACAATTTGAAAATGCATTTTCATAAACTGTCAGGCAAAAAGGTTCACACTTCAGTTGAAGTTATCATATGTCATATTATCAATAACAAATATTTCGAGTTGTTGATGCCATATTCTTAAACTGATAAGATCTAGAGTAGAATCAACGTATAATAATACTTTAAAGAGTTTTTTTGAAATGACAATAAATTATTCCCAAATTATTTGTTATATGACACACATCTTCATCAACAAAAAAGTCATATTCCATGTGAAAATAAGGAAAAGTGCCTATATTTTCACATATTGACAACATTTTGAACATGGTAGGTTATGAAAGTGTAAATTGTACCTCTGCCTGCATTAAACATATTTAACAAATTATTAATCAGACACCAAATACTGCAAATATGTGTTATTGTAAACGTGCTTTTATCAAATACCTCACATGTCTCTTAGATATCAAGTAGATTTAAACAAATTGTGGTGTGTAGTTTCTTTTGCTTGGCGGTTCATAACTTTCTTATAACAATATATCTTATATGTCTATGGTTAAAAGAAATGTGCAACTAAAATTATATCAACCATGCTAAAGTCTTGTGTTGGTAAATGGTAAGAAGGCAAAGGCTTCATATAATAATTGGTAGTTACATGTTATGATATTTTAGTGTAATGATGTGTATCAAGTGGATAACAAAAACTTATGTAAAAATAAATCAAGTGGCAATGAGTAGGGGTACCATTATTTTAAATTATATACATTTTTTTTTGTAATATCCCCTCCCCTATTTCAACAGACTAGATGACCAACAGCTGTCATTTTATCAATTTTCTCGAAAACATGACCTCACCCAAATCGTGGCGTATATCTTAAGTTTCACGAGATTAATACGGTCTACCGTAGCATCTTTGTAACAGAGTTGCCACCTTTTGAACATCTGATCGAACGTGTAATATTACAATACTGTAGGTTACATTTTACTTGCATGTCTTTTATGAATCTTGTTGATGTAGTTGCTTTTGGCAAAATCACGATAGCTTTCATAACTATTGACTGTATATTTCCATAGATTATCGTTAATTTTACCTTTACCAAGAACAAAGATGATACATCGATTCCATTTGAAAGTCATGGTGAGAATTGTACCTATGTTTTCACTTCCCCTTGCAATTAAACAAAGGAACAAAGGAATTAATCATGTTTGAATATAGATAATAATATATATTGTAGACTTGACGGGGTCTGATGGGTGAGATCGAGAGACCTTTGTCTTTGGTTTGTATTCCAAATGTTTATGGCCGAAAAGAGCAGGTGATGTGATGCCTACTTAACATTGCAAGACATGTAACTCATATTCACATTCAAAGTACACAGAATACTTCCACAAATTCAGTGACAAGAATTGTTAAGTTAAGATTTAAAATTTTATATACAAAACTTTTCAAAATGAAATAAATTCTATGCAGTTCTCATTTTCATGAATTTAAATCACCTTTTATGTCTGTACATCATTGGGGACATTGTGTCTCATTTCGACAATAATGAGTAGACAATTGTAGTGTATTCATTTTGAAATAAACCTAAAATGAAAAAAAAATCAATTGTAAAATATCAAATATATTTGAAATAACATTAGTGAATCAAGACATTATGTGCGTTATATTGGCACCATCCATTACTTTTATTTTAAAGTATTCACATAATGAAAACATTAGGGCAATGTAGTGAGATGGATCGTTCTTGATCAATAAATCACATGTCTCATTTAACAGCATGTTTCACACAAACAAGAGTCGGGAGTTTGATATACGACTTTATGATGTTGATTGCCACCATCTGGCGTTTTGTTATTCCACTGATAACATATCAATCAATAACTATAAATTCATTCAAAAGAAAGCAGTTAATATTATGCACACTTTCAGTGAACAGTGATCAGAGATATATATGGGAAACAACTGGGATAGGAAATCCTTGAAATTGAAACCAGATCTATGTCTGTTAAGTCTAGCTTCATGCATTAGAAAGTACTAAACCTAAGTTTTGCTTAATCTTGAAACATAGATAATAGGATGGAAGACAAACACAGAAAAAAAAGCAACATACCATCAAAATAAAATTTTGTAAAATGGATATCTTACCTCTGACATGCGGTTATAATTAAATTTATGTTAAATACGAGTAACCCTTTTCTTCCACGATGAAGCATTGATACATAAACATTTCTATTGTTAGCCTTTATTTGTTATAGTTAACACGATACAGTTTAAGGGTCGTGTTTTCATCTACACTGTCTATTCATAATAACACTACCTCATTATCAGTTTCTTATAAAATCCTCTGTATGCCTTCTATCGAAAAAATAGCAATAATAAACAGATAATTCTGCTTCTGTGCAACCTCCCTGCCGGGAGCAGATGATATTACAAGAGTGGAATTCCTTCAAATTGTCCATTGTTTCATTTTGCTTAAACGTTCAAGCAGTAGATTATTATTATGAAAGTAAAACATAAAACATTCAAATGAACAAAATTATTATGTTTTAATGTAACTCTACACTTGCTCTGCTCTATTTGATATAATATTATATCACATATTATTAGTAAAACATTCCTATTCGAATATCTGATTTGAAAGAAAACAGGCGACTACATCTACGTAAAAAGTACTTTTAACAAAGATACACGCCATTTCGAACTTTATCAAAACGTTTTTTCTGCAAATTAACAAAATTAAATGGTCAATGTTGAATACAGTTTGATTGATGCATTGAATAGAACCTTGCCGATATACAGTAATGAGAATTACCACATTATTAGGAAATACTGTTTTCACCAAATTGATAATTGTAAAGCAAACTATCGAATTGTAAATAAAAGTCATGAAATCACATACTTATATCTCGTTATCTAATTATAACGTTCAGTAATTTAGGAGATAAACATACTGTGTCTGGAAATCAGCAGCATATAACGGAATTATTAAAGCTCTAAATTTTATTAAAAGTCGAACGTGTAGCATGAACTGTTTTCGTGTATGTTACCGGTTTTGACAGACTTCAAGCGTTAAGCATGTGGAAAATTTATAATTTATGTACATACAACGCAATAATTGCATATTTTGTGAAAATTTCCGAAACAACTGCAATATTTGAGTCCTACTTGTTGCTAGGCAACAAATGGATTCTTGCGCATCAGACGAAGTAAACAGAGCACCGTATAACCAAATTATACGCCCTCTTATTTTTCACAGTAGCCAATCAGTATTTTGCACATTTATGGTAGAATACTGTATATAACATGAAAATGCGTTCGCAGTTTTTGATGTGACTAAGATAATCCTTTAATATTATAAGCTCCCTATTTTGGTAATATTAAACCAAAATGACTAAAAGCAAGTTCTTAAACTAACTAAGCCAATAAATCCAAACCCTGTATGTCTTACAGCACCAGAAGTGAGGTAATAACATTTGTCACTGTCACCTTCACAAGGTGGGTAAATGTCATACTGGTTTCTTAAATGTAGGCTTAAAGGTGTAATAACCACTCTCTGTCTGTCAACTTCTCCTTATGGTTTGTTGAATAGATTCTTCAAACATGAAAGCCATTAAACAAACACCACATCTGCCTATATTAACTTCACGAGTGTTTAACAAAGATCAATGGTATAATCAATTCATTAGGATATCTTCAGTTCCCAGCTTGCCAGACAGATAAGGGTCAATTGATACAATTATGCAATACTAGACTGTTATATAAGGATGCATATTAGTAGCGAAAAGATTGTTATTAATAAAGTTAAAAGTTTTGCTGGTATCAGTGTATTAATTCATTAATCATAAGAACATGTAAACATAAGTGTTTGGTTATCTATTTGAATTGAAAACAATCGGAAGTCAGTACAAAGACCTTCAATGGCTCAAATAAGGCGGTAACTAAAAGTTTACTTTGAATCAAATTAGCAAATTGCCATTGGCAATAAAGTAAAATTTCAAACCGCTGATAATAGTGTCTTGTATACATCGGGTGCCTGTTGCCTGTTGCCTGTTGCTTCTTGCTCCACTCTTTGTCATCCTCACTCACAGTGTCTTGCAAGTTTTTCAATCAAGTATCGAGTTGAAGTGAGGTTTTGTTATGAGTTTTGTTTTGACTTTACTCAAAGTTCTCATCAGGTTTCATTATGATGTCAATTTTAAGTTTACCCAAAGTTCTCTTCTACTATGGGCTTGGTTGAAATGCCTGCATCATAGAGTCACGTCATTAGAGACAAATATGTGGTTACAGCTTAGAGTTTGATTACTTGTGTGTACGCATTCTTCTTGGAAGATAACACCAGATAGATATGTGGGATAGCAAAGCAGATCTAGTTATCTTGTAGCGTTGACATGTGATCATTTTGATACATGTAATCATTTTCATTTATCCACACAAATCGTAATAAGATGGATCAATAATAATTATAAAATCAATAATATTCGTAATATTAAAGCATATATCGAAGCATTAAATAGAAAAATAATAATAGCTGGTTACACTAGTGATCAATAAATTCGGAAATTAACACGCTAAATGACTTGATGAGGATTTACCGAGTGAACGGTGATCATTCAAGCCTCTAGGCATAACAATTTGGTCTTAAGCAAACACTTGCATGTATCGTACTAGAAGATGGACAAGAATGGGAAATCAATGGAAGGACTCTGCAATTCATTAGCTCAAATAACCTGGTAGCCAAAGGTATGTTTTCAAATTGAATTGGGTAAAGTGCTATTTGCGACAAAGGAAGACAGCAACTGCTAAAGATAGATTGTTTTAAACATTGGTCACAAGTATTTTCCTCTGGTTCCATGCCATCTGATGCTCAATCAGTGTCTTTCAGCTTCACGCATTTTAAATATAGGACTTGTAAACAGGATTTTGTAATGCATGGGGTGTTTTTGTAAGTGATCCCACATAAATGAAGTCCATTGGAAACCGTTAATCCATTTCTTATGTTACAAGTGTCCATTTTCTGATTGGCCGAGGCATATTATCATCGACACTGATCAAACCTTAAGGAAAATGATTCTCTGAACACTAGAAGGGCAATAACATCACCAGCCAATGTTTCATATATTATTAATATCATATACTTATTGTTTAGAAACAAACTTCGGAAAAATTAATCTTTGAACAATTATTTTCAAATACTGAACATCTTTGAAAACGCACCATCTGTAAATTTTGAATTATGGTAATATTATTATTTTTAGAGTATAAATTAAGGTTGGAAATGTTGCTAATAACACAAAAGACCATAACAAAACGACATATAGCCGAGAACGGATTGCCCGAACACATCATCGAACAAATTACATGAAAACAACAAAATGCATGCACAACACACAGGAACAGCACACATTGCATGCGGAAAACATGCTGAGTCGGGGTATAAATAACTGTCAGCATTAAATCATCCTCATTTCAGCTGTACCTGTCAAAGTAAAGTTTATATTGCAATGCCAAGATTGTCAGCAGAGGAACGAGAACGCGCCTTGGGCATGTTGCAAGTTGGCACATCAATGTGACAATGCTTTGCAACAAGAGTGGAATGGAATTCCTCAGAACATTATTCAAAGCTTATCCGCTCAATGAGGAGACGGTGCACACCCTGTGTTGCTGTTAACGGTGGTCATACACGTTACTCACTTTCCATTTGGACACCCCCTTTCTTTCATGGTCAACTGAATTAAAACTTTACCGTTTTGTTTGATTTGTTCTTGTTTCTTTTCTTTACCAAACATTGGTCTACAAACGTATGGCCAATATACACAGATTGCTCGCTTATGCTCTTGGAAATCCAAACTATTAAAGGTGGTGCGTTTTCAAAGATGTTCAGTTTATAATTGAAACCTTTATAAATCATATAATAAAACAGTTTGTGACTTCAGTTATCGGTAAATCAAATGATTTATTGACCTTGGAAAGTTATGTTCACCTCGGCTATCACCTCGTTGAACAAAACCGTTCCGCGGCCAATAAAGCACTTAGTTCACCAATGGTATATTGTCAACTCATCATAGATCCAAATAATCGTGTTTCCATTTCTGACAAAATAAAAATAACATGTGTTATCATAATAGATATAGTTGAAATATAAAAATTATGATACAGCATCATATCAAAATGGGTGGTTCAGAGTTATAGTTAAATATTACTACTACATTGTTCATCGAAATAGCTTTTCTTACATTTTATATTAGTTTACTCATACTATAATTTGAATGTCCCCTGCAAACAATTCACGTTATAAGCAAGGTGTAAGTTTTATTGACTTATTTAAAAAAAAAAGATGAATTGCTATCAGCAATAAGGCTCACAACCAACCTACATGTTACTGAATCATGCACGTTCGTCTGTTTTTTTAATTTTGAAACAGTCAGGAGACATATATATTTTGGTATTGCCGTCCGCGTCCACGTTGGCGTCCCTATTCGTTTCCGGAGCATAACTCAATTTTATACCTTTTGGTGTCCATGGCAATAGTTTGCACTTTGTCATTGAAGGGAAAGGTTGGTTTCTTGGGCATAACTATATTACCAATCTTCACCAAATTTGTTATACATCTTCTTTATGTTATGTATATGTGCCTTTTGGTGGTTTCAATTCACTTTCAGTTTTATATTTTATGGCTTCCAATTGAACATTTGGACTTTGTCATTAAAGGAAAGGGTTAGTTTCAGGAGCATAACTTTAAAACTACAAAACCTATCTTCACCAAATTATATATACATTCTCTTCATACCATGTAGATGTGCCTTTTGATTTTTTCAACTTGTTTTTAGTTATATATTTTTGGGTTTCCATGGGAACAGTTTGGACTTTATTCATTAATGGGAATGGTTAGTATCTGGAGCCTAACTCTGAAACTACTGAAACAATTTTCACAAAATTTGATATACATTCTCTTCATATCATAAACATGTGCCTTTTTGGGGGTTTAAGCTTCTTTCAACTTTATAATTTTGGGTAACTATGGCAACAGTTTGAACTTTTTCATTATGAAGGGTAGGGTTAGTTTGCACGACAAACTGCAAATGTTGATTAACTATTCCTATCAATGCAACCAAAACTTACAATTAATGTTGTTTTATGAAAAAATACTTATAGTTTTAATTTGAGTTTCAACAAAAACAAATTCAGCTGACATGTTGTATGGGAGAGCCATCTGCTTTTACCAGTTAAAACACTTTCCAGTTTGTGATGCCTTAATTGCTTCATATATATAGAAAGGTAAAAAATAATGTTAAATGATTTTATATCTGGAGAGATATCTGATATTATGTAACAATGTTCGACTTCATGTTTTCATTCAACATTATCTGTCAATTGTATCATGTGAACCTGTTGCAACAAAAACGAAGAAGCATGAATTCGTGAAGTACACAGATGTTTGTACTTTATAACAAACAAGGATACACCTTTAATGAAAAATGAACACTAGAATGAATTGACACCTCCCCAAAATTTATGTTGAGTTGATCTACAAGTCACTAACAAAACCCGATCCCTATTGTGAGTAGTAAATTGATTCATTTATGTACGAAACTTTAAGATTGTTTCCAGTTAAAAGACTCTTCAATATCATTATCTTTAATAGACACAAAAGACATCTCAAATGAGTTTGGGAAAAGTCAACGAAATTTTACGTCAGATAAATGCTGTAATGTGCATGCCCGAAGAACCAATGTAACACTTTTATAGATACGCATCGTTCGCATAATTCGCTTGCTACTAAACGAATTATTTGTTATGTAGGTCTTAATTTCTTTATGCCAAGAAAATGTGAAAAGTTGTTAATGAGAACATCCTTTACGCTCAACAGCCATGGATACCTGAGTGGTTCTTTGCCTGGACAGGGTCGTCATTCTCATTTGCTTCCAAATGATAAGATATTTTAGCGCAAATAGATACTGTCTCTTCTAAATAAGTATCATATTGTAGACCCTTTTAGCGTCAAGTATCAAATCTTTATTAGAGAAAAACATTTTAAAGTCAAACAGAAAGATAGCTTTCGACAAGAATACAGGAATATCATTCAAAGTTCGTGTACAAAGGCTATACTATTTTACTACGTAAATCCAGCCAGAAGATGAAAAAAATCGGAAATCAATACATGTGCCCAGCAATTCATTACCTCAAATACCATGGAAACTAAAAGAGTACTTTTAAATTAGATGGATAAAGTGCCATTGTCGATCGACTAGGACTAAACATCTAAATACGTGTTACACGGCGCAGTGTATGCTTGCATCCATTACCCACACCATCTAAGGCTTGAAACACCACAGCGTCAGCTAATTGTCATTCAAATCAAGAAAAAACAGGTTAATTGATAGATGAAGGTGGGACCTTTGTCATTCTAATAAACACACACATCAGAATTTTCTTTCTTGTTTGATATTGAATAACATAATTTTATGTTTTATTTGGGTCAAATCTGGTAACAAAACATAGAATACATGTTTGCTAGGAAAACCGCCATAATGATAAAACAATCATTTTGACATTTGTGTTGTATTTGAATTTATGTTATGAACTTGACAAGAAAACAATCCTGTAAATGAAATAAGATAAAAAAAAACCTTTGAAATGACAAAGAATTCTATAACCTCCAAAATTTGTTAATAAGTTTTTTAAAATAATGTAACCTGTTTGCATGACAATATTTCGAGGGCAATATCTCCATTCACTTGATATGGTACAAGGCTGTATAAAAATATCATTTTTGTTTTACTTTTAATTTTGATATAGTCGGAATAGATAAAATGAGATTAATTTGCCAAATTGTTCACTTTAATGTGTACATTTTGCCTTGCATATTTAAGTCTTGTCATTATTTAACTTACCTGTAATAAATGACCGCTCCCTGAAGTAGCATACGGCACCACTCATTCACAAGACTTCCCACACACAAGTGTCGTGTAAAATAAATGATATGCCCTAGTAACAACAGAATTAAAATTAGCAACACAAATAAACAAAAAAATTGAGCCGAAAACATCATGTCTGCCGCAGAGATTTGTGGGGGACATAGTAACTGATTTTTTACCAGAGACGAGATTAAAGACAGCTGATGTCATTAACTTTTTTTTACTTCCAGCAAGCGTTGAAAATCCCATAAATTGATTACATTAAGGCTTGAATCATGAACCATCACTATATGTATGTCAACCTCTTCCTTGAATATGCTGTCTGACCAGACCTGTTCCTTATTAAGTAAACATTACATATATATAGATTTGCTTTGTATGGGGTATCAGGAATCATAAGCTCCAGCAATACTTTACCGGAACATCTTTCAAATCGAGTGTCATTCCTAAAACCACAACAAGAAAACAAATGCAAAGTAATTATTACATATGACATTGTATATATTTTTCAATTTTACTTTACTGAAATATATAGTCCGTCAGCAAAATAAATGGGAAAACTTGACACTTCAGTTCAAATTTGAAGGAAAATATAGCTACATGTGCCATTGCATCTCATCTCATAGGTCCATCTTGGCAGTCAAAAATAATAATGTCTATCAACGAAGATAATACCTCTTTATTTAGTAGTAGACGTCCCAACCAGTGGACAAATAATATAATAGCAGGTCGTAGTATATGTTTCGGAATGATCATGACAGCGAATCTGAATACTTCAAACAATTATTATGACACGAACTTTCATTTGTATACAAAAAATTCGTCATCAAAAATATTTCTTATTTATTTCCTATAATTTGCAGTGCCATGCATGTGCAATTTTATTCTGTGTAGTTGTTAAATATACATTTGTGACTTTATTCAATACATATAACCATGTTTACTTATTGCATAGATATAAGGAAAAATAGTGAAATATATACTTTGTTATCAAAAGGGGGGGGGGGGGCCTTTTTAACATTACAATATATTTTGTACTACCGATGTGGCAGATTTTCTGGGATTGAAATATACTAACTGTTGTTTTTAATTTTTAGCTTATCTGGCCTGTAAGGCCCGATGGGCTTATGGCATGGCATGGTGTCCAGCGTCCGTCCGTCCGGCGGTCCATCCGTCGGTCCATCCGTCCGTCCGTAAACGTTGTGGAATTTCGACTTCTTATCCAGAACCATAAAGCTGAAACTTTGTGTACAGACTCCTTGGCTAGTGAGGATTATAAATTGTAGCTTTGGTCGCCCTGTGACCCCTAATAAGGGCCACAGGGGCCACACCCTAAAAACCTATTTTCATCTTCTTCTCCAGAACCATGAGGCATAGAAAGCTGAAACTTTGTGTACAGACTCCTTGACTAGTAAAGATTATAAATTGTAGCTTTGGTGGCCCTGTGACCCCTAATAAGGGCCACATATGCCACGCCCTGAAAACCTATTTTAATCTTCTTCTCCTGAACCATAAGGCCTAGAAATCTGAAACTTTGTGTACAGACTCCTTGGCTAGTGAGGATTATAAATTGTAGCTTCGGAAGCCCTGTGACCCCAAATAAGGGCCACAGGGGCCACGCCCTAAAAACCTATTTTTACCTTCTTCTCCAGAACCATAGGGCCTAGAAAGCTGAAACTTTGTCTATAGCCTCTTTGAAGAGTGAGGATTATAAATTGTAGCTTTAGTGGCCCTGTGACCCCTAATAATGGCCACAGGGGCCGCGCCCTAACAACCTATTTTCATCTTCTTCTCCAGAACCATGAGGCATAGAAAGCTGAAACTTTGTGTACAGACTCCTTGACTAGTAAAGATTATAAATTGTAGCTTTGGTGGCCCTGTGACCCCTAATAAGGGCCACATATGCCACGCCCTGAAAACCTATTTTCATCTTCTTCTCCTGAACCATAAGGCCTAGAAATCTGAAACTTTGTGTACAGACTCCTTGGCTAGTGAGGATTATAAATTGTAGCTTCGGAAGCCCTGTGACCCCAAATAAGGGCCACAGGGGCCACGCCCTAAAAACCTATTTTTACCTTCTTCTCCAGAACCATAGGGCCTAGAAAGCTGAAACTTTGTCTATAGCCTCTTTGAAGAGTGAGGATTATAAATTGTAGCTTTAGTGGCCCTGTGACCCCTAATAATGGCCACAGGGGCCGCGCCCTAACAACCTATTTTCATCTTCTTCTCCAGAACCATGAGGCATAGAAAGCTGAAACTTTGTGTACAGACTCCTTGGCCAGTGAGGATTATAAATTGTAGCTTTGGTAGCCCTGTGACCCCTAATAAGGGCCACAGGGGCCACGCCCTAAAAACCTATTTTTACCTTCTTCTCCAGAACCATAAGGCATAGAAAGCTGAAACTTTGTGTATAGCCTCTTTGAAGAGTGAGGAATATAAATTGTTGCTTTGGTGGCCCTGTGACCCCTAATAAGGGCCACAGGGGCCACACCCTAAAAACCTATTTTAATATTCTTCTCCAGAACCATGAGGCATAGAAAGCTGAAACTTTGTGTACAGACTCCTTGGCTAGTGAGGATTATAAATTGTAGCTTTGGTAGCCCTGTGACCCCTAATAAGGGCCACAGGGGCCACGCCCTAAAAACGTATTTTCATCTTCTCCAGAACCATAAGGCCTAGTAAGCTGAAACTTTGTGTACAGACTCCTTGGCTAGTGAGGATTATAAATTGTAGCTTCAGTAGCCCTGTGACCCCAAATAAGGGCCACAGGGGCCACGCCCTAAAAACCTATTTTTACCTTCTTCTCCAGAACCATAAGGCATAGAAAGCTGAAACTTTGTGTATAGCCTCTTTGAAGAGTGGGGAATATAAATTGTAGCTTTGGTGGCCCTGTGACCTCTAATAAGGGCCACAGGGGCCACGCCCTAAAAACCTATTTTCATAGTCTTTTCCGGAAGCATAAGGCCTAGAAAGCTGAAACTTTGTGTACAGACTCCTTGACTGGTGAAGATTATATATGGTAGCTTTGGTGGCACCTGTGACCCCTAATAAGGGCCACAGGGGCCACGCCCTAAAAACCTATTTTCATAGTCTTTTCCGGAAGCATAAGGCCTAGAAAGCTGAAACTTTGTGTACAGACTCCTTGACTAGTGAGGATTATGAATTGTAGCTTTGGTGACTCTGTGGCCCCTAATAAAGGCAACATGAACGTCTTTCAAATCTATTTTCATCTACTTCTCCTGAAGTATAAGGCCTATAAAACTGAAACTTGTCGCCTATACATATACTTAATTTTATGATTGGTGCCCCTGTGGCCTCTACAAAGGGGGAATCACATTGGCCACACTCTACAGCATAATTGATGATGAAGCCTGATGAGCTCTATTTTTTCTATGCTTTGAATAAAAAACATCCATGGACCTGTTTCAGGCCAGGAAGATAATATGAGTTTGACATATCACACTGGTATATTCCAGATGTGACATGACCGCAAAATATCTTCAGCAGGTGTAGATACATTGTCATTATTACTCGAACACCATCTGGGTAGAGACAATATGTCCAAAATCAATAGCCACCAATTGATGAGTTACAATAAGGTCAGGAAAAGAGATTAACTGTAGAGGAGACAGATATTCAAAACTCAATCACAACTTCGGAAGGAACAGTGTGTAATACAATACCTCCTACACTGTACTACATTTTCTTTAATTGAATGTCAAACTATATTTGTCAGATAAATTTCAATGAGGAAGCTATGGGTGTATCCGACTTACAATCGATTTGATGCAAAACAAAAAGATGATCCAGAACTTTTGCCCAGAGAATATCTGTTTTGGAAGCCTTTATTTGGTTTTTATCGCGTTCAGGGTAGTCAAGAAGGCATTCTATTTGATTTTGATATTATTGTCATAATAAGTGTTTGCTAATTGTGTTATGGCAACGGTTATTTTCTTCTAAACTTCTGCATCTTTAGTATAACGATTCTTTAAAAACAATTCACTACTGTTTGAATAAAAATGTCGCAAACAAAAGCATTACAATGGTCAGCGTAACCGTGTAGGATCACATTTAATGACAGGACAGGGTTCCTGCATTTTCAATCAAGATGAATCAATTTTGTCTTCTTTAGGATTTTAATGTCTCATGAGACTTATGAGAGTTACAATCACTAGGTGACTGTCAACGTCTTCCCAAAGTATCTCGCAAAAAAATTAGAAACTTATTAATGATTAAACAATCTATGGTGTTTTATAACTCCCAACATGTACGATTGGCCGCCTGGCGACTAAACAAAAGTGACGAAGTCACATACTTATCCCTACAAAATCCATCATGATGTTCAGTATATTTGTTATTATTGCATATAACATGAATATGCATTTGCACTTTTGCATTTCACATCATTTCTATCTGTGAGCGTCTTGTTTATATATTCTAATTCACTTCAATGAAATCAATCAACAATGATTTGATATGACTTATATAATTGTAACTTCTTCAGATAATCTTTTAATCTTTTTTCTTGTAATATTAAAAACCAAAATGACTCAAATCAAGTCCAGATACTAGCTAAGCCAATCAAGCTGAACCCTGCATGTCTTCCTATACCAGAAGTGGGGTAGTAACATCACCGTCACCTTCACAAGGTGGTCAAATGTCAACGTGGTTGCTTAAATGAAGGCTTAAAGGTCAAATAACTATGATCTGTCAACCAACTTCTCCTTATGGTATGTTCAAATTATTCTTCAAACATTAAAGCCACTAACCAAACATCACATCTGCCCATATTAACTTCATGAGTGTTGGACAAAGATCAATAGTATTATCAATCCATGAGGATATCTTCAATTCTACGACAGATTAGTGTTATCTGATACAATCATACAATTATGCTAATACGTGACTGTTATATGAAGCTGCAAATTAGAAATAAAAAAGTGTTATTTAAAAGACTCGTCATTTTCAACATCTGTAAACATTTGTTTGCAGGTATAACGTATTAACTGTAATTACCTTTTTATTTTGAATAAATGTAGTGCAACAATTACAGCTAACGGCATACTTGTGCCGTAGAGTTGATTCAATTTATTTCAATTGTCTTTGTCAGCGATTTTATTGTTCAGGTATTATATTAGATGATTTAACGATAAAGTACGACACTAAGGCCATGGATACTAAATCATTCTATTTTGCAGAGGTTATATGAATATACGCGTATGTGAACTTAAAGTATTTATTTTACTATTGTCTATAGACTATTGTAACTATTATTTATTCTTTAAGATATATCTTAAACCCTACTTAATTTCACGACTCACGTTTTTGAATTGAAGTTGTGTAACAACAAAACCAAAACACACAGATAAAAATTTTGACTTTGATTACTTTTGACAATAATATAAAAGGTACCTATCAATTCCTAAAACGTACAATGCAAATAACAGTTAGTGTATTTTCGCAAGATCAATAGCTGTATGTATATTTTCCTAAGGGAGTTTGTGTTCAAATTATCAACGATATCAAACACTTACATGTATTGACTTCAAGTGAGGTTGATCAAATGTTTTGTCGACCTTGGACACATGATATTCAACGTCACCTCGGTGCATCACTCAATATACCTCCTGTTTGAATCGTGGATCCTCGGGTCCGCTACACTACGCCTCGGACACCCACGATTCAAACAGGAGGTATATTGAGCGGTACACCTCGGAAGTGTGGGTATATATATATTACACGCACGTAAATCTGTTTTTTTAATTCTAAGCTAATAATCTTGTAATTAGTGATGTCTTTATTCCATCATAAATAGAAAGACAAAATATGGTATTTAATTTCATATCTGGAGATAAATTGAAATTCTGTATCAATGTTCAACTTCATATTTTAATTCAACATTGTCTGTCAATTGTATCAGGGGTGACAGTTGTAGTTTTACATTTTTGAGTGTTCTGTCGTAACTACAAAAAGAGACAGACGTTTATATTTGACAATTTATAATGGCCTTGGTTACCTTGAATAACAAAATATTTTCTTGAAACACCAGGTAATTTATCTGCCTAAACAATATATTTTTTGTAAATAAACGTATAAAATCCCTCCAAAATGGCAGCTGCTACTGTTATTTTACCTTTATTGATTAGGAAGAGGAGATGTGATGAAGCTAGGTCGCTCCAAGCAAAATGTGTCTTTTTCTCATTAGTTGCTTTCATTGAATCTGTGGAAGAGGTTTAATCAACTACTGTCTGTCAACAGCCCCTTGAGGTAATTTGGAATGACTCCCATGGACTCATTATTATCAAGTAAACAACATGTCCACATAACCTTTGACAAAACGTGCTTGCCACTTGAATCTCGCCACAAAATCCATGTTCTGTAGTTTTTGATTTTCTGTATCTTGGGCACGCCTTTAATTTCGTCTATATTTTTCGAATTATGTTCTGTAGCTATAGTCTTTATACAACGTTCTACAATTTGCAACAATACATACAATCAAATCGAAACTTGAACTGAAAATAAAAACTTTCAATAAATGAATTGCAAAGGTGATTATTATTCATGTTATAATAAGTGTTGCTACCAAAACCGACAAAAAACCACATTGTCATATTTGTGGTTATCAAAGGTCAATAACGCCACATGAAATAATTTTTCAGGTATGACATCATCGATTCTGGGAAGCCGCCACCCTGATCAGATCCTAAACGCCTCTGGGAAAACCATTGCACACAAATGATACAGAACCATCTCCATACTGCGTGGCTCAACTCACGGACGGCATGCATTTGCATCCCCCTTACTGTACGTCTTAGGCACTAACGATTGGAGTTAACTAAAACGTAACAATGACTTGCCCCTAGTTAGTTTCACAGATGAGTTTGGGTACTGTTTGGCTGTATGTCAGAGAAAACGAGAAAGGTTAAATGATGACTTCAGCTGGGTGGTTTAGGTCCTGAATACATTTTGATTGATAATTTTGCCCTTCTTCCTCGAGCATAGATAGCTGAACAGTTTCTGGATCATGATAGAATTGTTCCTATGGATTGACCAGGGCGATCCCCAGAAGAAACCCCCCTTGAACAAGTTTGGAACATTCCTCACGTCGCAATTTCAAGACATCATTTTCAATCGAGAACTCTCCAAGTACTAGTAGCGGACGACCGGGTTCTTATTGACAGCATATATATTAGATGTTAGGCTGTCATTAATGCACGTGGAGGTCATATGGACAATAAAAAAACAGCTCACTATTCCTCATGTTTTAATACCCAAATGATTTTCTTTGTTCAGCAGTCTTCGACAGTCAATAACAAAATAAGGATGCACCTTTAATAAAACAAATGATCAATTGAATGAAATGAAACCTTCCAAACTTTATGTTGAGTTGATCAACAAAACAACCCCTATCACAATGTGAGTAGTAAATATCAAATTCTATCGATGCATAGTTGTGTAATATCGTATGAAGCAAAATATTGCTTCTAAATGCTAAACCAATGCATGTTTCTCTATAACTGCAAATCAACGTTTCGAAATGGGTTGGCATGTTTCTACTTCAAACAATTATATAACAGCAAAACTTTGCTTCATTTATGTTAGGCACTTTAAATTGTTTCCAGTTAAACGACTCTTCGATATTAACATCTTTTAAAAGCCAGAAAAGACATTTTAAATGAGTTTGGGTAAAATGTACGAATTTTAAGTAGATGATGATGACTTAAAGTCAGAAAAATTATTATTTGCATGTCCGAAACACGTTTGTAAATATATATATAATTCGTTTGTGACAATAGATATTATTTTTTATGTAGGTCTTAATTGTATTATAACAACAAAATGTGAAAAGTTGTTAACGAGAACTTCCTATAGGCTGATCAGGCTATGGATACCCTGAGTGGTTCTTGGCATGGACAGGGACGGCATTCTCATTTCCTTCCCAAAGATAAGAGATTTTAGCGCAAATGAATATTGTCTTTTCTAAATAGGTGTCATACTGTAGACGCTTTCTCGTCAAATATCAAATCCTTATTTAAAAAATTGAAAGTCAAACACAAAGATAGCTTTCGACAAAAATAAAGGAATATCGTTTAAGGTTCATGTACAAAGGCTAAACTTTTTTACCATGTAAATCCAGTCTGAAGATGAAACAAAATCGGAAATCAATACATGTGCCCAGCAATTCATTACCTCAAATACCATGGAAACTCAAGGAGTGCCTTTAAATTAGATGGATTAAGTGCCATTGTCGATCTTCTAGGCCTTAAAACATCTTAATATGTACACGGCGCAGTGTATGCTTGCATCCATTCCCACACCATCGAAGGCTTGAAACACCAGAGCGTCAGCTCATTTTCATTCAAATCGTAATAAGCACAGGTTAACTGATAGATGAAAGGGGACCTGTGTCATTCCAATACACACTCATCAGAGTTTTCTTTCTTTTTAGATATTTAATAACATAATTTGATATTTTTCTATAATAGATTATGATAAAAGTACAAACAGCTCTTTGTTCATTTATAACTAATCTGGCTTAAACCGCCATAGTTCTAGTCTGTTTCAATTGGACAATTGTGTTATAATAAAAACATTCATGTAAAAGAAATAAGATATAAAGGTTTCAAATTGCAAAGAATTCTGTAACCTCTAAACATCTTTTAGAAAAACCAAATATAACCGTTTTGCATAAAAATGGTTCGAGGGCAATTTGTCCATTCACTTGATATTTGCCTTAGCTGTATGAAGATATCATTTTTTGTTTTACTAAAGTAGCATAAGATACCACTCAGCGAGATATACCACGGAAACAAAAGCATTTCGGAAACACAGATTAACTTTACCATGGAGCCGAAAACATCCTGTCTGACGCAAAGATTTGCGGGGGACATTATAACTGATTGTTTTACCTAAGAAGTCAAAAGCATCAAAACAGATATCTTAACCTAGGACGATGATTAAATGAAAGCTGATGTGATGAACTTATTCTGCTTCCAGCGAGATGTTGAATTTCCCATTAATTGATTACCATCACTATGTGTATGTCAACTTGTTCCTTAAGTATGCTGTCTGATCAGACCTTTTGCTCATTAAGTAAACATTACATCTATCAAGATTTGCTTTGTAAGTGGTATCTAAGATCAATAGCAAAATTTTACAAGAAAATCTAATACAAACCTAGAGTCACCTCAAAACACAGCATGGGAACAAATGGAAGATAATTTTATGTTTAACAGTATTTATCCTATTTTCCAAAGCTTTCACATAACCATGAACAGCCAGCTGTTTCCGTCTTTCGGAGCTCATCAGCATGTGTTTCTGGAACATGGTAGAACTTTCAGCAATGCAACGTTATCAACGATAAATATATATGAAGATATATGTGTGTTTTGGAATCATTACTGTATGATAGCTAATATGAATCCTTCAAACAGTTATTATGACATGAGGGAAAACCAAATACAGCCACCATCTTTAGATTAAAATATAAAAGGATAGTGATATAAGAGGCTGTTCTCGATTTGCAAAACAATAGATATTGATATACCTGCAAAGTATACTGTGAAGTTGTTACATTTACGTCTTTTTTCAATATATATATAACCAAATGTACTTATTGCAAAGCTCTCAGGAATAATAACGAAATATTTCATTTGTTTTCAAAGTCAGGAACCTTTCGAAAATCTACAACATATCTGGTACTACCGAAGAGGCAGAATTCCTGGCATGGAATTATATTAATGTTAGATGTTCCTTCGGTTGGAAAAGAATATTTATGCATTGAATAAAACCAGTCATTGAATATGGCTATGGGTCGAAATCTTTTTAGAACAGACGTATCAAATCACGTTGTTGCACATTACTTGCTGTTTCATACATTTCCTGTATTTCCTGTACGAAGCACAAGATAATGTTCTTTCAGGCCAGTTCCGGAAGGAAAGATGAGTTTGATAGATCACTTTGGTATATTCTAGATGTGACATGACTGCAAAATATCTTTAGCAGGTGTAGAGACACTGTCATTACCACTCGAACACCATCTGGGTGGGGACTACATATCAAGGATCAATAGGGGCCGATTGATGAGTTCTTGTTTAATACATAAGGTCAGGAAAAGAGATAAACTGTAAAGAAGACAGATATTTAAAACTCAAATCACAAGTCAGGAAGAAATACCCCTGTAACACAATACCCTCATACAATGGATTTAATCGAAAGTCGAATTTCATCTGGTAAATTTTAATGAGGAAACTATGGTAAGTAACTGACCTAATATCAATTTGAAGCAAAAGCAATCTTAGATTGAAGCAAAAGCAAATAGTTGATCAGGAATCTTTTGTCCGCACTGCATAACGGGTTTAATTTATCAAGTAGATATTCTGAAATTTGATTTTGATATATTTGTCATAATACGTGTCTGCATAACAGATATCGGGGCTGATCAGAAGAATGCAATCTGACATCATATATCTTACTCCTCAGTTTTATAATTTGGTTAATAAAACCATAAAAAAAGGTTATGTCTGCCATTAACAACATTTAACCAACAGATACACCAACATATATACAAAGAGGAACTTGAAGAGGTGTTTATGTACATGTAGGTATCACCGATCGATGATTTACAAGAACGCCAATGTGATGAAGCTATTCTGTCTTCTGCAAGATGTTGAATTTCTCATCAGATGATTACATAGAGACTTAAGAGCTGTTACAATCACTAGGTGTCTGTCAACGTCTACCTATAGTATGTTTAAAGGGCCGACAAGACCTCTGGTAAACATATCATCTATCTAGATTAGCTTTGTAAGTGTTTGACATGGATCAATATCACAACGGGCCCCATCCATTTACTTGACCATCTTTAATGAACCCAGTGCGCCCCAAAACATCATGACATGGTAGTAATACGTAAATTGTTTATATCCTCACAAACGAAACAAACATTACACCAAATAATATCAACATTTCAATCACTGAAGATTTATGAAGATTTTTAATCGAGATTAAATCTGATAAAACTTCACACTTTTACGAAGAGAAAATAGTTTTGTATAATGATGTGCGTATCTCCTTTACATAATATTATTCTTACTGAAATGCAATACCGAGCAGATGCACATTTGAATATCACAAGACCCCAAGGTTCAATCAAATGAATTTGATCATGTGAATAATCTGGATTACCGAGACGAGAGTTATAGTTCCCGGTCTTTCATGCGCCCTTTTTTAATACTTCATAAAGAACTTCAGTCGTGTAATCATCTATGTTTCTCCTAAAGTATAACTATGGCATGTGGTGATGGCACAAGCTGTTCTCGGTGATTCAAATATCAAAATACCTTCAATTTACCTGTAATATGTTGAGGTATTTTGTATCATACTTTGTTTATCGTATTTGGAAAAGTATAACTTAACTGTCAAAAGCATTCCTGGTTTTACAATCTGCATTAAAAGCTGAATTGTGACCGAAATGTTATACAAATACGGTCAATAGGGGATCAACTACCAACTGTTTCTTCACAAGTTTTGTATCCGTTAAGCTCGTTACTAAATATAACTTATTGTTACTCTGTGGACATATTCCTCACAACAAAATATTTTTAAAAATTCCAATTTGTAGAAATGACAGTGTCGGTGTCATAGTTTTTGTTTGTTTGCAGATACAACAATTGCTCAACATTAATAGATAATTGAATAGCTGAAGAATTACCATTTAATGGCATTCTTAACAAGGTAACTAAATGATTGGCAACCAGGTCCTGCACTTTCCCCAGCATTTTCAGTGTTTTTGAATGTTGATTTGAACATGTACCCTGGAGACCTATCAACATTTTATTGCCTGTCATATAACATTCAATCACGCAAACGTCACGTCTTTCAAAATCACAACACATTTGTGTTGATGAGTTGTTTTCTTAGAATACAAAATGGCACATTTCAAGTATCAAAACGACAATTATAGGAGGGAAATATCCTGATAAAGCTATTTTACCCACACTGAGAAGTTGCTTTTTATGTTCGTTGGTATTTAGAGTCGTTACAGCTGTTACAATATGTGCCTGTGAACGTCGTCTTAACGTATGTTACAAGTACGATCTCGAACTAAACGTGTGTCTCCATTACTGTTGTGTGATATCAAAAAGTAACAAATACAAAAGCTGAGGGAAATTCAATGTCAGTGTAATATATAAACCAGTAGTCATTTTTATACACCCAAATCAAGTGTGAAAATGATTCATTCGTATATGGTTATTTTTAGCTATTAATATGTAACATCTAAGTGTTTTCTCGATCAACTTAAATTATCATGCAGTAAACATTAAACCAAGGACACATCAAAACAATACCAAAAAAATCAACCAGTAGAGATTTGGAAGAACAGCATCTTGGTTGGTTAACAGTTAATTTCAATTCGGAAATATCATTTTAAAATGATGTTGCATTGTATTCAGTTGTCTGTTCAGATGTAGATGAAGTTTCCATCTTATTTCAGACTGCAGTACTGTGCCTATGCTGTATTTCAAAGTATGTATGCTCAAAGGTTCAATTAAGGGAAGTTGATCATGTGGATGATCTGGGTTACTGAGACGAGAGTTATAGTTCCTGAGCTTTAATGCGCCCTGGTTTATTAGACTTCATGATTGACACATTCGGAGGACATGATATCTGGAAAAGAACTTGATTTCCGTAGTCGTATGATAATATGACTCTCTAGAGTTTTTATAAATATGTTCAATAGGTGTGGATTTTGGATGTTCTTGTACGCACAATCTAAACAACACAAATTATGCAATCAATTTATGTAATTGAGATCAATACTTTCGAGATATTGTGCAGTTAAAGAACTGTCTATACCTTTACCCTTTGCAATAGAAACAAGTTTGACAATTACAGACACAAGTGTAAAATATAAAAAATGGCAAATACATCTCTGCTAATTTGGACTCACGCGAATGTTTCAAGGCCGATTTTTTAATAAATTAAATACTTAAGAAGTTTATCATATTCCTTCACAATAACAAATCAGTTGTCATGATGCGGTGTTTCAGGTACTTGGTTTCAAATATACAAAACATTTAGATGAAAATATAGACAACAAAATTTAGTTTCACAATATATTGAAAACTTGGTTATACATATGCGCGGTTCGCTATCATAGTACCTTTGTATTGTAAACGGTACAATTGATCAAGGGAAAAATTGTGAAAATCTTATTTCTCTACAACAATACTATTTTATTACAACTAGAAATCATCAAATATTAAAATGCAAAATACCACTTGTTTTCTTTTTATACCGAAAAATTGAAATACCTGATATGGATCAATTTAACAGCCAACCTAATTGATTATGATTGCTATGTCATAGCCTCCTCTTCTAACATTAAGCTAACAAAATGATTGACATCAAGGTCCTGCCCCGCCTCCTCGGCTTCTTGTAGAAGTCTTTTAGTGAGTTGATGGCCACATGCAATACCCAGGAGACGCATCAACCTTGTATTGCCAGGCATATAGCACTCTATCACGCAATCCTTAAGAAGCATAAAGACTTTATTATTTTTCATTATTTTGCCATGGCAACGATTATAAAATGTGATAAGATTTCAAAATTCATTATATTTTAAAATATAAGGGGTTCTTGAGAAAAAAATTTTCCAGGAAATCAATCCTTATTTTTTAAGATGTTCTCAAACAAATTTGAATTGATAACACTGTTCCAATTCATGTGAACCGATAAAAAAAACTTTATATGCAGAACTTTTAATTTTGCAGAGAAATCTATTTGTTGAATAAAATCATTAAAGTATGATGTATAACAACAAATAATCAAAATGATGACATAACATAACCAACATATGCTGTATTCAAACCTATTGTGTATTTTATGACTGCTTCAGTATTTTAGACGGTCGTTTCTCTCGAAATCTCACGACGTATTCAATTACACAGAGGTGCATCAATTCCAAGTATGGCAATGAGTTTTATGAGTTTTGATTCAATTCGAAAGCGATTAATTCTGTGCAGTAATGTCAGTATCCGTCCTGATTGTGATTTATGTTTTACAAAAACTCGATATCATATCTGGTACCATGAGCTGTTCATTTAAATTTGATACAGTCAAAAATAAAGCAATGGAAAAAACATGTTAAATAACTACAAACACAAAATGCCCTTTACGGAATAATGATCATATACATGTATATCGTATATCAAACGCAAGCGAACAATATACCCTATGAAAATAAAGCTGCCTTTATTCATGGTGTACATAATACGGATATTAGTTATTTCCGTTTATCATAATCCATCCGACCGTTTTTAAAACATTCTTACGACATCGAAACTATAGAACCCAGGCATTAAAGCTTTCTTCAAAAACATCTAACGAGTTTGGTTTGAAATCCGAAATGTCAAATCTACAGACCAAACTTTGTTTCTTTCAACTGTGTTTCTCATTTGACATTTTGGTCTGCAGATTTTTCAAAAGAACAAGCAAAACATCTCCCATTAATGGTAGAAAAAACGCTTTGTGTTAGCGATGACACCATTTCAGAGACTTGGAACTTCACGTGAGTGGAATTCATCTCCGCTTCATTTCATCAAGCACATTGTTCACCCAGGCTCATTTGATTTGCGAGAATAGAATATTCCATCCCCTCTAAATCTCACAATTCTGTCTCATGTACTGCATTTCATCTTAGTTTAAACGGCTTTTGCTACATTACACTACATTCTACCGTGATCAAATTATCTAAATGATAACTGCCATTTAGAGAACAAATTTAGCGAAATGGATCTGAAGAAAAGAAAACACCGATTTCTTAAAAGGAATGACACTTGGCGTGTTTCTATCCTCTCTTTGGAAACATAACGTGACTGTTCCCAACATCAACACGCTATCGGGAAAAGAGGTACTTTATTAATAAGAAATGTTTAAATTAAGGTGACACACCTTTATGTCTTATATAGTTTTTGCTTTACTTTGGCAAAATTGCTTGCTTAGTTTGCTATCAATATGTACCGAATATCCGTTTTCTGAAAGGGTACTGATTTAACAATAGCATTGCTATCTTTTTAAGAAAATACTCGATTTCTAAACATTATCAGATTAAAAAATGGTGCATATAAATTTAATTACCTAATAATGAATAATGGTTGAAAATATAAACCTCTTTTCTATTAATGGTCAGTTATCTTCAGACACCTATAAACAGGTGTCTTGTACTCTAAAATGTATGCTAAAAGGATAACACGGATCATCATATTGATGTTTAACATGCAATGAGGGGGGTCTTTTGAAAGCTGTGACACGAACATAGTTGAACGTTAAAGCTTACCTAACAAGTTTTCTAAATCCTAGTTATACACCTAGACATGGAATAGAAAGCTTACCTAACAAGTTCTTAAATCCTAGTTATACACCAAGACATGGAATAGAAAGCTTACATAACAAGTTTTCTAAATCCTAGTTATACACCAAGACATGGAATAGAAAGCTTACCTAACAAGTTCTCTAAATCCTAGTTATACACCAAGAAATGGAATAGAAAGCTTACCTAACAAGTTCTCTGCATTATAGTTAAACACCAAGACATGGGGTAGAAAGCTTACCTAATCATTTCACTACATCATAGTTATACACCAAGACATGAAGTAGAAAGCATACCTAACAAGTTCTCTCAATCCTAGTTATACACCAAGAAATGGAATAGAAATCCTACCTAAGAAGTTCTCTAATTCCTAGTTATACACCAAGACATGAAATAGAAAGCTTACCTAACAAGTTCTCTGCATTATAGTTAAACACCAAGACATGGGGTAGAAAGCTTACCTAATCATTTCACTACATCATAGTTATACACCAAGACATGAAGTAGAAAGCATACCTAACAAGTTCTCTAAATCCTAGTTATACACCAAGAAATGGAATAGAAAGCTTACCTAAGAAGTTCTCTATTTTCTAGTTATACACCAACACATGGAGTAGAAAGCTTACCTAACAAGTTTTTTTGCGCCCTGGTTAAACACCAAGACATGGGGTAGAAAGCTTACCTAATCATTTCACTACATCATAGTTATACACCAAGACATGAAGTAGAAAGCATACCTAACAACTTCTCTAATTCCTAGTTATACACCAAGAAATGGAATAGAAATCATACCTAACAACTTCTCTCATTCTTAGTTATACACCAAAACATGAAGTAGAAAGCTTACCTTATCATATCTCTACAGTATAGTTATACACCAAGACATGAAGTAGAAAGCATACCTAACAACTTCTCTAATTCCTAGTTATACACCAAAACATGGAGTAGAAAGCTAACCTAACCATTTCTCTACATCATAGTTATACACCAATACATGAAGTATTTTTTTAACACGTTGTATGCACGCTTGATATGCAGCTGTATGTAAGCGTCAACTTTCCTTACAAACAAATTGTTTTACACAATTTTATTTCTTTCACAACAAGATCTTCACAGTTTAGATAACACCTAGAAATGTTGTAGGTAGGTTCACGAACATGTTCCCTATGACGCATATTATATGGGAAGAAGAAGGGGTGTTCTATCAGACTGACCACACCCTCTATATGTTCACAAATACGGACAGCAAAGATTTCAAAGCGAGGAAAAGGACTTCAACTTGCCCATTATTCCCAAAGGACTATGGCTGCAGATTTCACTATTGAATTATCAAATGGTTGCAGCAAGGGAATTGTCGACTCTTTTGCAACTACAAAGCAGAAACCTAACTAAATAGCCCCGACATTATCTAATTTTGTGAAAAGAATATTTGCACGGTTCCTTCAAGTCTATGAATGCGATAATTGATTTGTACCAGACTGGGTAGAAGTGTTCTTTCACATCCTATAATCAACAGACAATACTCATAACGAAGACGCAATCGCAACTACAACACACCCCCAGTCGGCTTTCAAAATAGATAAAGTCAACACTCGTATGGGAGTTCATGTATTTAGCTGTTTGTACAACATTAAAGGACATAGAAAGCAGTAGCCATCGTGTTAAAGGCCAATACGTTCAGTTGTCTGATCAGTGATCATTTACTTAAGCAATAGCGTTTAGCGATGTGCCTCGCGGTTATGGGTTTTTCGAAAATATGATTTGGGCAAGAAATTACCAAACTTTGAGAAAACGTGAACATACAGTGAGTGAATGAGTGAGTTTACTTGGGTAATATTTCAGCCAATAGTGGCGATCGTAAACACCCGCATACGTCATTGGTGATGTGATTCATGATCATCTCTTAACTTGAATTATTTTAGTGAATGTTCCAGACAAAAATGCATTTTTGCCCGGTGGGTTGCTAGTGATTAAGAAAACAAAAATAATTAAATGCCATATCATCTTCCCGAAACAAAGAAAACTTTCTGAGTAAATTGAAATATGAGTGAAAGACATTTAAACAGACCAAAGGACATTGATGTTGTATTATCAAGAAGACATTTATCACTCTTTGACAGGTATATATTGTGTCTCACTGTCGTAACCTTATTCCTCTAATCCATATTGTCAAAGTATTTTGGTGTTTCAGCATTGAGCTAGAGTTGCTTAATTAGTTGAAAATGTCACTACCGAAGAAAAGTTTGGATCTAAGTCGGTTGTTATACGTTACGAACATAAGGAATAAAATGACTTTGGGGCTCTAATAAGTGGATATCCAATACCTTAAGTACTGGAAGTAAATTGTGCGTTGTGTGTGCATATACTCAAATTTGATTTTGTATTTGCTTCAGGTGTTCTTTCGTCTTTTATTCTAGTAATCATTAATTAGTTTAACATCAAATTTTAAAAGCCGAACTTTCATGGTACTACACACATTGTCGGCTATATTATTGTTCACAAAAAAAACCATATCTTGGCTGTGTTAAATAACGTTCAAAAGGCAAACTGCTTGACGGTCGGCTTAAAGGTAGGTTATACATGTGCTACTTAACTTTGTTGTCTTTTTATTATTAATGATGTCAAGCATTGAAGTTATTGACAACTTTTGTTGTGTTGTTCAGACAGAAAGTGCGAACTTGTTTGTGTTCATAATAAGCAAATGAAAACGTTTTCCTCTTCACTTTAAAAAACATACTAATGAATTACACAAACCAGTTATGCAATGTTATCCTCATATAACCGATGTTTTAAATTCATCAGGCTCCAAGTCATAAGGACATAGTTGCTGTCGACTTTATTTTATTAATCCAAAAATGTCCTATGAAGACTAGATAAAATATGACAAATGACTACAAAACTACGTATAGGATATAATAATATAATATTACCTTGTGTTTATCAGATGCTATATAAATTCCCATTGCTGTCCTCATAAATAACACAACTATTTGCCGACTACGTGACTTAGATGACTGCACATCCCGTGCTTGCCCCTATTACCAAAGCGCCTACTGTTGAGAGCAAATAAGCAAAGGGAGGAAATGTATACAGTCGTTTACATCTGATTTGATGAGCTGAGATGATTTAGCCCATGGAAATGACAATGTGAGTTTACGTCCAAGTGTTAATAACGGTAATTAATAGAGAACCCAGGAATGGGAGATCCAACAAGACTGTCCGAATGCGTCTGGCTCTGACGTCACAGAAGACGGTCCTCGACAGACACTACTCGCACGTGCAGGAAGGGAGATAATTAGTCTAGTGTGGACTCGTCACTCGGATTGAATATATATTTTTGTTAGGTTGAATGAGACTGGGCCACACATATTGAAATAGCCACCTATCTCATTAGCCTCCTACATACATCTACATCCACGTGTCTTTACGTTAAGAGTCGACGTGCTTCTGTGGTGTAAGAAATGTAATCATAGTTGCATATCAGAACTTGACCAAAACTGACTCGGATCTAACCACTGATTAGAGATGTAGTTGATGTTCATACCTTGGTAACATTAATGTGCTTTGTTTTGTTTCAGAAAGTCGTCCATCATATACTAAATATGGCTATGGTTATAATCACATTTTAATGTAGATTTAGATACCGTTAAAGTTTTCTGAAATGACAAATACGTTCTTTTGTTCACTAATTATATAATCTATAATCACTGCGGTGTGACACAAGAAATAGGGGAATTACCAGCGCGTTTGTTAATAAAGCGAAAGCCGCATTATTTTATATGTTAATGTTAATGTTGATACTGAATAGCAGATAGAGCTAGCTAGTCTATTATGCTGAACATAACAACTAACACATTTTCTTATACCGATGTAGCTTGCTGTGTGGGCGACACGTTAATAAGAAGACACCTATAGCCATGCCAGTCCTGAATGTTTAAAGGTATACATGTAGGTATTAACGACGTCAGAACTGTAGGTTCAGTGCATGTGGTCGCCTCGGAAAGCGATCTCACCCCAGGAGAGGGTGAAAAGGTCAATAAAGCAGGTGAGACTAGACAATGACAACAATATGCGACTACCAGATAATGGAGAACATGAACACCAACATTCGCAGCTCCACTGGTGAAACAATCCTACTTAGTTTATCGTGGATCACGACACCACATATATTGCACAGGCATGAAATTCAAAGCGGCCCTGTCTCAATATTTGAAGGGGCCTTTGGTGTGATCATGAAAGCGATTTCTTCCAAAAACCTTTCCGTTCAAGTGGGAGAACATCTAGCCTTGAATTTAATACTAACTGATATTCTTTTGAAGTTCCTTTTAAGTTTAACCATATTTGACACTAAAGGTTTAATTAGATTCTTAACACCTTTTCATGAATCTTTTTTGAAAGTTTTTCAGCGAAAGGCTGAATTTTTATCTATAATTAGCCTGCAATCTAAGCTCTGATGACATTATCACCTTTAACGGTACTCCAGATATCGTATTTGTTGTGAAAATATTAACTTTTTTTATGATTTGATAAGCAGAAATTTAAAGACATTGACACTGACAATTTCGCACCTTATTTCATGCATTCCTTTGGTAAAAGCAATAAGAAAACGATAAATAGCGAAATCTCAAAAGCCCTTTTACCAGATCGTTATTTTTAATTTGATGACGTGTTGCATATTATATTTCGATATAATGTTTCATGGAATGAAAACAACACATCTGGCATAGCCGTCTGTTGCCAGTCATATCAGCCACTCGACATGTTCAGAAAAATTGACTCTTCAGTTGAATAGTGATGATCTCAGCGGTTGCCTGTACACTCTACCGAACTCAGATCAAGATTGATTCCTAAATTTATGAAGGCTTTCGTTATTAGGTGTTGAGTCGTGGGTCAATATTACAATGAACTGTCTACACGCTAAACGATAACCAGCATCTGTTGTTCAAAGTGGTAGTATTGTTATCTTAGGTAAAGACAATGACAGAAAGACATCGTACAACTACTACATTATTAACCGGATATACGTTCATCCATTAAATTCCTTCTGTTCCTGCAAGTACTTTGACACAATACCTGCAAAAAGAACTTTTCATGCACATGCATGGTAAGATACGAATATTGACAAATGCGTCAAATGCTAATTACACACTAAACAATACTTAAGACGAAATGACGTCATCAATGATGTACATGTAATCCCACGCCATACACATTTCGACTTTCCACTAGCTGTGACGTCATCCTTTTGGTAACCTCATACCGTCCGCCTGTGTCAAATGGTGACAAATCTCGTGAGGTCTCGCGACACTCATCCCTTAGGACTGCCAATCCAGATCCAGTCTCTCCCCACAGAGGCAGATCAAGTCATGCGATGTTGATAACGCCTCTGTTCTATTACGCCGACTATATGGTCTAGAGTTTGAGATGCCTAATTGGGGGCAATCATGGTTAGTTGTGCAATCATCGACGCTGTTCTAAAATCATCATCATTGTGATATGAACCACCCTTTCCATGTGAGAAGCGTTGCCATTTGATATAGAAATTCAAAGGGTTTGTGGTGCAATTTTTTCCGCCAGGGGAAGCTGCCGGAACCCACGGATTTCGGCGTAAGAGAACAGAGGCTGTATCAACATTTCATGACTCGGTCTGACTCTGTGGGGAGAGAATGATCTAGATGAATTTTGTGAGGGATTTTCTTCCTCTCACTATAATTCTTTTCTTTCCATCTGTTCCCTTCCTTTTGATCCCTCTCACGCTGATTCCACTCTCATGTATATGTCAACATATAGGTAATAATAATTATAATAACAATGTATAGTTCTTTTATAGCGCAGTTCGCCTTTAAGAGGACTCTGTGCGCCTTTTCTGTGCTGATTAATAACTGAAACTAAACTTCTATTTTTTAAATACATTAAACCAAAACTCACTCACTCATTCTCCATCACGGAAAGAAACAATATGCGTGTGTAACACACACTTACATACTTATAATGTACTCACATCCATCATAAATGTAAGAGCAACTGCTGTGTTGCTGATTGTTTTGCAATCTCATTTCAATCTGCTCCAACCTATCACCTACATCGCAGAGTATGTGATATGACCACTGCTCCATAGAGAACGTTTGTGTCGACATTTACACTGCAACAAAGCAGTGACAATGCTAGTAAGGCATCGGCGTGATCTCTTGATGTTTGTTTAATTTAAAGAAATGAAATGTCACAAACAAGGCCACCTGATCCGACCCAGCATTATTTAGATCAGGAGTGCAGCGAGGTACCTATTGTAGATGGATCCCATTTCAATTTGTTTGGACGGGTGTCTACTTAATATGTATTTACAATCTTTTGTTTTTTATTGAATTTTGTTCGTAGTAGTAGTTAGTGGTTTAGAAGCCCGACATAAATAAGTTTGTCTCGATGAAATTTGACTTCTCATCATCTTGGTCAAAGGAATCAGTGAAAATGGGAAGAGAAATATAGTTTGAGGTGTACACCTGACGCGCATGTCTGTTGACAATTCCTGTATACCTACTTATACGCTTAAGACGCAATTGCTTCACTTGAATCACAGGATTACTATATCTAAGATGTTTTTAATAAGTTCATCAAGTATAGCCATTTTATTGAGACTATCCTCGTATAGTTATGTTTTTAAGTCTGCTGGCAAAATATACAAAATGTAATGTGTTCAATTTAAGTACGACCTCGAGATGATTTATAAATCTAAATTGGATATGGATATCAAACTGCAATATAAAGTTTTGACAACACAAACAAGGGTTACAATAGGATAAGTTTTGTGAAAATGTCAAATGTCTGTAGCTAAACATCAGTTTATTAGAGGCGAACGTGGCAAAGCACAAAAAGATTCATTCTTAGAACAATCAATGCAAACGCGATCTTACTGTCTCGTACCAAAATTTATTAAGGAACAAAAGTATTAGTCATCGATTTGTGTAACATGCCGATACATAGCGTCAGTCGATAAATCCAACGGGAGGAGTTCTAGAGGCTTCTGGTGATGTTTTATCAATGACGAGAGGCCTGACCGACAGTTTATCAGCTTTCAGATTTGTCATATCTAAGTTATCAGGGTCACCGAATGGGACGGACTGCAGATCTTAAGATTACCATCCTGGAAATTAAATTTTCCGTTTCCTTAACCTTTGTGTGCAGTTGGCTGTCCTCCCCATCTAACAACTTAGCACTCTCCTTCTGGGGCGACCTGGGGGATCCCATCTCTCATTTAGCCCCCTTCACGTCAAGTTAAACTGGGAAAAAGCGAATAAATAGAGAAACGGGAACTACTGGTGCGTTTTGACTCCGCCTTTAATCAATAAGCCTGCTGGTACAAGAGACAGTATCTATTGGAACGACGGGCAGACGAGATCGGTACCTAGAGCGCGCGCATCGCTGTTTCCTGTGGTTGGTGTCGTCTGCTTGCGCATTACGTCACAAAGCGTCACGGAAGCGCGAGAAACTTGTGCGAAATCTTCAAGTTTTACAGGGTTTCCTTCCAAATAATTATCGGGGATATCGTTGTACAACGTCTCCTGGACTGACAAGTGTTTTCGTGACTGACGATTGTCGTCTGGTAGGATTACAGGTGCATCTGACTCGGGGAGTAATGAGTAAAACCTCTACGACTTGACGGGAAGGATGCTACAGTCTTTAGCAATGCTAGCTGTTCTTCTTTACTCTGGTAAGTTCACGTACAAACATCTTATTACATATCTTTTTGTCAAGCCATTTTCAAAGTTAAATCATTTCCTTAACCTCGATAACTTGCTGACAAACTAAG
Organism: Steromphala cineraria; assembly: GCA_916613615.1. Lineage (NCBI taxonomy): Eukaryota > Metazoa > Mollusca > Gastropoda > Trochida > Trochidae > Steromphala > Steromphala cineraria. Next base: position 15,444,352 of record OU744720.1, on the reverse strand, counting down.
CAAACATAATTGTGTACCCTTTTGAGTCAAGCCATTCAAAGAAAGTCATGATGATGAACATACATACAATACTGTAACAAAACTTCCCTGGATCCTCTTCCATAAAGCTTCCTTAGTCTAAATTGGTCGTAACTTTAGCTTAAGGCGACCCCTAGGGAGGGAGGGAGGGAGGGGACTTTATAAAACTATGACTGTTTTAGAGGATTAACTCATGTCATGTCAGTTTCACCTACATGGTTTGATTACCTGGTTGTTTCACCTTCAATACTGAACTGCTTCTAGCACTCGATGCACATACTTCTCAAATGAAGTCTTTTATTTGATGATCTCCGTATCTGATTGTACATATATTTACGATAATAAACCACATTTGTAAAAAAGAATGAAATATAAATATATCACTTATCTACATACCATGTCATACAATTACCCTGTTGCAAAAAGTGTCCATGAGATTTATCTTTAAAAAAATCAAAACTACTATCCAAAAGTGACAAATAAGTTTACACAACCAAAATTGAGCAATATTTTTTCCCATAAATATATATCTATATGTCATGTCATCCTTTGTATTTAATGGGTTGTATTTATGTCGAATTTTGATATTCAACTAGAATATGTGACCTTTCTTATATTCTAATATTCTAAACATTCTTTTCTAGACTAACGCTCAATTGTTTCGATTAAACAAACCTGAAACATCATAGTTGAAATATAACTTTTAACTAACATAAATGGTAGATATTATTACCTAGAACAGTTTATTATGTTTTTTTATAAGAATAAAACAAAATAACACATTGCCCTTTGCTTATTCCTTTTTGGAATGAAATAGCTTAGCAACTATATCAAATTGTCACTATTTTCAAAATTAATTATATAACTTTTTTATGAGATCATTTTTCAATATTATAGTTTTTTCTTTTTAATGTCTCGCACCTAAGTCATCATGTTATATTATGTTGAAATTAGTGAAAAGTGTTTTGCCAGACAAATTAGTACTATTTATGAACTTTATAAAACATCATGGCGCTTAAATTTCAAATTAATTTTGGCGTGAATATTAAGATTACAACTATCACTTATAATATGAATTATTTAAAACCATTGGGAATTTAAGAATGATATATATATTAAATTTCATTACCGCCTAGACCAGAATTATGTTTATAAAACCTTTCAAATTGTGCTATCACAGCTTGTAATCGGTGATAGGTCATTTCTAATAATGACTATTTATATTAAAACAATGAAATATTCATTGTGTTCGGTATTTTCAAATAAAATAAGTGTTTCAATAAAAGCTATAAATCCCTTGGGAAAGTGTTGAATAGATATTTCAAACAATTCTTATTTTTTACAAAGCTATTAAGAGGAGTTTCCTATAGAAAATACTTTGAACTTATGAAAATGTATTTTCGAATAGCATTTTTCTTAACGGATATTATCAATTGATGTTAACCCGTCATTAGTCGACGAACATGAAACTTTGACGTTAGTTTTTATCATTTAACTCCGACGTTTTGAAGTACAATGGCCATTTATCGCTATTTTATAGGTATCAAATTAAACCTTTTTTGAATTGCAAGGTAGTGTTTCCATCATAGTATTTCATTTCCTCTAATGTAAAATTTCTAAGAAACAAAGTTCCGTGGATAAAAGAAAGCGTTTTTTGTTATAGCACGACAAATATATAATTTATACTATTGCATCACTCTTGTGTCTTTAAATCGTGTGTGAAGCTTAGAATATATGAATTGTTTTATTTATCTAAACATTGAATATTGAATATATTCGCCTTTGTTTTCTATTTACATTTCTTGACATTTTGAAAATATTATAATGTAATTTGTACGGAGCTCCTTTTTTAGTTGATACCATGACGGCATAAATGTGTATATATTTCCAAAAAATAAAAACAGTTCATATAAAAGCTGGCCCGTTAGCGCGTTGTGATATAGAAATATAAAACGGAGGTAGTTTTAAATCACATTTCTAAAATTGTTTTCCCCTAATAATAGAGTCAGCTGCGATTGTCTTTTTTAAGTTAGCGAACCTCGCGTGCCTGTATGATTGAATAGTGTGCACGACTTGTCAGCAACTTTGATTCTCGCTGTGCTCTGTAGTTATAAAATCAGCATTATGCATGGGAATACAACGATAGAGTTAATAAAGCGGCTGTTAATTCTCATGTCGTCAGTTATGAGATTAGCATCCATTGTTTCAGCAAGTGTTGACGGTGATCCACTTGTAACGTTGCCTGGTGTAATGGCTCCCCTGGCTGCGTTTCCGTGACTTATCTTCTCTAAAGTTAGCCACTTGGCGTATGAACATGTGGAAGCTTCAACAAATGAACATGGGACTCGGGAAGCTAAACGCTACTTGTATGGCCCCTGACATGAGCGTCGGTGCAGTTAAACATGCCTTTATTATGTTCTGAAGGGGATGAGTAACTGGAAAAGAGGTCCGAAGGGGGCAGTTGTTAACTGGGTCTATTACTACACATTGTTACTTCATCGGCTTCACACTGAGCTAAGCATGCTTTATAACCGTAATTTACGCAGGTCCCTGGGAAGAGAATTAATTACCAAACTACAGGACGGTTGACAACTGATTATGTCAAGCTTTACACGGAACAATTCTAAGAAATTTTCCGCTATAAATCTTCTCGTTGATGAAAGGAACGTTTGGATGTCGTCCCTATGAAGTGAAAAGGAATAGGGATGAAAGCAACATTGCATTGTATGCCATGGCAATTGCACTGAACATTTAATCTAAAATAATAATGGCGCTTGAAGAACAATCTCCAGTAAGATGATAACTCTTTCCGTAAAATTTCGTCGGTCAACTGCAACCAAATATCAATCCTGTATACTTGAAGGGTTGAACAGTTGAAGGGCATGTTTTAGTCTAATAATATATGTATATGTGTTTGCTTAAATACTGCGTCTTAAAATCTACCTGATGAAGGACCAAATGTGAAAAGGTTAATCTTACACAATTGCCTTTCCAGTTTTTTATATAATTATTAATACCAATTATTATCATGGTGTTAAAATGGACTTTACGTCTAAATCACATGTCATATTCTTCATTTATAAGATAGTTTTAATTGGCATTGGTAAGCGTTAACAATTTAAGTTGACCTGCATATGAGCTCGTATCATTGATCAGCTCTCTCTTATTGAACTGAACTCTAATGAAATAATGAATCGAGCTTTATATCATTATGATGGTAACAAATAAGTTAAAATATACAGACGTCCTCTCACATATTTACGACATTAGTGTAACCCCTAATTCAAAGTAGCGTGTATTTTCTGCCTGTCTCCTATAAATATCATTCCATTGATGTTGACGTTCATCTGCAATTATACGATCAAACATTTATACAGCTTTGCACTAAGACCTCTTTGGGTTTCACATTTGACACGGCTTTGATTGTAAGATATAACAGGTTCTTTGTATTGGCATTTATAATGCTGTCATCAAGATGTTTGAAATGTTCTATAATGTCAGTTTAACTCTGTTTATTACGTGAAGACTCATCTATGCGTTTCGTAGGTTCTCCTTTCAAATGAAATGGACTCGTGTTACTTTAGCAGACAAACAAGAAAGTAAGATCGTTTGACGAAGTGTTGAGTTTCAGCCACGAGGCAGAAGTTCAACGTGAAAGACGTCTATTGAGGAATGATAAATGACATGCCTGCTCCCTAATGGCCTGTGAACTATCCGTCATATCCCTGCACCAGATACAATCTCCTGTCATACTTGCAGAGGCGCCTTGTAGTATTGTTCCAATGTGTCTGCAAAACAGTGCAAAACTCGGAGTTTTATCAGCAAAACTTTGCAGAATTCTTTGTTTTATCGGAATGTTGCATGTGAAAAGCATTCCATTCCTGATTGACAATACATCAGAATGGAGGAGATTGTTACTGATTACTCACGACTTGTCTATCAATCGTAAACTATGAGAAATCGAAGTGAAGTGGCCAAGTGGTCGAGTCCCAGTACAATGTCTCCGTCTTGTGTGATGTATATACTCCTATGATTGAATACCCCCCGAGTCGGGACCATCACAAATCTCCCTGGGAGGGATGTGAGAACGCTGCTGGACGACAGGGGGGGTATATCGACCTGCGACCCTCACCCTCTGGGTCAGTTATATGTAATAGGTGACTGACATTTCCCCGCTATATTGGATCATTGATTTGATTAGCCAGGCTTTAAGTATCAGGAATTGACGAGATCTTCCTCCCCAAACCGCTGCTCTTTCCGATGCATCCGTAACTGACACAGCTCATAACCATCTGAGTGCCACAGACATTCTACTAAGCACTCTAGGAGAATCTTTCCCCAACCTTTTAAAATCATTGCCTCAAAAAACTCAATTTTCTACTTGGATCTGCGGCTAACACTACGGATACGAGCATCACTGTTAGAACCGTCCACTCATCGACGGAATATGAGAGATGTGAGAGTGTAGCTGTGTGTCTACTGAAAGGGAAGGGATCATTTTGTGAATGTCAAAAAATAGGATCCATTACAAGATGTAACATAATTAAGAGACTCATCTGATTTTGTCTCAAATGGAAAGAATGCGTGACCCATTTCATTTATACTTTGCTAATCATAAAACTCCTGCAAAAAGGGCACGTTTTTTGCGATGTAAGACCATTTTATCCTGACTACAAGGGTTGATGAATATTGAGAAAATCGTTATCGTTGATGTTCTCAATCTCCTGGATAAGTAAACTGTGATTGCGAAATACACAGGTTAGAACTACCCTTTCGCAATAGAACCTTAGACAATCAATGTTTATTCTTCTGAATAAAGTACCACTCCCCTGTTCCCCCCTTCATAATATGTAAATGTTTCAATAGTGACTATACGATGAGACTTATTTTTCATTTGGCGTTTTTTAAAACAATGGTTCGTATGGTAGCTAGTACCTTATATTCAATCTTGCATGGAAGATGAGACTGCATGCACATTCACTCATTTAAACATGCTGACACATGTTTTATGATTCATACTATATGGCGTTATACGTGCACTAAGCAATGCATGGTGACACTACAACCATTATTCAAGTCAATATGACACATTTATTGCACTTATTATTGTAGAATGACATTATGCATTATCTTATCAATACATTTACCTCATACATATTCACTTGATTTTACTCGAGATTACATCATGATGTCTTTATACATACACGATGACAATTCACTTTTTAAAATTCATACATGATGACATTACACATTCACAAAGGAATACATGATTACAATGTACATTTAATAATTCATACAAGATGACATTATTCATTCACTCGTTAATACAAGATGGCACTATTCTTTCACTCGTTCATACAAGATGACATTATTCATTCAGTCATTCTTACAAGATGACATTATTCATTCAGTCATTCTTACAAGATGACATTATTCATTCAGTCATTCTTACAAGATGACATTATTCATTCAGTCATTCTTACAAGATGCACACTATATTCACTCATAAAATCGTTTGTCTAGATTGTTATGGTTGGCAGTCTGTTTTCTAACATACTTGATAAGAGCAGAGTGTGCACTAATCCTTTCTTGTGATTCTGATATAAACGTTTTAAAGATGCGGGTATCGCTTGAAAAATTATGCTTTAATTTGTACATTTCGAAATTGTTGATATTGGTTATTTTCATGAAAACAAGTTTAAATCAACTTACAATCAATTCATTTCTTCAAACTTATATTAGTTATTGTTACACTGCATGGATCATCATTCCATAGTAGTGTGCTCATATTCAGGCTTGAAGGTTTTATCCGCTATGGCTTGTAGCAAAACTATCTCATGTTGCAACATGAACAATGGGTGATTCTTTGCCTATTTAATTCAAACCTAACTATTAAACATCATTCAAAACCAAAGGATATCCTTAACGATTTGGCATTTACAAGTAACTTACAACACACTATGACTTTTCAATACAGAGTCGTAATGATATATTAAAAAAGCTGCTTACAACGTTATATCAATTTACCATAACTGCCTTGAGTTTTCTTAAAAAAATGCATGAACATGCGTTCGGGTGAGTTTTATGGATTGGACTACTATGCTGTTTTAAAATTTGATACTTATTAAAACAAATTGTTTACATTTATCTTTTTTCTTCTTCGCTCTTAGTTCTCTTTAGACATATAATGTAAAATATGTTCTATATATATGTTCATGGTATCGGCCTATTTCTCCAAGTACTTCAAATCACAATAGCTTACGAAACTGCTACACACACAACATATTGTTTTTATATAAATTCCTTTCGATCATTGTTTATGAGGTTATGTCTGCCTTTTGACGGGAACCCAGTAGGAAATAGGTAGCCAATTTCATGAACAGGGATAAGGATGTCAGTATCATATACGGTGACAAAAGATCAAAACGGAGTCGCTAAATATATGAGCGTGGAATATAAGGTGTTTGAATACCATGTATTTGCATGAACAGAGTGTCAGATCATTATAATGAAGTCGATAGAGATACGACCAATAAGAATAATAGATTGAATCCGAGTGTCATTATTTATTAATCAACTATCAATTAAATAGCAATGTATTTGGCTAAGACAATTTGCTCATACAAGCTAGCATATAAGGTAAAACAAGGAAAACAGAAGCCAAACGTTTAAAAGATTTCAACAATTATATCAGTATACCGATCTCGTTTGAGATACGTGCAAAACTGTGGTCGTTACTATTTCAACACATATATATGGAGAGGTAAATTAGTATAGTTGTTCATATTCATCTGAACAATGTCAGATAATCATAGAGAGAAAGGAAATACAAGTAACGTTATCTTGTGGAGGTCATAAACAATAAGTACAGGAAGATAATGTTCGAGTTCATTAACCCTATTTGGATAGAAAATCACATCGAGGTTAAGACTGTGAAAAGGGAGAGTATGAGAATTTCATTAAGGTTTATATCAATTTAGACGGGGAACAATCACATATTGACGTCGTTATGCTTATTGAGGGGAACCCTGATTATCATCTTGACGTCGTATAAACATGAATTTATATTTAATGAAAGGACTTTGGCCAGTTCGGCTTGCGAAAAGTATTTTGGTCTATCTATATGGTCAAGGGGATTGGTGATGGAAGTTACAAATTCTGGTTGTTTGAGTAGTTGCTATCCAAACCGGATCTGACCTGATGTAAATAAAGTAAAGAACACCAGAATATCATCTTGCTGAAGTTTGTTTGCAATGTGATATTTAAGGGATATTTCAAAATTTTAGAATAAAAAATAAGTCTTGATTAGATAAAATATTACAACCACTAGATATAATGTCAGCGCATCATTTCATTTATCACCAAGTACACCCGCCCCTGCGAGTACAATTCACCTTTTTTTCAAAAGTCACACTTTGCTATTTAGTGTTAAATGATTTCCGTTGATTCACATTACCTAGTCAATCTTAATAAGAGAAAGAGCTCGACCTGACGTGAATCATCATATTCCACTAATGTATCCTACAAGTAATCCGGCCCGATTGAAGCGTATCTCTTCTTTCTGACATCCATTGCTAGCTAACAAGGGCAGAGTTTGAGCTTGTTTTCACTAACCTGGTTGTTTATTTGACAGAGACATCAATCATCCGACTTCGTTACAGTTAAACACACTACTTTGGTCGATACGGCAATAATTTCCAATAACTTTTTGTCAGCACGCCTACTTTGTCAAATTACACTCTGGATGAATGGACACAACACTGTCCGTTACGGAACGCTTCAAGCGTTTTGAAAGCGATGATGATTTTCATCACATTGTCATTTTTCAATAAGATTGTGTTTTCAGAGAGAAATCTTTTATTACCTTTTCTAATTATCAATCTGTGTACTTCTATGACATTATTCTCATTTCAGATATGATGATCGTTAACCAAAATACTATTCTTTGAATAATTTAAGGCACAAAATAATAATTTTTTTAAATTGTAAGAAATATTCAATACTTTCCAAAGAACAATTTTATTATATTCAAAACGCCGGACCTATTATGCGCTGTAACGAGTAACAAATCATGTTTTCTGATAAAGAAGTGATTTTCATCACAGCATGTGGTAAATACGATATTCGTATTATGGACATATTTTTTCTCAAAACCTTAGAACAGTCTAAATTGGTTGGATCTGCTTTTTCAAGGGATCACGATCGATTTTAATAGATTGATGCTGTTATTAGCCCAGGCCAAGGTATATATAAAGCATATGGGGCTGTTCTTCAGATCATGTGAAGTGATAGACATATGGTTATCAGCACTCTTGTGTGATCTTTTGATAATACCATCCATCATTTTGTTCCCATTCACGAACTACCCTTGTAACCATAGTGTTTTTTATCTGAATATGATTAAAATGTTTAACAAAAAGACGATTTGACATGATTCCCTTTTTCGTATTCCTGGTCTACAAGTCTGGTCGCTAAAAGCAAGGTCCTCAAGAGTTCTGTACAAACCAACTTTGTAATACATTCTTCTTCGTGTCCTCCTGTAAATTATGAAATGATTTTCATAAAACGGCAACATTTGAACCGATGGATCATCTCAACAAACCTATCGTTTTTTTATAATCAGTCCTTAATTCAATATATGTTTCCAATGTGTATAAAATGTTCGTAAAGGTGTGGTCTCCATGAAATTTTAACAAAATTAATTTACTCATTTAATTCAAGTGAAATATAATCTATTAAACATTTTTATTCATACAACGCCCGAGCGATTAGTCTGGTGACATTTACTCTCTTTCGAAAAATGTGCGACATTGTAGCTTGGCTGTTTACTTAAGTATTCTACTGATACAATTTGTGACATTTGGAACTTATGCAAGACAAAATCAATTCACAGTAAATATCTGTGATCAACCATGCTTTGTCAGGTATTTTCCATTTCAGACAGAATCACATTTACATAATTTGATATAAAATATATAATTGACTATTGCTTCTTTACAGTCAGCTGTGTCGTTATTGTATGTATAGTGAAGCAAATGGGGAAGAAAGAAGAAAACATTCGGACCGTGCAGTTAACAGCTCCCTTTACACAGCATTCTCTCCAAACAGTAGTAGGTCGAGACACAATATTTTCATCAAACCTTTGATATAATAAAAGCAGTTCTTGGATTGGATACAATCAAATTAGTTGTGCAGTAACCGAGGTCGAAACAAGCGTAGTTGTTCTAAAAGCCTTAGTTACATCGTATGCCCCAGGAAAACGTAAATTAATTCGATTATGCACTTTTCAGTTTTTGAGTGTTTGATCGAACACGGGTCACGTACTTTGGGGACTGATAAAAGTCTCGGTAGGTTATATATTGGGTGAAATTCTGTGCCTGTAGCCCGATAAATACGCGAATTTAAAAGAGGTTACAATAGGATTTTACGACAAGAACTACCTCTGATAGAATGCTATAACAGAGGTACATTGTACATGGGAGAGGACTTTTCACCAAACGCTAATGCTATAATGATAATAAGTTGACATCCTTACGGTTTCTCGGGTCTGTGATGCACGTAGAGGTCAGAGGTTATTAATAATTAACTATCAATGATATGGCACTTATACAATTTATACGGCCTGCACTATACGAATCCACAACTGGGCCAATACAGGAAAACTGGGCCTATACGAGCAAAACAGGGCCAACACGAGCAGACTGGGCCAATACAAGTCTGATGGCGAGAGTCCGAAGCTATCGCTTCAAAACTTTCAACATAAATGACAGTTCATCAATCTCATTGATAATTTTGATTTCGGTAAAATTTAACTCTCTAATGTTGTGCAAATAAATTACAAAGAAGTTAATTAATAAAAACGTCATTAATCAAGTTTTTCGTATTGGTCCAGTTACAGGTCCTCGGTCTTCTGTATTGGCCCTTGGCTTCGGCTCGGGCCAATACAGCAGACCTCCTGACCTGTAACTGGACAATACGGAAAAAACTTGAGTAATAACATTATAAACTAACACTGTTTGGACTGAAGTTCTCAATATAACGCAACACAACTGTCTCGGCTGCTACTGGCATAATCAAGATAACGCTCTGAGCTGTTTCCCGCCTCTGAAGCCAACGTTCCTGAGCTGCTCCTTGTTATTCATCTCAGCGTTATACTTGTTTCTTGCCATTGAATCAACGTTCTTGAGCCGATCCTTGACATTGAACCAACGTTCCTGAGCTGCTACTTGTTATTCACCACAGCATTTTGGGTTGTTTCTTACCATTGATCCAACCTTCCTGAGCTGCTCCTTACATGTATTATTCACCACAACGTTTTGAGTTGTTTCTTGTCATTGAACCAACCTTCCTGAGCTGCTACTTGTTATTCACCACAACGTTTTGAGTTGTTTCTTGCCTTTGAACCAACGTTCCTGAGCTGCTACTTGTCATTCACCACAACGTTTTGAGTTGTCTCTTGCCATTGAACCAACGTTCCTGAGCTGCTCCTTACATGTATTATTCACCACAACGCTCTGAGTTGTTTCTTGCCATTGAACCAACGTTCCTGAGCTGCTCCTTATTATTCACCACAACGTTTTGAGTTGTTTCTTGTCATTGAACCAACGTTCCTGAGCTGCTTTTTGTTATTTATCTCAGCGTTGTGGTCTGTTTCTTGCCATTGAAGCAAACGTTCTCGAGCTGCTCCATGTTATTCACCACAGCGTAATACTTGTTTCTTGTCATTGAACCAACGTTCCTGAGCTGCTTTTTGTTATTTATCTCAGCGTTGTGGTCTGTTTCTTGCCATTGAACCAAACGTTCTCGAGCTGCTCCATGTTATTCACCACAGCGTAATACTTGTTTCTTGCCATTGAACACAAAGTTTTTGAGCTGCTTCTTGTAATTCACCACAGCGTTGTGGGTTGTTTCTTGCCATTGAAACCAACCTTCCTGCGCCGATTCTTGCCATTCAAACCAACACGTCTCTTGCAAGCTGTTTCTTGCCATTCAAACCAACGCGTCCCAGCAGCTTTTCGCAAAACAAAACCCAACAAAAATTTCAGGAATGCTTTTGGTCATTTCATACAAAACACAACTCGCCTTAACTGCTTCATGTCAATTCAACAACGCGTTTTTGAACTGCTTCTTGACATTCCACTACACTATGATTTCTGTAATGCTGTTTACAATTCAATACGAGTTGCTGAACGTCTTCTTGTTATTTATACAACAGTTGCTATGATTGTTGTTTATTATTCAGCATGTTTATGGACTTTCAGACAAAAGGAGAAACACAGCCTAGAGAAATCGTGTTGTAAATAACAAAGAAAGTTTATCAGACGTTGTACATATTGTACATTGTACCCGAGTACTATATACTATGATACTATCGACTGATAACAAGCTTTTTGGTGGGTTTAGCTCTAAATGAAAATAATAGTTCTCACATATAAGCTTTATAAATTTGGACTTCATTTTGCTTTCCATTAACACCATATTCCCAAGAGTTTTCATTTTTAACGCGTGATGTTGACGATGATATTTAAGTAAACCATTCCAAAATTAAATGACAAAGGAACGATTGAAAGAAGAAGCTTTGATGACTTAGTTCAAAAACATCTGTCAGAATGGTTTAACGTTTATGACGTTTTTAAACGTGGTCGATAATAACAGGCTTGTGTTTCAAAGTTGCCTTGAACATGACTTATCCATCATTGTCATCGTTCTTTTAAATTAATGTTTATTCATCGGTAAAAATTAAAAGTAACACCTTTGAAATGGATAGCTCTGGCACAAGGATCGTAAAGTTGCCACACTCGCCCTTTCAGCATACAGTTTTATGTATGCCTTGCATTTTAACACTTCTTAAAAGCACCGTTGCATTTTATGACCATGAGAGAGAAAAAAACAGACACATCTAAAAAATGTTTAATGACTATTTGACCACAAGTGTTTACTTCTGTGTGTACCTTTCATTGACGTTTTAGAACTAGAATTTGTCAATATAGTGCTTGTATTTTTGTGCTTCGTGGATAAAGACATTTTATGACAGATATTTGGGATGCAGTTGATGTGACGATATTAATAAACACTAATTACGATAGCCATTGTGAAGTATACATTTATTTTAGTGAATGGAAGGGCCTAATAGAATGAACAAACTATTGGTAGCTGTGAGGATCTCTTCAAGGCAATGTTGAGTGACGAAGGAGGGGCTGAGAGTGACAGTTATTTCTAAATCTTTCTACTAAGTACTCTTCATTGGCTCTATCAAGTATCTCGGCAAATGTATTGAATAGATTCCTCGCTGGGTAACAGAATGATTGATTCATGGCGGCGGTAATCAATCTGGCGGAACATACCTAATTAAGCAGCATGATACTGTAGGAGACAATACTTAGGCACTACAGGTCTGGTGCTAAGTGAAGATGCCTTCATTAGTATTGAGGTGTGTGGCATGTCTTGCTCGTAGCTCCAACACCGTTAGAACGAGTCCAAGTGCGAAGAGGGGTGTGTCAATATCACCTCCCACTTTAATATCAGGAATATTGACCAATCATCAAGTATCCATATTCCTCCGCCATACATGGCGGTTATTGCAGTAAGACATCCAACTATAGCTCAAATTGATGGCTATCTCCCAAGACGTGTATTTTAGGACGATATTTGATCTTCTTGGTGATACAATTACATGACATAAGGTCATTCTAAATTTCATATTGAAGAAGGCTCAGCTCTTTTGCAAATATTCGCTTATCGGATCGAAGTTCCCACACCATCAAAAGAACGAAATAGAATTAGGGCTTGGGAAATGTCGTTATTGTTTTGAAGAAATGGAATGTTTGAACGATATATCTTCGTTATATTGGATGGCTTTCCTCTGAAATACCAGCCCTTTCTTATGCCATGAACTGCAGATTATGGAACTGAAAATGGAAGGAATCAGTTTTTCTCTTGCTCCGATGAAGCAGTGTTCACGATAAATCCCCGGATCTGATCGACAGGAGTCCCTGTTAGATTTGCCAACACGCCAGAGAATATCGAATTCATTTGAGCCGAGAGTCGGAACAGCAAATCAACTTATCGTCTGCTCTGCTCATCTGTCGTCTGTCACTGTGTCACTTTGCTACGTCACACAGCGCGTGACTGACGTAATTGAACAGCAGACTACTAAACCTCTAGTCGATCGACAACTATAAATACAATGCTCTATCGGAACAAATTAATTTGGCAGAAATGTAATCAAATTAATGTTATTTTAACGTCGTTCGAAGCGAAGAGGAGGACCGTGGGGGTAAATCTGTTGAGGGGTTAGAATGAATGTTATTATGCTTACCACAAAGACATTCGTGTTGGAATCACGAACACCGTCACTAATTGACGATTTGGAATCTACACAATCCCTTGTTCATAACGTAAACGTTCAGTGTGGTCGGCGGTTAAAACGCCTTATAACCAACAATTTGCTTATGACTGTGAATAAAGTAACAACAATTTTATCAATGCAAGTGAACTTATTGACTTTTAAGTATTAGTGGTGAAAAGGAATAATATTATCACACCAGAACCAGTGTTGGTTCTTTCGAATACTAAGGAAATGTTTATTTTACCAATATCAGTGAGAGCTTGCTGTTTCATTACACATATACAGATTCATCAGTTACAGTGTATCATACCGACCTGTAGTGTCTTCGTTATTTGGGCGATTCTCAGATTATTTGGAATTTAGGAATGTTTTGTAAGTATCTGACTTAAGCAGCAGTTGTCTTAGGTTCTTATGGGTCCATAGTCTTTGGTAGAAAAAGAATAAGTAATCGAAACAGTGAAACTTGGTAACACTTTAAGGGATACTGAAGTATTCAATTCCCAGATTTAAAGAGACAGGAAGAAACAGGATGCTTACATCGATGGAAAGGTCAATTTGATCTATTAATGCAGAACAATTACAGTAACTATTTAAATATTGATACATTACAAGTTAACGTTTTGAAAGAAACAATTATCTTAAATATTTACGGGTGAAACGATAATAATAATGAGCTTCTGTGTTTATGATACGTCTTTTATGAGAAGGCGTAACTCATTTTATCATGTTTTTGTTACAAAATCGTCATTATCATTAGGTTGTTTTATTTTTAACAATCTTTTTGCGAATTTAATGTCACCGATTATTTTAAGCATATCTGTAGATATAAAATTTAATGATTTTAATTGTTTAATATGGTTAGATTAATTTTTGCATAACTGTTATAACATTCTAACAAATCAAGTATTCAAGATGTTTAAGGGAATTCTGGTTATCACTCTCCAAGTTGTAATACCGGACTAAGTGTCCCTTTCTGTGGGTGATCTTTAGAACGAGGAGGTTCTGGAAATAGCATGAGTATATTCGATATGCAATTAGTAATGAAAATGATGGGTATAGGGAGCCCTGACGGTGATGAATGCGATCTATAGAGTGTCCGTTACCGACTGGATTAGTCTAGACGCATTGCATAACATTATGAGGCCTCGTGAACTCGTTTCAACTGCATGCAGCTATCCTGGTATCGTTTAAAGGATTGACAGACCTTGGTTGTCATTTCAATCCTTATATGAGTATCTTACTTATCAGAATAGGAAGGTCGTCGGCGTTTGATGTTCGTCAAACAGCAGTCGAGTAAAGGTGATCAGGAAACCTACTTGGAAAAAGTCAATCTAGTTATTTTAAAGATTCAAGTGACACTTTATACTGCCGTGTATGTTGCTTCTAATGTGGTAAAGTGATTGTTCACAGTCAGTTGATAGCAAGACACCAGAAATGGTTGTCGGTAGGAGTGATCCCGAGGTCCTATTTCTGGTCACTGAAATTGAATTTGCCACTTGGATTCCGTCTCAGTTGCTCATGGCTAAAGTCGTCCACCAGCTTGCATCTGTTGTGGATGCGTTCAGGATAAACGACCTGATGCCAAATGCCTTGAAGAACAGCAGTCTGATTTCAGATGCATTCAGGAGAAATAGTCTGGGGTCAGATGCCCTGAGGACCCTCAGTCTGAAATCAAAGGAACAGAAGTCAACTGACCACCTCTCCTTATCAGAATATCATGATGACAATTGTTCCTCATCTCAAGGAAATGGTTTGGGATATGAAAGTAGAGTTGTATGAAGTTCAGATTAAGTCCTGGCTGGGATGAGTTGAGACTAGCCGCTCCTCCTATCCTTCATCTGTCAATACTGTTTACATTGTCTTCAATTTCCGGCACTTAAAGATGGCCAGAAGCACCGATCAGATCACTTGTCTGAGGCTCATCGATTTAATCTCAGATTTGGACTTCGTTTTCACAAGGTCAAGGGAACATTTGCTCATCTGCGTTTCTCAATATGGGTACCGTTTTGAAAACTTGAAAAGTACTTGGGTCTTTTGATCCTAAAGTAAATTTGATAGGTTTTATTGATTTTGACAATTGTATTTTCCAATTCCAATTTTGTAACGTGAGAACTTGAAATTGATCGATGTTCAAGTACGATGATTCCTGACGTAATCATATTGTACGTATATTTGCTCTGTGCATGTATTTTGTTTATGCATTTCATTGCCATGAAAGACTTAGTAGTATATTCATCTTAACTCTGTTTAGATGACTTGGTGGATCAGCCAATGAGATGTGTTTTCCTTGTTTTGTATATCATTTATCGGTTTCATTTCCAGCTTTAGGATTGTACATCTGGCAGGTTTGGAAATATTTAAAAAATGAGGATTAGTCATTGGCTGCTCTTGCCTTGAACAGAATTTCCTACACAAACATTATTAAATAGTGGATACGTCTTGATGAATATTCAATATTATAGAAGGATTCGTAATCATATACATGTATACAATTCTTGTGTGACGTTTATTAAATACTAACGTTAGTCATATAATTTTATAGTCTAATTAAGTTAGTATCAAATTCCATTATGTCGCTTTCAAAATAAGGTCTATAAATTAATTCTTAAACATCATTGTTCTTTTCTGTTGTTCTCTGCAATCATTACCCGATTTTTATCTTTTACCTGAGAAAATCACCTGCGTGCTCCATTGCAGCGTTGGTCGATACATCCTCATCACTTAGCGAACCCTGTGGCTGTATGGAGCCGGCGCCTCTCATCTTGGCGGTTTTACTACCATCTGATAACTGCTAAGTGGCCGGGGTCGACGCTAAAGCTGTCCTGAGTCCTTGTGATTGTGTCTAAGCTCTGAAGCGACAATATTTGAGTACATAGACGTGTTGTGAGAGATTATCCCCACTACCGATGTTATTGTTATGTATTAACCTAAGCATTTTGTTTTTGACTCATAAGGGCACTTGTGAATGCTTCCGTCACATGTCATATTGACCGCCTCTATATTACTGGGTAATGATCCTGAACACGGGGGCAGCGGTGCTTTAACCTGGCACAGACAAGCAGTCCCACTACATTAGATTTGCATCGGGCCACTGCTTGCTTGTACAGAGAGCGGCTGACTTGGGCATTGCGGTTAGCAATCTCAGTTGCCTCGCAGAATAACACGATGGCCTTTAAGATTTGTTCATTTGATATAAGATATTGATTTTTATTGAAAGGTTTATAGTTGGCTCTGATAGTTTGCAAAAAGTGTGTTTGATATAGGGCGAAATCTATTGTTATTTCTTGTCATGACAATTAAATGTCAAACGATGTGGACTCTTAGGGCTAGGATGTCTGGCTTTATAACCTTTAATTCCCGCAAAAGTGAAAAATTATGTTTTTACTCAGGCAGCCTTTTTAAACGAGTTCATCATTTTTTATTCGAATCTTTCGATCCAAGTAAGGAATCAGGAACTCCAAGACTTTTAAGAATGTCGCGGATAGGACCCAAAATTTGTAAATGAAACAAAACTCCTCAGTGATTCTCTTTAAGTAGTCTCAACTAATTATTGGCATTTGCGGTTAAGGTTCTTTTGTTTACAGTAGGTTAGGACCTCAACTGAAGTTTTCTTGCCGTTCGTGATGAGTTAAATTATATTTCCTTTTATGACTGTCATTTGCTTGGTTGATGCTTACACTGGCTTTTTTATATGATATATATTTTTCAACTTGCCACATTTTGGATGAAAAATGTCGTAGAATATATAATCATGGTCGTGTAATATGTCTTGTGTCTTATTTCATCTAGATCGATGTGCACAGATGAAAAGTGAATTGTGATATTCTGATGCAATAATAACCAAACAGGTACTGATTCCTGGTTTGAATATCAGATTAGGATGTCAAGTTTACTTTTGCGAACACATACTTTTGATATCAATAGATGCACCTTTGTTACTTACATTTTAATGCTATCATATTTCAATTTCATGTGTCAAG
Organism: Steromphala cineraria; assembly: GCA_916613615.1. Taxonomy (NCBI): domain Eukaryota; kingdom Metazoa; phylum Mollusca; class Gastropoda; order Trochida; family Trochidae; genus Steromphala; species Steromphala cineraria. The sequence goes on along the minus strand of OU744720.1, from coordinate 15,427,006 downwards.
TCGATACACAATCGGTAGCACCTCTTTGAGTTTCGTAAACACAGAAATGTACACGTCATGCTTAACAGATAATTGCCTTCGTTTATTCTGACCATTGTGCAAATTCGCTGACAGGTTTAACATCTCCTAGTTCCCTATATCAAATACTATTAACTTTGTCCTCCAAATTGCGAAAGTTGTATCTTAATTAATTCATTAGTTTTACTGTTTCAATTGTTAACCTGACGAACATATTAAGAGTGTCATGATCAACACATGTCCGTTGGTGTTAACTTCAATCTTGTTATTGACAATTCAATTTGCTCTCCATGTTTCTCTGTGTCGTGCAAATAACATATTATTTATACATATATCTTATTTAAAATAGTATGCAATTTGATATAACTAAGATAAATTACGCTTTATCTCATTTGTCATAGCATACGTATAAGTGCTTCGATTCGATTCCCTTTCGTATGTAGAGAGAGAGAGAGAGACAGACAGAGAGAGCAGATAGAGACAAAGACGAGACAGACAGAACAGAGAAAGAGAGAGACAGAGGAGATAGAGAGAACGACAGACAAAAAACAGGAGACCGACAGAGACAGACAGAGGAGAGAGAAAGAGACAGAGGGGGGAGACATAATAGAGAGGGGAGAGTTAGACAGAGGAGAGAGAGACAGAGATGAGAGAGAGAGAGAGAGAGAGAGAGCCAGACAGAGGAGACAGCGACAGAGGAGATAGAGACCGAGGAAACAGAGAAAGAGAGACAGATAGACAGATATATAGTGGAAAGAGAGAGGAGAGAGAGACAGAGGAAACAGAGAGAGATAGAGCATGATAGCGAGAGGAGAGAGACAAAGAAAGAGAGAGACAGACGAGAGAGAGACAGATGAGAGAAAGCGAGAGACAAAGGGGAGAGGGGAGAGAGACCGAGGAAAGAGAGAGGGACAGAGAAGAGAGATAGAGGAGAGAGAGATAGGAAAGAGAGAGAAAGAGAGTTTAACGCACTTGAACAATCAAATGGTGTCTTAATTTACTAACAATACTCATTCTTTACATTGTTCAGTGTACTTGATGTATGATATCAAGTATTCTTTAGTTAAGATTTGTGCTGTAAAGTTCTCACGTTCTGTTAATCATATTTGATTGATTATAACATCATAATTTCAAATCGACGACGGATCCTTTGTTTTATTTACCATTTCATATTGACGGTTTCAAAACATTAGTAGGTGGTATTCAGAAATATGTCAACACTAGCTACATGTAGATGATGATAGATTTTTCCAAACCTAAGCTGTAAGTCAAAATATGATTCTCAAACCTCAACTTCAAACCTCGTATATCTCTAGTTCGAGTTTAGAACAATTTCTTAAACGAAGTAACATGTAGTTTAACCAATTCATCAAGGGAGATTACAGTACAAATACAACTGTTTAAGATCAGAATCGATGACAAAACTCTGCATTCAAACTGTCAGATCGCGGTGCGCTATAGAAAACACATTAATGTCAGGGAAATAGAAGAAATCCACGAAGCGGTTTTCACACAACACGGAAATGTATTTTGAAACCAAATTTAAACCGAAAAAAGAAAACATTGATTAAGAGAGTTTGTTGACAGTAAGAATAAAAAGATGTTACAAGCAATACATGTAATTGTGGTTGAGTTGAGTTAGAACCCATTGAAAAAAGGCTGAAATAGAATTTCGAAACTTTGATCAATCTTGGTTTATGATTAAACCCAACTCTCAGTCTTAAAACCCTACCTTACAGTTACATTCTTTTCATTCTTGAATTTCGAGAGGTCGGCATTCTTTATCATTTCAAGACAATGTAATGTATAATTGGATTAAGCTATTTTAAATGGTAAGGCTAAAACTCATATAGTTGGAATACATGTATTTATTCAACATAAAAATCAGTTTAATAATTATTTCTCTTCGTTGTTATTTTAGATTGTCTGTGTGATGATGATTTTATGGTTGGAGATGACCTATATTATGAGATGATTCGTTATCTGTAAATGCTTATGTGAGAAATGGATGATAGTTTCGTAGTTGATGTGCTTCGTCGTAATGGTGTAGCCCCTATTTAGACATGACACTTAGACAAACATGTATTGCTCACTAATTGGAACCATTTGTGTCCCAAGAGGTCTAAGACAACCTTTTTGATTTTTGAGTTTGTTAATTATATCTGTTAACTGCTTGTGTTAATGCAGAAAGCTAAATCGTAGTACTAATAAGGAAGCTAGAAGCCACTGCTCGGCGCCACATGGACTTGTTCTTGGTTTCTTGTGGTACACACATAGGCCCTTACAACCACGCACAGACTCGCTGGCGTGTCTTGCAACACACGGCCCCTGTAATTGGCTTCTTGATGGATCTTTAGTGACCAAAGCATACAGGCTCACTATGATGATCAGCTGCAGAGAATGAATCTAACCTGTGAGCATCTTTAGGCATTTGATAGACGTCATTACTGCAAAACACGATTCTTTAATAGTTATATCATTTATTAATATACTATGAATATAATATTGTTATATTTGAGACACTTATTGCAAAAGAACAAATTCTTGCAGGATTCAGAAACAGGCCGTACCATCATCAATTACCATTATAGATGCTAATTAACCAACGTAATACGTAAATTATATAACAGTATATTACATGTACATGTACATGTATCAACTGACCTGACCAGGAATGAAACCGGAGGTATCTTTTTATGTTGGATATGAGGAGCGCAGAACACTCAAATTAATTTCCATTCCAATAAAATTGTCATGACCCTAATGATCGATGTCACTATATCATGGTCTTGGGTATAGGTTAGCAAATATATGCTTTAACGTATAGAACACCGTTTATTGTCACATTCTTCCTTAATTAACCATTTTATAAATTTTCTTAAAGGGGCAGTAGCACGTTTTTAGGGGGAATATAAGGTAATGTCAGGAAAAGGAAAATTAATGGTTCCAAGTGAAAGACGATGCATTTAAACTAAATGAAGCAGTAATAATTCAAATATATAATATAAAATTTAGCAATGTGATTCCTTTTTTCTTACACACAATGAATTAAAGGTGTTCACAAAAAATGGCTCTTAGGTGAATCTCCATACTTTGTTCTATGGAAGATTGACTTGTGTAATGAAATTTTTGACACAATCAAAATAATACATTTAGCGTTGTCAGTGAAAATTTTAAAATATAAAATGATAAAAAAACGTGCTACTGCCCCTTTAATACAAACATCGTTCTTTTTTTCAAACAATAACATTGTTTATCACCAGCAGCTCTCCTTCTTTCCTCCATGATGATATTAATACAGATGTTTAATGTGTTTGGCCACCACACCACGCCCATCGGAATCAATCTGATCCATTAACCGTAATTAGTTTCATGAATTAATCAATGTCTTGTTCCGTTTTTCTTCATAGTTATCTGTTTCAGGAATTTATGTTTTTAATTAATATTGTGTTTGACATTTCCTAGTTGCTTTTTCCACGACCTATTGATAACTAATCTCGGATTTTCATAAAATGAACATATAGGATTATTGATGTAATATATCAAATGTCAATCCATACTGGATATCGAACGATACAAAAAATGTTGTCTATGCTAATGGGTAAAAATGACACAGAATTTTATTCATAACAGAAGAATTTGTTATGCAAGATTTAAATCCCACAAAATGTTACGAGCATTTTTACATTCTAACATGACACGAAAACTAGTTTGAAAATACTGCCTTCTGATTGATTCCTTTTAAAACATTTGGAATAATTATTTTCGCCGATCAACACCTCTTAACACAAAGTGCATCCGGTGAACATACTGTTGATAAGAGACTTGCAGGCGACGGCAATATGAATTTCAAAATCAGAGACTTGCCGACATTCTGGAAACCTATAATATTTAGTAAAATAGGCACCTTCTTTGTCCCTGTTTCATGTATAAGTGAGTACTGCTTTGCGAGATGTAAAATCACAGGTAAACAAAATCAACAAGGTATATTTCAAGTTTGAGTTTTAATTTTTTTTATAAATATTAATTATAAACAGCCTTTTGTTGTAAAAATAAGAATTATGAGTTCATCTCCTTGTGCGATGAGACGAGAAATTACTTTACAAAACTAAATATAAGTCTAATGCATACATGTACCCTCCTCCTTCCCATTCCACCAAACATCGACTGATATACTGAAGTGCTCGATCGCCGGGAGCAAGTCGGTCGCAGCAATCCTAGACATTTAAGCGACCAATTTCCATAAAATTGTTTGACTACAATGTAAGTGTTTCAACTATGCTGGTTTTGCGATCATGACCATGCTAAGACCACAGCGACAGTGTTTGTGATCGAGAGTAGTTTTGATGCAAATGTTCAAAATTTTAAAACACTTTATCAATTATCATTACAATGGTGCAAAATTGGTGCAATCCTTACAATACTTTTCTTATATAAATATAATCTTATCTTCATCGCTTCATTTTTATGCTATTTAGATATATGGATAATTTGGCTAGACTTGGAGCTAAGCTCCAGTTTGGTAATGGTGTACATACCAGGTGCCCTCTCAGCTACACATATCCTTCCAGGATTAACACCAATCAAGTGGTCAAGACGGACCTGATAAGCAGCACGTGCATGATTCCGCTCTGAGACTGGTCATTAACGTGAGTGACCATGTGATACACGTTAGCTGGACACAGGTGGTCAGTCTTACAAACTAGCTCCAGGCCATTGATGTTTTGATCGTTCCATTGCTTCCCCGGTCAACATCAGGAGAGATTGCCGCGGAATTAAGGATTAGGTCGACAGGAACGACTCCGCCGACATGTTTCATTCAGTGACATAGTTCATTTTAGACAGAGATAAACTTAGAGGTGTAAAGTTCTTAAATTCATGATAAATATCAGATGTTCAGAGTGACAAGTTTGTACCTCTGTAGCATTAATGTTTTTATGAAATGACACATAGTTGCCCTGATTACTAACGATAGCTGCCGTCATGAAGTCAAAAGTTGACTCTTTGCTGTCATATTGTCGTAATTCCTTGTCACGCCCAGTATCAATAATTACTGTAAAGTGAATCATTATTCCCAAGCTCTGATTCTGGATGGAGTTTTATATTAAACCTCCTTGTCATGGGTTGATTTGTGTATCACAAGGTTTTATAGCGTGTTCAAAATGGAGTGATGCTACGCTGATATACCAACCGACAAGAATCTCTGGATACGCCAAATATAGAAGACATACATTTGATGGCTTATGGTTTGATTCCGACAGTAGGCCTATGCTTGATACAGAGGGAAAATATTATCATTTGAAACACACAAAACATGCATTTTGATATTGTCATTGTTTAGTTTTACTAATTGGCATAATGAGCTCACACGATTGTGCTATTTTTCTTTTCGCGCTTATACGTTGTTTTTATGACATACAAGCTGTTTTTGCGTAAAACATAACCTTGTAGCACTGTTGTTTACAATAGAAGTAATTAGGTCTGTGGATTGTTTTACAACAATGTCTGGATAACAAAGATATTATTTAGTGGCTTTACCTAGGCCTGAAGTGAGTCAGTCAAATTAAAAAATTTAATAAGTTCATTTGTATAAAGATGTGTTTTGTTTAGAAAACAGGTAAATTAAACTTTCAAAAGTTTGATCTTAAGTTTCCCATTTTCGTTTGGAACTTTTTAGACAAAATTCCTTTCTAATCATTAATGCGTTTTAATGAAACTGTATCAGACAAATAAAAGGTGAAATTCCGGACCACGTCTGTTGTGTGGGTAAATTTACAACATTTCTCATTAGAGAGCGGGACTTAATGGCTAGAATTCAAACCTATTTCTATCCTCAGGTCATTAGGCAAATTAATGATTTTTGACGTAAATGCTAACCGTGGTTTCGATATACTACTAGATATATAGGATTTCGTGTTTATTAGGCTTTTCGTATTAACGTCTCGTTAAGAGAGAAAGAAAACCAATAATGTAGAATTAATTAAACCTTGAAATCGTCACAAATACTTTACAAGAGCGTAGAAAAACATCAGTTTACAATAAACATGCACAATTAAAACAATGGAATTATGTTGAGTTCATATTTAACCAGATAGAACCATATACCTCAGTGGTTGCAAAAGGACGGCAGGGACATCGCCCTCGGTGCAGACAAAATGGAGATATAAATTTGGTGAAAAATAAAGGCAGGTATATCGTCTATGAACGAGGCATATGGAAATGGTTGAAGAAAGGGAGGCAGAGACATTGTTATGGATGCAAACTGAAGCAATACACAGCACCACAGAAATGGTGTTTTTTAAAGAGAGTTGTTGTAAAGATTGTAAGAGGAAAATGTGTCGCAAACTATAATTCTCACCCTGAGAGTTGACAAACTACCAACTCTTTAAAAGGTGAAAATACTGTGTTTCAGAAACAAATCACGAAAAGCCATTGTTATACCCAACCTTATCAAAACTGATCGGCAGTGGAACTTGTTATCACGATTGAAGAGTTTGATCATGTTTCCGGTTGGAATGTTGCAAAACAGTTTCCGGGCACATCCACTTTAAGGAATGTGATTTATAATTTGACTACAACATTTCTGAAATTTCCCATCAAATGTTAAAATCAACCCACAAGACGAAATCTAAAGTTATTGTTGAACAAATAGATCTCTAATGTTATCATTGGGCTGCATTTGCCTTAATAAGTGTGAACATATCTTCTTAAATACGTTATTCCATGAACAGTAATGGTTGTATACTGATGGAAGAATAAGTGTTGAAACTGGTGATAACGAAAAGTATATGCTGAGTTAGAATTTGTCCAAAAAGAAACTAAGGATGCATTGTCGGATAAAAAACTTCGCATTGGGAACAAATACTGAACAAACATCTCCCAAACTGTAGTGTAATGCTAAAGCATCGTAGCTTCATCCTCCTACTCTCAAACAATCAAATTTATGTAGTTGGTCAAAGGTACCCCAACATAGCTCAAACATTGTTTGTACTGCTTGATAATGTGTCTGTAAACTGCTGGAATGAGTCAAATATTCAGCGTGTCAATACTTATCAGCATACATGTATATGGCCTCCTCCCTGTATAATGAAGAAGCTTGAGGCATGGCTTGGTGCTCCGTGGTCGTATGGTACATGAGTTACGAGCCTGATGAGAGCAGCGGCCATCTGTCTTGCTTATATAGCACTACTTCACCTTAAATCAAGGCAATACGAGGCGTGTTGACATCGAGATGATATGCATAGCTATACAACATTGTCATCAGGGAATGACGTAGTGATATGGGATTAGCAATATATCAACTGTCCTCTACAAAGCTGTATCGAGCATCGTCTCAACATATGTGGAGTGTCGTTGAAGGAAGTCGTATAGGAATGTAACGTGATATTGTTTACAACGCCGTCTTAAGAAAACAAATCAGACTTGTTTTGTAATGAACTGTTGTACTTTTCATTAGAGTAAACAATATTGAAAGATTTCTTGCAACACTAATTTACAATTACATAGGTTGGTTGAATCTGTCTCAATAACATGTTGAAATACATGACATTTTCTACCATAAATGTGCCGTATACTCACGTCTGATTAGCTACTGTGAAAAATCAGAGGGAGTATAACTTGGTTATACATTCCTCTGTTTACTTCGTCAAATGCCCAAGAATTTATTTCTTTCCTAGCAACAGTTGTTCTCAAATATTGCAGTTGTATCAGAAATGTACACAAAATGAGCCAGGATTTTCTTTTATGCATATCATTTAAAAATTTAATCAAACTTTTCACAAGGTAATCACTTCCATACTGTCAAATCCGGAAAAATACAAGTCAATCAGTAACATAGCGTTAGACCAAAATGGTCTCGAAAAGGTTTAACCGGACAAAATATCATACAAATACATATCGAAATACATGTACGTAATACATTTATCTCAAATTTATTTATAACACCAATGTTTTAATACTTTAATAATTTAAAATACGCCGAACATTTATTGGCATATATCTTCTGCAAGACCGTCCAATGGATAAGTTGGTGGCACGCGGTCCTGTGTAATGACCAGTTGACCGCTTTAAGTACAGTTCAGCAACAACGGGCGCATATCTCTGTATGGGAGGGTGACCCGCTCATTGCCGGATAATCTAAGCTTGAAGGGTCCCCGCTCAACACTGAGACATGAGTTGAGAGACCTGTGGTGTCATCCATGCTAGGTGACTTTCGAATCGTGCCTCTGTTCACCTAACAGTACAATTGAGAACCTGGTTTCTAAGTGAAGGCATTGTGACAGATAACCATTACAGTGCAATAATAAGAAGCTATGTTGCATACTCCGACGGAGTTGATAAGGAAACAAAAGATTGATACTAGTCCTTACATAAGGGACGAAAAGCGTGTAGCCCTTCGAGCACGCAATTTAGCACATTATAAGTATCCACATTATTATTATTATCATAAGTATTAACCTTGTCGAAAGTTCAGTACTGGCGATTGCTGTAAGAATGTCATCGATTTGGTTCGATCAGAACGATGCTACTTTATATTTTCCGGCTCTAGTTAATCAACAGACACAGTCAAAAGTGACACCTCTCGGAGTCATTGTTAAGAGTAGTATTAGTAATCACAAACAGCTAGATGGTAGTTTGAATATAAAATACCACCATTGTTACATCCAAACAAAAATCGTAACCACATCCTAACATGACTTTCTACTTTTGAACAAAAAAGGATGAAATCCTGAGATTTAGTTTAACAGCAGAAACGTAATAACCCTTTTGAAAAAGTTTGAAATTACAACTTTATACTTTTTGGGGCTTGTTATAGGCAAGGTTTAACTCAATTGCAAATTTGCAGGTTATATATTTCCGTTTGATAGATTTTCAAATATGTTTCATTAGCGATTACATTTCTTTAAATTGTATTCAGGTAACTATATCCTTGTTTCAGTATAAGACATAAAGGGCAGTAAAGGACACAATTATGGTAGAGGTTTATGTTCATTTACTGTGGGGAATGTATATCTATAATCCTCAAATGCAATAACTTGAAGAATATGTTCCAAACTTATAAAACGAACATACATATAACCAAGCTCTTAACGTTATTTTCTTCTCTTGCATCTCTACAAACTTCAAACCAATATGACATTTTAACTCCCCTTTACTTGTATATATGCCCTTTGGAATAGTATGACCACAATGATCTAAATACGCCAACGACTGGGACAGATTTGTAGACGCATCATCTAGGGACATTGCTGTATCAACATGTATAGTAATCATTGTGGTTGTCTCCTTTCTAGCCGTGGATTCATAGCATTTACAAAGGTTGGCGTTGTTTATAGGAGTCTGTGGTTTTGCTTTTTCAATACCATTACTTTAACAATTCTCTCTGAGCATTGGTCTGGACCTATCAAAGAAATAAGACGATGCTCAGATGGTTTCAAGCGTTGCCCAATCTGGCGAGTGTTGAGATGGGTGACCGTAACCACGGTAATGAGTTCATTTAGTCAGCTGATCAATCATCTCTAATTTTTTTCTTCATTGATTTATTTGCGTCATGCTAGGAACGAAATTTGTATGATTTATTCAATCTTCTTTCAATAATTTGAATAAATTTTGATACAAACTATAATCTTTTTGAGAATCGTATGTCAGATAATTGTTTGATACGTATATAGTCACCGTGATTGAAACGTATCCGTTATTGTTTAGTTCTTAATATTTGATTGCATATAGAAACATTGCCAGACAGGCTTCCGCTGTGTGTATCATCATCAAAATATTATTTCATTTTACATGTATATCATTTTGCTGTCATCTCTTTACTGTTACTGTGTTGACGTTTTCATAGTTATGATATTTCCTTCACACTTCCCTCAAAAGTTCGACAATTATTAAAACAGAATAAGATCAATCACTACTTTGCCATTTGTGCAATTTAGCCAGCGACATCGCCGTCAATGTTTAACCAAATATTAGTAATATAAGGTACACAAACGCACCTCGGACCCTTCCTTCTAAACGCATCTGATTGCCCCCGAGGTTAGGCCTGGTGTAAATCCTTATCATTGCCGTAGTGTTTTAATATCCCCTGTGTTATAAGCTAGCCGACCACCACTGCCGCGAGAGACAAGTCACTTACACAGAGATTTGATCCGAGCATGTCCCAAAGTCAATTCAGTATTAACTGACTCTCCCTGACCAAGGCAGTAGCGAGGTTTGGTACGCGATGTTATCATCCCACCGAGGCCCGTCAGGATATTGTATCTGATAGACCAGCGTTGCCGCTTCCCCTTTCTATTGTTCCCAAAATCACCACAGAATTAATTGATTTCTCCTACCAGAGATTCCATTGTTGTTCCCAAAGCCACGGAAATTGAGAGATTTGAGGTCTGGTATTTGGCAGAAGTCTCAGTGTGTTTGTTTTAATATAAAGCCAGTCTGTATGAGTTTTATATGACAAGAATTGCCCTGTTCTCTAGCCACGAGAGCTGAAGGTTTTGGAACTCTGCCCTACCACTGATACCCCCTCTGAGTCCCCTTGCCCTGCTCTATGTTCGTAGCTTTAACTATCGTACACGACTTCAAAGTTCTCTCGTTTTATAACTGAAAAACATTTTCCTTTTCAAAATGTTTTCTCTATTTTTGTTCATCATAGTTTTTGCTTATTTGAGCTTAGTGTTGTAAATGTTAGTTTATTTTGTCGTGACATTCAAACTTCATTGCGATAGGCAATCAAAGGGGGAATTTTAGCTGAAAGTAAAAGCTTCAAAGGGCTTGACATTTACTATGAAAGCAATTGCGATGTTTTTTGACATCATTACATCAAAGAACATAAAAATATAAGGTGATGTAAGTCATCAAGCAAAAGACTCTATTCTAGTCCAATGTACCTTGCTGTAGATTTTATTAAACATATTATCATGTACATGTAACTTATAAGTACACGTGTTTTGGAACGCATTATGATAAAGCAGAACAGGAGGACACCCATGGCCGCTTCATGATCAATCTTCTTTAACTCACGTCACTGAACTTTTCATGTTTTGCCTTTCACGTATCATTTGCCAAACATCTCTTGAAAAGTTCAACAGGTATGGGTATGAATGGGGTATCAGTAGATTCACGTCGCATTATTTCATCACTTTGTTATAATTAGTATTTCTATTGCGTCTAAAGCACAGAAATTTTGTGACCATTGCTGCTTTCCTAAACCATCAACTACAAAGGGAATGTTTCTGATACAACCTATTGTATGTAGATCTGCTTTTATCTCAATACCGTCACTGAAAATGTTACTATATAATTAGAACATTTATATAAACAAACATTTTACAAGTTATACCTAAGGTGATATTGAAATTCATGAAATGATTGAAAAAACACGTTGACTTTCCAGATACTTATTCCAAATACTACACTTACCACTTCATTCATAGATTTTGTTGTCCATTGCACAGTTGCTGAGGCAATGTACGTGCAACCTCCACATCCACTTGTTAAATGCTTTGCTTACATACGTAACTTACAACATGTTTCTAAATGTGCTTCAAATATTCCTTTCTTTACAATTTTACGTTAAAAAGGAAGTTTTGATTATATTGGCAAGACCTAGTTGGGAAAAGTATAGTTAAATTGTAAATAAACAATTGTAGAATTTGAATTATTTTTTTAAGAATCCAGAAATTAAACGCTCAAAAGCATTTATTTCTGTTTTCGTGCGTACATGTACATATATACTGTAAAATCACAATGCCCAAACGATCATCAGTAGTGCTAAGCTTAAGCATAACAAAGTGAAAAGGGGCTACAATTAAGATTTCGTATCCAAACATTCACTTGTGCTTGACTGGTGGTATATACCTTACATTCGCACTAATGTGTAACTATCACTTACAGTTATGATGCAAGATTCATGATTTATTGTGTTTCCTGCGATTTCTTGCTGGAGGTATTGTAATGCTGTTTTTCTTAGAATCTATTACTCTTTTTGTACTATTCATGCCCTCGCTGTTCTTCTTTTAATCAATGCAGCTATAATAGCACCATCAACATGAAATGTAATTTCTGAACATATGTTCAAGCAATACATACTCACGTATTTATACAAAGAAGATTGTCTTGGTCGACACTATCATATAGTGAGAAAAAATATTATATGATCAGTGATAAAATACTTGGTTTTATCACGACGATATATTACATATATTTACACTGTGACGAGCGACGATAATTATAATATATCGTCCCTTGTCAGGTAACTTTCAACTTTTAAACTGATCTTAATTACATTTTTAACTAGACATTATATAATGAATAGCTATATAGAATACTTATGGTATATACCAGGTGTATTTCATTTCGTGATATAGTAAAGTCGATATTTACTCGTGGCTGCGTCACATATGAAATATCAACTAAACCAATGACATTCGATGAATTAAAGCTGGACTTTAGAAAACTACATTAAGTGTCATCTATTTGTTTGCTTAAACTATATGTTAGCTTACGCTACACGACCTGAAGAGCAGGAAGGTTTTGAACATATTTTCATTAGACACAATGGTTTTCCATTTGCGAACAAGTCATAAGGATTATTTGAATGTTGTCCTAGCAAGCCTGAATACGATCCAATAATTCACAACTTTGGTAGGTTGCCTTTAAAGGAAATCTGAGTAAACAAAACAATGCTGATTCCCGCCCACTCTCTTAAAACTGTTTCATTTTGAAATTCTGTGAATTCAAAATCATTAAACCCCACTATTCAAAATGTGTCACAAATATCATGGAATATAAGTTTTGTCAATTTTAGAGGGGTATCAAAGCTATAATTGAGATGTTCAAATGATCTTTCAGCGTTCCAAATACATTTTTACATGTTCTCTTGCCTACGCATAACAGAATCAAATGCTGATTTAGAAAGATACTATGTTAATGAAATGGAATAATCGTTTCACATAACCATCAAAGCAAATTCCTGCAGTCACTATGAGGTGGGTATGTGGTTCAGGTTGGAGGCAAAGCTGTTAGTGCAGTACAAGCTCATTTGTTGATCTGGTTCTTAAAATGAGAGATTGTATTGTATTGTATGTCGTGCCCACATCAATCTAATGCACGATCACATAAGACAATGCCTGTTGACATTAGCGATGAATGTAATTAGCAATAATTGAAGGTCAAATGGAACTCAAATTGAAATTGGCCATTTGAGATCAGAGCTTCAATTTCAAAGTGGCTATTGTATGTCTATTTTGAACCAAAAAAAGAGATAAGAAGTTTGAGAAGCAGTCATTAGAGAAAGAGTTAAGCTGATTGATTAAACCAACTACCTATGCTTGCCAGGGGCTTACGTTTCTAATTTCCGTTTGTGTTCTATTACAAACAACATCCAGATTGCCATTTCTTTCTTTCAACAGCTATGAGGTTGCAAAGTTTTGTAAGATAGCATAAATCTTTTAAATATACCACGGACATTATAAAAGCGTTTGCTGTAAGGAGAAAACAGTTTCTACATATCATTCAAGGATAGTCTTTCTGTATTTGTTTTTCACTCCATATATGTTGATAAATTTTGTGTGCAAAAGTTGAAGATAGCAACGACACATAACGTTCAGATGGCTGGAACTGACAATTAGCGCATTGTCTACAAACAGAAGTTTGAATCAAGATGTAAAATGTTAAGTTCTTAAGTAATAAGTACATACTGATGTAAGGGCAACTAAGGCCTGCAGGTTTCAACCTTTCCCAAAGCACTTTTACTATTCAACCTGTTCGTTTTTAAGGAGAAACAACATAATAGATTAACAACAGAGTAACACAAGATTATCACGATTGTGTCCTTTAGGCTGAGGTCATATGATCCCACAATGATTTGGGTGGCCTCTTTGGTTTATAATGTTATTATTGTTTGTAACGCCAAAAACGTTTAATTCACAGTTTTAATTGTCAGGCCAAAGACAAATAATCTATATTCGTTTAAAGGTTGGTCTAAATGGGTTTTTTCCCATAAATATTCTCATAAAGTTGTTAAAGATGCCATATATGTCATGGTTATTTGCTCGTGTTTGTTTATATCGGGCCAACCAATACAGACGAAAGCGAAAAGAGAACAAGAATCAAACTATATATTTAAAATGAACAATGTTGTCTATTTCTGCTTCTTGGTAAAGTACATGTTTTACATGTTGATATGCAAGCAATTTACCAGTATTGTTTTGTTATTTGCTGTTCATGATTTAACATTTTCTTATATGAAAACAATGCTGTGTCAAAACTTTCCAACAACTGTTCTATCAAATTATAATATAATAATCAAAATCGTAAAAATCTTTCAGACAAGGAAAGGAAACATGTACTCTTGGAATGTAATGAAAACGTTTCCAGCCAAGTTGACACGAAAAGTATGAAATAAATGTCCAGAATTAGAAATATTTCGTTGACATAAAGAAGAGATCATTCGGATGTCAGTCAGTTTGCTTCTGAATCATTATTCTTGTCGATATATCAATATCAAATTTCAGTTGCATGATACATCAAACTATATAGATAACGGCGAATTCAAAAACTGATTTATTCCCAAAAAACGAAAATACTTTATACAACTATTGTTAACGGCTAAATGAGGTTAGTAATTGTCGGACTCTGCCATTGATTACTACCTCGTGTTGGCGTTGATATCTTTGTTGCGTGTGCATATTTATTGCCACCAATAATTTATCAGTGTATTGCACACACTATCGCACACATAAATGTGTTTATGCGTGTTCTGATTTACAAAACGCTTCCCACCAAGAACAGAGGGGATTTATATCTATTAACTACAGGAGTAAAAGGAATGTTGTCTAAATCCTTTTTATTTAACCGAAGTATTGGTATGATTTTGAAATTCATACTTTACTAGGTAATATCCATAAGTCGGTAGCCATTGACAAAGCCGACGTTTTGAGAGCAGACGTTGTATTAACATCGTTTTCCTATCGATTTTTCATTTCTAGAGAAAAGGGATTCATTATGTGATAAGAGCTAAGTAGCACTTTTATGTCTAATGCAATTGTTATTCAGAATTCAAGGATGATTGTTTTCGCATAAGAGCTTCAATTTAAAGTAAAGAAAAAACTTCTTCCATTTGGATTATTGACTAAAATCAATTTCTGTATACTAGACAACATAACAAAAGATAGTATTACTTAAAATTCCGAAGTCAAATCCACATCTGTCTCAGTTTAACGAGTATTTCGGATGGAAGTCACCTTAGGAAACTCTTAAGGCAAACCTCGGAAGCTAATCTATGGAAGGAAATCTGTATCTTGCTTCGGAAATCGATCTGTAATGGACACATCAAAGGTCTATCTTGAGGAAAGACTACCGGGGAAAGCTGGGTAAATGCTGCATTATATATGTAGCTTCTAATTTCTTACTTAACAGAACATGCCTTAGCAAGTTCAATAGACGGGCAGGTACACTCAAAGTGATTTCACGGTCTTCGATTTAGGATTCCACGTGGGAATAGGAAACTTTATACTGTAAAGCTTGTTCAGAATGGTTGAAAATGATGACCTTTGGGGAATAATCTTGCAATAACATGCTCAGTGTATCAGAGAAAACAGCAGCGTTTGTGTCCACAGACAGTCCTATGGACAAGTGGATCTCTTCCAAGGAAATAGTGTTCTCTATCTTTAGCTTCCAAATTGATAAGGCAATTTCAAGTATCCGATTTGTTATTTATGTGGGTCTTAATCCATCTTTGTAGGAGTTGAGACATGGGTCCTCAATCGTAGACCAAACCAAATGTGTTGACTTGAGACAAGTGGAGACTTCGATCGGTAGTAGATTGCTGGGGGAAGATGAAGGCGGCGGTGCAGGGTATTGCTGTGTGCGTGATGCCGTGAAATGCATGCTACCACATCATTATTTGCACTTCAATCTGTGTTTGCGGCCGTCGAGAGCTCATTCAACTGACGGTAACTCGAATAACGTTTCACTAACCATCAGTCCAATGGCAAGAAAAGTCTTTTCAGTGAACAGAATTTTTTTAGGTGGGAAGGTGGAACATTTTTGATAATCAACGATCTGTAATTCCTACAACAAATAAGGACGGGGGATGTTAATGAGAGGGGAAGTCCAGCATGTTGGTCTTATGCAGGGAATACGTTCCTCATTACTTTCTAGCTTCCATTACTCATCTCCTGCACAAATATACTTAACATTATTGGACGCCAGGTCAATATTGTCCTTAGTTCTCTGCTTCAGTTAAATTTACAAATGATTTTGGAACACAAATGAAATGAATTAACAAGTCAAAGAGTCGACAAGGAATGACTGGATCGTGATCTTTGGGTTTCCTTATTCTGCGCGGATGATGTACACTGATTTTCAATTCTTCGACATCAGCACTGATTTAAAAATCATTCTATAGCATTATTTTTCGTTGCACTACTGTATGAAGCAATAAAATAGAGCGACAAGGAAGTTGTTATATATATATATATAATGATGACAATAATAATGGATACTTTTACAGCACTAAATCCATACACAAAACGTAATATATATTGTTAAATGACACCTACACAGCCTATTATTATTTATATTAGGTATTATAGGAGATTTCAGATATTTCAAAAAATAAAATATATAATAAGAGTAGAAGGATTCGTGAAATGTTGAGATTGTCAAGATTTATTATCCGATGATAAAGGCACACACGAATAAATCAATATAATGATGTAGTGACTTTTTATCCCACACTGAGACATAATATCAGTAAGCTATATTCGTAAACCAGGAAGATACGTTGAAACTTTGGTGATATAGATAGATAGTTTTGCGATTTAGGGCAGATGGAACACTAAATTTAAAGGTGTGATATGGAAAGCTACAAAACTATACCGAGGAATAAATGTATTTTGAACTTACATGTATTAACGTTTTGTGTTGAAAATGGGTTTTGCCCTAGTTATACAATATCTTACCTTCCACAAAACAATAGGGTTTTGCAAAAATGGAAAAATAACAAGTGTATAACGTTTACAATGTTCTTTACTTTTTACTTACTTTTAAGAAATTCGTGTTATGAACACGCAACCTTTCCCGATTTAGTAATGTTTATGTGTATATTTTACTGAACGTAATTGAAAATAGTCAAACTGCAACATCTTAAAAATACAAAAGTGAGCCCATGGTAACCTAACCGTGGAAGACGTGTACATTGCGTCAAACAGAATTCTAAAGAGTGTTCATAGACAATGTTTAGTTTGTAGGGGAAGTGAAAATAAAGTTACGAAGTCTGTTTTCAAGCATAGATATTTCAACGTAAGAAGTGTCTGAGAGTGTCCTTTTTTCACAATGTGTAATTTGTTAGTCAGGGGAGGTAACTGCAGATGGTTTTATCTCCGCTTCCGATCTCCTGCAGCCTGAAAGATTCAATTATTGCGTGCATTCAAGAGGAGCCGCTGTTTGCCCCTTCGTCTTTTTGTTAAACGCACCGCTTCAACTACCAATTTAAAGCCGAGGACGACCCAATCAATGAGGCTTTGATTGATACAAGGATGTGACACAGAGACGGTGAAAGACTCCTTACAGTCACCAGAATTAAACAACAACATGTCATGTGGCAAGCGTTTGTCATTTTGTCAAATTACTTACGATCATCTGTCTCAATGTTGACATGGGTTGGAGTGGTTAGCAGAGGTAAACTGATTATGTTGTGCAAGGACAGAGTTTATGGAAATGACGACATCTGCCAAGTGTAACCATCAGGCTTTTGAACAAGCTTAATCCTCAGGGAAACAAACTTCATCGTGTGTTTGAGTGGGTTCTTGGACGCTTTTGGAACCCGTGTTTTGAAATCAATCCTTCTGATTTGATTAAGACAAAATCCGCCTTTGACGATTCGGACGCGACGGAAAACATGAAATCCAAACGACATTTGCAAATAGTTTAACTGCACTGTTTTAATACAATTTATTGACCATTATGTGTAAAACGGTGAATAAAGGATATATTTAATTTGATTTTAGTGAAATATTGAACGGTGATAAATGCAGGTGCCAGCATACAAATGGAGAGTTTCAAACAGCAATAAATATATGTAGCTTTTTAAAATAACGTAGCACTGCACTTAAAAATAAACACTCATTTTCAAGTATATCTTAATCATTGAATGAGTTAGTAACATGATGTACTTGAGAGCATAATGCAATTTGTGAAATCTCACTTCTTGAATATTTACGTTGAGAAAGTGAATTCACAGATTGGAATATAAGCATGAACAGTCCTGGTTGAATATTCAGCCCTAGATGTTTGTTGTAACAACCTATAGCTTGTGATCTATGAGATCGCCTTGTCACGAATTGCCCACTGCTGTTATATCTTCAGTGAGTTTCTGAATTACCTCAAGGCAAAAGTGTGTCGAGATGAGATAATTATGGAATTCAATTTATCTCATGAGGGAGATGTTTCGAGTCATTTCTTTGAAGTGAATGAAGGCATCTTGATGGTAATGACGGATATTGGTGAAGGATTACATAGAGCGGTGTTGTGATAGCGTGCAGGGAACGTTGCCGGCCAGTCACAGACGCTGCACACAGGCTCGTGTTAATAGAAAATAACCGTCATTAATTACTCTACTCTTTACGTGCATGTGCTGATGAGCAGTCTCTGTTACCGCAGCTATATTAGCAACCTATTTACAGAACGTTAGGGCATATGAGATTCTGGGGAAGAAGTTGATGATGTTTTCGACCACAGCAGCACCACTGCAGTGAGTCTTAACAGACCACGGTGAACTGGAGCTATTCTGTATCTGCCGAC
This sequence comes from Steromphala cineraria, assembly GCA_916613615.1. Lineage (NCBI taxonomy): Eukaryota > Metazoa > Mollusca > Gastropoda > Trochida > Trochidae > Steromphala > Steromphala cineraria. The sequence continues at coordinate 15,408,184 of OU744720.1, read as the reverse complement.
TGGAGGGCCAGAGTTGGTGCCTCGTTAGCCATGCCCGGGAAGGAATTTCGAATTTGTTTGACCGAGAAATGAGTTATTTCTGACAAACCGTAGAACCTTCCTAATAACAAGCCTACAAAAAATATTTTTCAAAGACAGCAATTTCCGACTCATCCTTCCCTGAAATAGTCAATCAGCTTGTATTAATAAGATAATTGAAAATCAATTGAAAATCATGATCAAGATGGCTTCACAAGCCCACAATACTCGTGGGAGGGGTCTGGTGAAGTTTGAAACGCTTGTCAAACTTCACTACAAATAATCCCTAATTGTTATTTAGCATTTTTGCATTTTGTTATTTAGAAGAAGAATGTGCTTTTTCTAACAGATATTTGGAATATGGTTCCTCGCGTGTTTGTTATATCGCAGATGTGCCACAGCACCACAGCAGACTTGAAGAAATGAGTGCTGATTTCAGAAGGAAATCTAATAAATGACATACCATATCTGGCCAATATCATGTCCGACGGAACTAATCAAATAGGTTACAAAGACGCGGTGATGTCTTAGTATTAATTAAATTGGCCAACTTGCTTTGCAAGTGGATAGGAATAAATCCGCCATGACAGGGCGGCAATATAAATACGCCGTTTGTTGAAAGATCATGTTCTGGTACCATATCAACAGCCTTGTGCAAAAAGTAGCAGCTAAAGTATTGATATATTCTGTTCCTCTTCCTGGCCTAACAACCTCTGATATCGAGCCAACGTTCGCTAATCAAGTGTGTACTCTGTCTAATTGCGGGTTGCCACCTCTTGTAGTCTCGCGGATCAACGGGGCAGCGAGAAAAACCGAGAATTGAGCCCTGCTCCGTCGTTAATTTGCGAGCGCGGCTGGTTTGAGTTTTTCATTGAGACCGGTCAATATTAGCAAAGAACACAAATGTGAGAAGGATATGAAGTGGAATGGAGGAGTCATTAGACCCGCGATGATGCGATTTATCGATGACTCAAAGATTTATGCGTTCTATAAGGGCGTAGCAATGATATGATAGAGTGACTGATGTACGTCTACATAAAGCTGGTGTCTCCGATAGGTCAGAGAAACATGCTTATCTTATTAAGGAAAAACGCCGCCACATTAGACTGGATTTTGCCAATATCACTAATTGACACATATATTATCTGACTAGTTACTTTAGGGGTTTCGAAGACATGAGAGTATATGTATATTATAAGTTTCATGAAATGATGTAATACTCTCTAGATTTATGATGAACATTTAAATCCGACGAAACATTTATTCAGGATAATCCCGACCTAAGTATTTTGAATCGACACAGAAAAGTCTTTATTATTTATTCCATTACAAAGCTATATCATTAAGATATAATGGACAATTGTCAGTAACAAGTTCTTGTAAATGGGATGCAGTGTGAGTGTATTTGTACGGTACAATAAGGTGAGAAAATACCAAAGCTACCTTTGTATTTACAAATATTATATTGATGTTAACAGTTAAGCCCCCCTCCCTTTATCCCCTGCACAAATTCCCTAATACGCAAACTGATACAATTTAATCACATAATTGTATTTCATGATATAACCATTTTCTAACAGTTTAAGAAGAGAAACTTAATAAAGTTAAAAATCGTCATGTTTTTGTGTCCAAATCAATGTTTAGTTTTGATAATCAAAAAATTTATGAATATTGTGTCGTGTAATGTGAGTAATCCTATACTGGTTACAGCAGCAGAAAGCTTTAAGATCTCTTATTTTTAGGGGGAAAAACACACAGAAAAACAGTTACGTAATGTTACCTAGTGACAACATTCCCTAAGTATTTACAGTAATGATTTGTCTAAATAAAAAGGAGGCTTTTATGTACGGATTGAACTCGAAAGAAACCTAAATGCATTCCTAAATTGTATAATTAATATAATCTCTTTGACAATAATTGTTGAAAAAAAGGAATGAAATTTCAACAATCTGTTAGTTCCTGATTAAAGATCTTATGATCTGTGATAATCAACCTGGTAACTGTAATGTTGTTTCTAACCTCTGAACTCACACGGTTATACCAACATTTTGACACAAGCCTCCCCGGGTTTAGTTATTCTAAAACAAAAACCAGTAACATCAGTCGTAAGTCATTCTAATAAGTCACGAAGTTTACATTTAACGTGTTGGGAATGATTTATACAGTCACATTATCCTAAGATTTCCACAACATTTTATTCTAGGGATGCTAATAGGGGGTGCTTAACTTTTGACTGGGTGTATATTATTGAGTGCAATCAAAGAAAATTTCATTTCTTGTTTTAGGCTACGTTGGCAATAAGGAAACTGTTAATATGCTACAGAGCGCAAAACTCTTCTCGATTGAGCATTGACAAAACTATGGTCATGTATAAAACATTTTATAAAAGCAAAATACCTTTTTAAAATATTATAAGTTGAGCTATTACATCCACTGTTTTTTTTCTAAAAAGACTAAAAGATTCCATTTGTTGGACATTGATGTATTGGTGTTTGCTTCTCGTCACTTACTCAAACATTTAGCACCCACTTAGAATGGTGCAAAGTCCCGTAATATCCACCAGGTCCCTCGCACATCAACTGTAGTTGTCGACCACAGAGCCTAGCGGTCGCTAAACACATTGTCGGTGAATATTTATGATAATCGTGCACGCAAGGTTCGTTGTCAACACACTAGGCTGCATATTGCCAACATTTAACAAACGGCAATCACGCACATGAGTGAGTAGAACTTGTCGTGCACTCCAATGAATACATCTACAATTTACATACGCTTTGCTGACCACTAATTCGGCTGTCAACGGCCACGTAGAGGTTTGTCGGTGGTCAGAAGCTGTCGTCCGGAAAGTATTATCTGTTCTCTGTTGTCCTTCGCTTCTGGTTATTCTTGACGGACTGTTTGTAGGATGTGGTTTAAGATAAATATGTTATCAACGAGATATCTTCACTGTAAGCTAAATTGTTACAACTTTTATTATATGTTTATAAAACTTAGATTTTCAAGAGAAACAGGTACGTGAAGTACATGTATGTCAACAAGACTGAAGACGTAAATAAAGGTTTTACAAAGTCTTGATTGTTGGAAGGCCATTCCTAGTATTAACCATATTCGAATTTCTTCCACTGTGCTTGCATTGATAACGGAACCTTCAGTACTTATAGTTGATCAATAACATCATTTGCTCGTACAATGTCACTGTTATTGAAAATTGTACTTGATCACTGGCCTTGATGAGTTGTTATTAGAAACACCATAGATATAGCAAATAGGACGCGAGAGATTTTGTAGGATCATGAATTATAATCAAACCCCTTCTTGTGATGGTAAAGACAATGGTTTTAAAGCATTGGTATATGATAAAAGGCGACTCCTACATTTAGTAGAAAAGTATCTTATTATTCGCCCTTGTAAGATACCTCAGTGTTATATATATACAGCAGTAATAAAACTAGTTTTATAACACAATGCAAGTATGACGTCACAGTAGTGTGTTTGTGTGAAGTCACGATATACATGTAAGCGGACCGTCACAATGGCTGCCGAGTCGAGGAAATGTTAGTTTAGAAACACTGTCGGCAATTTTACTGTTTTAAAGGTGTCAATAAACAGAACACTAAATTTCCTTCCATTTAATACTATTTTCTATCAAACTCGTGCATGATTTCGTATAAAACTCGCTTTTTTTAGTTTTGTACAAAATCATTAACTCGTTTGATAAAAATAGTATAAAAGGGAAGGTCGTTTAGTATCCTCTATTGTTATATGTACAACCGGTGAGAAAATTATCAGTGAACTGAATCGAAATTCGGGAAACGTTGCAGAGTTTTGAAATCATAATCCACGTGTTCATATTGCAATCCGGGATAGATATAGTGAATCGACATGTATAGTCGGTAGAAAGACTATTTCTAACAATTACAACAAGTAAAGTAACTCAAGTGAAATGTTGAAGTGAAAGTAGGCTTCAGCGTCCTTAAGGATGGGATTGTGGGACTGGTAATCTAATATTGCCCACACGGCATCAACGTGTTGGATTCACAGTGTAGTAAAACTGCGACTTGGTGACAGACATAATAGACGTCTTTTTCACATAAGCCTTTTTACGTTTCCTCTCAGTAGACCAAAGAAGCAAAGAATGAAATAAAAGAAATAAAAGGGAAAAGTATTACAGACAGCAGTCCTAAACTTCGGACAAAAGAATAGTTTTTAAACAACATGAACGTACTTTGTTATTTGAAATGACATCATGAGAATTAAGGACATGACTCAGTTGATGTTATTAGATCAAAACGTTTTGTTACTATCTTATTCAAACAGTTATCAAGCATAACGCTATGAAAAGATCGCACGCGTTTAAAATTTATCTCATTTAAATGAGATTTTCCAACAGATGAACCGTAACATACCAATACACGCATGTTGGAAAATCTTAAAAAAAACCCTAGTGCGGAAAACTTTTAACACGAGTGGCTTATTTTTCTTATCAAACATCTTCTTCTACATCTCCGAAACTGCAACCTGTCATTGATTATCTCACAAGTAACAGAGGTTACTTGTCATACCTAGATAATACCAATATTCAAAACTGCTGAGGGCGGGTGCATATATCATTATCTCATGTGCTTTTATAGTTCTAGGATATTGGCCTTTTCATCTTTGATTCCTTTTATTGTATTACCTTATAGTTCATTACGGACTCTGACAGGGATTCTTTATATCATTTCTGAAATTTATCCACTTGTAATTGAGGTTACTGGTGGTAAATGACTCACCTCTGCCAATACGTATATGATAGTTGTTTAACAAAGCAAGATTGTACCGATATCCAAAATTTCTTGGTAGTTCTCATTATCCCTTAAAAACATAGAATGTTTGTTTCCAATCTAGCTTATGTTTCAGTGTATGCTGGCATATTTAACCAGAGGGTTCATACATAATATAAATAAAGATAAATAAATAATAGAAACAATGTCACGAACCAAGCAAAAACTAGATTCAGCCTTTTTAGTGTACCGATACCTTTGTATCATTTAATATTCCTTAGTAGCAGTTTGAATTCATGATGAACATTAAATCATAAATTCTATTTACGTTTGCTATACTTTTCACAGGCTATTCCCTGTCCAAACTCTTGAATTAATTCCCCAAAGGCTCCAGCAAACCCCTGCTGTCGTAGTGACAGAGTTAGTTAATCTCACCCTGCATGTGTACACCAGTCTATCGGGCACAGACAGAAATTAGTTCTTGATGTACACATCTTGCTGAGTTGCCACTGCTGTCAGTTGTGTGTTACATGCAAAAAACAAAATCAGACATTGGATCCCCTCTTCTATACTAGCCTTTAACACTTTAGCATGTGGTGTGATACTAGGTATGCATACATCATTTCACATTGGTTAAACAGTTTGATACACAGTTGAGCATGCCTTTCAAGTTACAAAAATAATTATATTGATATTATATATCATGTCGAACTCATACGGTTCTCTTACGGCTTGGCGTGATGTTTGTTCACGTGGATATGTTTGCAGTTGCGAAGCAAAGCGTATTCACAGATACATGTTACTAGGTATCATTAACAGTGTTAAAGACCAACATTTTACTCATTACCTGGCATGGAATGCAAACACCTGGTATTGATTGTCAACGAAAGGTAGATATTTCCTTACGCTAGTTACTTGAAACGTGTAAATGAGACAATGCGTAAACATAGGCGTTTTCTAGGAAGTGGCATGGCAGTAAACGTATACCTAGCTGTCTTGTATAAACAATTTATTGTAAGTGTAAAGTTGTCAAACAATATTTCGATATCACATATCACGTTAACATCTCTGTCTTATATGAACGATCTTTTCATTTGATACTCAAAATTGAAAAATATAAAGCAATGAAGCACACATTAACCCATCTTAGTGATCCTGTTGTTTCACATTGGATACACATAAGATTTGTTTGCTTAAAGTTTACATAACGCGTCAAACAATCTAAAATTATGATACGTTATGAAATAGGAATTTAATCCTTTCTAAATCGACATTTAAAAGCCTATATAATGTAATAACTTTTAAATTGACCTCTGACTATAACTCGTATTACAGATTTAACAAAGTAAAGCCTTCTCATTTGAAATGTTAAGATCTTAAAATGGGCAATTCGAACGGAATATTTGATGTCCTGGAGTCAATACGTTAAACGTATGAAACTTCAAACCTGTGATTTTTTAAAACTTAAAGTGTATCATTTGTAAATTGTTGTCTGAAAGAGATAACTTAAGGAGTGTTAGTTTAAATAATTGTCACGAAAACATGGATGACTTGCTTTCTTTGTTAGATATAGGAAACTTCAAACATCGAAAGAAAGAATGCGTAACTCCATTTAACAAGCAGAATGTTTAAATTAATATGAACTTCATCACAAAACAAAGTTTTTAATTTATAAGATATTGTTCAAATATCTATAAGTTAATATACAAAAACCGATGAAAGTAACATATAAGAACTCACTCTCTGTATGAACTTTTTAGAAAACAAAGCTTGCTTATTAGACATTATAATGAAAAAGCAAAAACTGCCCAGTGTCTTATAACTTCAGTTATGAGTCATGAGGTTACCAGCTATGTTTGCATGCAAAAACCCTTGTGATTTGTTTTAGCAAATTGGATTACTGCCATCACATAGCCATTGCGAATATCCTATGTCAGTCGCTTTTTGTCAGGATTAATTAGAAATTGATACTGTTTGCAGAAGAAGCATGAACGCCGTTCAATAATTAATTTCCAGTATAGGGTGTGTATATTTACAGTGTAACTAAATGTCTTCTAATCAATGTAATAGCCTCGAGAATCTATATCACTGCTTCGTTGTCCGTGTTGACAAGCATGATCCGTTATTATGTGATATGTATGTGTTGGTTTAACTGGTTTGACTCTGTGACTAACATTTTCAATTAAGGTAAAACATCCGAAAATGGCAAATACTTTCTAAAATGTATATCTGAATGTTTTAAAGTTAACTTTCTAGTATAAAGACTTGGAAAATATCTTTTCAGTACCTTAAAAAGGATGTTAACTTTCTAATTGACTTAGTAAATCGTTGGAGAAAAATCTTTCCGATTAATTTGTGAATGTGAATGAGTATAAATCCATGTATTTATCTTACGGAATGAAATGAGTGTCGTTTTCATCTACTTATAAAATGAGTGTTTACAATATTGTACGCTGCATGCACCAATGATCACTATTGTGAATCCAGTCTTACTTGAGTGTACAGGTTCTTATATTGATTTGATCCTCTGTGTAGGTGAGAGGTAGTTTCTTCTTTTATCTAATTCCTTTTTCAGATTTACATTAACAAAATGTAAACAAATGATGGTCTGATTTTGTAATTTTAAATGTCTTCAAATAAAGGTTTTGAAGGACTACCATCAGCGATGTATGGAACTTGATAGATTAACTTAGACTGCATCCAGTGAGCAAAAATGTTGATATGAAATAGGAAACAGAGCTTTGATAAAAACAATTACAGATAGGTAATTTCATAATTACAAATGGCGTCTGACTGGAACACATTTTATGTCAAGACTGTCTGTATAAGCAGTCGAACACGTTGAATCGTGTTACAATGTTAAATCATATTAGTGGTCACCCTTACAACTTTTACTTTGCGTGGATGCAATGACGAACACCCTTTGACATGTTGAATTATAATGCTTAACAACTCATTTTGAGATTTTGCTTTCAGAACATAATCGAGGTCCTCAAGCATAAGTGTAGTTTTGTTGGGACACATGAGAGTAGATTGAACCGTATACTCCAGTGAATTATATCACATACTGGTCAATGTACACCAATATCGAGAGAGCCCCCCCAACTGATATACACATTAACCTACAGCCAATGTAATTACTACAGCTACTTATCTGCAGTTAACCTTATAAAGAAGCGCCCGGTGTAAATAAAGGGACAATCAATACTTCACGCTCCAGGCACACCGCATACATTGTCTTATGTCTCTCTGACTGTCTTGTAGACCCTCTCTGACCAGCTTGTATACATTCACCTTAGTGGTCAGTTGACGGCGTCTTTGTTTGACCGCCTGGGTAATTGCTACAAACCATGCTAGCTTTGTGCAATCTGAAAATATTGTGAAGTTACAATTAATATCAGTGTTTAATAAATTAAGTTATATTGAGAATTGTTCAATATTCTGAGATTGTTATGACAATCAACAGATTGTAGGACTTTAGCAGACCTTTATAGTCAATAGATTTGGTTGAGAATCGTGTTTGAGTATATTCACAATCTATCGATCGATCCCCATAATTAAAACTACTTACACTCATACATGTCCCCTGGGGCTTCTTATCATGTTCATGTCTTTTATACTTACGAAATAATATATGGCACACCCAGAAAAAAATATGGGATTTATGATTATGTAATAAAACGTGCAATCGATGATATACATTGGTTTTGGAGGATACCAAACATTAACCTACGTTTTTTATGTTTACAGCTCTAGCTGAATTGACGCCCAAGTTCAACACGACCCCTGAGCATGTGACGGTGAAGGCTGGGGATAAGGCCATTCTGCCCTGTACCGTTGAATACATCGGTAACAACGGTGTAAGTATGATATTCATTACTCACCCTTTTGTGATATGGCTGTTTGATAAATCTACAAACTTATTACACACTGTTAAATAACACAGCGCGCTGACCGAAAAATATGACGTCATAATAGTTAAGCTTGCGTCACAACGTTCCTGGGAGGACCGAGATGGCCATATCGACGATTTTCTTTAAATATGTGACGATGTGATTCTGGGTTTTTTTTTAGTTTCAAATGAGGATGTTTTAATTGTAAAATTGATTTTTATGTAAAGAGTACATGCTAATTTTAATTATTAATCAATATTACCCAATACAATTTAAAATTAGGAAAATACACATTTAGATTAATAACCTTGCACATTTTTATTAATTTTTTCATAATCACGAGAACATTATTATATCTTCTAAACGCCTATCATATTATAATTATGTTTCTATTGATTCTATTGCAAACAGACAAAGACTTTTAGCAACGTTACAGTTACACGACTATTATCATTCTAAACCTTCCAATACAATTTATTCGTCGGTAGCCTAATAACCTCGTTGTACATTTTTTTCACGAATCAAGCTCCGATTATCCACGAAGTAATCAAAGTCTTTAATCAATCCCAAAACCATTTGGATATATAACTAATGATGGTGCAAAACCCCACAAGCCTGGAGTTATACGCCTCATGTTGATCATCACAGACCAGTCGTTGAAACCGGTTACTCCAAATAAGCTGATTATCTCTAATCAAACGTTAAAATGAGTTTAGAATTTGATATTCAATTACCGTAATTGAAATTATTAAATTCTCAAATACTCTCTCATTTTCTGCCCGTAAAATGACGCTGAGTGACAATCGGTTAGATAAAAAGTGATTGGTTGAATGAATTACAGAACTATTTAATTCGAATCCTCTGTTCAAAGTAGTGAATTCTAACATTATCAAACGATCAATGGCTTCTTGATTAATTAAAATGTAAAATAGAAAAAGATCCCTGTCAACTTCTGATCAAAGTACTTATTAAAGTATGATTAAGGTCTTAAAGTTTATTTTTGACAATCGAAAATATAAATAATACCACTTGATTTTCCCAATTAAAACTGGTACATAAGTAGCTATGACTCTCTTCAACATCGCAAACGTGTATTGCTATATAAGTTGTAATCCTATTTTTTTTTAAGGATTTAACAATCGATTTCCCGAGCAGGCTGAATTCATTATGTATATGATATTTTCTTACTAAATCTTGAACTGAGGCTAAACTTCAATCCCAGGTGGATTTATATTCAAAAGGATGATAAGTATATATAATTTGTTGGTTGTGCATTTACATTAGTCAGTTACGAGATGTAAATATTGAATTTATGCACGTCCTAAATATTGATTTATGCAAGTCCTAAAAACGTGCCACATCTTCGATGAAATATCTAAATTTCATCTTCAACGATGTTTCAAAATTCCAACCCTGGTTGGTTTGGTACCTGACGTTGTCAGTCAGATAATTTCAAATCTAGCATGTGTATGTGAAGAGAGATTCGAAGTCCGTGGATATGTGACAGACATTCCGAGCTTCTGGTAAATGTTGTGCGTCACATCTGGCGATCAACACGTTTTAATGCAGTCACACCTTCAGTCCATCATCTCCTATGTGTCAGGATAGAGACTCGCTGAGCTGACGAACTAGTCACCTTGATAGCGATGCAACCTTTCAAATCCAGATCTCTAATTTACTTTTGAATCATTGGCTGTCTTCTATCTAACTTATGGAGCTCGAGTCTATGAAAGACTTTTGTAACTAAGTTTTGTTGTTTATTCTTTGCAGTAAATTTCGTTTATATTGAAAGTGCATATTCTGTCATCACGATTTTTCCTTACTGATATTCCATAGTTTGTACGTACAAGGGTTTTGATAACTATTTATACAAAATCACATACATGTATGTTCAAACGCATTGCAGTTGATGCATGTATTTCCAAGCAATGAAGATGTTAAAACACTCTTATTTATCCTCTTTGTTTAATGTCATAGATTTGTTACCTTCCAATTGCATTAATTTCTGAAGGGAAAAGGTTTCTTAAAAAGCTTTGTTTTTACAGAAAGTCACTGGCTCATTTTGTCATCTATTACCGGAACAAAAGTACATATTGAAAAACCGTTCATAACACTTGAATGTTGGAAATCCAGTTGCCTTATCTAAAGAGAACCACGTATCATTTAGGACTTTTTATCTATGTCCTTTATAAAGTTAAATTTCAGTAATAAACATTCGTGTTTGCAAGACTAGTTCGGGAACTTTCATTAAGCACACTGTCCAGATATGTCTTCTATGCTTGTTATCACTCCATGTTGCAGTTGATCTGGACAAGTCCGAGACAACAGCTCATCAGTTCAGCTGACCGCCGTATGATTGACGACCAGCGTATAACGATAGAGCGGCCCTATGTGAAGGAGTGGAACCTTCACATCAACGACGTGCGCTACAATGACAGTGGCGTTTACAAGTGTCAGATCAACACCTCGCCTGTCCAGGAGAAGTCCGTCACTCTCTCAGTACTCGGTGCGTGTTAAAGATGCCCTGGTCATTTCAACTCATTGCTGAATGTGACTCTGCGACCCATATACACATGTTATACATTTCATAATATTACAGTTTAGTTTCATGTCGATAATATAATTTTTCAATGAACACCAGTTACACATTGTAACAAATATCTCTTATTGATTCGGATACAGTTGAACAAGAAATAAAGTATCTGGTTTTTATACATTCCTAGAGATAAGATTTAAAGATTTGTGAGTTATTTTATAAGTAAGTGGTAGAATGATGATTAATTTACTTGGTTGATCTGAGCCCACTGTTGATTCTGTGTCATGTTCTCTATAACGGAACTCAATCTTTCAGTGCCTCCCTCCATCATCAGTCGTCTATCATCTGACAACATCCGGTTGCGTGAAGGTGACACGGCGGAGCTTATCTGTAACGTTACAGGGGTGCCGCATCCTAATGTCACATGGATCAAACGGAACTACAGGGAGGGCAAGGGTCACAAAGAACGTATGTTGGTCTTGTGCTTTCAATACAGCTATACGTATACCATTGATGTCAATTCAATGTAATCTACTTGATATGACCACAAGTCGACAAGTAATTTAAATGAGATAAATGTTAATAATTTATATGTTATTCTTGGAAACAAACCATATCGCCGGATTTGATTAACGTCCTTGTACTAAACCAAACTCAATTGTCGTACTCCTTGACAGCTTTGATGATAGTTTACAGTAAAGGCAGAATAACGGTTTTCTTGTTAACTTTCTTTATATTTGATTTCTATAAATTCACTGGTGAATTATTATCCGAAGCCATCGAAAGCCGTCGTGGTAGAAAATTACTTCATTGGAATACTGTCTAGAGACGGCATTAAAAATGTGTTTTTTTTTAATCTTCACTTTATATCCTTTTAACAGACTTGTAATGTAAATTGATGTTGAAGATATAAAACGCAGAACTTCATCAAATCCAATAAAATTTTAAACTATTGCAGAAATCAATTAGCACTATCATTGATTGACAGTTTTAACTTTGACTTCTCATAAGTGTCAATCAAACAGGTCTTCATTTGAAGCAATATTGCTCCTTGAAACTCTGGATCCAACTTGAGATCTAAATATACATCTGAGAAGAAGCGTAATATGAAAAGGATATAAATGTATTATCGGGGCTATTACAGTCTGATAAAAGCCATGATAAACTTTAGCCGGGTTAAGGAGTAGCCGAACCCTCCATGATAAGAAGGGGGCAGTGTTGGTAGCCTCTGGATGATGTATAACGTCTAAAGGCACTTATGTCAGCAGAGAGGCATTATTTTAACCAAGGAGAGAGGAACAGTTTGTAATAGATGGGCTGGTATCTTGTCGGCATCTTATGATGAACCGCTCCCCGCATCTCCTACTCGAGACTCAGGCAAATCAATTTCACCCATCAAATGTGATTGTGTGAGGCGGTGGAGAAGTAAAGCTCTTGCCAACTTCCTTACCAAATTTCCTTCCATCGATCCAATCCAACCCGTCTTTCTCGACTAAAAAAAGTTTCGAATTTGATCTGTCTTTGGTGACCAAAGAGAAGAGGTATAATTTCACAGTAGAGGGGCTATTTGGCAATTTTAATTTTCGTTAACTTTTCAATTCCAGGTGGAATTAAGAGTAACATTAGAAGACTCATTTCGGTAAAGCCTGAATCAGAGATTGAAGAAGCCAGGATAGAAGTGTGTTGAATGAGGCAAATATGTATTGATTTGAAGATGAGATCAAATATTGCTCTCGAAATCCCTGATTTTAGATAAATTGACATTGATTCAAGTATTTGCAGCTAATAAGTGAATAAATTCACTTCCAATTTAATGTTAATTCCTTCCATCGAACGGAAACACAAAGATTAGAAACGCTTTGTCCTAGAATTAGCTTTAACAGATATTAGTTTATTTGATCTTTTGATATAAGATGGCAAATGATAACTCGATATGTGTAACTAATAAATTCCGTATTAAATGGCATGATAGTTTGAAGGAATGCAATTTGAATTACTCATTTAAAACAACAAGAAAGCATAATATCACTTGAATTCAAAGTAAAAATTGCATTGAATCTCTAATGTAACTTGAATATTGCCCTCTAAATACAATGAATAAAGTTGATTCCTCTTCACAACAAATTATATTCCAATACTTTTATCCTTATAAGTAGAGTTTCTACAGTGCACAGACAAAATACTTTGACCTTCTCAAGTAAATTCACATGTCTCGTGTTCGTTCTGAAATGTGACGTCAGAGATTTGATGACATCTCACTGTTATGACAAGCTTCACTGTAAATCCATTCGCAGATATGTACATGTATTCCTGAAGTTTCAAACAAACGGTGGAAAAGAAATATGTTCTCTTCTTATGAATACATTCTGACCCGAATAAATCATCTGTTTTCTTATATTAGTCGTTTCATGACATGCGAGTAATAACTTTATTCATGTCAAAACATTACGGGTTAGATTCTGGTCACAACTTTAACAATATGTTTCATGTTCAGTTCGATTTCATGGTCATATTGTAAGGTACTATACATGTTTTCAATGTGTTGAAAGACAAATATATATGTGGTTTGTATATTAGAGAAGTTTTTGGATTTTTGACCTTTTATAAAAAGATTAACTTTCTTTCATGTAACTTGATTTCGAAGAAAGATTTCAAAGTTTTAGGTGAGGCATTTTTGAAGGGAAATATTGATTTTAGAGATGTCTGTTTTTGCACAAAAATTGGATCAGTGACGGGGATTAATTTTACGCAATCTCAACGACTAATTCGACATATACACTGTATGTGTTGCCCAGAGAGTTTATGAATATGCAAGTTTACTGTTACTATCCAAGCGGAAATGTAACATTCAATATTGAAAATAGATTTTTATACATGAAATCAGAAATGATAAATCAGAATTACATGATTTCATTAGTATATTGGTTTCTGATTACAGCTACCTTGAGGCCACGGTTAAGTCAGTCGACATTGTCTACGAAGAGGGGGGATGTTTAAACTCGGGTTTCATAGTATGAATTATTAGTAAAACAACTAACAACTAACTAACTTTCGTTCATGTGACTGATAAACGAAATAACACATTTGATACAAATAGCAAATTCAAGGGAGTTCAATTCACTGTAATCAATTTTTTTTTTAGCTAGCATATTTGTGGAAATTTTCAAAATTCTGTAAGACCCAAAACTCATGTTTCCGTTATCACTTACTGATGACTATGTTATTTTTGGCCGCATGGCCAAACGAAGTTCCGTTTAATTCTGTTTTGCATATCGGACATTCATGTTACAGGAATAGGCCTGGAAGGAGAGTTATTACTGATACACAACGTGACCCGCTATTGTGACGACATCTACGAGTGCTTTGTCGACAATGGAGTCGCCCCTGCTGTCAGTAAAGCTATCCGCGTCATTGTGGAATGTAAGTCAAAAGGGGTTTGACAAAATATATCTGCATTTGGATAATTTGACTTATCAATTCATTTACCTAATTCATTTTTTGCTCAGTGCATGGTGTTTAATATTAAATGACAAATTAGGTCTAATCTGAAATAAAGTTTAGGGTTGTTGTTTAAGGTATTAGTGTTATAAAATATACAAATATATAGGTATCTTAAACCTAAGTCATTTAAGGGTTTAATTATAGATTACTGAACTGAAGTGAAATTATGAAACAATGCTTACATTTAGTTCATCCTTCGTGATCAACTCAGTGATAGGAATGTTAGGCAGTTTAATGATGGTTGTCGTAATCCTTGGTCTTGGTTTAATTGAATATTAAACTATATCATTGCAAATCTTAACATTTTGTTACCCTAGTGTGGTTACGATTAGCAAAATTAAAATCACTACTACTTTCATAAAATTTTGTTATATAGATACTATATAGATAGATATAACAAAACATTTCTCAATATTATTCAAATTCATATGTTGAAGTATGAAAGCCGTTCTTAACAATGGGCCGTCTACTTTCAGGGGTTATATTAAATAAACGAGATTTATTTCCAATATTCTAACATGACAATTTGATAAATGCTACATTACAGTTATAACATCAAAACATGCTCTCCTGAACCATGTAATGCACGAACTATAAATACGATTGTCAAAATGACTCATAGAAAAATGTCGAACTCATAAAAATGATCTTTTAGTTTTCTAATCTATATCATGTTAACAAACAAATCAACTCAGTTCATCAAAACGAATTCTTCTTTTATCTTTCGACAAATGAACACTGACAATTGAAGCTGATAATGACGTTAATAGAAGTTGATTGGAATAAAAAGAAGCAATTTAGAATAGGCCAGAGGTGGAACTAACATTAAACGTTGATTCCTCTCTGGATTGGCCGCCTCGATCATCACAAACTCTCGCATATTAGTATAAACAATTGCTCATTCCTCTTGTGAAGTAATCAAACTACATTGTCATTGATTTTCTCCATCCTTATCTAAATTCGGCTGCAGATTTCATCCCGCCAATTGTTCGAACTAATGAATTTGATAGAATCAGGCAAGCACTTTAATGTTTCCTACAAACATCAAGTGGCATATTTGCCGGGTCAACAGAACGTAGCGAACCAAGATACCCCTCTTAAATATCTAATTAGCTCCAAACCGTGACCTGAGATATCTGGTGTACTTGTATTTCGCATTCATCCGAAGAAACACCATCTAAGATTAGTGTTCATGGTGTATTTCATTTCAACGTTGGCAACATGAAACAGAAGTTTTAAAGTGTGTTGATTGTGAAGTTATTAAAATAAGCTAGTTCTAATGTAAGCTTCAAGTTGTTGGGGTGTTGAGTGTTAGTAGAGTTGGGGATTCGGGAGATATTTAGTTGGATAGCGGAACTCCTTCTTCCTCATCTGAAACCTCTAAAGCTAATTTGTCTAAGGTAGAGTGAACTACCAAGTTAACATTTTCATCCTTATTTTAGTAAGGAGAACCCCATCCCCTGTCTTACGTCTTTGATCCACTACTTAAACTAATCGCAAAAGTAGTTTGGCTTTCACATTCATATTTATAGATATTGTCTTTAATGATAACAATTCAAAATTCTATGATTGAATTCCAGTTGCACCGGAAGTAATGATGACGAACAAACGTATGGGACAGAAGGTAGGACGGGAAACAATTCTGGAATGTAAGATATACGCTCATCCTCAAGGTATGACCTTCTGGAAACGGAATGGACGACAACTTTTTAATGATGAGAAGTTCAATACCGAAGCCTATGAAGATAACGAAAAGAGGACTGTCATACTCAGTTTGAGAATAACCAGGATTGAGAGATCTGACTTCGGCACATACTCCTGTGAAGGGAGTAACCATATTGGTCATGACGAGGAGGAGATGTATCTATATGGTAGGTCTTTGAGGAACCTCCAAAAATGTGTGCTACTGGTGTGTTTCGTGGATAGAAGGACAAGTATCCTTTGAAATTTCTAATGATTTACTGAATATTAGCATGTTGTTACGTTTAAATGGCCACAGAAGCTTTGAAATTCGGAGGGACTGGTTAACATATCATTTAATATCATCAACATTGGATATAAATGTGAAACAGTAATAATGTAATAACCATGCGAACTATCTTTATTCTTTCGTAAATGTAGATTTATAATTATTTTACATAAATTAGAATAATTTAGTATGTTAATAGGTTTTTACGGTTGAGAAGTACCTATTATGCTAGCGAATTTTCAACATAATTTGCAAGTGTGCCTCGTTGTATATCACAACTTATTGTGGGTATTTGTAATGTATTGTCCTATTAACTATAGGGTCGTGATAAGATATGTTTATGGAGCACAGTGGCTAGAATACTGGCCTCTGAGGCCAAGGGCACGGGAGGAACTAAAGATTTGTAACCTTGGCCTTCTACTGTCTTGTGTCCTTATGCAAGGCAGTTCATCCTCGATATACTCGGTGTTCAAATGTGTACCTGAACATGGGGAGATATAGACCTATGAAGTCAAGCTTGGCGCTTAATAGCGATATCGAAAGTGCTATTGTTTTAACCTGATGATAAAAGTTGCACTTTGAGCATTCCTTGCATGGAACAAAACATTATAAAAAATGGAACCTTGTCGTTCTTTTAGAATTATGCTCACTTTCAGCGGTACACACATCATAAGAATCATTAATTGAGAACTATTTCGTTTTCGGGAACATACATACAATCAGATCGCCTACAAAAGCTAATCGCGATGCACATTGTGAATATTTTACAGGGCATATTCAGATATCCATTGCATGAAAGTGAGGCTAATAACTCATTGCTACATAAGCAATGCTGTAGAAATCAAACTAATTAGGACAAGGACAACGACAAATACGACAAACACCCGCGGACCAGCCATTGAAGTATATTTGTTGCATTTGAAATCATAATAATAATTTATCTCTAAAATGGTTTCATAGAAATCGAGCCAATCCGGACCACAACGACCACCACGACCACGACCCGCGGACCAGCCTATGAAGTGATGACCAGCAGAGGTCATGGCTTCGTAAACGGATTCCCTGAAGGATACCCCAGGAAACCTACCACGACCAATGTGTACCCGCTCTGGCCTGACCCGTATGATGAAGACGGTAAACTAATACCTACAGAGCGTTTCTAACACCATATCTTTAATACGGTCTACAAAAATGAAATGAAATGACACTTATAAGAGTTCTCAATATCCTCTCTGCTTAGGCATTCTCAGGCACATTTTTCAAATTAACATTTTAAGGCATTCAAGTAACATCGTTATAGAATGTAAAATATTTTTTCGATATTGAGAAAATAATGTTTAAACTATTAAATCAAATGATTAAAATCGTTTGTATGGAGGAAAAACTCCCTATTGAAGCAAGTTCGTATCCCGGTAGTGTTGAAATTGTGAAACTTAGTTCCTTGGGATTTTGTTGATTTGAATTAGACTTTCATTAATCAAACTGACAAATGTTTCTTTCAGAATATGAGGACAGAAAGTTAGTACTTGGCTTGAACAAGTCGCGTGGTGTGCGAGTGATGTCACTTCCGGTGCTGACGATAACTTGTTTTATACTGACAGTTTACCATACAGTACGCTCCTGATATATTCCCTTCCCGACTCAATCATGTAATATGGACCATATCGACTGTCATTACTGTGAAATGTGCGTCATTTGAATGAACTGACCAATAGGAATCAAGAATGAATCGACGAACAATGAAAACAGGTTTTACAAAGGTCTGGATGTGGTGTGCCTACCCTTGACTATCGTCCCGAGTGAATGATCGTTTATGACTTCATACAATGTACTTCGGGCTGACCCGTTCTTGTGATGACCATGACACTAAAAGACATGATCCTGTAAGAAGATACAAGACAACACTGGACCAACTGCGTTGATGAGTCACAAATCACCTTGCTGGTATATGAAGACATATTGACGTCGAATGATGTGTCATATACAGTCGCTGCAATTCCCTCTCCTGTATCACATAGTATTTATGTAGTATTCATTATATCATCGTCGTTTGCATGTAGATATATTTGTTGTAAATATTTGTGTAAATATCTTACGATGACATTTCGCTTGATGCATTATGATGTATTACATATCCATACTGTTACAGATTGTTTGTTTATGAATCTTGGTCGCTAACGACTCTCTTAGTCATCAAAGAGCTTCAGAACTGAAGGTCGACGTCTGTGTATGCTGGAAATTCCTAAACTCATTTCTTACGTTGTTATTTGTTGTGGAATGACATTTGTTCAGTTATACGTTAGAGCTCGGTGGTTGAGGGCGATGTTTTTATATTGGCGCTGATGTTAAAGTTATCTTTGTAGCTATGTCTGTGTTATGTATCTACAACTTTGTATTGTTAATATCTGATAGTTGATTTATAACCATGAATTTACTATTGAATAGATATGTATATTCATTATATATGTGAATAGCATGTTGTAAATTTTCCTCGAACCTTTAAAAATTAGTCTGTAATATTTCAGTGTCATTAAATGATTATCTACAATGTTGCTTGACTTTAGCAGAGGTCAATGTTATTTTCCCTTAATATGTTCCATACAATCGATTTCATTGACATGCGCTGTGTCGTTTTACTGCTGAGCGCATGCGCAGAAACCAACATATTCCCAAAGCCAAAATATTAAAACATTGTGGCTAATTAAAAAAAGTTTAAGAAATATTTGTCAAAATCTACCACAATTAATTTCTGTAAACCAAACGCATACCAGTATATGGAAAGATAATTTAATCCTGTCCTGAAAGATTTATTTGGAAACTCAAATTAATCAACCAAATTAATCTAAATAAAACATAATCACTTGATTCAGATTTCATTTCTTGAACAGTCAACTTGCATATTCTCTCCTTCAACTCGTCTATTTAGATAAATAGATGAAACACGAAAGAGGTTCACGTTCTGTTCATATATGTTTTTTGTGATGATATATAACCTGTACAAAATATTCTTCGTATTCGTGCATGAATCGGGTTTTAGATGAATATCCGATGTTGATTTACTTGGGTTGAAGGGAGTTCAACTGTATACAATTCAGTGTGAAGGTATAGTATACAGAGTGTATCGAGTGTACTTGTTTCGCATCAGAATACAAACAAATGTGTAAGATAACCTTAACAATTAAACTTTGTTTGCATTACGTGCTGCATGTTAAACCTTGTTGACAAATGCGCTGTATACAATACTGTTCTTAGTAAAGGTTTTGCATATGTATCTTTGCAAAGTGAATCTGTTGCTTAAAAAACGCCCAGCAAATATGCTGATCTTTGCTTAGAATACGTGCCGCAAACAGTTATACAAAGCATATGTGCTGCTTGAAATTTTATGCTAAGTAAATGTGATTTATACCAATTTGCAAACTTTGGCCCGAAAATGTCTGCTTACAGAACGATTCTTTGCAAACGCGCTGCATACTCTACCATTCTTAGCGACGCACTACCTACTGAACCAACGTAAGAAAACAAACTGCACTCAAGGCCATACTACGCAAAGGAACTTGATAAATGCGCTGCATACAGAACCAGAACGAAACATGCATACACCGTACTAAGCAAGCGCTCTGCATACACTTCCATAATAAGCAAACGCGCTGCATACAACACCATACCAAGCGAACGCGCTACATACAATTACACCATTCCAAGCAAACGCGCTGCATACAATACCACACAATGCAAACGCGCTGCATACAATACCAAACTAAGCAAACGCGCTGCATACAATACCATACTAAGCAAACGCGCTGCATACAATACCATACCACGCAAACGCGCTGCATACAATGCCATACTTAGCAAACGCGCCGCATACAATACCATACTAAGCAAACGCGCTGCATACAATACCATACCACGCAAACGCGCTGCATACAATGCCATACCATGCAAACGCGCTGCATACAATACCAAACTAAGCAAACGCGCTGCATACAATACCATACCAAGCAAACGCGCTGCATATAATACCATACCAAGCAAACGCGCTGCATACAATACCATACCAAGCAAACGCGCTGCATATTATACCATACCAAGCAAATACGCTGCATACAATACCATGATACCATTCAAACGCACTGCATACCGAAAAGTAGTCTGTGCTACATGTATGTTTTTTATGAAAACATAACCTTGTTGTATAAAGATGTGTCAACTCAACATGAAGCACGAAGTTCAGTCGAGCAAGCGAGTTAAATGCTGTGCTGCAAAAGATTGTTGAATTGGATATACTACACCAGCGAAAGCGTTCGAAGTAGTTGAGTGCTAAAATATCACATATAATATTGCATCTTATCATTCATTTGGCAAAGGCGATGTAAACTCCTATTTCATAAGTGTGTTTTGTTCCATATCAAACTAGACAAACGTATTGGCCACAAGTGTGTGCAACAGATACATGTTGCAAACATCAATGAATTAAGCAAACGTTTTGTATACATTCGTATGCTGAGCACATGTTATTCATATGAACAGGTTCTGTGTTAGGGAAACATATTGTGCATGCATTGTTGGAGTATGCATTGATGCATATTGTATATACTATAGCAAATAAGATACGTTGAAAAATGCTTACCAAAAGGATTTCTTATACTCACACTATTCTGCTCTGCAAGTGAGCTTACCTTTTGTACATATTAATGGTTTGGTGTGCGTAGTGTCTGTAAGCATCCTTCTATGGCTATGTTTTCTAGTTAACTTAAATGATAAACGTTTCACGGTACAAATATGAACATTCGTCAAAAATGCAAAGTAAATGATTAAATTTGGACATTACATTTAAGGGTTTTAACTATTTATTTACATGCATGTATGAATAACGAAAAATAATACAATATAAATAAAATTTTGTAATAAAGTATGAAATAGCGCCTTTATAACGTATAACTGTTAATATCTTCACGTTTTACAGTTGAATACATACAGGATGTTACCATTTCTTTAACCACGCGTTTATTTTAAGATAACTTCCTTTCTTTCATCTTACATAGCCTTGAACTTTTACAATATACCTATTTAATTGGTATCACATGTTATGGCTAAATTCAAAGTGACTGAAAGTATTTGCCAAAGCAATTATCAATAAAACGAGCCATATCACTTTCTTACAAAGGCGGGTTCAGGCGTAAGGTTAAATATATGTACGTTTTAAAAATCTGATCTATGCCTATTTGTCATATGAAGAAATACCTTACTTTTCCTTATCAGTTTTTTTTAATACTACGTCGTCTGATCCAGACTTGTATAAGCTCACATAATATGCTGACATTTCTAGGAGTCAGTGAAACCACGATGTAGAGGTTATGGTATTTATAAATTCATTGCAAATGACACAAAGTACTCCACCATGATTGATGATGTCTCTTGTTTTTCATAATAAACTATGTAAAATAATAGGTAATTAATCACCGCAGTATTTGAAAAGAAATAATAATACAAAATAATAGTTGATAATGACAAAGTGAAAAGCTTCTTGTTAATTAAAACCTGATATCCTTTGCTGATTCATAGTTTTTGTCTGTGTGTCTTTGCACTAAAATATCTTAGCTTGTAGTCGCCAGCCTGAAGATGTTGGTATAATATTTGAATAAAGTATTTTCATAAGCAATTTACTTATTCTGTTGTTCATTTCTATCACATAAGCGTTGTAGAATATTGACGTTATTGTCTAATGACATCCAAGTAACCGAGGGCTAAATGTTTCACAAAACATAAAACCTTTGGACTGTTAAAAGGCAGGTTACTTAATCTTGCTATAAAGCAATGCAAAGACTTCATATGACTGACAATAGATTGTTTGTCTTGAAACATAGTCAACATGCCATCTGTTAAGCTGAAACTTTACTTTCCCAACTTAACCTTATCTAAGAAGTATAATACACCTTGAAGAAAGTATTGCAACGACTGATTTTTCAATGACTCTGATTTTATAAATTTATAATTCTTAATACCGTGTTTGTCTAAGGTTAAAACAGTCTTGATAATGAAAAGCAAAAGAGGTGTAACGGTACTTCAAACAACGATTTTTGCTGTGTCGATAGCACATTATCGAAAATCGTTTCTAAACGATAGTATCGACACTATAGTAAGTTCAGATGTTTAGTTCTATTTCAAAAGTAAAATTCACACAAAAACACGCCTTTTTATTTGGAATATACTGGAATACATTAAACAGATCGCTAAGAGCTGAACGTAGCAACTGGAAGATACAACACATAACCTTGTTTTGGCCAATTTACAATTACGACTTCCACAAGTGCTGCCGAGTTTGAAATCATCACAACAAAGCAGCTAATTCTGGTTTCTGATAAACTTTCGAAATAGCTATTGCAATAGTACCCCACATTAGACTATTGTTATTGCAATAGTTATTCACAGTACACTATCACTATCGCAATAGAGAGTCTGAAAGTAAGCACAGTGAGTATTGTACATAATTGAACAGACTATGAAACTCGACCTGAATATATACACACATAGATAAAAAGAAAACATGAATACATGAGAGGCACTTATAATATACGAAGAAAGGTGATAAGGCAACGCTTTCAAGAGCAGATCTTGACTGTCAAACATAATTACGAAAAGTTAGCTTCGACATCAGAAGAGCAGTGTTTTGTACTTAAACCTGGGGCGTCAAATGAAATTTGCAAAGACCGAAAGGAACTAGACATTTTGAGTTGGTTCTATCGTGACCTTTACATAAAAGTGAGAGTGTATAAGTAAGAGTATATAACATTGTTCTGAAATATATAGCAGAATGATGAAAAGAAACAGAAACAGCAATGCCAGGAGGGACGCTTAACATCTGAAAAGACGTTTGAGACGTAATTTTTGCCAAATTAATAATTTTGATTAATATTTTGCCTGTACAATGTATATATGCAGAAATAATTTGTACGTTTTGATTGCTGGCCTCACAAAACTGTTCCACAACTTAATTGTCATTCGGGAATTCAAAAAAAACTATAAAATATTATTAAGTATAAATACCGCATAAAGCTGTGTAGCTAACTGAAGCCAATTTGTGTATGTATTGCTTTTTTATTACATCTACACACGCAAACAAGATCACAGACGTACCAAATATTATAAACATAATGTACAGGAAATTGAATTTAAGAAAACATCGATGCTTGTAACTGACAAACACAGCTATATTATCAAATAAAAGTATAAATTCAATAAGCAAGATAGTTCCCATGCTTATAAATCTGAGTCTGTTCCAGGCACATATTGGATATTAGTGATGTAAATCTAGCACAAGTATTCATAGATACAAGCCAGATACACAAATAGTTAACTCTATATAGATCGCCAGAGACGACCGGAGACAATCGGATAAAGCCCAGTTTGGTTTGCCGGTTGCAGTCTGCACTCTGGCGCTGTGGTCCCGTCCTGACTAGCACGCGTGTGGAAACTGTCCCGGGCCTGCTCCAATACTTGGGCTGATTCGCTTAGATGATCCCATGGGCCCATCTAGTTCCGGAAAGTTTCCGGTTAGGGTTTTGGGATTTGCCTCGTTCTGATATTGACAAATGATGCGTCACCTTGCTGTCGTTAGGTTTTATTTGCTACAATCACCGACACCAGTAGTCCTAATCGAAGGAGTCCCTAAAGGGAGATGAATTTCGGAAGAACAAAATTTGCCCATTTTCCATTTGACAGGCGATTGTTAATCACTATTGTCTTTATTCGCAGAAGCATAGGTTAAGAAAGTCGTCTTAATGACTCCGTGCAGCTGCCTGTTGATGCTGTAAACAAAGATGTGGTTGAAAACACAGTGTGGGGAATTGTTGGTCTCACTGGGCTCAAGCTAATTGGTGTTGTATTTCCTGAAAGTGATTTTTCTTTCTCGGTTCGATATATCCTTTCCTTTAAGACATGGCTAAACAAAATGTGTTACTCGAACCGAATTTATTTTGTTTGAAGGATAGAAATATTTCTTATCTTGTGAAATCCACTTAAAAGAAAGACGTACATTGAAGTAGAAGGAACTTCATTATTGTTACACCTATAATAATTGTATCCAGGGAATGAACCAAGAGCAATTGAGAAAATAAATGGGTCTATCAACCATGTACCAAATCAATGGTGTTTCAAACAATCTTTTCCATTTTAAAAGACAAACCGTTCTTCTCCTTGGCTCATTTTACACTGTAGTTTGTCATCCTACAAAAACGTCGATGAGTAAAATTATACACAAAATAATGGTCAAGAGTATAAACAAAACTAGATTCAGCATGGTGAAATTCAATTCGTTCTTTGTGCCGAATGTGTTACTTACACCTATGCATAAGTTCATTATAAATATGTACATTGTGATATGCAAAATTATTAATTGAATATACAAACTAGTGTTGTCTTGGGGCATAAGTTCAGTCTTCTGCCAAATGTGATACAACCAGTCTATTTAAACATGTCTAGTAATTGGCAGACAATCAACCTTCGTACCTTCAGATTAGCCTGTCCTTTAGCATACCCCATGAGGGGGTCATTTAAGTCCATTGTCGTTGAGCTGAGCTCAATATAGACCGTTGTTGTCGAAAAAAAAAACTCAGCTAAAAACGTTGATGCTTGAACGTGGATTCTAAATGATGTGTGAAATCATTAAAGCCACCTGGTTGTGAACCAAATACCAAGTTTAGTTTCGTACACGAAAATGGTACACCGATAATTATCATGATTTATCATCCAGTAGAAAATCAAGCTATATATCCCACCTAGAAGATGTTTTGACGTTATATTTTGAACAAAGCCCTGCCCAGTGCATGTCATCACAACTATTTTACATCATTAAATAATGACATCACAACTCTATGCCGTCATAGACAGAACACGCCACAATGCTATGACCTCACTGCATTAGCGGTCTTATGGAAGTGCATCTTTCAAAGATATACACGAAAAGCAACTTTTGTACTTTCGTGTTGACATTCTTTTTGGTGACATTCTCGTAATAATATGTAACATCTATAAGATTTGAAACACAGAAGTCGCATTTTTTATTTTCAACATGTCTATCATCTTAATTAACGCTAGTACATAATTTAGTCATAGATTTTCATCTTATCGATGAAAGTTACCAAAATTATTGTTTATTGTGTCGTTAGTAAATCGCTTACCTAAAAAGATCTTCATTTCTGATATAGAATTGTATATAATGTTATCAAATATCTCTAAAATATGAATGCTGTTAGTTGATATTTTCAGTGATGTTTTTTTAATTGGCTTCAAAATAAACATTTCATTGCAGATAAAGGAAAACGTGTATGTGCGTAAGTTTATATCTTGAGAGAGTGATTAAACAATAAATAATATAATGTCATTGTTGTAAAAAAATTATATTCTAAATATATTTGTGCCATTTTTTATCTGTCTATGAAATATGCCCTGGTTAAATAATAGAATGCACTCTAATGGAGGAAACGGAACTAATATATTGCATAAAAGTATGTTGTTGGAGTCAAAACGGGCCAACATTAACTACTGACTGTTGCTGAAATGTACCATTTTAACTGGTTTCCAGGCTCAATCGTGGCTTTTGTTCTACAACAAACAATATACATGTATCTTTTTGAACTGGCCAGTCGGTGGAACGTTGATGTACTTTTAAAAATACTTTTCTATACTAAAAAAGAGATTCCATTTGGTAGTTTTACTAGGTCATATAACTAGAATAAGTAAACTTTTATGTTGGAAGTGTAAATACAGCTTGAATACATGTAAAACGTTGCTCCTTTTTCATTGAATATAGGAACACAATGGTGTTTGTATTTAAGGAGACATGAGCTAGTTGAGTGCGATGATTCAACTTGGAATATATGATGTGGCCACGTATAAAATTTTATGAAGGATAGTCTCTGTCATTATGGTCGTAAACAGAACTTTTCACTATGATTGTCTTAAAATAAGAGTTCATGTTTAAACTTTAAGTGTTTTTAATGAATCAAGGCCCCCGAAATCTTCCACTCCCTCCTGTAAGCAGACATTTTACACCACATCCAATAAATCCCGGTCATATGCTGACCGCTTCTACGAACACTTTACAAAGTGAATGAAGTGACTATAAAATGTCACTTCTAGGCCCGATAGAGTTCGAGTGTTTTGGACACAGTGAGATGAATCAGCAGTACACTATGGTGGCCGAGAGGGGGTATCGTTCTGTAGCCCTTTCATAACAGCTTCATTTTCGTCTTCGTTTGATTTAGTTTTGTTAGTGGGCCCATCCATTTAAAGTACATAATTACCAGTAACTATAAATTGGTTTTCCGATAAAATATCAACGTCAAGGAAAGATTTTATATTGTGATAGACACAATTCACACTTATATGGTATACTTTCTTTTAATTTGAAGATGGGACATGCATATTGAAAGTGATATGCGAAGACGTACATACGAATAAACGCAGATTGATTAAAGAGAATAAAAGGATCAGCGCAAATGAAATAGCTAAGAAAGTGCAAGCCAAGAAGCAAACTTTCTAGTATAAAGAATCAAGAGGTGTATGCTCTCATTGCAGTTCAAAAGGACAAATGATATTGATGGAGTGCAGAAAGACTAAACTTAGAGAGTTATTAGCTGTTACAAGACTTATGATATTTTAATCGGTAATTGATGTCATGAAATTTACAGTCTAAGTAAACCTAGCCCTTATAATACTCGCTATACTCCCATACTGAGTCTAGCAAGATACAGTAAGAGGTCGCGTCAGCCGACCTTTAGGCGACCTCCAACATTATATGTGCGTAAGCAGGCTATTGCAGCATGATAAGCCGAGCCCTGTTTGGTCAATTTTATAAGTTGGCTGACGCGAGCCCTTACTACACCTAGCTAGACTCAATATGGTAGTATAACGAGTATTATTGAGGCTAGGTTTACTAAGACTGAAATTTACAAATGGAAGTAAATAAACACGCGTTAACGAGTAGAGTACGCCGAAGAGCGGGCAAAATCATGTTGTCGGAATGCAGCAATGAATGAAAGCAAGAGATTGCGACTGGATCAAGTATGGTGCAGGAAGTTTGATTGATAGCTGACATAATAACATTAACTATCAAGCGAATAATGAACAATAAACACCTGTTGATGCAGGCTCACATTTAACATACAGAGCGCTGAGTAGTTGGCGAATATATTAAGACAGTACACAGCGTAGAAGTAATTAAGCTATCGACTCTGTGTTATAGGTTATGTGACAAAAATAATGACAGTACATCAGCTATTATTTACTGTCACTGTGCAGGTAGGGCCACACCTTTATGTCAAACGCCCTTATGAGCAATTACAAAAGTACATGTAGGACCATATTTACATTAACATTCCTAATAAGTACGAAACATGCATTGATAATAATTTAATAATTTCCAATGACAATGCTAGTTAAAGAAACTGTTGTTGTTACTGTTGATGTTACTGTTGATGTTACTGCTGATGTTACTGTTGATGTTACTGTTTACTCCAGGATACATACAGCTTTAACAAGTTGTCTACAGTGAGACAAAACCAGTCAAACTGTAAGGCCTATTATTTCAAAAACGACGGATAAAGCATTGTTTCATTTATCCCTTTTCGTAGATTTCTCGCTATAGCAAACATGTATACAATAACGACCGTTTGATGTACATTCAATTCTATAAATAAAGAATTTGCAATACATATATTACTTTTCCCTGTACTGTTGATTCAATTATGAAACGTCAGAAGGTGATCGACATTGCAACAAAAGATATCAGTTCGTGTTTACCATAAAGTATCACAGTGCTATTCCCGTATGAGAACACTATGGTACTGTTTCCCATCTGAGCCCCATCCTACACCGGATTAGATTCCTCCTTACACCAGCAAGATCGGTAACGACAGACACGTATCTCCGGAAGTTGAGCAGACAGCTGGTAAAAGACATACCTTTATACATCAACCTTACCGTTTCCGTCTTGGAGACAGGTGCGAGCTGTTAACAACTGCATCTATCTAAAGGTTACATAACGTATAGCACTACATTCACAAACACGGCAGAACATATTTATTATCCCGCCGTTAGACGATACCATTGTCAACCTGTTTGCAATACTTTCTCCGAGATTTAGCATGCCGAGAGAGATTGGAACCATACGTCAAGGTCTTCTAGTCTGTATGGAATTAGCCTCCTGTAACTCAACAAAGCTTTCCCTTGTTGCCAGCATCCCGGCGGACATTATTCAGGATTCTCAAGTCTCCAGGTAGCCTGACAGACGCGCAGGTAAATGTTTAAGGGGATACCTGGCTAGAGTATGGTCTTGGCTAGGTATTCAAGGAGAAAGGATTGCAACACCTTCGTCATATGTCTACACCACGACACCTCTGGACATAGCGGATTACATCAAAATGTCAGATGTGATTTCACATCCTTTGCAGGTTACTCTAAGCCTGTTTGTATTCGTGGATTTTCATAAAGTATTCATAACGAATTGTACAAGTTGCGCATATCATATGTGTACGTATGTTTTCTAATGCCTTTGATAAACATGCAATGGTGTAATGGTCCATCAAAATATGTTATGCACATGATGTTGTGTAAAACATTGTTCCAAAATTATAACAATGATAATCTATAATACGCATTGCCAGGCCTTCGATTCGTTAGTACAACATATTTTAAAGTAAATAAACAGCCAGGCAAAAGAAAGTACACACCACAGTTTCTTTCAATTTTTATGTATTAAGTTATGTCACGTTTACATAACACATATTGCAGTAGATTTTTTTATTTTCACGTAATTATAATAATACTGAATATTTGTATAGCGTTATATTTATAGTTTTACACATGACGTATATATGTCTTCTTTGATGATGAACATTCAGTTATATCAAAATTAATTTTTGGACAATTTATAACACAAACACAACAATTGGGAAAAAGTAAAAACATTTAAAAGTACTCTTTGAACGACAATTTATCTCTTGTTCTTATCAGTTTGAGAATCATAAACATGAACATTTTACATATGATGAATACAATTGAAGTGTGTATTTTCTAATGTTTTAATGTTAAAGTCGGGGTAATTTATTTTCAACAGTTTAGACTGCGTGTTTACTATATCTGTGATTCCATGCACAGTGTTACTTCCCAAAGGTTAAATATTATGTGATTTTAACATCTCTTCATAAGAAAAGTGTGTATGAGTCCCACGTCATGATTACGCTGCATTACTTTTCACACAAACGTGAAAATAAACCATGTAAATTCGAAGTCAATACAAAGACCTGAGTGCACGATGAAACATTTAGCTATGCTTTTTACAGCTGGAACCATTATTTATTTGATAGAGTGTTTTTCATGGCAAATATTTCCTGTCGAGATCTTCTGATTGCATTAAAGAAGCACTTCGCTCGTAATGGAAATCAAGGACTGCGGACAAAATCTTACGTTAGACCCGTATCTCCTTAACAATCACCGACCAAATCGTAGCGAGAAGAGCAAAGAATTAAAGGATTTCCTCCTCCTGGAATGGTCTGTGTCCATATTGACTCCCCGGCAAGGGTTCTTCATTCCTCCAGTGTTTGGAGAGCGACAAGTTAAAAGTGCCTCTGTTGATCCAGTTCTATACGGCGTGTTGTAGTAGGGTTCGCTACTTGTTGACAACACACTGCTGTCGAGTTCGATTTCTTTGCCTAGCTATTTCCATAACACGAGCCCAGAGTGAAATAATTACTGATAATAGTCGAGATATTATTCCTATCAAAGGTCTGTTGACAAAGAAAATATATTTTATGTAGCTTCATGTAACTTTAAGTTTTTAGGTCGATTAAAAATTTAGGGATATTTTGCTCGTTAAGCTTTAAGCAATCCTTGCGTTTTTACCTTGCAGTTGTTTCAGATGCTGAGTACCTTTGTCAATAGTACGAACGATCTTAAAATTCTTTCTTTGTTATTTGCGATGCATGTTAGATAACCAAGGAGTCTCTTATAAATATTATGATCTGCAAATTAGATTATTTGTTAACTCAAGAATATTTTATATCTTATTATGTTACTCAGTTCACCTTGTTAATCAGTCTTGAGGACTCCAGTTCTTCTTGCAGGTTAGGTCGACCTGTCTGCAGACTCAGCGAAGCTAGAATAGCATGCGAGATGTATTGCAGAATAACAAGCTCATATCGAATAACATCTACACATATAGCAACACACAGAGAAAAGGCCAATAACAAACGACATGACCTTAACAAAACTTAAAAATTAAGACAATGTTCCACCTTATGCCTACGAAGAGTTTCAAAATAAGTTACTGTTTGAAGATATAAAACCTTCGAAGAAATTGAAAAGTATTTGAAGAGGATGTAAAATATCACCATATGCCCATATTCAGAACAGATGCTTCTGATTACGATTTGATATTATATTAAAAGCATTGCCTTATACATAGTGATCATATCCTATATTGTAAAAATGTACAACAGGATATATTGCATTGCACTCATGACTATACAAATGTAGTACAAGAATATCGATTCGTTAATTAGTCAACTGCTTTTACAAGGTAGCTATTTGATGAAAACTTCCATAAGGACAACTAAGCAAGTCTTCAACATTGCAGCTGGAAGGATCTTAAATTCAAACTTTCACTTTCTCTTATTTTGTTATCTAAAGAAATTGTTCTCCCCTCCTGAAATGTTCATTTCAGTGGATAAATGTTTGTTTAATGAATTCGTTCCAATCGATGTGACGGAAGTATATTATTAGAAGATCCTTACAAGGTTTAACAAGAAACACAAACATTGTAGGGACAATATTGATGCTGATTTTCATGTCAAGCATTCTTTATGCCATTAAGTGATAAAGATCAAAGGTTGTATAAATAAATCATCCTACATCATTATACATGAAATAGAAATCGATTCAAATATCAATTTATCATTGTAGAGATGACAGCGTTACGAACTTCAAAACAAGCGAGTTATATTCTAGAGGCTAAAAATCATGATATCATTTAGAATTGCAAGGGTCCTTGCCACAAGCACTTGAGGCATGGGTATTGCTCATATACTATATACAAAACAAGACTTTTCACCAGCCATTCCGTTGCCCGAAATAAATATATTTACAACGTATTCTTTTGCTGACATCGGTGATATCGCCTGTTATGTGTTCTCAACACGCCTTATCTTTCATTCGACATCGATCTTACATTTATGTCACCCTCATAATTAGAGCTAACTAGCGTTTAATTGTATTACGTGAGTCTTACGGTGTCATCATAGGACGAAAGTGTTCAAAATGGTCACGACATCTCTCACAGTGGTGGTGCACAGGGATGTGGTGGTTAGCGTGCTGGCCTCTCACGCCAGAGACACGTGGAGACACCAAAAATGTGTGACCTGTGTCTCATTCTGTGTTGTGTCCCTGGGCAAGCACTTTATCCACATTGCACTCAGTCCACTCAGCTGTATAAATGGGTAACTGGAATAACGGGTATACTAAGATTCTCTGCGCATTCGACAGCACCGATAGTACAATTCCGTCAGGATAACAATATGTAGCGCTTTGAGCAACTGCGTAGCAGATGGATATATAGAGAATCTCACCCAAGTGTCTTCTGATATCAAATATATCAACACAAGTTGATACAAGTAACAAATGTCCGAGGCTTGCCGAGGATATTTTACTTTTATCAACGAGTGTTGATATATTTGATATCAGAAGACACGAGGGTGAGATTCTATTTATCTTCCAAAATCATTGTTCATCACATAAGCATGAAAAATGTACATCTTTGATCACTGCAAAGCCCTAAAACTGCTTAACCAGTGATGTCATAGCACTGTGACGTCATCCTGTTAATGACGCCATAGCATTGGGACGTCGTTGTGTTTATGACGGACTATCATAAGACAATAATCCAAAACAAACATATATCCTGTGGAAAATGACCAATAACAGAGGAGGTCGCGACCTTTTGACTCCATATATAGACACTTACCTCTTGTGAAGATGCTGTAGGACATGCCTGATGAAATTAAACGCTAATTAGCTCTATTCATAAGGGTGACATATATGTAAGTTCGATGTCGAATGAAGGATAAGGCACACATTTAGATCGATTTCACCAAAGTAATACGTTGTAAACATGGTTTTATTTCGGGGATCGAAATGCCGGTTGAGAAGCCTTGTTATATATTTATGCCTCAAGTGCTTGTGGTCCTTGCTACCTTTGATAAAAATAACTCTGAGTTTAACATAGCTTGTTTGACGACATCTATGGTAAAATGATAGAATACTGAAATATCTTGATGTATCCATTCAAGTTCAGCGTTGTACTCTTTTGCATCTTCGATGTGTACAGCCCTACCATAGGTATAGGTAGTTGGGAACTCAGTCTATATATATAATATTATAATTGGATAATTTACAATGATTTGAATTATCCTTCAAAGCAATATCGTATAGTAGAAACAATTACTTAAAGTTCACATAACCACAAACATATTTCACTATTTTCTTTGGAATATAGAAAGTTTGTTTACATTATTGTATAGTACGTTAAAGGTCGCTACTCAAATATTTTAGATTGGTAATGAAAGCCGTTTTTGAAAGCCACTTTTGATGGGCCGCTAAGACCTATCTGACAACAAACAAGTGAATGCATGACTGATCACGCCCCCATTTTGTGACGTCATATACAGAATCAGCCTCGTTATCTATATATCTATAATAACAATACCACAGGAAAAAACCCTAATAATTAACGATTTTCAGAAAATGTTTTCCAAAATGATAAATCATTTGACGACGTAACACTACTAACCATTTGGTGTAAATAAAGATATCCACATCAATGGTAATTAAACAATTATTTAGGCGGTAATTCAGTTGAAATAATGATGCGTTACTCTGTATACTAGTAGTCTGTTTATTACGTCACACCCGCGCGAGTTTTATGGCTCCTTACCCAGGTGGGTTTTTCACAGCCGATAATTACGCTGTCTGAAAGAAAGGCTAATTAAAGGTGTTTATTTTTACAAATTAACAGTCCAGCTTTCATTTTTTTGAAAAATATTTAAACGAAAATCGAGAAGTGGTAAGGTCGAGGAAAGTTGATGTTGAATGTTAATATAAACTCAAGTGTACATGAGAAACCTAACACCTTTTGACTTAATATACCGTAAACTGAAAAATATTGATACATTTAGATAAGTTCATGTGTCGTTATTTAAAGATTTACTTTTGTGTCAACTGTCCAAACGATAATCGTCATTATTCCTGCATTAACATTGGACCAACGGAGCATGAAACGCTGCTTCTTTGTGACGTCACCGACGGTACACGTCATAGGTATGTAAGCATGCATTTATGTATCTATTATTAAATTAGAAGGTTTAAGCAATTTATGAATGCGAATGAATTCACTAGACAAGAATACGCCTTTGATCCTTAGACAGGATGTAAGTGCATGCCATCAGAAATAATAAAAAGGTTCAAAAGAGTAAACGTTCAAATAACCCTAAGTCTGCGTTTTTGACGTTACCATGTCATGCTGCAACAATAAAAGACAATATCAAATAAAGTTGGTTATGCCTCGTAAACTCTGCAAGTATGGAACACACTCATTCTTGTATGTAACAAACTGTTTTATGGTAGCCGTTCTAATAAATTTACAAATTCTTGTATGTTACAAACGGTTTTATGGTAGCCATTGTAATAAATGTACAAATTATGTGGTATGTTTCAGTTCAGGTAGATGTTATACTAGGTGATCACTGCTAGACTCCGGCGCCAGGAAAGTAAGAAGTTCACGACTGTAGATTACTGATACACCGTCTATAGCCGGTATATTGTGGTAGTAAGTATCAAACTTCATCTCTCCGTCAGCTGGTACAGGAACTCTCTCTATAATATAAACGTAGGTGGAGCAACGGAATCATATGTAAATACTACATTTACTTATAGGAAATACTATCATTATCACACCTATGGTATACGTAGTTTCAGTGGTTAAGGTATAGTCTTCAAATTATCGTCAAAGCGTTCAATCAAGGAATGATGTTAGCTTTGATAACGCAATCATTCTACATTTTATTGCAAAACTATGCATTGAAATCGTAAGTCAATCTTTTCACTTGCTGAAAATGGAAATTTGCTAACTGAAAAAAAGGAAAACGTTGTACCTACCAATTGACAAACATAATGTTAATCTTAAACTTGTGCTAAATTAAAACTTCACGCACGATGCTCGTCATCTCTGATAAGACCGAAGGTGTTTCTGACATTTCCAAGATCTCTTTCTGGTTTTAAGGTACTATTTCACCCTGCGATCTCTGATAACAGTTGCAGGGGTCTACGTGACAATCTCAGTAGATTCTCTCAACATAGACACAAAAAGGTATTTTTTCGAGTTTTTCGTTAGATCCAAAGTAAACGTATATAGATAGGCCCAAGTTAAAGGGGAAGTAACTAACCTACGATTGCGGTACTTATCTGATGACCGAGCTTGATATTCTATATCCCCGAGGTGTGTCTAGTAAAACAATAATAGTAATTAGTGAGGTTTGTCTGTCTTCGCCTGTCAGTACTATTGATATCAGCATATAAAACTACCAGGTCGTGTTGTTGGAATCACCGATCGCCTGATGAGAGACGTATCTTGCTGAAGGTTGCCCGCCAGGTGGCGTGTCTCTCGCTACATGCCTGCCCGCCATGATGATGGAGATATGCTTTTAGACGCAGTGAAGGACAAGTTTTTCTCCGTCATGTGAAGAGTGAGGCTCGATAATGTCGGCAAAATTAACCTGGACACCCAAAGTTAATCGTCCAGAGATAGCTCGCCGTGTGATGTACGGATAGAAATACACGCGCTGATTTAGGTGTTGATATTGACTCGGTAACCTGCTTACAAGCCACACTCTCAAGGTGACATGGGAACTTATACGTACTTCATAGGAAGAGCTGAAGTAACATTTAATGTCTTGAAAATATTACCTATGCTATCTAAACACTATTGGGCATATTGTAGCATTCTCATTCAACAGCTTGAACGTAACACTCGTACATCTCTATGCTTGTGAACTGAGTACTGCTTAAATGGGGTTATGTCATGTGAACGTTTACTCCATCCAGTCAGTTATGAGATTATGAAATCGTCGGTACCGTTCGGTGACAAAGTTGGCTTGTGAATGGTTGAACAAGGAAATGATAACAGATAATTGATGATGTCCCCTACGAAATAACTTTTGGATGAGAAACTCGGCGAGTGTAAGTGTTGTGTCATCTCCATTTTAAAGAAGATTGCATGTTGTCGTATTTTGACCACAAATTCGATTTGTTGCAATGTAAGTTAAGCTGTCGAGCGCAATAGCCAAAGTGATACTGCTGGGTTATGGAGTGGACATATAGTTATTTTCTTACACGTTGCTATCAACTTTATATAATATAAGTAAACGAAATGGAACTTGTACAATGTCTTTTATTGACATGTATATTGAATTAAATAATACTTTAATGACCTGATGCGATCAACATAGTCATACTTGTAGATGGTTTTTTTTTTGTGTAAGCAATGTTTCTGGACTTACAAAATAACGTTTGTTCAATTTCTTTCGGTAAAATAGAAATACAAAATCAACGATTCTCTTTAAATGTTTTGCAATATGTCCAATGCAAATCATCGTAACGTACCTTTACATTAAATTAATTTTAACGAAGCCATGTTGCAAGACCTCCTTTAATTGTTTGACATGATGTTCGTTATCAAAACAGATTTAAGACAGTTCCTTATTTACAGTCACATACTCATCATTTTATGAGCATTAGAAAAAGTTTGTGTTTAATATTGTTAATGGGTACTTTGTTTTTGTGTTCACTTGCACTTGAACTTTGTTGATCAAGTTATCTTTCTCTTAAAATGTATTTCTTCCACACAGGCAAATACTTTGCATAACTCTTGTGTAACACAATCTGCGACGAAAAGAGGTTAAAGACAAACGTGCAACGACACTTGTTTTCTTGTACATTCTTAAGGTTTAAGAAGTCAAAGAATTTGACACCAAAACAGGAATGTGAAGCTGGTGTGATTGATTTACTCTTTAACTTTATTTATGGTGTTTTTGGCAACCTATGTTCAACCAGATGTTTTGTAGAACATGACGTATGTAATAGAACCGAAAACCTGGAACATGCATAGTTATGTAATGATATACCTATTTTTATAATCTGACTTAATTAAATCCGTGTTTTTCATGTGCACACTCATCCAAGTCTATCCCGTTATTGTCAAAGGGAAGTCGGAATAACATATCACATTTAATTGAGAATTGCAGTCCGAAAGAGTTTACATGTCATTAAAACTCATTGTAGGTAAAGGCAATGTAGACCGTTTTCGTCGAGAAATATACTAATCTCATGAAAGGGAAACACTAAGTCTTAAATAGAAGGCCTTTGTTATTTTAATCAATATCAGAATTTTTCCATATGTTTGTTATAGGGAATGAATTAGAGGTGTTCACACCAACATGACAACATGAAGGTTTCGCTTGATATATATGACACCTACGCCTATTCTATGGCCACGAGCTATGATATGTTTTGCTATAGATATGCATTACCAAATATTCAATGGTATTCTAACACCATTATTGTTGTGTATAGCATTTTCTCCTTAACATAACCTCTAGAAGAACAAGTGTAGATCTACCACGAATGATATAGTCATTTGTCAGGGGCTCCTTTTCTGTTTTAAATGTAATAATCGATTTATTGAACAATTACTTTTGAGACTTATTTCAATAGGGAAAATGGTAAATATAACACATCAATAATAAATCTACACCGACTTTAAAGTTTTTGAACGCAGTAATGAATGGTTTCAGTAATGCCAGACTTTAAATATTCCATCATTGCTGATTAACATATGACGTCAAGTGTTTAATATCTGTTCAGGAATAATTAGTTAATGATGTCAGCGCTTTGTTTAATCATGACGGAAATCGCCCGTTAAATAAAGTTATATCTCCTGGATGTTTTGCTAATCGAATTAACTTATACATGTATTTACGAGTTTCTAATTATCTTTCACTTTTTAACAATATATACAATGATATTTACCATCTGCCCTAAATAATAACAAATGATTTGTTTCCGAAACATTTGAGACAGATGGCCTGTTTGGATACAAAATAATTAATTGCAAAAAATAATTGGGCCATCCATCAAAAGATCTAATGACAGTGACACGAACTGCAGAGTTTCACGTGGGTCCTATGTAGAGAAGGACGAAAAGATGACAAAATCAATCGATATTCAGACTTCAACCTTTTTTCTTTTATCATCGATGAAAGCAGTTTTAAATTTACCACGGGTTGGTTCAATCTCCATTTTAAAGTGAAATCAGCTTCGACAAATAACAATAAATTAACCGATCACGACACTCGCCACTTGTACAAATTAAACTTGAAAACAAAATTAGCGAATATTTGTAATATTTCTTCACTGTAGCACTTTAGCAGTGATTTGTAAAAAACGTTTGACGTAGATAAATCACAGCTGTTTTGCAATGCGTCCAGTGTGAAGCGCTTTCCCGGCTCAGCTGCAATAAAACTTCTGTGCTTTGGCTTGGGATCAATACCATCTGAAGACAAGTGTTAGTACAATTGAGTTAGTTGACGTCGTCGGCCACAACAGTCAAATCCCGGCCATTATTTTCCCACTTAAGCACATTTTACTGTCATCTTGACAAGAAAAGCGTTGTTCACTTTAAATGCGTTGACAGAAATTGGAAATGAAAATAAATTCTGAAGTTGAGATATTAGAACCATCGAGCATGCAGTCTTCCATACAAATTGGATCAATAATATTTTTTCTTCAAGTGCGAATATAAACTTGAGGTAGTCGCTATTCAGAAAATGTCATTTATCCAAAGCGTTATTGAATATATGATATAGATAAGCATTCAATAATGAATATCTTATATCTTCTTGAACTTATCAAATTTGTCATTTAAAAAAAATAGTAATTCATAACGTAAGGTCGCAGGTCTTAAGGAAAGGCAAGGTTGACAATGAAAATGGTCTGATGTTCTCGTTCTATGACCAATAATGTCATATGATCTAGATTACTAAACTTCTTACCATTTAATGTAGAGTACTAAGCTTAAAACATTTAAGCCAAGAGTCATTATAAGAGTATCAGCGAAGCGTCCGGCAGCTCAATATGTGGTCATGGCCTCAGCTTAACTTCCCAAACAAAACCAATCCCTTCCTATTAGCGTTTATCCATTCCCATTTTATTATCGATATGGATCATAAGAGCGTCCAGGGTAGGCGGACTGGAGTCTAGAGGGGAGATTGAGAGAGGAGTGCAGAGACACGGGGGCTGAACCAGTCACACAGTCATCTCTTGTTTCCCCGATAGTCTTTTTATGAAATATTAAAATCTAAATCATTTACTGTTTCTTGCCTTGCAGTATGTGTGCATGGATGTAAAAAGGTAAAAAGGTTTTGATTAAAACTAGATACTAAATAACAACCTTAGATCTGCCATTATAGGCAACCCATGTTTACAATAGAACTGGCACGTACGGGTAAATGCATACTGTCTCGAATTCTTCTTTTTCTTTTCTTTTTTAGGGGGGGGGGGGGGGTATGAAATACTGAAAAGCTACATTAATTGATAAAATGAATATACACAATGAAATCGATCTATGTTCGTAACATTCAAATTCGTCAAGGATACTTATGATGTCTCTATGGAATAAACAAAAGAAAATACATTTCAATTCATGACTACTATTTAATCTGTATGTATGAATATGAATATCAATTAGTGTACATTTACCCATGTTATTCTATTTCGTTAGGGTTTTCATGTCGTTTGTATACAGATAGATCCAAAATCTAAATGAATT
The DNA here is from genome assembly GCA_916613615.1 of Steromphala cineraria. Taxonomy (NCBI): domain Eukaryota; kingdom Metazoa; phylum Mollusca; class Gastropoda; order Trochida; family Trochidae; genus Steromphala; species Steromphala cineraria. Next base: position 15,368,571 of record OU744720.1, on the reverse strand, counting down.
AATAGACTTCACTAAGGGTGAAATTTATACACAGTGTAGAACAGGAACAAGAACAAGAACAGGAACTACTGTATATCCAGACACGAGAGTTAAGACTTTGCTCAGGATTAGGTCAATGTGAAGATGTCATCAGTGTTTTGAAGTAAATTGATAAGAAGCAGCTATTAAACGATTGGACATGTATTCTATTTGTGATGTTCGTACTGCTTGTTAGGAAATCATGAGGACATCATACTTAAGACTACATGCGTAACCAGGACTCACGTCTTCTCAAACATGAAGCATACACATGTTCATTCCATGTGTCATGTGGATATATCATACATACATATAAAAAACAACAAATTAAGTGAATTAAATATACAAATTTTAATATCTACAATTCGTCATGGATAGATCCAACCACAGTGGAAGATGTCGTAGATGCTTCTTAATTAACAATAAATACTGAAAACATAGATAAAACACTGCCACACGAAACCTTAATACGATTTCAGTTAATTGTTTTCACAGACAGCTTAGACATTTAATTATATTAACAAGCTTAAGGACAAAATAAACTATTATTAACTATGACATAAATTAATATGATTAACGTTTTATCAATATCCCTTATTGTCTTCTCATTAATTACTTCGTACTGCCTATGGCTGGTTACTTATGGTTCCTTATTTAGTGTAGAAACTAAGGCCCTCTCATCCGGCCACTGCCGACAATGTTATATCTTATGCAACTGATTGACAAGAGTAGAGAAGACAATGAGGGTTCTGTATACCCTTGTTGCTTGTTATATTTGTGCCAAATTGTTTATATTAACTGATATTTTAATGTTAAAGGTAATGCTGAATGTCTTTCCTGAGCAATGCTTTTGGCAATAACTTGAATGAAAACTAAGCTATATTTGACGCGTACAGACAAAGGCCAAATATATTCTTAAAACCATATTAATAACATTATTCTAAATATTCACAAATGCAAGCCTTTAACAAACTAGAAACCAAAATGGTTCAATTTAAACCAATGTGGGGGTATTTTTGCACAACCATGCTGTTTCCTCTGACATTGCAATGCATATAGATTCAATGACTTTACCAGATCATTGTACAAATTTAGGTGACGTCAATGCTTGGTTGAGATAAAATTCTTCTTAATAAACCATTTTTCACTCTCAAATACAATTTAACAAATTTAAACAACTTGACCACTTTATGAGTTAAAATGTACACAGAAGCAGTTTACACAATACTGTCAGCTGTTCCTGACATTACGAGGTGTGACGTCACGATTAACATCGTAACGATTTGTGACGTAATGGTGTGTGGTTAATGCCGTGGGACGTACTGACGTGACACAGAACAGTGTTGATTTCTCTTCGATATCAAAGATCTTCAACGCTGTGAGGCCCTTTTGTGTATTTACAATCCGTAAGTAGCAATGGGTCTGCAGAAGTTATAGCACCATCGCAGCGAAACAACATCTTTATGTACACACAACCTTAACAACTCTTTATACCTATACAAGTGTTCATACACAATAAAACAAAGATCGATTTACTAATATGAGGAGTGCAATACATGTCAATGTTGGGAATTTTGATCAATTGCCCTTACTTAGAGAAACAAGTGACACGCATTTCAGTTGATTTCAATAAATATTAATTAAGAGCAAATTGGATTAAATGGTTGATCGAATCATATATGATCGATGTCCTCTATTTGGCCATCTGTATCGCAGTCCCCATGACGAGTTGATTGAATTAGTAACATGTATATCACTGTCACCAGGACGAGTTGATTGAATTAGCTTGCAATTGGCCAGTCCAGTTCAGACGTCTGGTTCATAACGCTCGTACATTGACATCTCAATGGACCACTATTTACACTCAATATTCATAAGGGCGTTTGTGTATTCAACAAGAGGGAAATCAACATTCTCATCAAATCACATGCTTAGTGTTCTACTGACCAGTGACATTTGTGGCAAATGGTTTCAGAATCATATTTACATGTACATGTACATATTCGTAATTAACTAAACGAAATTCATTGATGTTACTAGATATATAAAACAACAAATTTAATATATTCCTTCCTCGTGTTCTTAAGACTATACATCCTGTCCTACAATGTGTATATACAGAGAAATAAACCGATGTAGCAACTTATTTGAATGTATTTCCAAACCACCGTGTGCATTAAAAAGAAGCGCTTGTAAAATCAGGATGTTGTTAATGTGGAATGATGGAGGAATAATTGAGACCATATATCCGGGACACGTTTGCAAGAGTTCATGGTAATGATACACATCGGGTTACCCAGAGATATACGAAAACAGATGTACATAACCACAATATTCCATTATGTTCTGCATTGTGACGTCATTGATGAATGCATTTACGTCATTGGAGAAAACATCATATCGTTTTTGACGAATACATTATGGCGTCATTGATGATTCCATTAAAGAATTGCATCCTGCACTTTACCATTCCAAGATTTACCGCATGATTTCATAAATAATGTCATTATTCTGATTAACCGATTCCTGACCCGAGACTGCCAGTTCCTCTTGTGAAAAATGGATCCCATTTGATTGACAGCTTCGACAATCATTATGTATTTATTTTTATCATGTCTTTGTTCTAGATATGACTGTAACCTCACTTTGGTGTCAGCTATGTCGCCCATACTTTGGTCAAGAGAGTAACCGGTTCACTGTACATATGATTAAAATTGTCAACATATATGTAGATGAAACTTGTTTTTCTGTAGAGGCACAATTTCTTTGCGGGAGTAGAGATCTCGGGTCATCTGAAATACAAACAAATGAAGGTGATTAAAATGAACTATCGATTATTATCTCAAGGTTTAATTGATTTATTTTGCTGAAGTACATAATTTTGGCCAAACTTTAATTCGTGAAATTATACACAGGAGGTAAGATGTAATCAGACGGCATCAACTGTTTTTATTCAGTGGAATGAACATGACACACCACAATAACAGATGAGCGAACATTCTAAGAAAAGAGAAAATTGTATTACTCTTAAATGGAATTTGGTTTGCATGAAGCTTACAACTATTGCCCATAATGGCACAATGAGGCTATACAGATGCCAATGAGTGAAAGCAAAACGTTTTAACGGAAGCAATTAAGTTAAATCAAAATATAATGTATCACTCTAAGTTGCAGAGAAAATGATTAAAATTAAGCGTACGTCGATTGAAATATGACATTGAAATATGATACGTTTCACTAAATTATGTTTCATTTATTTCACTAAAGGAAATTTTGTTTCATTAAACACACATTTCACTTTGACACTTTTAGGTTTCACATTATTTGATATATATACATCTCTTCAACGAATATATCTTTTACTTAAACAAATAAATATTTCAATAAATAAACATATGTTTATGAAATAGAAATTTCAATTAGAGCAATAGAAGTTTCAATTAGAGAAAAAGATATTCTAATGAATGAAAGTAGGAGTTATGTTGAATGAAATAGAAGCTTCATCTAATGAAATATGATTCACTAATATCTACTCACTCCGCGACTCGCCCCGCGGGACAGCAGGCTGATAGTTTTCCGGGTAGTGTCTGCCAGGGTAGCTTGTGGACGCAGCCTCCGGCCGATTGTCAGATATATACGTATTGTCCGTGTGCCGGTCACTGTCTTGACCGTAGGGGTCATACCCTGAGTCATCCGTTTCATCCAGACCGTCCCCGCCCCCGTAGATGTCGTACCGCGGCTCCGGGGTCGTGGTCGTGGTGGTCGTCGTAATAATCTCCGGCTCTATCTCTGTAACATTGCCATGAACGGTCATCATCAAATCATTGGGCTGCATGGCCTCCCGCAGGAACTTAGAAACGCTTAATATCAGATTAGTCCATGCGATAAGAACGTAGTTTTCTCATGTATTGATATTGGGTTACTTCTTTTCTAAGATTATGTGACTCTTTGGTTATATTTCAAATACATGTACTTGAATTGAATAAAGGTGGGTTTCCGGAAAAGTGTGTCATTTCTTCCTGTTGGAGATCATTATTTTTGTGTGCCAATCATGTACGTCAATATCAGTGGCAATATCAAATAGGCTATATCTATTTCAACCATCCAATTGAATCAGTTAGAATCAGTTAAATTTGAAAAGTACTGCAATCGACAAATACTCATTGATTCATGAAATACATCATTATTAAGCAAACAATGTTCTTTCAAACCTCTGACTTAACGTGTTATGACACGACATTTAACATATCATATCTTGTGCTTTAAATCAATCGGATGCATGAATTTTATGACTTCTTATGATATGAGTTGATAGTTTACCATATAAAATCATCTCTTCCCGATCGTGCCCGAGGTAGTTGCTCCCCTCACAAACGTATCTCCCGAAGTCGTCTTTCTTGAGACGGGAGATACGTAGGCTAAGCGTTACGATCCTGTTTTCTTCGTCTTCGTAAGCTTCTAGGGTAAAACGATCGTTGTTCACTATCGTTCTACCATTCCTCTTCCAAAGAGTCAATCCTTGCGGGTTGCCATAGATGTTACATTCAAGGATTGTCTCCCTTCCGACCCTATGACCTATCCGCTTGTTCGTGAGAATGATTTCTGGGGGAACTGAAACGTAATAAATACATTAATCTATTAATTGTTGGAAGGCACGACCATATTAGGCAACATGTCATACACTAAACGTGATTCATTCTGCAAACTCTCCTGTGAAGAGTTACAAAACCTCTCAAACACTGCCTCACTGCCTCCAGGCAATAGGTTATAAGTTAATGTCATTTTATGTCGCTAACCAAATAGTAATTTTGCAGAAGCTCAATAGATGGAGCTATTTAGTAGAGTTTTATGTAAAGCGAATCTCCACCATCTCTCGGGACTGGACAATCGCAGTACAGCAATGAATTAGGTAATTTAGTAATTACGCGCAGTTTTTGGTTGCGCAGACTTGGCAGCTGTCTCGTAGAAATGTCTCTTTTGTGTAATTTCCAACACGCATGTTGCATTTTATGTAAACAGTTGAGTTCGGGCCAGAGAGGATTGTTAGCTCTCTGAATGTGCCATTTAAACATCAATCCCTTCCCAGCTCAGCTCCGTGTACTAAACCTTTAACGCAATTAGTAAAACCTGGATTGTGAATCTGCCTCGAACACTTAACAATGGCACCAATAGGATTGACGAATCAGCAGTTTGCTTAGTCCGACCCGAGATCAGAGTACTCACAGACAGAAAGCAAGGGATTTGAACCTACTCCCATTTAACATTTACAAAAAATCATTGATATTTAATCAATTTCATACACAGTTCTTTCGGTGTTTCGCTGTGTGGAAAAAGCTAATGTTACGATCCGAGGCAGTAATGATGTTGTGTTGAATGTGTTGAACATAAACTGAGGTAAGGTTATCCAAACCTTTCATCACTTTAACCAAAGTTTAACTGACTTTATATTTCTATTACAAAGTTACAACAGAACCAAGATGGAGTCGAGTCGATATTGGACACAGTAAGATTATATTTGATACATAGGTAGATATTTGTAATTCCAAGCCCAGATCACAGAGCTGTTCTGTTCCTGTCATGGTAAGATACAAGATTTGAAACTATTCCGGAATAGGAGCTGATTGTGGGTGTCAATGATAGATGTATATTATACACTCAACGACTTTATCCAAAGTACATAAACACAATAAGACATATTTAGAAATTTATCGCATCGAAAGGGATGAAATAAACAAGCATCATAAGAATAACAGTCACTGATTAAATACTTCAGGACAAATGTTCTAAATAAGAGCAGTTGTTGTGAAGCTCAAGCGTGGTTCTGTCAAACATGCACTAAAACACTGAAAAATAAACTTAAAGCGATACGTCTTTATCTGCAAATGATGGATAAGAGTGTATATTCGTCTATTTCGTAACACAAAAGAAGGGAAGGAATTCGATAACCGAGCACAAAAATAATAATTCAACGATTTGTATGCCCTACGGGACATAATGTAAACATTCAGATATTTACACTACATGTTTCACACCTGGGCATTTGATGTTTTATGTATTGATATACTGTATGAACTGCAAGCTGCACATGATGTTTTGTGTACTGTCACACTGTTTGAATTGCGATTGTATCCTGTTGTTTAGTGAACTGGCATACCGTACGATTTGTATTCTGAACTTGGTGTTTAGTGTTCTGTCATGTTGAAATAATAGCACCTGAACGTGATGTTCTTGTACTTGTAATATGTTTAACATGCAAGTTGAATGTTCTGATTGTTTTGTGTACTGCAATAATTTCGATTTATAGTGATGGCAATGGTATAACATGATTTGCATTCTAAGCGTGATGTTAAGTACCCCTGGATACTGAATGAATTACAATTGATGTTTAGTTTATTGTCCCCAATGATACTTAATAAATGGAATCTAAAAGTGAGGATCAATGTACGATCGTATGAATTGCATTTTGACCTTGGTGTAAAGTGTATTCTCGTATTAGGTCAATTGTAATTTGAACATGATGAGAACTACAAACTGAAGTTAGGTTTAGCGTATGAACATGCCGTAAGAATTGCAATCTAAATGTGATATTTAGTGCACTGAATACCATAGTATTTGCAAACAGAAAGTGGTGTTAAGTGGGGTAGTGTATCGTATGAATTGCACTCCGAATATAAACTGAACATGATATTTTGTGTATTGAAATACATCACAGACTTACATTCTACCACGACTCTGATAGCCTTGCTGACAGCAGGCGGGACACCGTTGTCGACGTAGCATTCGTAGATGTCGTCACAGTAGCGGGTCACATTGTGGATTATCAGCACCTCTCCCTCCAGGCCTATTCCTGTAACGTACATTAAAATACACATATTTAGCATTTGCACAATGTATCTGGGATATCGACTAATATAATTATACTATACTATACTATAAAACGATTATCATATTTGAAATAGAAAAGGTTACCCTGGTTTAAATACCTGGAGTACTTCTCAACAAATATTACAGCTGCGTATCTAAAGTTTGTTCTCTTACCTTTGTATTCTAGTGCAAATATCATGTAACTTGTAACGTCTTTGAGGCAGCTTAGCATTGTGAAATCGAAATAAATAATGATGAAATTTCACTGTGAAAGTTATGATTCAGTTTGCGTTAACATATTCGTATGTAATACATAGCAGAAAGCTGTAACAAATTTGGCAGGTCATTGAAGTAACCAGGGGTCAAAATTTCGAAAACACTGATTTCTATTTTACTCTACTAAATCCTTCATAAGTGATCAACAGCATTAGATCTTATTCATATGTGTTCCGTTGCGCTAAGACAGCGTAACTGTGATGATTGTTTCCCTACAAAGTTTATATGGATGATTTAAATCGAAATTTAAGAAAATCCGAATTTCACAAATATGACCCATCTGTCTATTTAAAAATGCCAAATATCGACATTCAGCACCAGTGACAAGACGATCCCGAAATATGGTTTGGAAATGGTTATTTTGCACATGGACAATTGATGATCTTCTGTAAGTAGTCATGGACGTTTTTTTTATGAACGTCAAAACGAAACCCACATTACATGATATTTGCACTAAGATCACAAGCAGATGAACACATTTTAGGTATGCAGCTGTATTTCTCGAACGATTTTGATTTTCCGTTCAGATGGATTTTATGTAAAAGGTATCTGACTCAAATTTGCACGGTGCTTTTCTTCATGTATTCACTACTGAAATTATCAATGTTAGGTTTACATACATCTATGCCAAAACAAACCTGGTGAACATTGAATATTCGTTAGTTAATCTCTGTGTACAACTTGTTCTTTCAATGAATAGGATATACTAGTCTATTATATTGCCATAACGTTTACCTTGAAATTGAACCTTTGAGTCCAAGGTTACACAATTTTCTATATCAAGATTGAATTGAAACACAAAACTTAGATTCTTTATACATCTGACTGGTGTTATTGGAGAGTGTCTCGTCTCGTATAATATAGCAGAGAAGAACTGATGAATTATAATAATAATAATAATAATAATAGTTGATTTATAAAGCGCATTATCCATGCTTAATGCATGCTCTAAGCGCTCAGAGTCAGTGATAGCAGTAGGAAAGTTAGTCTTGAGTGTTAAAAAGATACGTCTTAAGTGTGGCCTTGAAGGACTCAAATGATGGTGATTGTCTCAAATCAAGAGGCACACTGTTCCACTCTGTTGGTGCTATGTGAGAAAAGGAACGCTTTCCAAATGAGATAGTCCTGACAGTTGGTACGATGAACTGAGCACTAGATATCAAGTTTTCTTCAATATGGAAGCATGGTCTGGGTTAGGGTCAACAATGATAGACAGACGATAAGTTATGGACATAAAAAGGACTATGCTGGATTGAGAAAAGCCAGATCAAAACTTGTCTCCTAACAGCATGATGCCTATCGCATAGGAGAACATCGTTAACGATGATCAAAGTTTATTCATACTATAAACATTTCCCTTTGAACTTTAGGCATCTTGTGTAAACAATTTGGTAATTATATATCTCAGTTAATGTTTCCTCTTCAATATTCATATTTTTAATCGAAGTCATCAGAAAGTTCAGAAACGTGTTCATGTTAAAGATAAGAATAGTCACGATGGACTCACTGGGATATTTCTAACGATTTAGCTAGTTCCTACCGCAAAAGTTTGTTACTATCTATAAATCAAATTTTAGAATTCGACATTACCCTGGGGGGACTTCAGATATCCATTTAGATAGTTAGTGGCGTGTACATGAAGTATGGGACCTGACTCGGGTCTGCAGCTATCGTCCCGCGTACAACAGAACGTAAAGTAGAGTCTAATTTAATTACTTTGTCTGTATCAATATGAATACATTTTCAGTCGCATTTCGAGTTAAGCTATTAGATGATAAAGAGTCCAATCTCTGACATGGATCGTTTTCGTATCTATGAATGTCAATAAGGACCATGTAGTCCTCGTTCGGGCTCGATTAAAGACGGCCAGTTGTGGCATTATCGCTCCTCAATCTCAGACTCCCCTCCTCATGCGATCTCCACATGTGAACGCCACCATACTCACCCATTGCCTCCCCGACCGATCAGTATAAAAGGGGAATAAAACCAGACGGGGACTCTGCATGATTGTATCTGAGGCCAGATAGATTTGCAGCTGAAATTTCGTGTGCAGTCACTTGAGAGATGAAAGTGGTGAACATTGGAAGACAATAAAGCGGGAAGGAGAAGGGGCGAGTGTGCTCCCCCATGGCGAGAAGGGAGATAGCCAAGGTTTACAGCAAGTCGTTAATGTTCGCTGAGAAACAAAAAAGAACCTCAATTAAATTTACACGAGTTGTCCGGAAATAAAATCTCCGCATCATTCTAAAATTATCTCGACCGTATTGTCAGAGTTCAAGCGGATCAGCCGGGCGAATAGCAGCGAAGCAAAGCTTATATAGATGAAAGTGGGATGTATAAAGAATGCCTTAAACACCAATATAGTCGAGTGTTCAATCTGCGGAACAAACAACCCTTCATTGCTCTTGCATCCGTGTGTGTGAGATACTAATCTGCCTCTGGGATTGATTTCACAAGCAGGAGTTATATAGGCTTTAAATCACGTTCAACATATCACAAATGTGACAGACAAAACAGCACGCACAATCTGTCGTGCTCACGATGATGTCTAGTCACTTATCAAACGTCCACTACCCCCTTTAATGTCATAACGCTTGACCGAACTCAGAAGAATCATCTGTCAAAAACAATTCTCTTATATATCAGTTCATAAGAACAGATACAAGAACAAACCATCTTCTTATGATGTTTAATGAAGAGTAAATTACACTAAATTCATGCACTATTGACCACGATATTGACATTAATAGGATATACACGTCGACATTGACATAAGATTATTAATAAATTTCGATATGATAATTTCATTCAAAGCTCGACTTAGTAGCTATGAATACGAATAAAATATATCTTCATGTTCTCTACCACATGAACAACCAGGCATCAATTCACGGTATGAAGAGTATTTGTGCTGTCAGTTAATTTATTCTCCACGAATGAGGTTCTAAGCATTGTATTTGATTTGATCAATGATGATACCATATCCGAATATCATAAGAAGAATATATGACATTATACACACGCTCCAACATCTTGTGACCAGATTCAACATAAGTATTTCAAGAAGTAAAAAAAGACTATTAACCTCCCATACGATGAAAATTTGTAACTTTACTCTCACAGACTACATAAAGTTCCAGAAGTAAAAATTTACGAGTTTATGGTTTTGTCTGATGTTGGAAAGGACCCGAACGCAAAATTGATTTGAACATAAACGAATTATAGGGGACATTTTTTATATATAATAGTGAACATCTGTTGTCAGGGTGATGCAGAGAAACAAGCTCCTTGTAAACCTACAAGACCAATAAAACAACATGACTGTAACTATGTGTTAAGGTCATGGGCTAAGGGCGTCCACAGTACTAAAGGGAAAATGTGCAAATAGGACCTGTGCGGATTACCAAGTCGAATAAAAGACATCGATACGTTCAAACAACTCTCTTCACTTAGCTACATTAAACAAACGATACGGAGACTTTCTTCTAAGCCAGACGACTGAATTTGTTTATTTTGGTATATCCTGATTACTCACTTTCTTTGTGACCCTTGCCAAGGCGGAAGTTGCGTTTAAACCACGTGACGTTAGGATGAGGCATTCCGGTGACATTACAAACGAGCTCGGCCGTCTCTGTTTCCCTCAGTTTGAGGTTGTCTGATGAAAGGCGACTGTAGATACTTGGGGGAACTGTGGACAGGTTGGGAAAAAAGCATACGTCTAATACATGAAGTGATTTCAGTTGATTAATATTATCTAAAACTACAAGTAGACTATTACAAAGTATGCGGATATTGTAATCCTGCGCCTGAACTAGCGATATTTTTAAATGGCTATAATATATCTGTTTGATAGGTGTAAGCTTTCGGTACTCTAGTTGGAAATCATCTACACGAATACATATCTTTACTGTAAATAAATATCAATCAAAACCTAAATACATATACGGAATTCCAATGGAACGACTGTGTTGGAACTGATGAGAACATAATTCAACACTAACCTATTTATAAGATACGATGGTACTATATTAATATAATATAATTATACCATTTCAACATTCACCTGTAATCTTCCTTTTTAAGGACATAAATTATCGTAATGATTAAATATATTTGTAATATGTAAGTACATCCTAGCAACCTGTTTGACATAGTCCTAACAAACTTCAGAAGTTTCTGCGCCTTCAAGAGATAGCGCCTACATTTCACCTCAGAAACAAAGAACTAAGATAAGGAACATCTAGAATAAATTCCTTAATATTGCACACGAGGATACAAAACCAGTTCTGAGGAATCATGGTGACGGTTGAATGACCCACCAAGAACGGAGAGTGTGACCATCTTGTACTGGACAGGTTTGGTGTTGATCTCGCACTTGTACACGCCGCTGTCATTGTAGCGTACATCTCGTATGTGAAGGTTCCACTCCTTGACGTATGGGCGCTCCACACTGATCCTCTGGTCGTCTATTAGACGTCGGTCCTCTAGACTGATCAGTGTCTTCCTTGGACTGCCCCACACAACCTGTACAAGACAAAATATGTGTTGGCTTGCATTGATGACAACCGCATCACAGACACTTGCGATGTCTAAAGTTATGTCACATTAGCGAAAATACATACTTGAAGATTTTGAATTATACTATACAACCTTACCTTTTTGTATAAAATGAGTGATTGGAAACTAGGAAAGGCGAAAGTTTACGAAAGATTGCATTAATCGGAATCGGTTTATTATGCTATCAGTCACGTTATTGCATCTATAGGGGTCACACTTTGAAGGCGGTAGTTATGTCCAAAATTCACATTCTTACGATAGTGCAACAACGACACTTTTATACTGCCATGAAACAGTACACTTCAGTATCCCACAAGACAAACACACATAAACCTCACATATACAAATATACATATTCAAACACTTTCAATATACACGTACGAATTTGAATATCATACTAAGTTTTAAAAGCGAGAAACGTTCTAATAGTGCTAGAATCCTTAAAACGCGAAGGTAATTCCAAATATTTTGTTGAAGTCGTGTGGCGCATATACAAATATTTTTGTTTTTGAATTACCTTATACATCAATAATGCCAGTCCATTCTTATATACATTTTAATGATCATGTAACTTCACTTAAACACAGGTCGAAAATATATTGTGAATAAGTGGTCTTTTCTTTTAATGTTATAGTGTGATGGCCCCTCTCAGATTCCTGTAACTAATACAGGAATGATCTCACCTGCATGTCTAACTGATCTTTCACGCACTACAGTACAAATGTGCTCTAAATAAGCTTGGAAGCTGTTAGCAGAAGCAGTATGGAACTTTCGTGCAACTGGAATACTACTAATAGAGGAAATTGAATTCTTCAAACTACGATGTAAGAAGTGGGTGCAGCGTGACGTACGTATTAACGTTGGCTCTATTGATTTTCAAGGTGAATTCAACTTTAAGTTAGTAGATTAAAATGGAAGAATGTTTTAAAAAAAGTTCTCGCTTTCAACAGAGTACTGCATTCTGACTTATCAAATAAGTATTTATGTCAGGCAGAAATATTACACGGTATCAAAATTTCAAGAACATATTACGGCTGCCCTTTCTAAATAAAATTAGGATATTTTTTCGGTGAGAAGATCATTTTCTCCCTGTTATGTGCATGAAATGTATTTGGCAATATGTGATAAATATGAATATGAAATTTGAAATGTCACGATGCAATGAGTGCCAATAACTTAAACAAAATATGCGCAGGTGAACTAAAGATAGAATGTAACCATAAATTTATTAAGTTTATTGGTGTAAAGTTCAGGAACAGATAACCTGCTAAATTGGTTGTGTGCATTATATATACGTTTGAATGAACAGTTGGTTAACGACCAGTCTAAGTTAACCTAGCCTCGAAATTATCCGTTTCACTCCTATACTGAGTCTAGAAAGGCCTAGTAGAGGGTCGCGTCAGCCCACGTATAGAATTGACCAATCAGAACTTAGCTTACCAAGCCACAATAGTCTACCTTCGCACGTATAACGTTGGAATGTCATAGGTCGCAGAAAGGTCGGCTGACGCGACCCTCTACTAGACCTTTTTAGACTCAGTATAGGAATGAAACGGTTTACTTAGACTGGGTTAACGATGTCGTTATTGCATTGACTATTTTTTTAACTTTCGACTGAAAACTAGAAACTCGTCGAGCAATATCGTCTTCAGTTTCTTTTTGGGGCGCCTAGCATGAACTATATATTTTATACATCAGATTAGCCGATGCCAGCCTATGGCGAGATTGACATTCAAGCAAATGATGCTGACTGAAAAAAAGTCGCCTGGACTTGAATTTTAAATCTCCAACAAAAGCAACTCTTAAGTAAAAAGTGACAATTTCTTGAAGTTGAGTCAGAAGTGTAAATGACTTATCTTCCAACTTCGTGCTGTATTTTCGTTTCGAGTTTCAGATAAAAAAATGGGCATCAGATTCACTTTTTACAAAATTAATTCCATAGTCATTTTATCTATCCACATGATAATTTTCATTGATATCTTAACCAGCAAAAAAGTTTATACAACATGAATACGAGTGTTCTTAAAACAACATGGAGGCTGGTATCAATTTGCAATTTCTACATGATTTATAAGCTAACAACAGTTAAACTTGTAACACTCGATATGTCTCCAGGGTACATTCTGCGATAATATTTAATTTAGGACCCTATTTGAATCGTTCAACGAATTAATCTGACCGAACCTTCTGCTCTGGACAATTAACTGAAATGTTAAAATAAGTAAAACTTCATTATTTGAATTGTAAACGCATGTTATTAGTGCTTTTGTTCAGCTTGAATTACCTTATGAGATCCAATATAGTCAACAGAACACGGCAGAATAGCCCTGGTGCCCTCCTTTACTTTGAGATGCTCAGGGGTGGTGTTGAACTTGGGCTCTATTTCACTCGCAACTGCAATGCAAACGAACCATGACGTTAGAATATGTGTAATTCAACCCCGAAAGTTACAACATTCGCAGAGGTACACAGCAATTAATCTTTAGTAAAACATAAAACTCATGCCATATTAATTCATGGCTATTTCTAACACGATGTTGTCTGAAATCAAGACTCAGCAATGTTACATAAGGGAATAAAAGGTCTCAAGTTTGCCCCAGTAGAAGAGAGAGGTGGCGCCGATACTAGGTCTAGAAGTGTCCTAACAATGGACCATGCCTCATATCCATCAATAATATCACACCACACACATTGCAACAACTGCAAGTCTATATTTCAACTCCCAATCGACTTTTGTACTGCATCAATCAGTAATATCGCCCATTGAAGGCGAGGCGCTGAAGCCTGGTATAAGCACTAATTGACAGAAGTAACCCTGGCCAGACGAGTCTTTGTACATCATAGGAGTCTAATCTAGCAGTAGGCAAAGCGTTAAAAGAAGCACTGCGCAGAATAGACCGTCACTTTCAATATAACATCAAACTTAACTCATTAAAAGTATATTTCGGGTTGTTTTATATTATTTGTCATTCTACTAAATCGGCAAAGCCATCCGGAATTATGTGACTCTTGAAAGATGAAAGCATTAATATTGTTCGGATATGTGCTCTGTCGGTATTAGAAGCCTAGATAATTTAACTCATCAGGCAAAAACAGAATGTTCACAGAACTGAGGCATCTTCAATATGCATGGGTGTATCATATGAAGCCTTTAAACTCTTTCAGAGTAATTGCATGCAGCACACTTGATTAACATATCAAACCATTGCTCTCTGTTATGTTTGCTTTACGATTAACAACTTTGCTCTATTGCGGATTCTTTGAATATTACAATTCAAGCAATGATCATGTTTGTAAATGAGAAATGTAAACATGTGGCGATTTAAAGAGTCTCAACAAGATATAAAGATCCATTCAGGTTTCATTCAGTTTTTCACAAGTGTTTGTTCACTTGCTTATAAGCGGTTGAAAATGCATACCAGTCACATGACCTGCTCGGGTCAATCAGAAGGGGTATTACGTTATTCAAAAACAGAATAAGTCTGAATAAATACCAAAATTTTATGTAGTTTGCGCGGACTTAAAGCAAAGTGTATTTAAGTAGGCAATAAAGCGTCTGATTTGTCCGAATATGGCATCATTCTACAGTTGCTGACCGACCTTGTCAATAATTGACAAGAAGAGGAACATCATCAGACATTCGCAAGCCGATAACATAGGTTTGGGCTAAATCTTGTCAAAGAAAACACTTTCTAAGCGGACCTTCTGGCCATAAAGAGATAAAAGACAGGGAAGCGACTTACTGCAGTGTCGATAATTACACAATATTTAAGGAAGTGTGATGTTCTCAAGAAGCTCAGGTCACTGCGGGAGAGACCGGGAGACCGGGAGAGGGCCCAGGCCGACATTGTTCAGCTCCAGGGGGACGGACCGCTCCCAAACCGACTAGATCAGATCTCCATACTCCAATCATCTTATTTTACCATTATAAATACATAGGTGTTTTTGAGCACCGTTTGAAACCCGTTTCGTTGAGTTCTTGTCTTTCTTGTCGTACTGAATAAACTAGCTATGTATAATATGTATAATTTATGTATTATGTACATGTATATGTATATGTATATGTATAGTGTACACATGTATGTGCAAATATTTATGGATAATGTAAAATATTTTATGCGTCAATGCATAAGCATATGTAAATGAATGTAAATATATATATGTATAAAATAGTTCATGCTAAAGTATGTTTATGTATATCTAATGCATGCATAAATAATGTAAATGCATTATTCATGACAAATTTTATGTATAGTAAACAATACGACTGATCATATCAAACTGAACAAAACTGGCACATGTTATTGTATGGAAAGGAAAGGCTTGAGTCGAGAAAGATTTCTTCAACCGACTTTAGTGTGCAGTACGAACACTGCAGCCTTCAATTCATATTACAGATATGGGATAAGTCTTGCCTTTTAGTAACGCTTACAAGTGACATCTGGTGTCACTGGTGTAATACAAATGTCATCTTCTAAAAGATTATTCACTCGTCAAATACGCTGGAATTGCAAGACCCACGGTCTACATGGGTTGTGTTAACATTTGTTGCTAACTCGTATGCATATTGCAGTGTTGAAATCCTGGAGAAAGTTCTAAAGGAAGATGTCAATGTCTTGGCTTGCAGTCCCTTAACATTTTGAGGAGTAGGATACCTTTACCATTGTAGAAGGTCCCATCTGATCAGTATTGGCAAACGCTCAGTGTGGTATGATTAAGGAGGTGAAGTCTGCAATCTTCTCAACGAACAACACGAGTTTAATGCGTCTAGCTGTAGCTTCGTGAAGTGTAAACTGGCCTTCAGCTGATAGAGACTAGAGTCGTTTCTAAGCATCGACTGAATATTGAGATGTAACAAAACCTTTACGTTCTTCATGTTCTTCATGTACAGTCAAAGTTTTAAATTGATTGCCTAGTTGCAGTTATCATATGCCTACGTTTAAACAATGATACACAGTAAACTCTTTATACGGCAAAGATTTAAACTTCAGAATCGCTAGAATAAAATCCCCATTTTAAATTGTAAGAAACCGTAAATCGGAATGATACAGGTTATACTTATATGTAGACGTACAAATATATATGTAGGGTTTTAGCTTATTAGTACTCGCTTTTCACTCCCTTTATGGAGATGAAGGTACAAAAAATTGAATATAAATCCCTTTTAGTTTTTTTAGAATTTTAACTGAAAAGAAGGTAACATTTTTAGGAAAATATTATAAAAATACATGAGATAATGAAATGCTCTACCCATGTGAAACGATGAAGCATGGTAAAATCTTTGATGTTAACGACATACCCTTTGAAATAGATAATCTACATTAATATTCGGCTTGTTTAATGTTGAAACATAAGAGTTACTTCATAGGCACTTAATGGACGTTGCTACAACATCTGAAAAGTTAAGTGCTGATACCATCATAATTCCATTAAGAAGAAGAGACAGGTTAAATTAAGAACATATTGACATTCCCATCAAATATTATGCAGACATAGTAATGGTTCTGTAACACCCGCGATTCAATATAAACTGTACGTGAATCACTTCATAGTGAAAGATGATAGATGACCAGGGATTGGCATTTGGAGAGACGATAACCTGGCGTCGGTCTACTGTCGCTAACCTATCAAACTGGACGAGGCTTGCACGGCATATCGCATGATATCACTGACCAGGTTTCGCCACTATATGAGCCTATCTTATAACGTCAAAGCGTAATGGGACGCTCTTCCGACGTTGAAGTATTCGGACGTTACAAAAAATTGCCTGATCGATTTTCGACGAGATGAAATGTAGCGGGTCATTGCATCCTGTACTAACATTAGTCCGATCGGCCTCAACGATAGTGTATGTTTTAATGGCGTGTAGATTATAAATATATACCTTTTTAATAGCTTTCGAAACGATTATGGAAAGTATGGGAATCTTAAATGTAAATTTATACCTTTCTCACACGTGACGAAATATCTAAAAAAACATGT
Source organism: Steromphala cineraria (assembly GCA_916613615.1). Taxonomy (NCBI): domain Eukaryota; kingdom Metazoa; phylum Mollusca; class Gastropoda; order Trochida; family Trochidae; genus Steromphala; species Steromphala cineraria. Next base: position 15,350,874 of record OU744720.1, on the reverse strand, counting down.
GCTACAACATTACAGGATGTCATTTTATTGATTAAATCATAAGCGTAGATAGTCATGTCTTGTGCTGTTAAAATGACAAACAACACGCAATGGAAATATATCCTGTTTCTAAGATTTTGTGGTATAAATACAACAAGATATTAGTTTTAGAAAATGTATGTCAGACAAATACCATTTTAAAGATTTTCAATGAATATTGATTTTTCTTAATGTGAGAGAGCTATATATTTTCCCCTTAATAGATTTATAATCCATCAAAACTAAATTATAGTAAGAATTAACATATAGGCCTAATGTTCAAAGTTTTCAAATACATTTGAATAAAGATTAGCTAAAAAAAATCTGTCCCGCGAATTTATGAGAAATTTTCACATATTTATGTTATTCTCTTACTTACTAAAATCAACTTTCGACTTTTAAAAAATGTATATAAACAAACCAAATCACAACTGACGATTTCAAATCTAATCACCATGTTCCTCTGTCACCTTCACTCTGGCCAGGAATCTATCGTTAACATTAGTCCCAGAAAAAGCTACAAAGAGATATTACAATATTAGATAAAGTTCCAGACACAGAATACATAATAAAACCCACAAAAGAAATAAACATGATGCCTTGTTTTTCTATTTATATGTTCTCACATTTCAAAACGTGTAAACGTGACGAGATGATAAAAGACATGTTGTTTTTAGTCAGTTGCTGTCATCCTCAAGATTCAAAGAAAACTTTTCGATAAGACAGGTTGAGGCACGCCTTGAATCCAAAATCTCAAAAAATTAAAATATAAGACTTTTAAATGTTGCATTTGGTTATAGTTTCGTTATAAGTAAGTTTAAGGAAGAACTGGGATCAAGGGCCTACATGTACGTCTATTCAAGCCGATTCAGTCGATAGTAACTGCAAGTCCCTTGCCATTCAGCTAATGGTTACCCAAGGCAATAGAACATCCCATAGATTCGCTGATAGTATCTCCATCTGATATTAGAATCTCGTTAGGAAGGGCAAATCTCCTGCTTTGATTGAATAAAGAAGACTACGAAAGATGTTAACTCTTTGAAGGTGGACTCTGAAATTAGATGACGTTTTTTGCCAAAGGATGACTAATAAAAAACGGAAACGATGCGGGAGCTTGCGACAGGATTTGTTAGCTTTAAAACCAATCACACGATTTTAATATTATCAGATGTAAAGTTGATAGTTAAATTGATGTGATTGAACTGCGTTGACACCAGTAAAAGCTGAGTACAAAATCAGAAAAATAGTGATAATAGCTGAAATTTTATTCTTTCAAATAAATATAACTGGTACATGTAACTGATAATAAAATCGTCAATTTAAGTCTCAGTGTTGTTTTAAAGAGATATTACATGAAGGTTTGTTCAAATAAATGAAGAGGACATAAACGAGATATAAAGGACATCTGATGAATAGAATCATCCATGTTGGTTTGCACACATTCTGAGAATAACTGAGGAGTCGGAGTTAGATCAACTGAGTCAACCAGTACAACTCATAGAATTCCGAGTGCACTAATCAAACACGGCACAACTACTGGTCAACAAGCTTTACTGGCTACTGATTATCACCACCACACGCACTCGGCTGAGACGCCGGCCAATTGAAGGTTAAATAAACCTCATAAGGTCAGCAGTTATAAGTTGCATAAAATTCTTAAAAGCGTTTATCATTCAGAAACCAGCTTCTTCCATACGTTCAACAAATTACATTGTGACGTGAATGACGCTGTTCAGCAAGGATCTAAAGGATCGTACTTTATGCAGTTGTAAAGGTAATATATATATCTGCTGCCCACTTATCTCTTATCATAGATGGCAATTCTCAGAGATGTTATCGACCGGGCACAAATAATTGTGTAGTACATGACTCCATACAATAATAAACCTGTCCATTGTGTATTTCACCCTGCAGTGTGAACTCAGTCAATAATTAATTAAGAGTCTAATTATTTTTCTTTCATTAAGAGTATTTTCTCTCAGCGTTCAGGGGATTACGATGACCACAGAGGATTAACCCTAACCTGCCCGGCAATCATCCCCCAATCTCCTGTTGTCCCTGATAATTCAAATCGACTGCGGTCACTTCAATAGTGTTATCTCTTTTCTCCTGTCAGTCAATAATTTTCATTTGGCCAGTGAGCGATCTGACCTCGGTCCACTGCAGTCATCTTAACATAATTATCGTAATAAACTCTTTACCAGGAAAGAGAACATCAAATCCGAATACCAATCCTACATCTGCCGGTGCTATCAAAGGCTCGGATTCAGAATTTTCTCCGTTCCTACTTTCAGATAAAACCACATCCCGTGTGATTGCGCGAGATTGGCATCCATGAAAAATGGAGATGAGGAATAATGGTTGTTTTCTCGCCGTCTGGCACCTCTGGTCGTGCTATCTAGTCTGGTGTTATTAATGCTTGGAGGTCGACTGGTCAAGCGGCCAGTCGGTGTCCACTCGGTGCAATGAACTGGATGGGTCGTGTTTATACAGACGCCGGTCAGCATTACAAAGCAGATTGGTCGCCCGCATGCTTTTGGTACCTCAATCAAACAAATTAATTTACTCTGTTTGTGAGAGCTTCCTAACTGCTGATGCATCTTGTTGTGCCGCCTCCACAATAAATGTACGATTCCTTTGGTTGATATTAGCTTGGTTTGCAATAAACTATTTGATCAATTGATGTTCAGTAGTTGAGGTATAAGTTATATGATTACTGCTTGTCCCTAGCAGAATCATACAAATTGATTGACTCTGTTGTGAGAGCCTTCAACTGCTGATACATCTTGTTGAACCGACTCAACAAATAAATGTACGATTCATTTGATGATATAAGTTTGATTTTGCAATAAACTATTTGATCAATTGATGTTCAGTAGTTGATGTATAAGTTATATGATTGTCGCTTGTCCGTGGCAGAATCATACAAATCAATTGACTCTGTGAGAGCCTTCAACTGCTGATACATCTTGTTGAACCGACTCAACATAATAAATGTACGATTCCTTTGGTCAGTAATAGCCTGATTTTGCAATAACGAATTGCATCAAATGATGTTCAGCAGGTGAATTATAAATTATATCATTATTGCCTATTAGTAGCAAAATCATACAAATCAATTGAATCTGTGAAAGCATTCAACTGCTGATACATCTTGTTGAACAACCTCAACACATTATGTACGATTCCTACATGTTGTAAATGTTAGCTTGATTCTACAACAAACTCTTTGATGTAGACGTGTCCAGTAGGTGTAGTCCACGTTAACAGATTACTGCTGGTCAAACATTGCCCTGATCCCGAGAGATAAATCAATTGTCTGGACGGAATCAATAGTGACATTTCTAAACAAAACGATGCACTGAGGTTGATGGTACATGTATTTGTATTCAAAACGAAATTGATATGATCTCTCGTACGTCCGTGCTAAAAGGTTGGATTTCAATAATATTATACTCTTCCCAGAATCGTATATATAGATTGGTAATTCGCTTTGACGCTGCCACTGCTTCTAAATGTGCCTGTCTAAGGTTAGACATGATTTCCGTAATTCAGGAAATAAACGCAATCCGTTTCCCTGGCGCCAAAGATCCCAGTAACAATGTTAAACTTTGGTAATAAAAAGGGGTATATATTTGCTGTCGTATAAAATGGTAAATGAAATGCGAAATCGACATTCCGAGAAATGTATTGATGCATGAAGTACATAAAAGCATGTTCAATGTTTATCTTACCCTGTGTAATGTATTTGAGTAACTCTCAACATCATAACTAACAGTCGATTTTGTTATCACGTGGTGATGGACATTGCTTTTCTGCCTACTAAATGTCCATTGTGGACATTGGTGACAATACTGTTAATGGTTTTGTAACTCTGATAAAGTAGATGGCTATAACCGCAACAAATAAAGAGCATAAACCAATGTATCGAGCTCATATTTATGTTGCCTATATCCTGGCCAAGGGACATTAACATGGTCACCGCCAGTCATGCTTATATAAAGGTTAAGTAATGATGTACCTGTAGGTCCGGTGCTAGATAATGTCCAAGAGAAATCTACACGATATCCCGCAGGTATACAGTACTTCTAATGACCATAAATATCAAAACTGCATCACTTACGATTCCATTGATTATCTCAATTTTCTCAACGACTAAATCAAATGCCATATCTCTTTAAGCATACACTTTTGCATATGAGCCAAAAATCTTTTTACACAATTCAATTCAATATCAAACTTTTGTATAAAGTCAGGCCTTGAAGTTTAGGAAATGGGTCTCTCAAGTCGCAATTTTTCTTAGGGTATATTCATGACAATATTATCGATGTGTCAGGGATGCCTGGTTTCCATGTTTATTTTACTGTCATAAATCAATTCCATGGTTGAACGTGACAATATCAGTATTTGCTGCCTGAGCAGTAAGGGGAGATTTCTTCCACAAGAAGCTATGGGTACATTCACTCGTCACTTGAGGAGGGGCAATAAACATGCTCCACACGGAATAACAAATATGTTGGTAGGTAAATCGACCTCTGCTTCACCCCCAACACACGGGGTAATCCGCGATAAATATGAAAACAATCGGTAGATAGGAGGAACACAAGATACACACGAGACCTATCCCGGGGCCTGTATTTCCAGAGTTACGTATTGAGGGTGATATACACGACGAGAAAGAGAGGGGTGAGAGACCACCTCCCTGTGCTAACACAACACCTGGGTTTCTATCAGCAGGATACGCTATGCAAGAAGGCGCTTCTCGTTACATAACACATCTGGGAACATATCCTATACACAATCTAACCTACTGCTGCATTTGTTGTAATAATAAATGCTCGTTTTGAGGTTTAGAGTTTAACATGGTATCTACATTGATAAGATAAAGGAGGCTAGACGTAACGGAAATGCAGTGTTGAATGTCAGTGAATATTGATACTCTTCACATTACGTCTAAGAACTATGCCTCCAAGTCAGAGTTCTTGCATACAAGACAAACACGACTTGGTGTTTGTAATGCCTTGTCTGTCATGTAGATCTGTAAGGAGAACTTACCCAAGAAATTACTGAATCATCTGCCATAGCATTCGCATCACTACTGGATAACTTAACGGTCACTGTTGCTGCTATAAATTATAATCGATATTGTTAAGCCTGATTAGAAGTTTTTAGTTGTTTGCCTGAACTTCTCCCAGTTTTTTACTTCTCAAATATTGAGATATGAAATATCATATGATAAGATGTGCGACTGTTTAGTGGAGCAGCGGTTAGGAGATAACAATCTTGACGATTACTTTTGTTCAATTTTTGACAACTCTTGCAGAACTCTAACAGCATGATATTATTTTGAAAATATGGACAAATCCAACAAAGGTTATACAATAGCCAGAACTCAAAATGCTAGAAAGAAACTTCATTTAACAAACTTTAGACTAAGAATACGCTTGACTTGTCCATTTTACCATACAAACTGCATCTATATTCGCCGGCTTTATTGCCTCACTGCGCCTCCCTCATTTGAGGGCAACTGTTGCCCTTTTGAGGGACATTCAACGGGAAGTATGAAGTGAATGTCACAAAGCACTGGCCCGAGGCAGTTCCGTTTATTAGAATTCATCTGCAAGACCTTTGAAGTAGACTTGTGTTAGAATTCTGACAAGATATGAATTTTCACGATGATGTACGAGTGGCTTCCATGTCGAGACCGGCGCAAAGATGTCTTCATATTCTTAGCTTTGATATACACGGCATTGAAACGCTTCTTTGATGACCACAGAAGCCTGCTATTACTTAGCAGAAAAGACGGCAACTCCATACCACCTACCGTTACCCTTTGTTGTCAGAGTCCCGTTAATAATTCTTGAAGAGATAAAATAACATGTAGATGTCCTTTTAACTGTCTATCAAGTTCAAATTTAATAAAAGTTTTAAAATCAACATAGCGTTAAAACCTCGATTACATATACTTCAAAATACGTTTGATAATCAATAAATTTGATTGAATAACACTACAAAAAATAGATGTTTAAATGGTTATAAAGAAGGTTGAGGAAATGATGATACAAACCTTTTGATAGTAGTATTAAAATCATCAAGGCGGAAAACCGCGATCTGATTAACTTCAAAATACGTTTGATAAACCCTAAATTTGATTGAATTCGAATACCAAAGAAAAAGGTGTTTAAATGGTTGTAAGTCAGTTTTACGAAACATACAATGATGATGAGGGGAGTGTCAATCGAGAAGGAATAGACAGATAGAGTCCCAATTACTGAGCTGTGGGAGACGGATTTGATTGACGAGAGTCCTCCCCGTCGGTTCTCAGTCTGTCCAGTATACGGCAGTGAGTCCTCTAGGAATGGCTTCGAGGCTTGACTGATAAAATGTAGTCAATAACGGCCCAATTAAGTTAATTGTGTGTTAACATGGTAAAACCACTGCGTTTCTGAGTCATTAAAGGCGAGACAGTTGGTTTGGAAAATGGCTAGGGGCCGTAGCGATAGAAGTACTAGATTCGGGGAAATGGATTGTGAAATTGGGGAGATTGCCCACTCTCAGTTCCCGCTCCTGGGTCGGCTTTGAATCATAGACCATTATGGACATGATGCAAACTTAATTATTGAAAGGAACCTTTGTTCTTGAAGGTTACAGCCTCTTACTGAGATGTTCGTAGAGTGGTCATGCTACTTCGTGTTTATAATCGATTGTGTATGTTGGTGGCCACTCAATCATGAACTTAATAGCCAGATTTGCAACATCAAAATAATTTACAGCGATCAAGAGTTTGTTAGGCATGTGGGGATGGCTAAATGAACATACCAAAATAAACAATGCAGGGTGATCATCGTAAAAAACCAATGCTAGGCATGAAGGGAAGTGATGAATAACATCATTCTTAACATGTAAGAGTTTTTCCATCACAATCACTTGAGTTGCTCTTAGGTCGTTCTTGTGACTGCATCCGCCTGGACTGATAGAGATACAATGTATACACGTATATGTGCATGGCACGTCTTGACACGGCTGCGTTCGTTATTATATTTCTGAATGGTTGATTGCACTTGGACACTTTTAATGAACATGTTCCTAAATCATCTGATGGGAACATGCATATGAAATGCAAACAAGGTAGTGGCGAGTTATATATATCCCCATATTCAGGAGTTAAGTCAAACGGGTCAACTTTCAAAAGATAATGTTGGTAACACCATTTGCCCTTGTTGATCTGTCCTTAAATGTAATAATAGAAAGTGATTTGAAGACAAAAGTCACGTAGATACCTGTAGATCAACATTTGAGTTAACATTGAACAAAGTAATACAGTATTTAAAGTATTTAATGAAATAAACAATAGTAGATAACCAATCACAATTCATATTTGTAATAAGAAATGAATACACGGAAGATTTAAAACTTTATTGAAATTCTGGATTTTATTGAAACAACCTTAACTAGGACAACGAAGATGCCATTCAACGCCTTGATTTGATAATAATCATAAAACAAATCTCTGCAAGTTTAAGATTCCAATGTGATTTGTGATTTCAGAAAACCAGAGACTACTCACTCTCAAGTTTGCTTTTTCCAGTTGGCCTAGTTCCAATTGTAACTCGTTGCAAACTCGTTGTAAACGTTGCACTATAATGCAACTGGAATTCATTGACACCGAAATTTGGAAGAATGCATTGACAGCATACCCTAGTTTACAGAAACATCTTTAAGGTAAACGAATTTACATGGAAAGGGGATGTTAATGGGGAACCGTAATATAAATCTAACAAAATAAGTTGCCAAGAGGTCGGTAATATAATAAGGTTTAAAGAGTGTAGGTGTCTACACGTATGAGTGTAGGTGTGTTGATAACAAGACCAACTGCCTGTCTCGCTCAGCTCTCGTCTTTATGTGAACAGGAAGCTGACAGGCGCGCACAGCATGACGGGATCTCCCGATTAACCTGGACAAATCTGCTAATAATATGTCATTTATCAAATAGCCACTTGACAGACAAGAACTCGTGTTTGAAGAACATATGAATAAATGATAAGAGGCGAGTTGCGTTTAGCTGCTTGATTGGATATGTTTCACAAGAGGGTGAACTTTTCTTCAAGGCAATGAATCACAGTGAGGCAACAATCGACTAACGCTCATTCGTACTTCCACTAATACCCTTATGTCATCGACGCTTTGCAAAATCGATAACATCGCTAGCATGTCAATGAAATTGCTGTCAAGCAATCGCGTCGGACCAAGATGCAATAAAGGCTTGTCCAGTCTCGTCCTATTATAACTGGAACTTGAAGACATCCAGAGCAATATGTAATTTTCAATTCCTCGTATTTCTTTTTCTCTTTTTGCAGCACACAGCACAATGTGTGATGTCAGGGTACACGTGAGTGAATTCATAGATATATATAACTTTGGTTAAGGTTTGAAACCTTCATTGTTTAAACACGCGAAGACATGTAAGGGAAAATGATTAGCAACTCTTGTTTTAAATACACGTTTCTCTTTGCGACTTTGACCAATCATGTTTATTAAAAGCATGCGAATAAAAGTTGTTTTTTTTACCAAAATATACTTTAAATGTCGTTAAAAACCCATTAAATGTTACGTCGTAACTGTTCATAACTTCTAAATCAAGAATAGGGCAATCAAGAAGGTTAAGTACGGGAGTCGTATAACAAATACACTAACGCAGTTCGTTAATACATTTGCAGACAACACTACATGAAAGATGCATGCAGTTCTAAGAAACCTTCACCTTGACATTGGTTAACTAATTGCAAAGGCTTTGACTCATCACTTTCTTACGATAGCTAACAGCTCCTTATTCAGAGAAAATATAGTGCTTTTCTGTTACCATGCCAGAAACAAAGCAAGAATACTTTTAACGAAATGTCTTTTTTTCATCTATGTTTACACATATTGTCACCTGCATGTTGAAATAAATGTCTGAGGACTACTGTCACTTTTGTAAGATATCAATGTCCATGACTTCTTAACATATCTATTGTGAACTCTTTACAATTAGTCATGGAATGAAATACTCGTACAAAGTTGTAAAATATTCCAAGAGGATTTGCACTTGTAGTCTGCAGTTCTGTAATAAGGTAACAATGACTTATTCCACCTTATTCTTACCGTTTCTTCTCCGTACCCGCTTTGCCAATTAAAGTCTAAAACATAGAAGAAAATATGTACATCGAACTTAATCAGGAACAGGTTCCATAAGGTAGGAAATGATAATATTACTTAGATTGAATTGACATCAAGCGTTATAGAAACAGTTGTCATCGCCGTTATGATCCATCATTTACAATGATTTGAGGATATCTATGTATATTTTCAAAATTGAAAAACATCAAGACCATTTAATTGATGAAAGTACAATACGTACTGATATCTTAAGAACTAGTGACTCTGTTAATTCTTCATGTCACGATCTAAAGAAAGCTTGAACATTACTCGACCCCCAATAATGAAAAACTGTCCTCGTTACAACGGGGGCCTAATGACGTAAAAAAATGCTTTTTCAACAAAGGCAATGGACTTCTCCTGAGCATTTGTCAGTAGATCAAGATCCATTAATGACATATGCATGACACTTTGGTAATAAGTTGAGGTTTGAGAAAGCATAAATAAATGTTACCGTCCCCACCAATAATACATCTTCATAGCATCATTTGATGGTGAGTGTAAAGTATTGTCGCGTAGTAACAAAACGATAGTGATGTATTTTCAAACCATCAAAATCACATGCCTTTTAGACATTTAGGTAAAAAACGCTTATCTTTCAGTTGTATATTGACGCAGATGAAGTTTTTTGTGAAATGAATATAAGAGACACTCCGTAAGATTGCGTCAAATGTGACAAATTCTATCAAGGATTTTTTGCCGACACGTATAAGGCACATTTAGCTATTCTTTATTTGTAGTGCAAATACGGAATATCATGCATTATCCAGTGTCAAATTACATTTAGATTTTATAAGAGGATTCCCTAAAGATTCAGGTAGCACGATGGATCTGTGTTTCAGATATGTCATTATCTGTCACTATAATACAGAAAGCAATAAACTATTCCATATACGACTTCATATCGATTTCACTTAAACTTTACAAATAATATGATCTATTAAAATGGAAATGTATACGTTAATGTCTAATTCTAAGACTACTTCCATCTTCTATTGCAGTTTTAGTAGACATGCATATTGTGTTTCAATAGCTTCCCGTTTGATTGTCGTGATTTTAAACGTAAAATTTGCAGATAGATATGTAAATGTATATAATATCAATTCTTGATAACCATATGAAACTCAAGATCTCAACTTTAAACAAATTTAGGTAATTGTTAGGTTTCATGATACATGAAACAAAACGGATTTATGAACCAATTAATTTTCTTCCGTGATGTACAATATTGCCTTTCATTCGGAAGATCAGTTTGGTTTTGACAGCAATTTGACGCGGATCTAGCAGACCGATTCACTACAAATTAAGTAAAGACAAGGAGATGTCTAACTAAGTATCTAAGTTAAGTGAAATCTGACAACATTAAAGATACATCAGCTGGTAAAGATCATTTATTGATTCAGCTTTACAATCTTATTTTATTTTAATAATCATTGAATATTGCAGATTATACTCTTGATAAAGAAGTGCAGAAAAACTTTTTTATGAGCCTGCACATTCTGGTTCTCTTTTTGTCACAGCCACCTTTCAATAGAATATATAAAACCATATTATTCTTCAAAACATAACAAATATCTTAGATTACCCTTTTCCATTCCATTAAACGTTTCACAGCCTATGTTCTACAGGGAAAATGTGAATAATCAGAATGTTATCTTGAAAGAAAAAAATAAATATTATTCAGTTACCCCTGTCCATTTGGCTATCTTCTTTCTACGTAATGACGAGATAACGATCTGACTAGGTGGCGCTAGGGATATTTACGAGCAATTAGCAGTCCCTTCTCCAACTGTGGTTGCACACTTGGTTACATTAGAGCTGCAATTAGCACCAGAATCAAGACAAAGGGGGAGGTCACAATGTGACCCCCATTTTGCTAATGACCCAAAGAATGGCGCCGAAATGACGTGGTAACCTCCCCACAGTGCAAATCTTACTGTGGTGTTAAGTGGAGTACAAGTCGTCAGGAGACGTTTCACTCATTAGGTTAATTATGCCCAGTGATTTATAAGTCATGAAAACTCCAGGGCAATATTGACTGGGCAACTAATGCGGTTGCAGTTGGTTACTTTATGTATCTTGAGTGATTTATCAAGTCATGAACTAAAAACCAATCTACCAAATTCTTAACTGAGTGTGTTTGACAAACGTCATAAAATATATTCATTTATACAAGATTTCCTCAAGCAGAGTGCCAAACCACAAACCTCAGTTCTTATTCATGATCAACTAGTTGGGGCTAAGAGTTTTTTATTCATCAAAATTTAAAACATATATGTGAAAGCCAAGGGAAGTATATGACCAAACGAATAATTATCAGCGTTAACATTGAGTCAAGGTTTAACCCTTTGTTTACATTTTTGGAATTTGGGTTAGTATCACCTTAATTTTTATCTGAATCAAATGTCCTCTTCCCTTCCCTACCTCACATTCTTACCATGAATTAATGTTAAAGTGAACCTCCTTAAAATGTTTTTAAAGGAGATTCAATTCAAGATTGTTCTTCTAGGTAAAAAAAAAAAAAGTGACCGCGTTCAACATGCTGAAAGTAACTCTCCCGAACAAAGTGACCCTACATCCCTTTCACTTCACCAAATCTTCCTCAGCCACTCTGAGTGACACCTCTCTAACTTAAGATCCTGACATCCGTGAAAGTTACAATCCCAGAATGCCCTGTGCGACACGGAACTTCCGCATTAACCCTCCCGCTGACAAGGTCACGACCATTGGGCCCTGAGTAGAGGAGACCCGTCCCCTCACATCACTGAGACAGGAGAGAGACGGATTGTATGATTAATTCACGCACCTCCACCTGCAGTAAAGCCCACAGGGGGCCTGATTTCCCCTGAGAGTCCCCTACAATTAACGATAACTGTAGGTACCGAAGAGGATTTCGAGACCAAAACTGTCAAAACGTCGCACGTTTGGAACCAGAACTAGCAAAAGCGTGATCCACTCGTGAATTTACTTAGCATCCTAAGAGTTAATGAGATGTGAGAAGCTTTTAACAGTACCGTGTACCATATGAAGAGAAAGTGGTGTATTGTAGCTAGGTAGACCACCATATCACCAAAATGTTGAGGATTTACGTGCAGTAAATTCATTGCAAAATAAGATATGGGAGATGGTATATTTTACTGCTTGTTAATAATTTACCATTTATCAAATTTACCTGCATTTAAATATTCCATCTTTAATCAAAGCAGGCCTAGAGTTTTAAGGATTTAAAAATTATCAATGAAGCAATCAAAATGAACATTAACAACGATGTACACGGGTCAGGCTGTACTACTTCGTTTTCATATATTTAGTGTAGTCAATATTATTCAACAATAATACACTGAAAAGTCATGAAACCTCTTTTTGTAATAGATTCTGGGCCAACGTCTTAGTTTTAATGTTGCTGTAACATGTAGAATCTTCTTACTTTATCCTTTTTTGGTTAGTAATTTGAGACTAGCTGGATGAAATAGATTGAATTTGACGTTTGTACATGGCATAGTGTCACTGACAGTTTCTCATCATGTCTTAATAAGATTTTTTTGTAATATAGCACTGACAATATTACATATATGAGATATCACATCTTATGACGAATAAAACTGCAGCAGAATTGAATTTCATTTCAAATTTCACGATATTGAAATGGAAAGACATGTCAAATTACATGATTAAAAACACATTGATTACAATGGACTTATTTTAAAATCACAAATAAAGACCTGATATGTAAATGCCAAGAGTCTTTTGTCTGTATGCAGCAAGCCAAGGTTTGAATTCAACTTTGTGTTTGGAATATCATCATTGAAATTGCATTCTCCTGAATGGTACAAGTTTTGTTATACACGATACTATCAGGTTTCCAAGTTATCAAATTCATATTTTGAATCTCAAGAAATCAATAACCGTATGTAATCAAATAAGACGCGCTTTGTGTAAATGTCGCTGAGTAAGTGACAAACGCTAATTTTACCAGAAACAAAGACAGTTAAGCCACATAAACTGGTCACGGATCAGAGCAGTCGATCTCCGTCCTATCAAATAGGCAGCAAATTAAATTAGATAACGTCGTCTTGCTCAAATTGATCAGTACATCACTAAACCAAGTAATTTCCATCATATGAAGTTAAATTTGGGGTGGGTGGACTCGATCTGCGATTCAACAAATCGTGAAATTCTGATCCGTACTTCTTGTAGGCGGCATGGGGATTCCATCAGGCTAATCACAAGTCTGTTAGCCTGATTTTGAGGAACCATCTCTGCTCACAGAGCGATCCTGTTATCTCTATCGTACTGACGCCCTAATATTCTCTATATCAGGTTAGGAATGATAACGGGCTATTAGATTATGAAATCAATGTCGACTTCACTCTCGTGATCATCATGAGATTCCGCGAGATTCCGCGAGTATTCATGGGCGACTCGAGATCTCCTTTCCAAACCATTAGACGTACTTGAAAAATGCCAGGAATACTTCAAGATCTTTTTGCCATATGGGGCATTATATCACGATAAAGATTTTATTTAGGCTTCGTTGAGATTAAGGGCGGTTTAACATCAATCATTTCCTTTTGTGAAGAAACATCTTATCAGATAAATTGCTTTGAGAGAAGAAATTAGCGTTATATGGTCCGACTCGTCCTGTACAGCAGATCAAAGATAGACAACGTTCCGGTAGTATACGATTTGAATAGGAGCTGAAGGTTTCCTTAAATATCTATTTCATTTGAAATTATTGAATAAATGCTTGAATTGATTGCATCTGATACACATAGCAGCTTGCAACAGCGATGAAAATTGAGAATCGCCAGGCATATTAATATCAATTCACGCACGATTTGTAAATGCAAAGCTGTCAAATCAGAAATGTTTTCAACACAGGCCATACGAATTGTTTTCAATGACTTATCATTGTAACACGATAATCGATTTCCCCTTTCTCTGAAAACATTTCTACATTTTTAAGCAGTGTTCTCGTTTAATGTATTTGTGCAGTTGAGGATTAATATCTGCTGCTAAGCATGTAGTGTGAAAGAATTCAAGATGACGATACGGCCACCCTAATGGTTCTGTCACGCGATGGAACAGTCAGGATTGTTTGAAAGTTCATACTTCACAAGGATCTAGATACCAAGCTAATCATGTCCCTCTTTTTATATCCACTACCAATGCTATATACCCGTCTTAGATGAACGACACTGAAGGGAGACAAATCTGTGATCATGATGTAGAAAATACGTTCATTCTATTATGGTAAGCATGAGGGAAGTATCCCATCTTATAGAATATGTTCTCTGTACTAGACCAGTAAGAGGTTGCGAGCACAGTCCGAAGCATTATGGGCCTCGTTATAAGAGGCGGGATGATTATTTTCTATAGCCAACTAGCGAATGATGAAGACACGCTGTAGACTGGAGTATTCTAATTGATGGTCGTGTTGAGATTGAGCCGTACAAATAGAACAATTATCTTAGACAACAAAGAAGCGTCTTCTTTGATAGAGTGCATGTCAGATTAACGACAATCGTCAACAGGCTTGAGACGGGTCTGGATTGAAGATAGAAGAGAGAATACATAGAAGAGAAAATACATAAAAGAGAAAACATAAAATAGTGACTATAGAAGAATGAATTTATAAGAGAGAGAACAGAATAGTCACGGTACAGAGAGAAAGGGTAGGGGGAAAGGAGCGAGAAAAAGAAAGAGAAAAATGAAATGAGAGAAATGGAAGAAATCGAAGAGAAGTAAGCACATATAGCAGAGTAAGGAAGAGAGGGGGAGGGAGTAACAAAAGGCCAGGAGAGAAATAAGGAAACAAAAAGGAAATCAAGGAAAAAGGGAGAAAAGAAAAAGAGAAAGGTGAGAGAAAAGAGGAAAATGAAATTCAGCAGAGAGCAAGAGGAGAAAGTAGAAGCGAGCGAAAACTAGAGAGGAAGGAAGATAGAAATGAGATGATGAGAATAGAGCAAAGAATAGTAAAGTCAGAGGAGAGAACAGAGACGTCAGTTAAGACGAAGAGAAGAGTCGTCTTGGAGGAAGCAAGAACGTGTCTTGGAAGTACTTGGGTTTCACAGTGCAATTTCTTCAAATCATGCGCTGGATTTTGTTTCCCTCTAGCAGTATGTCTTCTTTTTGCATCAACAGAGCACATTTCCTTCATATTCTGTCAACACAATGGATAAGATCGCGGGTATTCCTGGCTCGTTTCAGTTTCTTACCTTTCCGACCTTCAAAGGCACGCTGACATAGCTAGAAGTCTTGCACACCCATGATGTAGACACCGCTATCGTTACTCAGTTGAATACCTATGTTAGACAGCAGGCAACTCTCGCCTATCATTGCTCGAAGCAATAACCTATTACATACCATGGTACGGATCCTTTAAGATTATAGTAATGTGGTATGCAGGATTCTTAGAGGAACTTAACCGATGACCTAACTACAGAATTATATGATATACACTACGATCCATACGAAAAAAACTTATAAACTACATGTTCCTTAACAAACACACAATTAACCTATTGATATGCAGGCATGGTCTATTCTCGACAACGTTTGGTGATCATCATGTAGTTGAATCTTGATCTGGAAAGGCAGACTAGAAATGTGGTCATATGGTTCGGCGTTGGAGCAAGAACAGGGTTTGATCTTCGGCAATATTTTAACTTTTATGATTAAGGTTATGTTTATTAGGCATTGCCATGCAGAGTTGCGCCGCTCGTGGTTCATAAGTATTATATTAGCAATACAGATGTTTCAACACAATGTGTATCCCCACCTTTAATGTAGACATTTACAGTTATAATATAAACGATGTAGGCGACATACTTTGCATCATTCGAATCATTTCGTTATTAAATGTCAGGAGATATTGGATATTCGAGGTAAATTGGATTTCTCACTTTTTAACGTGACGTTGACGTTTTCTTTCGTGCTGGCAAATATCACCTTATTGTGAAACCTTTATTTGAAACATAAATGACATACCACAAATGCTAATGACTTGTCTCGCACATTATGAGTTCATAAATCCAAGGCTCCGACATATATTGAGTGCACAACATGAGTCACACTGCATGCTAACTGCTATTGGAACACGCCGTCTCCCATCCATCCGTCCATCTATCCCTCCATCCAGCCAGTGTCTCACATGTCTCTCTCCCACTACACCGCTATGTCTCCCTCTAATTACTGTAATTGCAACAGTCGCTTTAACCAGCTCCTGGCATTTTAAGACAATCCAACCCAATCTCAACTGATAACCTCAATAATTAGCATAATTACGGTAGCTTTGATGTGCAGATTTCTTGAAGTTTCTTTGCTTAAAATGGAATGATATGCGTCGCTTTCTACAAAGTTTGCGTGCAAAGATAGTAATTGCCACTATTATAAAATCGATTTGGATGTCCCGTGAAGAGATTGTAAAAGCTTTTTATCATTACCGTAAAACAAATAAGTTAATAGACTGCATTATTCACATATATATTAACGGAAAGGCAGACATGATGATGTTTTATGACATGATACCAAATGTTGAACAGCAAAGGATGAGGTCACTGCCAGGTTTCACACAAATCATACAAAAATATGTCAAACACTATTATTTTTCAAATCAGGGAAAGGGAATCGAAACCCAAGAACCTCATTTTGGATCTACAATTGTAAACATTTGTTCTTCTCTGTGAACGGTAGATTCTAGTTGCTAGATGGCGGCCATGCTTTCCCTCGTTTCCTCTTCCATTCCCATTAGAGTGGGAGGGGATGGGAAAGCGTTTAAACACAATGTTGTTTGTAGTAGCGAATGAAGTCATTAAGCCACTGTTTATGAAGTGACAATTGAACACATGGACAGATTTTACGATAATAGAGTTTGGTTTTGTCATTTTTTGTAAATGGTATTTATTAACAATTTTAGCTAGTATATGGTGTAAGGGTTAACAGTGTAGTTATTGTCGACGTGACGACCACGCTGTCATGAACTAGCGGGATTTTTAATGGTGATGTGTTATTATAATAGTTTTACCACACATCAAGAGTAGATCCCACGGGAACATTAGTAGAAAGGTTATTAAATTTCATACATAAACAATCTTTATAGTTTACTTTAAACGTAAACTCTAGTATTAATTTAGTATTTGCAGAGATCTGAGTATTTGTTCATTTCTAATTCGAGATAATTTTAGAAATACATATATATCTTTCGCACATATGATATGAACCATGGTTACATCAAATTTAAAAATCAAAAGATTCGAAAGGCAAAACAGAATCCCTTGTATATCATTCAAGATTCACGAGACAGTAGATCAGTAGTCTGTCAAACATCGCTGGTTTGCTGTAACTTTAAATCAATGTCAATGTAACAAATACCAACTGGGCCCTGCATCGACTTGTCTAAAGAAAAGATTTGTGATTGAAATGTACAGAATCCAGTAAAGAAATCTCAAAGTGTCGGTGGGACCGTTTAATGAATGGTCAAGGTCATCAATTTACCTAATCGAAAACTTATGTGAACATATTAAAGTAGTGCATCTCAAACGCATTATAATGAAAAAGAGCAACCTTAAATTACATTAAAGCCTTAAGATGTAATTCAGAAATGATTAATATAAAGCTTGACCTTATGACTGAGAATTTTCATCATAGTGTCTAGACTAGTTTATCTAGAAAATAGAGCCCACTGTAGTGTTAATCAACTATAATCTGTATGATGTGTAGGATGGGTATAGAAATCTGTATGACGAATGCTATGTTTGAATGGTATCTGATAACCATTTAACAACTTAATTTATCATTTAAAGTCGAGGTTAAACGGGGTTTCCTTGACCATACTGTGCGGAAGCAAGTCAAAGTATATGAACGCACAACAAATATACGTCATGTGAGTTATCATTGTCCAAAGATATGCAGGAGCGATGGGCTACAGACAAAAAAACTTACTATAAAAGTGATGGTAAATATGTTTGTAGTTAGCAGACAGTTAACGCATGTATAATTTAGAAATCGTCTCAAGTAAAACGTTTACAAATATATACGATACTAAATATATAAACCAATTGATATATGAAGGTATTTCTGGAATAGCTGAGTGGGAGAATCAAAATTAGCTAAATGAACCAAGGGCCGTTTAACACAATGAAAGAATTATAGATCTAATAGAGGAGAATATAATGGCCAATGTTAATCAATGTATAATAAAATAACAATGAAGCAAATAAATAACTAGCTCGATAAGATTAATCCTCTCTCTGAATATGATTTGATCAAGTGGGACTAGTAACTTCATCTCTACATCAATAGACGAGACATAAATGTCATTAATCTAATGTATCCAATATACGAGTCTGGCTTTTGTAGATTCTCTAATCACCTCGTACATTTATATGTCATAGATAGGAGATATGGGGCTTGAACTGTGGTTTAGACCAAGATATCTCATATTTTGTTCTGGTACTTGCTCCTCGACAGTTAATGTTCCAGCAAATTCTGATTGTTGATGACTGCATCTGATTTGGAACTTTACCATTACAATCAATCCCGCGCTCTCCTACTACAAAACGAATCTATCTCCATCGACCAGTGGACTTAGAAACCTAATTTTGATACGCACAAGGCTGTTACTGCTAACCCCGATTGATATGTCAACGATGGCATCTGTATTCCGATAACGTATGTGTAACAAAGAGGCAATTTTATTTCACTTGAGTGTCCAATTCGGGGCTATTGTCAGTGACAATATTTTGCTAACAGTAACGTCTACTCTCCGCTCCGGATTAAGACAGCAGCTGGTCAGAGTCAACATGGTCAAGGATTTCCACTGGCTGGAGTCGATGCTTGTGATTCCACCTGACGTGGTCAGCCGGTCAGTTTGTGCTGGGCACACACAAGGATTTGCGACTTGGCAGCTTTCTGAATACCTCGTTTGGTCTATGCATACCAAGATACTTGACCCAATCGGCATTCCTTGGTTTTATTTCAGGGAGACATTTCCCAAGTATAAGAGAATGTGCTTTCATACAACTAATCAATATTACTTCTTTTTTATATCAATGTGAACGATCTTGACTGACAAAAGTCAGAGATGAGACATAGTCTCTGTTCACTAATGAAGACATCAATATGTCGCTGCTGAGGTCACTTTTGTAGTCGCTTTGCCCTATTATCACATTGTGAGTTAACTTGAAACACAAAACATCTGCTAGTCTGTAATTCATACCCTAGGGCAAAAATATCGAATTGACAACCAACCCAGTCAACTAAGTATAGCAGGTCTAAATCTTTCAGTTAAAGTTAAAGCGTCTTCCGGACTCCATTTGTTTATAATACACGAATTATGTAAAGATATTGTTAATTATTTTTTGTTATTAAAAAAATAATTCTGAGACTTACTGTTAGTCTAAACATCTTCTTGAGCATGCTTGGTAGCGAATACATCAATGACAAATAAGCTGTGGTGAAATGAGGGGTGGAGACAGAAAGTCACGACTGGCCCAAGGGATTTAACGTAAGTGGAAGTCCAACGCCCTCACCCCTCCCAAGAGATGTGATTGACACACACCCAGAGGCAGCTGTCCCCTTCTCCATCGCGGCCCTCCAAGTGTCTCCATCCTATTCCCATCAGACATTTCTCTCCAGGAGTCTCCAACCTTTCCAAATTGACACCCCCTCTCCCCATTCCAACTGTCCCCTAATACTACGCTACCCTTATCCCCTTACTCTGGGTGATATTGACCCAGGCCCCGGGCGATGCATCCCCACTCCCCTCCACCTGACTGCCCGTCCCTTTAGGGCTATTGTGTGTCGACGTATGTTGCACGCATGGTTAAAGTCGCCAGTCGTGTTTAAAAGGCATCCAAGCCCTACTTTATAACGTAAGTGACTTCATTGAGCTGGGCTCTAGCCCCCTGCTGGGGCACTCAAGTAGAGCGGGTCATTACTTCTGAATCCTCCGTGTCCTTCTGTGAGACAAGCAGGCATTTATAAAGATAACTAAAGCACACAGGCGAAGTACGTTCTAATTCAACAACAGTCATGTACGATAAGATTAAGTAATTACTGAAACAAATGTTGATTATAGGTTCAAGCATAACACACATTTGATACATCTTCCATATATGACGTACGATGATGAAGATAATATGCTTCGTAATTAAGAACGGAATGATTTAATTACATCATGATTTAACTTTAAAAAATATATCTGCAGTGTACTTTCAATTTTGTTAGCAGGCATGTACAATGCATAAGTAGTCTATCGCAACAATCACTGGCTAAAACATTGGCCACATCATGAATATAGTGTAATCTAGGCATTTGAATTAAATCATGCGATAATCAGGTTTAAAATGTCGTAATCGTGTAAGTCCAAAACCCTAGCATATCTCTTACACACCTCTTTAACAGGCCGTCTCCCCCTAAACCCATTCCATTTATCGACGTGTTGTACTTTAATCTGGTCTAGCGGGGAGATGTTAAGATGACGGGAGGCACTTGCCATGATTTGTTATGCTAATGTTATTAACCCTCAAGGATGCTCTCTAAAACTTAAAACAGCCACGAAAGGTGAAATTTAAAAACATTGATTGCGTAATATCCCCGTGCGTAATGCGCGCAGCAAATTATTTGTCGAATGATCAAGGCATATTTTCTGGAAATAGTTTGGAGGAAAAAAATCGCGATTTCCCTAAACTAAAACTTGGAAGGAAGAAAATACGGAAATTAGTGAATGTTGCCTGGAGCTAACTCTGTCGAAATTCACTTTTTAATTAATTTGTTCCCGAGTGACTTTAAAAATCAATACAGTTGACTTTAATCTTGTGTTAAAATCGGCATTAACCCAAAAGCAAATATGTGCAGAGACAACAGTACTGTGAGGCTAGCCCAAACAGACGGGACATCCAAGAGGTTGGGATAAGTCAGGGGTCTTCATTTCCTGCGGGTCCTTGGTAGGTATACACAAGCCTTCGTCTATATCTTCACTTACAAGGGAGCTCTCCTTAATCTCTATGGCCCTATGTTTATAAAACTTTGATATATTTCTCAAACGTGGGAGAAAAGTTCGATTAGTTTCCATTTTCTTTGTCAATATTGATTTGATGGTTTGGTAAATTTGATATTGCTCAATTATCGTAGCAAAAGTGCTGTTATCTGTTTTATTCAATAAAGATTGGACATTTGTCCTGTTTTGGGTATATCAGCTGCTCCTCCGATATGAATCACTCGATCATCTCGATAAAAACATCTGCTGAAGTTACAATACTCCTTCGTTTTTGTGATCACTCATTACCTCCAGATTAGATTGGCGGCTTCTTGCAATGTCAGAGAGGTTGGGCGTATATTGGAGTTATCAAAATATTTTCTTATCACCAATGTTCTTCTAGCTGTCGTAACATTTGCCATCTGTCAAGCGACAAGTAAACACAGATTGAGAATCTCGAATTTCTTCACTGATATCGTCAACCTGCATCACACCCCGTAGATGCCCTTATAATCATCTCTTATCTTACTGCTCAGCTCTATAAACGGTAAAATAATAAATCATTATGTTCTTTAAGAATTTGTGGTATGCATGATATAAACGTCGGGGTATGGAGGGGAGGTCAACATTAACGTCTCTTTCATGAACGGTAATCCTTTATTATGCTGAGTATCAACTACATTGTAGTGAAGAATCATATTAAGTCTGCATTTTATATTTATATACAACAACACATTTTAACTTTGAATTTGGAGAATTATACTTTTATAATACATTGCCCTGTTGAAAATTATTATGAGACAAACATTCATCTCATGTTTTTTGTAGAATAGTAACCAGGCTTTACTCAATGTGGACATTTCAAATCTCGAAATTGTAAATGGAAGCAAAGACTTATTATGGGATATATTTCAAAGCAGCGAAGAAACTAGACTGGAGCGTCCTGTACGGAGAACATTGATTTTAAATTCTTACATCTTCTAAATGATTTTTGAAACGCAGAAACAGCAAACCAAAACAGCATCAAAAGGTTTTAAACCGGAGACCTATACGTTTTCTCGACTGACTGATTTCGTCCATTTTGCCATCTTCAGATATACAACATCAGAGACTGACGTCATAGATTGGGATGACACTTACGATTACACTGGTTCGAAAGATCAAAGTAAACATTTCATTTTATGATTTGGACACCAGCTTTGTCAATGCTTTCCTGTTAGTGATATATTCCACGTGTCACTTCAAATCACCTTGAACTGAACTTACTCTGTGGATGAACGTTTGATGAACTGACAATAGAGGAACCATAATTAGAGGATTTCCTTAAGAAGGCTCACGTCCATTATCGGTAAAATGTGTAGCAATCGTAATGAATCATAATTCTATTTTCATTGAATACTAACGGGTATGTAATTTCACTTACATAAGCTATATAACGATACTATATAACACACACTAGACCCTTAGTGCAAATAATTCAATTGCGTCATCACAAAGTCAAAGGGACACATGAAAAAGATAGATACCAAATATTCGGAATTCCATTGACAAGGTTATGAAACAAAAATAATTAAGAAGAATATTCATTGTGGCATTATGGATCAATAACAGTATGTATTAACTGGTTTCAACAAACTCAAAGCAAGTAAACTGTTGCCTCTTGTGTAACATAATTGTCATAATTTCTGAATTTCCGTATGCAATAAGATTGAATATAAGCCATTTATATCAATTGGTGTCAAATATACCAAATCATATCTAATGAATATATATTTCAAAATATCTGTTATTCAATCTCAGACTTTGCTTGTGTAATGATGATGATTTTGAATATGACCTGATGAAAGAAATGAACAATAAACCTGCTGCGTGAATGTCATAGTAGTGAGGAGACGTGATAAAACATCTTAAAAGGTATACAACTGATCTGTATGGGAAAGGCCGTGTCTTGTTTCGTATGAATTGACAGAACGCATTTACAGTCGATCCTTTCTATTACTACATGTATATCAGATTGCAAAAAGCAATATATATATTGACAACAGTCAATACCTATTATTAATTCCCTACCAACATCATATTACTTATAATTTCCATTATAGTGTCGTGTGTACCTTTACCAATGTGTTTTGATAATTCTAAAGCAAACATTGATTAAAAACGGTAATGCCATCTATAAAAGTCTATTCATTACGACTCAGCAAGATTCAATCTTCTCCACAATAATGGAATTCCAGCATTTTGTTGCAGTTTACCTTTTGAAAGTTTGTTGCCATAACTCGTAATATCATGTATATGTTACAGTCTTCAACGACAAATATCAAAAGTAGCAACCCCCCCGAAAGTAATATTAAATACATACTTCAGTTTTTCCTTCAAACGAATTTAATTTCATTTAGGATTCGGCAAGTGATACATCAACTAAGATTCAGTACTGATTATGATGGTTATGTCACCAGAAAGACGTAAATCTAATATATCTTTCCATCGACATTTTACAAATGAAACAAATGTTTTAATAAAAAAATTATTTGTTTTATCAATCCCAACATGTACCAAATATTTCCGTAAAGAAGCTCAATTTTAGTTGATTCAAAACGTGTTCTTTATTGAAAACATTGACTCCTTGAAAATATTTCCATTATAGTTTGTTTAGATATGTGAGAGATATACCCACAAATCCCGAGGTGTATCGCTCAATACACCTCCTGTTTGAATCGAACCACGAAGTGTAGGTATATTGATAATTATACCTCTTCAATCTATGTGAATGCTTCTATAGCTATTAGATGTTGTAAATCACATGTTTTCAGGATTCCTGAAAGTGTTGACATCTTAGTCGTAACGTAATGGTATAAATACACAGTGCCCTCAATGTCCAGCCAATGCACTTTATAAAAAAAAGAAATCCTATATAAACGTCTATTAAAGAGAGATTGATGATATGCATTTTGTGATTTATTTTTATGGTAATAATGAACGTCTATCTTTGAGAAATCGGAATGTCTTGTCCTCTGGGTGGGGCTCATGAAGGCAAGGTGACCCGGAAGTGGTTCCTCGTTCAGGGGCCAAGATAAACAGAGCAGAGTAACTTGTGTCAACAGCTTCCGCTTTGAATGGCTGTATGTCAAAGTTTGACGGAACGTGTGTTTATACACAAACCAAGCATGTCCACAGCCGTAAACCGATACTGAATCTCTCTGTGTGTGTGAGTCAATATCCTGACATCAATTAAAGACACATCGCTCAACTTTGCCCGACCTCCTGACCACAAAAGCTGAGTTTTGGTGCATGTATTATGCCTGTGGCGTGCATGTACGTGCAAGTTTCATGGCCAGGCGACGGAGGCCAACCATTGTGTGAGAGGAGATTGTCTCCGATGTCTTAATCACTACATAAGTCAATAAGAGCCGACACGGGATGTTCCTGTCGCTCACGGAAAACAAATTATCAAGCTCGCTCGCCCCCATTTTAAGAATCGATTGCGATTCCCGAACAAATCAGATCGCATACCCGGAAAGTCATTAAGTGGCTCGAACTCCTGCCAGAGTAAACAACAGTGACAGAAACGTGAAGACAAACCAATGGACTAATTGATGAACTCAGATTCAAGCTGATCGTGTCCACGGGTTAATTTACTCTACTTTGTGTGTAGGAGAAGAGGATCAAGTTGAGAGATAAAGGTGTTAATCCCTTCAGAACCCTCCCCCACCTCCTCCTCCTTCAATCCGGACCCTAGACCATCCAGACACGTCTTCCAACGTCCTTTCACTCTCTCCAGCGTCAATACAATCTCTCAGAGAGATCTCTCTATTGTGCACCACTACTCCTGTTGGCCGAAAACTACTAGTGTGTCGCCATTAGTTAGTCATGATTGCGAGGAGAGAATTGTATTCGAAACTATTTCTCGAATAACGACAAGTTAATCTTGAAGTATTCATTTGCTTACCTTATTGTCATCGCGAACCACCATTGGTTTCAAGAATCAGATTGCTCATGTTACACTCTACAGCGGCAAAGTTCCATAGAATCATGTATATATACCCTATTGCTACCATTGATAGTTTTCATCTTACTGCAAACGTTTAGGTTGGAGTTTCAGATACAGAGAGTTATGACCTGCTTCAGAAGGAGCTAGGTTATGTTACATTTATCAAACTTTATATTAAAGGATGCAGTCTCATTCCGATACTATGTATACTCAACTGGTTGAATTGAAGAACTACAAAATTCTTGTCTGGATCACAAGTTGAACTACAACAGGTAACTTATTTATTACTGTTTAAATGCATTTATGAATAAAGGTCTACAATTGTACATTATTGAAATGTCTACAATTATCTCGACACTAGGTGATTGGTATTGCTTATAATATCATTTGTATGAAATAAAAGAACAGCCAATATAAGCAGGAAAGCTGTTCATTGTATCAGCTGATTCAGATATGAAAACAGGACCAGTGGTTGTAAGGAACCTCGACGAGATTAAGATACACAAGTACATGATGAAGAGGAGATCTAGTTGACCTTTATAACAGTTGGTCTCTCTTATAACAACACCAGTCTTCATTCAATCTAATAAAACTGGCCACCGATGGAATGAAACTTACAAGCATCAATTTCAATTTCTCGGCCAGTCGAGCAGACTCTAATGAAGCGGACACCTGGAGTAAAAACTTAAGTTGATAATCAGATGCCGGGATCTGTGTATATAAAACAGATGGCATGGTTTTGAATCTACAAACCAGCCTTGAGTGATTCAGGTCGCAGATTTCCCTTTTATAGTTATCTTTAAACGGTATTTTAAAGTCACTTGATTTCCACTTACGATTTCGGTTACGAGTGTTGATTCAAAGCTCGAAATGGTGGAAATAACGGTAATCGGAATAAAAAAAATGAAAAAAGTAAACATTCATACGGGATTATTACCAATTTGTGAATATTCCTAGAAGTTTTTATTACCTATAGGCTATAGCTAAACATTCCATTTATCATACGATCTATAAATCAGTTTTGCCTTTAGGGGCTACACTGTTTGTAATAAACACACTTTTTTGAAGATTTTTAAGCATTGCTATAGTTGAACGAGAGAGTAAAAACAGTAGGCAGGCTTGTTTCTGAAAATATGTTTATAAAGATTTCAAAGGATAAGATAAAAAAAATTTATTTTGGTTAATGAGAAAAATAACCAGCGAGGTGCCCTATATATATGAACAGGTGTATATTAATAAACGTATTTGTTATGAAAAGACTCTACGCGTTCAGATACCTTAACGGGGACACTCTGCTGATAAAATCACTTAGAATTGACAGATATCTTGAACTCAAGTCCACACCACTCAGTTATATTAATTACAAAGTTGTGCCATGTGCTCAAAAAGATATTAACACCAACAGCTGTTTTCTGTCACTGAGTTCGCAACAATTGAGATAGGATGCAAGTTCAAGGAGCTCATAAGAACTGATAAATTTGATGTCTCAAATAGCTTTCCTAACAATCTCGTATCGAATAAGTAGAAAAAATTCTTCAACTGATAAAGAGATAATAATGAAGATCAATCTCTTCTGCAATATTAGCATCATTAACCCCCAAACGGCCACTATCGCATCCCTTATCAGACCGGCTGTCCCTGAGTTCTGGTCTACATGTCAATAGTATGGTGGGAACATGTTGAGCAGTCGCTCATGTGTTTTTCAACGAATTTGTGATGATAAATCATAGCATCGTGTTCTGGCGATACATACATATCGTAATACTCTGTCTATATCCTGAAAGGTATAGTTATTGTTTTTGTCAAAATGTATATGCTTTTGTTAAGTACTAAGAATAAAATCGGGGATTAGAGGTTATCGCATATCATTTTACATATCTTACCGCAGTTGGTGTTTTAAAAGAATATGTTACAATTAAAAGCGTCACGTTTTTGGTGACGTACATCTCAATATCTATGCAGCAAACGTACATCTCAATATCAATCCTGCAAATTGACGTTACTCTGCAGTTATCGTGATATGCATCGTATCGTGAATTGGCTGTAATTCTACTTTTAAGCCTCTACTGTTACCCGCTAGGTCCGTATTGTGCCTCTTTCCCCATCCTGCAATACATTACCGCGAAAATGCTATGTGAATTTATACCTTCATCCACGCCTTCAAATAACGGTGTAACGTCTTTCTCGGCCATCTAACAATCTGAGAAGGATTTATGAGATGCCTGGCAGTTCAAAATTAGATTGAGGTAAATGAGGTCGGCGTAAAGTGATTGCCCTATTCAGCTTATATCGACGAAAAAATTGCATGTTCTGTGAAGAAAAGCAGAACATATACCATCAGTGTTTTTAAAGCCTACATTACGACTAGACTGCAGGCTCGCACGACCTATTGATGGGGGGATCGGCGGGACCATACACGTTAACCACCTTACCGGCCATAGCGGGAATACAATAGCGTAATAATGTCAATATTTTCCTTCTTAAGTCAACACATTCATCCATAAAATCACAAAATCCTTTTAAACTATTGCCGTCTAATTTAATCAAGCAGGAGCTAATCATCGCATCTACACATCCCGTCGTCGGCATGTACTCTGTAGCTATAGTGTGGGAGTTTGGACCGCTATGGGAGAACAATGGAAGATTGTGGGGGTATCTACAGCTCTGCTTATCTCCACGGCGGATAGAGAACTCGACCCTACAGGGAGGACACATACATACATGCACACTCCACACATCACCGGGGTGTAGCGGCACCGTGACCCCTCGCCAGGGGGCGGGGAGAGGGAAATATACACAG
Organism: Steromphala cineraria; assembly: GCA_916613615.1. Classification (NCBI taxonomy): domain Eukaryota; kingdom Metazoa; phylum Mollusca; class Gastropoda; order Trochida; family Trochidae; genus Steromphala; species Steromphala cineraria. The sequence goes on along the minus strand of OU744720.1, from coordinate 15,322,890 downwards.
TGCCAAGAGACAGCTCCCAGATAGCTTGTGATGTATGGTACCAGTTCACGCAATGAGGGTTGGGCTGGTTTACATATCCCCAAAGGAATTAGACTTTACGTACTACCACAGCGGCTAATGATTCTCCTGATTTGAATCTAAGGTCTACGATATTTACATGAGATAAGACGTCCTCTGTGTATACAAACATCAATAAAACAGCACATGTCAGTGGTATGTGAAGAGAGAGAAGACAAGTTGCTGAAATGAACATACTTCTATCAATTAATGTGAGCTTTGTAACTGAACTTGTTGTTGACTATTAGGTTAGAGATAAATGCCATTTAGATAGTAAACAAATGTATCATTGTCATGGGACTTGGCCGAACAGGAATCTGTACTATAGAAGATAGTGTGATCCAAAATATATGTTAACTATTAGGTTATCACATCGTGTTAACGAGCAAGTTCGGTTCATTTGTGAAGATATATCACATGAAACGTGTAATTACTATAGTCTGCAGCTCATAAAGTTTCATTCTGAACCTTCAGATGTCCACATGTCAATTACAACCAAATCTAGAAGTAATCAATCACCCCATCTAAACAAAGGACCTGACATGTTCAATGTTACCGAACAACGGCATTAGACGTATGAAGCGAAAGGCGGCATGCCTTCCCCTGGGTTGTGTAATTAGAACCATGTTATAATGTTTGATTGTTTGTTTGTCCTTTGCTACTTCATCCGTTTGAAGTTACACCATGAAAGTGTACTCATGTGCGTTTGTTCGTAGTCCCAAAACAAGCACTACTTTTACTGCTCTCTAAGTGCAAGGATCAACAAGCTTGATGTAACGTTAGTTACAAGCCATGATGTACCCTAGAGTTACTTAATTGTTAACATCTTAACCTGTCAGAGACAATTAGTCCGGCTGAGAATGAAAAGGTTATAGAGTTGCATACAAAACAACTAAGAGCAAGGATACATATCCTATTAGACGTTAGCGCATGCATAGGTATCGGGTCTCTATACTGAACACACACGTGGAACAGCAAGCACGTGGACAGGAGCAAGTAATACATGTAACATGTACGGGGAACTTAGCTATAATTAAGCACGAACATAGAACCACTCCTGTTGCATGATTGTTAACTACATAGTCACCTTGTGTACTAGCAGGACTTAATAATACGGAGATTCAGAATTTTTTATTGCATGCCCAGCGATGGTTGAATACCAATTATGAAACGGAAAATGTCTCCATTCACAAGATGAACAATTCATATATGGGTTCAGATATATGATATGATGCATAGGCACAAATGAACCGAAAACACAGGGAAACAAAACGAAAATTTTAACATGGCAAGAATACATGTGAAAATGTAAACACACGCACCTGAGACAAAAAAAATCATACGAGGAAAGGGTAAGGATTTTATATACATATTGATACAAATAAGAACTAACGTACGATTGGTACCAGGCAGAAACTTAAAAGATCCCGTGTAACGAAGCAAAACAAAGTACCCAAGCAGAAACCCGTCATACACGTTGAACCAGGAAATACTTAATGCAAATAAGGATCGAACTAAGAACTAAACGCACACGTTGAACCAAGCAACAACTTAAACTTTCAGCCAAGAAATAACCTAAGCTTGCACATGTTACCACATGAACTACAGCATATATTGATAAACCACACATGGAAACAAGCACGAATGGTTCATCATCAGGAAATATACTTTTCCCCGGAATCTCTCATTTCCGGCCATCATGCAACATCAGCCTTATGAAATAAAACAGTTATTGTAACTCTGTTGCTTATTTCTTGCTTCTTAAGTCATTTCCGTTTTTCTGATGATTACTTCTGAAAAACGTTATTAAAATATCTCACAGATAAGTACATATGATTAATTACTGTTTTAACTGTAAACGTAAGGTGAGAATACAAACAGATGTATAGCTTCTTAGCAATGTTTTCTGCTCTACCAAACTTAAGGTGCACGAAATACAACTATGATATATATAGTATACCATTTTGAATAAAAATTTCTAATAATTTTTCTTTTCGCCATGTTCTGCATTATTGAAAAGTGCTTCTCTGTTTTATCTGTAGGAAGCAAGCATGGTTTACTTCTCTTCCTGTTATTCTATTGAGATTATTTATCATCCGTAGAAATATTTATTACTTAAGAAACTATTTCCGTGAAAGATAAGAGTTAATTGAGTCTACTCGTACAATGTATAAATGTACATTGTGTTTGATACCGTATGAGTTACTGGTTCGTTTTTAAGTTGGAAAACAATTTATTTGTTAGATATATCACTATGAAAAAAGTGATAATGAATATGTCTATACAAATGATCAATATATAAATACAAATACTCATATAGATAAACTTGATTTATTATTAATTCGTCAAAATGAAATATAAAACTGTTTCACGAACTTTCGAATATCAAAGCTGTGTTGATATGCGTCAGCATTTCAAAATATAGTCCGATATGTTCCCAGTAGCTACAAGGTGTAACAGTGTGTGCCCACTGAGTTGCTGTTTGAGGGGCGAGGAGCAGTCGGTTAACGGTCAATTACCAGTTTACATGGACTCAATCTGAAATGCTGTTTGTAGTCCACGACTGCCCAGCCACACATGCTTCCTGGGAGTCCATGGTAGGGAACAGTTCTCGCTCTAGGGCTCTACTAAACAAGCCCACTGCAAGCAGGTAAAGCACAGTGTACTGCTAGACGAAAAGCCTGGATTAAGTGCCTTTAAGTTGACACTACTTGAGACTTAATAACAAAATATTTACTGAATGAAACCTTGCTTCCTGACACAATGCAACGCTTGACGTGGGTGATATAGGGTGGCAGTTGAGAAGGGAGTCGACCCCACCAATACAATGCCACACTTTACATGGGGTGGACAGAGGGTGCTACTAGTGAGGGGGTCGACGGGGACATGACTCCTTTAATACAATGGAACATTCCAAGTGGGGATGGGTACATGGTGGCGTTTAATAGGGGATGAACAGAGACTTTGTTCTTGACCCCGCTAATTGTCACACCTGAAGTAGGAATAGGAAGAAAGGGTGTGCCCGACAGGGGTGCACAGAGACATTGATTCCGACTTAATGATACGGTGCAACACCGAGGTTGCGTTATTTTGCACAAGGTATGACGCTTGTGCGATGGAATTCCTTATCGAAGGACGTCAGTGTCTCTCTCGTCTGCATGCCAGAGTCATTAAATGTCCCTCTATCCTGCTCAATCGAGTACAGAGATCATCAGAGAAACGGAATGCTGTAAACGCGCGGTGTTTTCATCATAGTTTACCAGATAAATTCTGCTTTGTTTTGTTATAATATATATAAATGAATTAATGAGTATTTATATAGCGCCTTATCAATATGAAATATGTACAAGTGCTTTACAAGTCACAGATGAAGAATGTAACCCTGGATTACATCTCTTGGAGAGATACGTTTAAGCAGAGGCCTTACCGTAGACGTTTGCTTTTAACCCCATAAGTATGAAATAAGGTACAGCATAATGATAGTTAATATCGCTACTATTCTATTTTTATGGCAGTGACAGTTCTCTGTAGGTAGTTTTGTTAAGTCAGTCTTAATATGAAGTTAGTTTCTGTTAAGTCTGTATTAATATGATTAAAAAGTATATGTAAGAAACAGATCGTATGAAAGGAAAGGCATCAGCACTTGCAGATTCCCGGCGGACTAGAATATTTTACACTTGCCATCTCACAATCATAAAATTTTCAATTCTCAAATTAAAGGCGTTTTGAAAATAATTGTTTTTTCGGAGATTTTCTGCAATTTAGTTTCTGTCCGCCGACATGAAATGGTGCCAGTCTGTATCGGCTACACGGCGACCCTCACGGTCATACTTTTGAAAACGACTAAATGCTGTTAAACCATTCAAGTTTTCTTTCTCAACAATGACTCAACACTGTAAAACAAACATTTTGACAATCAAACTCTAAAGGAATCGAAAAAGGGTAGAAGATTTCGAAAGCCTAGTTTTTTAATCGAATGTCTCACACATATCTTAATTTTAGAAAGCCATTTCACAATATAGACTTTAAGGTCTCTAGGGAATCAGTATTTCTTTCTCCAGTTATCTAAAGGATAACACTATGTTTAGTTGAAAATCTGATAAACTTGGCTTAAGGTCTAATTCTAATCATCTATCTGAAAAACACCATGAAATATTCATATGCAAATTAATCTTGTATTCAGAAATAGAATGATTAAACCATTTTTGAAAATCAATGATAAACCTGGAATATTTCCTATGATAAAAGTAATTAAGAACTGTTCTTTTTCCAAAATTGAAAATGACACAGATGATAATAAATCTCAAATCAAAATTAACATTTATTTGGATGTATTTTCGAATGTTCATATAGATTTAACTGAGTTCAGATATGTAGGCATGAATATAGAATGACTTGATAATAAGAGATTTGATGTGGGTGATAGATAACCAATTATCTATAGATAGAGATATAAATACGTATTATAAGTACCTAAATACAAACAGTGAGAGCACATTTATATTCAAATATGTAAAAAAAAACACAGATCTATACATACGTACTCACGCATTTGCGTACAAACATACATAAGAACAATATGTTCCATTATATAGCCTGCTTCATAACTGTTGAACTTTGGAACAGAATTCTAAATCAAGTCATTACATAACTTTAAGACATTCCATAGTCTATAGACAGACAGACAGACATATATATGTTTTGCCTTGAAGTACAGAACGTCACTAAAAACTTGATGTCATTAGTGTTAACTATGTATATTTGTGTATATTTCGTATTGATATGTTCATTGGGCCTGTTGCCTTCACACTTCATTAATAAACACTTCATACAGACAGACAATTACTTCAAGACTCACCTCATACATTAAATGAAATAAAAACAATCTAGAGAAAATGAAATACACGATCCACCCAATAAAGGTTATGAGAGACTATGGAATGTATATATACACAAGACAGTGGATGCTGGGAGACTTTTGGATCGTATCTAATTATGCGATACTTATATGCCACCTGTGCGTGCCCCTGGCCTGTGTGTCCTTGGGCACATTCCACTTCACAGCACCCTGGTATGTGCACACACGGAATGCACGTCCGATCAGAGGTGGTATTCATGTTCTAGCAGTGACCATAAATCACAGAACGTGTTCTATCACACAGACAGATCTTTGTCAAAACAAGAAAGAAATGGCCTGAGAGCAATGTAATGAGGAAAACATAGAGAAAACGGGATAGTTCTATCTGCCCATACCACAACACGTATCTTGATCCGAGCATGCAGTCCTCCTGTGAAGCAATATTTCTCTTTTGGAGATTCAACATCCTCTGTTTTTCTTCCAACACCTGATATCTACACTCATAATTAGCCCAAGGCATCAATTTTCATTTTGTTGGAAATAGCAATTTCTTTGTTTGTTTCATATCAATGTAAACTTCTTATGCTTGAAACGATCCCTTTGAAGTTCCAATACTCTTGTATTATATACTGCTAAACCAATTTATAAAAATAAACCGAAAATATCTAAATGGAAATCTATAAACGAAAATGAAATTTGATCAAAAGAATGCAAAAGTTCGTTAATCAAAGTTCATCAGTTTACCTAAATGAGGTAGAAACCAGGTAACTTCATACAAAGAATGAATTAGGCTGGCGTCTGTCAGTTGATGAAGGCTGTGAGAGGCATTAGAGTGGATCTACGACTTTATCAAAACTTGGCATCACTTGCCATGTAAAAACAATGACCGAATGTATCATTTCCTCACGTTGCCCCGCCATCGTGTACCTCCAAGGTGGTACCAGGTCTCACAGACAGGTTTTTTAAAGTTAATTTTAGCTTATAGAAGGCAGTTAACTTGGTAATATAGCAGTAGAGAAGAGCATGTGGTGTTTCATGTGTCTGGAAACACCGGGTGCTCAAGGAAGGGACCCTGACGGCTTCTTGTAACAACTTCTCACAGCAGCAAGAAATGCAAGTTCCTAATCAAGATATCAAACTCTGGACGGAGATAGGATAAGGCAATCACAACAGTTGTCGTAACACTTAACACCTCATAAACCATTATTTACCAACATCACTACGATGTCAGTGAACGTACACGCAGTTAAAACTGTGAAGAAATTAAGGGTTCCTTATCTCAACACGTGTTTGGTCTAAACTGATTACCCGGTGTGATAGTGTGGATTAGTAAATAGGGTGCCTTGATAAAATATTAGTTATTCGTGTGTATGTAGTCTAGTTGACAGTGTGGCTAGTGTGGGTAATATGGATAATAATGAATATGGTCAAGTAAGGAATGCAAGTTAACATTATTTTATTCTATATGTATATAATATGTAACCTTACATTGTAATCATACTTGACAAGACCCACATAATGGTCGAAATGAATTCATCGTATTATAGAAGATTGATCCAGTCTGAACCATCTGATGTTTACTATTTCTGATATATAATGTTTTATATATGGATAACTGCAGTGTTAATTGGGATAATTGTATTGAGATATCTTATATGGTACTACCGTAAAATATAGAACTGATTGATATAGAAAGTGTGCAGAAGATGATATTATAGTTTCATTTGGCATAATCCTGATTATCATTATTATATATGGATTATGGCAGTGTTGAGTGACATGGGGGGAAGTTTAGAACTGAATGAAGGGGACTATTATAGTTTGCAAAGGAATATCACGTTAATGATATATATAATAATGTCAACAAATTTCGAGAACTGAATGAGAGATAACGGGTAGTAGCAATAATGTGGAAAGTGGATAGTGCTGGGTAGAGTCTAGTGTGGGAAAGTAGGGTCTGCACATTGAGGCCTTCCTGAGTCAAGTCCTACTTACATACTGCCAATCAGTAAAACTTTTTGTTGCATTTTCTGTTCAGACATTGCCTGTCGCAATCACAGCTAATCACAATAAACATTGATGGATTGGCCACTCTGTTTTGACGTTAATAATGGCGAATATGATTAGAAATCAATAGAAAACTGTCGCAGGGATTGATCGGACCTTTCATCGGCTCGTCAGTCTTACCTTCAGCAGATACAATAACTTGTTCCTGTCACTAAGTCCCACCATTTAATGCTTTATGCATATGTAATGTACAGTACTGTTATTTTGTACTATTGCGTAATCATAACATACTCAGATACTACAGTGATGTAAGTGTAGAACTCAATTACGTATCAATGAAATTATTTCTCATGCCCTTATAGTGATAGACTAACGTCTTATACTCGCTGAGACTCTGTGGAGTCTCACTATTTAAAACTATTTGCATATAAAATCCACACTAAACCTTATTATTTTGTATGAAATAATAATACAAAATGTTCATATACTACAGTGATATGACTTTTATCAATAAACATATTTCTCATCATGGCCTTCGAATAAGAGACATGTGTGTTTTACCACAAACTCGCTTGTACGAACTGATTTTCCTACACCATATGTACACCCTCTCTCCCTGCTTGGCAGTTACAAAACCCTATATAGACAGTTAAGTGAATGGCATCTTGTATATTTTCTTTATTTTGGCGTAAGTTCGAAACATCAGAATAGGAATGCCGTTTAAAATTTTCACTATCATAACTTTCATAAGTTTCTACATTCATAGAAGCAATAAAATAAAAGTCGTTAATTAACGGTGAGATAAAACAATTCGTGAATTAGCAATATGTATATATAGGACCTATGGAGTAGAGACATAAACTAGTTTTATTAATAAAAAGTACCAATTGGGATTCTTAGAATTCCTCGTTTAATTTCAAAATGTTATATATGAAAGATTTACTTTCAACATTAACAACTTAAATCAACAGTTATTCCATAAGCACATGTCATTAGTAAGCTACTGTATTGGAAGAAATATGCTGATATTAGAGATTCAAAGTAAAGCTCATTTAATATGTAAAGCAATTGTATGAGTTACACAGTTCATTTGTTATATGGATTGAAGGTATGTATGGAATGCCTACGTCTTTATCCCAATGATAATTTCATTAAGTATATATCGTAAAGATTTATTTATGGAACTTGTCTTAAGATTTGTACGTAAACCGTAGATCCATCAATTCTACTTTGATGACTGATTTCCTTTTTAATCGCTGTCATGCTACTTTAAGCATTTTAGCTTGGCAATTAAAAGCTACAAGAGGATGTTTTAATAAAAAATATGCTATGACATGCGATCTTGAGGATCACTGATATCAATTAATGTATAAATCTTCTATCCCTAGACGTTATTAATACATAGCCTACAGAAGCCAACATGTGAATGTATTGTTCACTTACACACTGATTTCACATGACATATTAATCTTCCTAATCATCACACCTATAAGGTCTGGTTGACAATATCTACAAACATTTACACTTGACACATCGGGATTACCAAAATAGATAACGTCGTTTGCTTAAAGAATAAGACTTGAAAACTTGACTTTGACATTTTACTGACATGAAAATTGTTAACTTGAAAAATGTACCAGACGTATATGACCTTATAAAGGTGCTGAATAATTGCTTATTTTACAATTTCGTTGCATGACAAAGTGAAATTTAAAGATTTTTGGAAGATTATACATGTCGTGAGCCAAAATACATGTTCTTGATCAATAACATATCGTAAATGTCTTAAAAGGTTATAACCATATACCATACAGTTAATTTGGTTGGTCTGCGAAAATAATGAATAAATGATCAAATCCAATCATAAGAACATAAAACAAACATTTGATAAGCCATGAAAGAAAAAGTCGTAAAGGATGACATCGTTGCATTATCATTTGTGTATCATTTCGAATTGAGTAGATTATATCGTCACGATTGACATTTCTCATTAATCCACTCCAAATGGTTAAAATCTCACTTAATGGTCCAGTTTGATTCGAATTTCTATCGCTTTGCAGGAAAATCTTTTTTGTCGGTAAGATCTATATTAAAAGATATATATTTCGAAATGATAAAAACGCCTGTCTTTAATTACGTAATTTACTTAAATTCATATCTTAAACACTCATTATTCATATCGTGATATATTTCACGAATTTCTTTCCTTTTTCGAAAAGTAAAAACTGAAATACTCCACATGATTCCGTTTCCGCACCGTGATGTTTCAATTTGGTAGCAATTACTAGAAGAGCGGGTTCTTTGCATGGAGGGACCTATTTGCAATGCTTTCAATAACAAGAAAATTATTCTAATAAATAATTCAACTATTCGATTCACATTTTCTTCCCAATGATATTTTGAGTTTTAAAAATCAGTTGTAAAAGCTCAGTAGCTCTATGGATTGGCTTCCAATATATACATCTACTAATATGCTAATGTCATCCTTTCGCCTTTTTCTAAAATGTGCTGTGAGAGCTAACGTTTATAGAATCTATGCATGTGTTATGTTATACTGGAAAATATACTCTTATTAAAAGCCCGTGTTACAAGATATCACTTCTCCATTGACTATATTAATTATATTTGACGTCAAATGTCAATTTCCTCTGGATATCAATAATTGTGAATTATTCGTGAAATATGTAACTTCTATACGATACCTAGACAGAAGTATCTGTTCATGTTATCAGGAAGTATGATTAATAATGTTGATACAATGTACAATGAGACGCTATTTCTGAGCTGAACAGAGCACGAAGATGAGAAAAGGCGCAGTGACAGTCACCAATCTGAGTACACGACATAATCATCGGAGAGGCATCAAGGAGTCAATTGTGGCAAATTGGTTTTATTCCTGGAATATCCCCTGCTATCAGAATGGTTGACAGACAATATCTAGAATGGAATAACGGGTTAGTAATGAAAACTGGATACAAACTAATAAAACGTCAAATTTCAATTTCCACGAAGGCCTCTCCATGTTTGAGATCAATAGCCGCAACACAGAGAGGGTTAACTTGGTATGATCGTGTATTGGGTAAGACGTGAGAGGGAGAGGGGGAGGGGAGGGTTGACTTACCGAACTGCAGCAGAGCGGAAAACAGAAGAATATCCCTCATGTTGAGTGTGTAAGGGTGCCAGCTGGTTCATACCTCCACTGAAGAACTTTGGTAATCCTTTTTTACTTCTCAACCCAGTATGCTAACATCTTTGTATCGTCTGCTAGTCCTAGAGTGAACTTCACTGGTTTAAAACAAAAGTTTCCTGGAAAATAGTCCCACTTTCAGTAATGGAAAAACTGGTGTTAAAGTTGGTTCAAGTAATATCCCTTGTCAAACGGTGACATATATCGCTTCTAAAGCAATAAAAACACGTGCACTGTTACACTGGTCATACCAGCTCTGTGCGCCTGCTCGCTTACTCGCTCCACGCGCGCTGAGGTTGTGTATCTATTTCAAGCTCGGCGGCCGTCAGTCAAGTTTCGCGGAAGAGATCGATTTGCTAGGAGGAGTTGTGTGGCGCAGCGTGGCGTATGTATCCTTCCCTCCAGTTTGTTATTGATAGGGGAGCGGGGGGAGACAGAAGGGGGTTTGTCGGGGTCCGAGGGGACACGTCGATGTGTGATTTACGCCTCATACATCACCCATGTAGTCCTATTTAGTACTTACTCCGAGACTCTCATGTGAGACCGTGGTTCATTTACGACTACTTCTACAGTGGTGAACGCAGCACCGGTACTACACTATATAGGGATCTGTGGACATGTGTTGAGCGGCTTAGAGCTCGTCTCAATGCGAGCTGAACCCTTCGTCTTCTCGTGCCTGCCATCTCTCGGCCTGATGCAAAACAGGACATCACTTCACCCAGCAGGAAACATGTCCTAACTAATCAAGCGGATTGATTAAAAAGGCACGCTTCGCTGTTATTGATGATCAAACTGAAAATCTTTTCAAAATTCGCGAATTATTAAAGCAATTGTCGAAGTGTCTTAACAAATCATCCTTATTTCAAGCATGCAAACGAATTTAAAGCTAATATTTTTTGTATAATTGGCAATTTCATTAATGCAAATATTCAATTTAATTGTTAATAATCTGTAAATTGTATTAGAATGAATCACATATTAGCATCGCGGAAAGCAACAGCGGGGCCATAGCGGACGAATCGAGGGCACGAGTAGTCGTTTTCAGTATCGAGTTTTTCTGTGAACAAATTAACACAAGGCACTAACAGAGAAAAAGCTTGAGACAAAACTAATGCGAGAGCGATTACCTTAAAGCATTTATTTGATAATGGCGGCTTTGATGATGAAATTGATCATGAGTGGCTATCAAATTGAAATACGTTTCCGTCACCTAAGAGTCGCCCCATAAAAGCAACAAGGGCATGATAGAAAAATCAAAACACTAACTCATGGCTTGTGCTTCGCGCATGTAATAAATCCAAATTTCCACGCGTCAATAGGTTTCTAAATTTGTTTAAGAAAAAACCAGTAAATGTATTTCCTATGCTCACATCCATATGACGAGTTTAACACGAATTGATTACAGAAAGCTTCAGACATTGAATAGAAATCTCACAAATCTAATAATAACGCCCTTGCTGTAAATTAATCCTTCTCTTGTATTTTCATTTGACGATGGAATGAATTTAGGAGCATGAATATTTAATCTTGAGGAAATGGAAAAATGACACGTCGGTTAGCAGATAATGTGCATCTACTTCATTCCATAGCATAGGGAAGGTGGTCAACCTATTGTAGAGTGGCTGTAATCCAATATATGGTCACGGCGGAGCAGGAAAGCAAGAGTGGATATACTCCCCTGTTAGTCAACTGTCTCTCCTGACGACCGAGTATCGGATGCTGCAGTGTAGTGAATGTGGGTAAAACGATGCTGTCAGGTAATCGCATTACCTTGACTACACAGCGGGGACAGCATTGTGAACGTGTGTTTCACGGGATGGATTCTGTTTCTGTGACAAAAGTAGAATAATTAATTTCAGTCAAAATAGTATTTTATATCCATCTTTATTTATCATAAATGTGGCATGTATCTATATACAAGGTTTATTCAAGGCGTGCTTGCGTGGGAGGGTGGTACCCTGGAATTTCACCAACAATTGTCAGCAACATTTCTAAGGGGAGATAGCGGTCGTGGTTTTACATCTTTAAGCCCTTCCCCTCTTCTGGCTACGCTTCTGTCCATCAACGTAGCACTTAATATAATAGTAGTTATTTAGAAGTATAGATACAGGCACACACATTAGTATTTTTATATGAAAAAACACCAGATGGAATAGTTTTAATCTGTGCCAAAGAGTTGATATCAATAAATATGATTTGTAAACTAAGTGATTGTTTAATTAACGGAAATATTCCGATTTTGGTATATATATATATCAGTATATGTGATATCGATTTTAAAATTTAATTTGTTTGAATTATAAAAAGACCTTTAGATAAGCGTAGTTTATTATGGAAAAGTTTACGAGGTAAAGATATGAAATGTTTATTTTGTGTCTCTGTAATAATAAAAGTCAGATCGGAATATTTATGATGTGCAGTTCTTATGATATGAGATGTATATTTCTGTGTCGGTGTTGGTGATAACTTAACATGAAACATTTACGTTCAGTTTGATATATGTATAATTGTTTATGTTATAGATATACAACTCCTCATTTCTTTAAATTCCAATAGACTAAAATAACTACATTAATTATGGTGCCAATATAGAATTCAATATCTTCACTACTGAAATCAAATCTATTTTTCATATTTCTTGTGTCAGAAATATTATATTTAATCATGTGGCGTGATGATTAGGATAATAGACGAAAATAATGTCTTTATTATCAGTAGTACAACGTGCCAAAACCATGGAGTCTGTATGTGCGGTGTAGGCGGCTACACTAACGAGGATAGCTGATATTTAGTGTTGTATGCAGACGGATGTACATGCAGTGATGTCTCTCGTTTAATGAGTAGAGAGATGAGATATCGTCACAATGGAGACTCGCTTCTCTGTCTGACCTTCCTTCTGCATGTCGCTGATAAATACTTTAGTTTTATCACGGTGGAATGTGAACTAGTAGCATTAAGGTCCTGTTCCAGTGTTGTATGTCTGGATACATCAGTTTGCATTATTGAGAAGTTGTTTATGATACCTAGGATTATTAATTAACGCCCGTGTGTAGTGTTCTCCAGTTTGATGAGCTGAATAGTTCTGATAACTCAAAGCTTTGTCTCCAAGACTTAAAAGTACTGACTCATAAATATTTTCTATCTGAGATCATATCCCTTACTCGTTTAGTCTTAAATGACAGCAATTAATGTTTTTATAAGACTACTTAATATCGTATGAATGATAACTGTAATTAATACAAAATCTGTCAATACTCTCTTGAATTATTAACAGTGATAAAAAGATAACGGTTAATTTGAGATAATGAAAACATTAACCACGTCTCAAAACACGTTCTTGTCGAGACATTAATCTCAACATCAAATACTCTCCCATTCAAAGCACTGTTTACAGAGAACCTTGGCTGCCGTTTGAAGAAGTACAGAAAAACTGTCCACTTTTGAACACCTATCCAAACAAAGCAAATATGCTGAAATATTGCCTAAATGTGCCGCCCGTAATGTTATTATGCAATGTTAACGAGCTCTAAATTACATTAACTCTTTAAGGCAGCTATAACAGGAGTGAATTAGCCAGTAGTTTCCTGGTAACAGAACTCAATGAAGCGCCATGCAGATGAAAGCAGAATCGGTCACTACTTATAAATAATAGACTATGTGCAACAATACCATAATGCATAATGAATGGTCAGTCAATAGTGAAATCGCACATGACAGATTGCTGAAAAAGAAAATTAGCCTTGTCCCGTTGGCCATTACATTTGAATTACCACTCGTTTGGATTAGGGGGAGACAGACTGTCAGGGTCCCTGCTAAATTAGCAAATTGTTAGAAATTTCTAATTGATTAATTATCAAAGGGATTATAATGTGACGATAACTACCCGCCATGCTTGTTCAACTTCCCACGGGAAGATATTAAATATTTAACAGGTTTATTAGGAATTATCATAACCTGCATGTTCATGAATGATTTATTACATTTGTTCTTTTATTGTATATCAATGAATGTTGCATGTAATTAGTATTTGTATGTAAGTCGATTCATCTTCAATTTAACGTATGTGTAACAATATCATCACCGAGATGACATTTTCGTAAATTTTGTTTGTCATCAACTATGCACACGGTACGGTGTCTCCGAATATGACAAAAGGACAGAATGTTAAAATTTCAGGGTTCACTTTGGGTTAAGTAAGATTTAACATTGTAATAGCGGTGCGGTCCAGCTAATCAAGACAACGTTATCTTGCAACTTCGATTTGACTAGATCATGTTATGAAATCGAAAATATACAGTTTATATATGTTGATACTTTCCCGTTCTGCCTTTTGGGTTTGAAAAATGTGCCATCGTGAAGTCCACCTTAAATTTCTTCATTCCTAAACCTCTACAGCAAACAACAACATTCATGGTTATGCACACCTAATATTCTGTCTCCTACCCCAAGCGCACTTATATATAGTCGATCTACGAAACGCGTTAGTCTTAATATGTTATGAACTGTTTATTGACATATCAGTATCACTCCAAGTATAATGTATACATTCCATGCAGCATATACTTCAAAACCTTACGATTTTAATCGTACAGCTTGACGATTGAAGATCAAATACTTCGAAGCGTTCCTCGTAACTTAAGAAGAAGTAAGTTTATGAAGATAACGTCGTTTATATAATCCGGCATGCCACTTTTAAATGATCTTTAAAGACCTAAAACAAATTCACTGGAACTGTTCCTTGTTATAACTTCTAATCAATACCCTCCGGTGGTTGGCGGTGAATTTTCCAAATTAGATTAATAGATTTTGATTGAATTAAATGACAAATTCAAGTGATCATTTCGATTGAGTGTTTTGTTTTTTCTTTCGATTTTGTCATATCTTAAAACGTTGTTTGTATCTTACACCCCTTCGGCGGTTATATCCCTTCTTTTTTCAATTGGTTTTAACTCATAACTACCTTCTTATAGGTGTTTACCCCTTACACACCTTGCGAAGTTATTGCCTTTATTTTAGTTGAATGTTATATGCCATGAGCCCCATCCGCGTAGGTTGGTTATCTCATAACCTACTTGGTCGGTTATAAGATTGTAAACAATTGCAAACAATTGGACTTATAAAATTTGGATTTTTAATCAAACAAGGAAGTTAAGATTTATGAACAACGATAGTGGGATTCGAACCAGGGACCTCTATGTTGTCAAGCAGCGCTCGTACCTGTTGAGCTACCGTGGATCCATGCCAGTTGATGTAAATTTGTGTGTGTCATGTTTGGTTTTTTATTTTCCCCTATAAATATATTTTAATATTGCAATAAAATATTTTTTAATGTAAGGAAGTTTTTAGTTCTAAAACCTTTAGCAGGGGGTATTGTAAGTAGTCTAAAATAGTATTCTTATCAAGAAATATCAAACCCGCAAAATGGATCACGAAAACGTTTTTCAATTATTTGTATGTAAACCAATTTAGTTGAAACACCTTAATAAAATAGTTTTTATTGTAAGAAATCAAGCGTTATTTCTAAAACCCAAATATGGGGGTAATATAAGTATTTTTTCTTATCAAGAAATGATAAACTCGCGAATGATATCAGTAAAACGTTTTAAAATTAATTGTTTATAAAAAAATTAAGTTGAAACTATTGCAGGAGTCTTCCGCGGGAGTGTAAGTCAAATAATGACATGACATAACCAAAATATGTCCATATAAGAGTCAATTCATGAGTTTTAAAAAAGTATCCAAAGTCAATAAAATCAATTTCTTCATCTAGTTTACTTTAATTCTCCCATAAAATGTGACCTGTTTCATTAATAATAAATGTTATATATAATACATACACGTTTCCCACAAACGTTCTTAAAACTTTTGTAAAGTTTTTTTCGAGAACATATTTCTTATTCTTTTCATTTGAACTGATTTTAATTGTATCCTTTATTGTGCGGTAAATCTCCTCTGAATGGGTTAACTGGGGTTTAACAGACATATTCTTTCACTTTCTCTACCCACAGAGGCAGCTCAGTCATACCCGAGTTAGCCTCTGTTCTATTACGCCAAGATCCTGGGGTTCCGGCAGATTGCCCTAGCGGCAAAAAGTTGTAACTTGAGATATCTCCCTTATTTGCAGCCAATGAAAACACCTTTTAGATTTCCACGATTTGGGGAAATACTCAACGGTCGTATAGTGACAGGTTTATTTTTCATTAACTGTGTGAAAGGGAAAATATTTTAAAATCAGATATGGATAGGGTTTTTCATTAGAAACATACTGTTTTATAATTGTGTAAATTGTTATTTGTTTTATGATAATTTAAAAAAAATAATTTACGAAATAAAAACTACTGAGGAGGTAAAAAGCGATGTTTTGTAGAAGGAAGAGTTATCTCCCCTGGATGTAAAATTTCAACGATAGCTTTGCCGAACCACACGGGAATAGCCGAGCTTTTGCGAATGGCCACTTTTGAAATGGCGTCGCTGATTGCACAACTAACTTCTATTGCCTTCAATCCGATTTCTACCTTTCTATCCCATGTATAAGCCGTAATAGAACAGAGGCTAACTCGGGTATGACTGAGCTGCCTCTGTGAGGAGAGAATGATTCTTTCAGTGATAAACGGAGATATCAGCCGCGCGCATGACTACTATGACGATCGTTTGCCGACAAAGGGTTGATGGTGGGGAACAAACGTGTCCATGTACAACTGATTATGAACCCAAACCTAACTGCAAATAAACCGTTTTCTTTTTAAGAGTCCATGGACCTATCGATATTTAAGATCACAGTTAAATGTAAAATCATTGACGGCAAAGCAGTGATATTTCGCTATTCCCTTACTGATGGAAATCCAAACAAACAATGTTCCAAGGCAACAGAGGGTAAGAAGAGTACCACTTGAGTATTCTTAAATGGCTTTTCCCACGAACCTCGCTTCTGCATGTTTATCTAAAGTAAACACCGTTGCAAAAAATGATAAATGACCGATGCGACCAGACAATTGCAATGATCCGGAAAAGAGGAATTGAGTACCATAAGATTGTAATTGTCAATTTCATGCCCGGGTGAAAGGAGTGCATATGGACGTGTAATAAGCGGTATGCGGACGGAGCCCAGTTCAGTGATTATAGGCGGGAACCAGTTGATTATTGAAGTGTTACACGCGCGCTACTCGCCAGGGTTAGTATCGAAAAGATAAATGGAGGTGCTTTGCGGGTGCACTTGTATTAAGACGCAATGACGTCTGTTGAAGTTGTGATGACTTTATCTATACAGAGGACCTTTAAAAGTGTTTGTAATACTGACTTAGGCGACTGGACATTAATTTTCAGCTTCATAGTTTTTGTTTTGGGGAAGAAAATGAGGGCGTCAATAAGAACAAATGAAATGTTTACAAGTGAAATGTTTACGGATGGACAGATGGAAGGATGGAAGAACAGACGGCGGACACCGGACACCGGACGCCGGACGCCATGTCATGCCCTGCTATCTGAAAAGTCCATCGGGCTCTTCAGACCTTTAAACTTAATTGAATGGTTTGAGATATACGCCAAGTTTTAATTATTTGGTATGAATGATAGCGGTTTGCCGGTGGCTCAATAGTCAAATTATAAAAGTAGATTATACTGCTCATTTGATGCTTGCTTAAAACATCATGCAAATGCACGAATGATTCCGAATTTTATATGTACGATAACTTTTACTGTGATTACCTTTACCTTTTTTTTAATTTTCATGAAAATATTTCATGAAATTATAAACATTAAATGTGTATTAAAGTTTTACTTCACTATGATGACAAGTTACATACATGGTTTAATTGCATGTCTGAATATCATAAAATACCATTTATGTCGCACTAAATAAGACACCATAATAGGTATTTAATTACCATTTATTTTTCTATGTTAAGTCTTACAATGGAGCAATGATCCTTAAATTCCACAAGATGCTTAGCAACGACTTAAATTATTAAGTTATATTTCCCAATAACAACTACTGCTGTCGATTGTATTGACGAATATGAGCTTCCGATCACTGTACATAACAACAATACGATAAACACGATGTCTCCATTCTATGGACACCAGACTGACTGTTGTTTGATACATCCCTATCTGCTGATTACGATTTTACCACTTGTTAAAAAAAGAATGAATTATTGTTTTCATTTTTCAAAATATTCTACATTATTGTGTCAAATATGTATGATATGTTGAAAATAACGAATAATTCTATTAGATTGACCTTTTAGAGCTTTAAGTTTTATTCTCTCGTCGATCATACACTTTCAGATAAATAAGCTTTTCAAATATCATAATCTATGTTAATCAATATTCATAATGATGAAAGACAATGGCATCGTGTTCATTCCAGTTTTTAATACAAATCCAGAGGCTATTGTTTAAACTCATAAGAGGTAATTGGATTCCTGCTTTTTAAACCGCCCCTTATCATATGTACAATGTGCATTTTCAAACCATATGGCTGTGAGCACGTAGTGAAATTGTTATCAATTGGTACAATTCTGTTCACGTTTTCCATACGCGTTTCTTCAAAAAGTTCTTGAAAATACACACCCGCACTAATTCATAGATACACATTAGTTTGTACCTTAATTTAAAACTATTCAATCATTTAATTAACTATTTGCAATTTCACTTGTTTTCAAATATTGCTTGTTTTCACTCATTGTGTATATGCTTATCCTTCACCCTGATGTGTTTGAACAGTAATTAGACATATATCTGATGTACGCTATGTAATTGGAACTGAAGCTGCCGTCAGGAAGGCGGTAAGGTTCTCAAGTTCTTGTAAGTAACTGTTGATATCTTGTCCGAAAAATGTGTATCATTTAGAGAAAAAAACATACTCAAATACATTTTGTGAGCGTATAAATCGGAAACTGCCACGGTGTTATAATTGGAGAAGTTTTTACCTTGGTTTATCCGTTTGATGTTGGATATATGCTCCAATGCGGTGTTACTTTATTTGACTTTGGAATTGGCAGTTCCAGTAGTTTTGCTTTCCTCCAATTTGAAAGTGCTTGTATCGACAGCTGCTAAAGGCGATAGTTCTTTGCACATAATCTATTTAACAGCATAAACAAAGAGAACAAATACCTTGTATTTTCAAATTCATTAAAAGTTATGCTTAAAGAAATAAGTTGACTTCCAATTCTAGGTTAACTCGCGGCACAAGAGGTGCTCTTTCTTCTGACGCAGAAAACAGATTGATAAATGGAACATAATTCATTGTCTGGATTATCCAACTGTTATAGACCAACATGCAAATGAAGTTGCTAATGAAAGAGGTTATTTTATTTGAAAAACAATTGTATACTCTGAGTCAAGAGTATTTTACAATGAATAGTTTTTTAAATCAATTTTCGATTCTTAAAGCTCCATTATCATACTTGCATGCGGTTCGGGATGAAACTTAGCTATTGAGAATATAAATACATCACTCTGTAGAACGATCTTTCGTCGAAATTTTGATATCCCATTTACATTTTTCTATAAACAATACTTATTTCGACGCCAAGAGCACAGTACCCCCTGTAAAAAGGACACAGCATTTAACGAACCCGCTTTCGGTGACGTAATCATTATGCGTGCAGGATTTAACTACCGTAATTGCGTTCGATGGGTATCACAATTGGCAGCATCAAATACCTAATTCGGAGAAAAAGATAGTAGATAGTCGTCCGCGGCAGTGACGGTTTTCAAGCGTATATTTAGAAACCGGAAGTTGTGAGATGGCCACACTTGTTTCGCCTTGATGTCGGCCGCCGTTTCGGTAATTTTGGTAAATCTCCTATTTAATGAATTTTGGTCGGATTTTCTCAAGGTTGGTCACAATACAAGTAAAAAATACCAGAAAAACAGTAAAATTACCTTTTTAAATAATGAACTCTGATAAAAAGATCTTTAATCTTTAAAGTACTACTTGTTCTGCACATTCGACATGTAAGGTAAGGTTATATATCTTTTTCGAAGCTGATCTGTTTGTATAGGGTATTTTAAACGCATATCTTGATCACCAGCCATTTTCATATACCTTTTCATAAAGGTACCAGTTGCGAATATTAACCGCACACTCCATATCAGGACCACAGGATCCACAAACTAGTTTTCTTGTGTACAAGAACAGGCGTTTAATGACCAATAAAGTTCACCTCTGGGCTTTAAACGCAGAACCAAAAAAATCCTTTTACGTGGAGATTTGTTTAACAACAATGATTGTGTTTATCGTTTTACAAGATATGCCTTAAAGGCAATGTACTATGCTTCCAGAAATTAAATGATCTTATTAAAAAAAAGTAAATTTTACCAATTGCAAGAATTTTTCATCAGATATAGATGTCCTAAACGAACTTACAAAGGTTGGATGAACTACTAACGTTTCTAGTTTAAACGAATATTAAGAGATCAAATCTAGATGGCCGCATACATTTTTAACTTGACACCTTTTTCTGCGACTGCGCAAAAAAAACAGATAGAGTATATAGATTTTATAAGAAATAAGGGGGTTACAAATAATAGAATCTGACGTTCTCCCGTTCCAATAAATACATGAAAATGGAAAAATAGACCCTCATAATTGACAAAAATCAAAATGTTACGCTATCAAAATCAGTCACCATAAATCATTCTTATACCTTATTCAAAAAAGGCAAATACAACGTAAAGCGATAGAAGAGTTAATCAAAAGTAGGGATAGCAAACGTTAGATGGATGGAAGAAAAGACTGCAAGGGAGTTATCGTATTTCATCACAGCTGTATTTTCAATACCGGCTTGTGACTGATGTGATTTGAAAAATTCGTATTATATCCATTCACTCCTCACAGAGGCAAAAGTCATGAAATGATGATCGAGCCTCTGTTCTTATTCGACGAGTTTGTGGTGGAGGGAAGGGAGATGCCTGAGGCAATCTAAGTTAGTTGTGCAATCAGCGACACTGTTCTAAAATCATCATCTTGGCTATAGTACTGAATCATGGCAAAGGCATGTGACATGAACCACCATTGCCATGCAAGGAGCTTTGTCATTTTCTGAATATTTCTCTCTTGATGATGGAGTGATTAAATAACTGTAGATTTTAAGTTAAATCCTATTTCGTTTATTAGATGTTGGAATTTCATTTTCTGTGCATTTGCAAATATTCGATTCCAGTTGAAGTGATTTATTCACATGCATATATCAAACCTTACGATTCAGACAAAATTCTTTCAGTAAGAAATTGTCTTCTGCTTGTTATCTTGTAAGTCTGAATTTGCAAATCCAATATGTGGAAACAAGTGAAAATGCAGTATGTGGGAAATCAGACAAAGTTATTCAATCGCTGAATATTATGAATTAGACATGTCTGATCAACCGCTGGCACCAGTCGTTCACGAAAAGATCTGAGAGAGACGTTAGAGAGATATAAAGTAGAGGCAGCTTCCATCTGCTGTAGGTTCATGCTGTTTAATGCTTCCAGACTGTCCCTATCATGTAACAAAGAGGAACTTTTCCTGCCAAGATCTGTTAAGTGGTTAAATGCCTACTTGAAGCCGTCAAATTCAACTGAGTGTGTTTGTTTGAGAGAAAATGTCTAACACAGATTAAGAGTTAAAAGCAGGTGTAGGAACGTGCTTGGACAAATCGGGAGTTCCTCTGATCCAGACACCTCTCCTGATTGTCCAGCATGTGGTCATCACCTGGTCACTTTCACCTGTAGAGAACCGCGTCGAGACAGATCAAATGCCCTGGTGTATGGTTGAAATGCTTTGTTGGTATATGAAGGGCAATGCTAGAGGCATTTCCGAATCACTTCCAGTCAAAGTATCTACTAGGGCCGCGTGATTTACTCACATGGGTAACAGCTACCTGATTGTAAATAGCTTCCCCTGCCAATTCACTTACATTCCGGTAGTCTACGAGCTACCGGTCTTAAAGGGGCTGCTGTAAAGCGTTATGGGAGCGTTATCGTTCAGCTTGTTTATGACTTCTGTTAAGGTGACAAATGTTACTAGTTCATTGGAGGAGAGCGGAAATCGGAGTCTTCTAATGACAGAGAAATCAATAGAGCAATGTCGATAGTTGATATGACCAGCGCACAACATAATCGACTTGTAACGTCCCCATAGAGAGTTGGAACATCCTTATCCGTATATTTTGGCTCTTGGCATTATATCCTCTTATATTAGTGTAACCAGCAACTCAATCGGGATTATCAACTATCATTTATTTGCAGCGAAAAGTGAGAATTATAGAGATAGTGTCAAATTAAATCAATTACAAAGTTGCCAACCTTTACAAGAAAGTGTCTGTCAAGAATTGTTCTCATATGGCACAAATAGATAATATAATACCGTTAACATTTCAAATATTTAAGAGTATATTACAATGAACATTCTTGTCCTGAAGCGATTTAATCTAATTTCAATGTTTGTCTTTAAACACGTTATAAGGTTTCTGACAGTTTTAATTAGCTTTGGAATCATTATTCAACGATCAGAAAAGCGAGTTAGTTTGCGGCGCAGACAAGAAAAGTTTGGTGTGAGCCCATTGGGAATTGGGCAGAGCACAGCTGTTACAGAAGGCCCATGTTTGTTCCACAATACACCGTGCAAAAACAATAGCCCACTCTCCAGGAATCAATGTCTTGTCTTGACGAATCACTTCCACAGGAACGTTTAGGTAAAGCTCTACAAACAAGATGGTGTTTGCCCTTGTTACGTTCGCTCTAATCGAGTTAAGGTTAACACAAGTCTCAATATGCGTGAAATTCTATATAAATAGCTAAACCTTTTTTCCATAGGTATACATTGCCATTCAAAAATAAAATAGTTATTTTTTATTTGTTTTATAATTTTTTTTATTGGTTCCAAAGATAAGACATATAAACATACATAGAGTTGTCATGGCATAACAATAGATTGAAGGGTAGAAGGTTACAGTTGTGATAATAGTTACACAAATAGTTATATAAACATGACATCGGATATTTCATGGATACAAGTAAGAGTTCTATTGGTCAATAAGTACTAGTAGGAGAGGGTTCCATTTGCGGTTGAAATGATCTAAAACATTTTTCTTTTTGGAAATAAAGTTTTCAACAAAAAATATTTCTTTCAGAGTTTTTATATATATGTGAAGATTGGGAAGTTTATTTTTTATACTGCATAAATAAATATGCCTCTTTGCAGAGATGATGATATGGTTCAGTAGTCTATTTTGATATAAGGTACCAAACCAGACCATGTATTTTCAAAAAAAGTTGGATGTGGATATATAAAATTATTAAGCCAAATTTGCAAGTTATTCCAAAACGTTTGGGTCACCTGACATTCCCAGTACACATGACATAGATTTTCATCTTTATCCTTACAAAAACAACACAAACTGTTATCAACATTTTTCATTTTGAGCAATAGTAAAATAGATATTAGTCGAACGCCTTTGTCATTGTGTCGAACATTTGAATCGATTAATAAGACATCTACTGAGTAAACTGCTGTCTTACATCGAGTACCTTCAGTAGTTACACATCATAAGAATAATGAGGACGATATCATGTATCAAATTCTTACGTTTTAGAACATTGAAGTTGATATTCATGAACCCATTTTGTGAGAAATTTAAAAAGATATGTCGTGATTTTATTCATATATGTTGTAAGTTTCAACTTTTGGATTATTTGAAGATTGTTTAAAGGTCTTTTTTAAATATGATTTGTATTTTTTGTGTAACTTGATTGTTAGAAGTGTAACATGTAACAAACATTTATTGTCTTTATTACACAAAACACATATCTGGTCAACAATTGTCTGCAAGTCCACCAAGTAAGTGCTAATGCGTGTGCTGGTCGTCTGAAAGGTCCAAGTCCTTCGATTTGTCACATTAGGCAGCAGATAGCCTACTTTTATCCGCTGTAATCAAACCAAATGCACTCATTTATTATACAATAGAAACACTGTCAGACGACCGACACGGCACAAACTAAAGAAAACACTCCTTTGATTGGTTTATTTTTGTAGCACTACCATCAGTGGATGTTGTGACGATGTTGGGAGGTGTGATGGAGACAGTTAAGCGTCATTTCCGGTCAACTGACCCGGTTCCACTGCCTCGGGCAGTCCAATAGGGTCCACATGGTCACGTTGTTCTGATAACTAATCCAATGAGCTGTCGACGGAACAAGAAAACATGTGCTCTGATGCCCAGACCAAAGATCAAAGTCATATTGGTGCTTTTTTCAAATACTTTGTATCATTGTTGGATCATTATAATCTTCTTTTCTATAAGAAAAGATCGAAACAACGGAAACATGATTATGGGTATCCTTATTAGCATGTTTACAATTCATCGTTAGAGAAGTCAAATAGCAATGAAATCGTTTACTTAAACCTCAAAATCAGATCAGCAAAACACCTGAATTACCTGAATTACAATATTCAAAAACTTGTGTTTTAGTGTCCTTATTTTGAACTATTCTAAATTTAATGCTAAATTGAAGCTAGTGTAGTCGTATGAATTATGTTGTCATGAATTCACCCAAAAGGGAAGGCCCTCAAGTCCGTCATAGGTAGCAACAATAATAATACATATTGCAAAACATTTCATTTTAACACATAAAGGATCAGACGGCACGAAACATAATCACAGCTTAGAAGTTGGGCCAAACATTCTGTGAAGTTGTTTTAACTCGAAAACCATGCTATGGATTACCCCAAGTCGATATGAAATCGAGGGTCGGTAACATGATAAGTGAATGTCTGTTGTACCTTTCCTATAACAGTTTATCACAGCCATTTCCCGGTACTGTGTAGTGAAAGGTGTCACTCATGAATAACCAACAAGATCCACAAGAGACTAGTATAGTCATGGAAGTGATACTTGAGCGTCTACCGCCAACTGTTGTCAAACACCGTTTGACAGGTGTCACATGTCTTTCTATGACGTGATAAACATTCAGAGAAATGGTGACGAGAACAAAAGGGAAATCGCGATTGAAATATTAGTATCCGTTTGAAGTGACACTACAAAATTATCTTATTGAAGATGAAAATTGCCAATTTTTAAAAAACATTTTAATACTAAACAAGAACGTTTGTAATCGGTATTACCATGCTTTCTGACATTGGTTATCTCTATCAAATCAAACATATGATTATTGTCTGTCCTTACTAAGGCTAAGTCCGCAGCTTAACAGTTTTTATGTTAAAAGGAAAATGGGTGTAAACGTGAATTTGCGGGGGTAAAGATATCTGAACTTAATGAACAATACTCTTGATTCTGCAAGAAACGTGTTGCACATCGTGATGTTGTTAATTGATAGTGTTAAACTAGGGTCTTTCATTTCAAATGTAGCTAGAAATGGATTGTCATTTCAATTTTGGTTAAAGGTGGCTGGATGTGACTTAGCTTTATAAATGTGGCAGAATGTACCGTTACATTGGTATACTGAATATTGAATGCAGTCATATAATTTATTGCAAAAATATACTTAAATACATGTATCAAGTATAAAGGTAGATGTTAGTATCATTACTGATGACTGGAAAACAGTAATCAACAGATTCTGAATTTGAATAGTTAACGTTGACATGATTTATTTTAGTAAACTACTGAAAATATACAATAGAAGTGAAACATCCACTTAAGGAGCTCAATCAGTAAACTTGTTACAATTCAAAAGCAATTCTCTCATTTGGAAACTAATGTCTTTCTCAAAGCGTAAAGTCTTTCTTTACAGCAAATGTCAATTATTGAAGGGATTGGCTACTTAGTAGAACCATTGTCCAAGCTAACAACATGGTCAGTTTAAGACGGCCGGACGGTACCATGGGACTAAGGAGACGTTACCACAGGTCAACTATTCCTGTTTAGATACAAAAAGGGCTGTCTTGGCCATTTGACTTATTACCTCCGAGTCTGTAAATAGTTTGGAGTAAACATTCTGCCCTTGACTTTGATTTTCTTATCAAGTTACAGCCTGATAATTCAGTTTTACAAATTCAACCAATTTAGCAAGCAACACGAACAAACAACATGGGTAGGTTTCCATATGTGTGAGTACACGGCGTGATTTGATTTGCAGCCCGGCAGATTGAGACTGGTCTGTAGATCGACATGGACTCACGATCTCTGCTCTAGATGAACACTTGCTAGGAGTACAGCGACGCGCTGCTGTGTATTAGACCAACCTCTTTAGGGAAATTCAAAGTAAACTGACTCAGAAATTACATGACTCGACATGGCCACTGTGTTTAAAGCTTCTTTAATTACGCTCAGTTTGGCTGACTGCCACTTCATTACTTGTCAAGAAGTCTGAGTTAACGTTAAAACGTATTTGACGTATTGCATGTTTAAGAGGATACGACGTCCCTAACAGGTTAAACGTTTACCACACACACGTCAACGTTGTAAACGATTTAAACTCAGAAGATGCGAATATGTGTAATCAATCTTTTTCATGCATAGCGTACGGGTGGATGCTGGGTCCTGCATACATGCATAATACTCAACTCAATTCCAGCAACAATGGTCATGGTTTTAGTACATGGGGGTATGGGTAAACGTGCTTGTCTAAGACTCATCTGGAATTTGAGGATTGTTTCTCGGAGAGTCTTCGTTGTATAAGCAGATGCATGTAACGGTTTATGGTATGTTAAACTCATAGAAATTATCGTATAAGAAAATTGAGAAGAAATCCTGCTGTTTCTCCAAGGAAAGCGTTAGTACACTGTATATTAATCTGCATCAACGAAAACACAGTCACTGTGGTTCCATAAGAGATGTTTTATATATCAAGGAGAATAGCTATTGACATTGAGGACTGGAATTATTATATTTACCAGATTATTTACACACATTCAAGGGTACCATCGATTATATGTATCAGAAGGTATCATAGGATGTCTGTAGTGCTTTGAGCATATCTACGGAACTAGAAAAAGCCAACTATAAATACATTAAAAAGTAAAATGATATATTAAAAAATATGTTTTTAAAATACAAAATAAATACTCCGTATCATTGTCATTATAAAGTATTTGTTACAAAGGTTGTAACCCGAATGAGAACAAGGGTTACATATGCATACGTCATGGTTTCACGGTAACTAGATGACGTAAAATCACTCTCATGTTGACGTCCACAGGGCATTGTGCAAAACCTACTGCAAAGGTGTAATCACCTGAAGAACATTGTCCTATATGAAAACACCATGTCATACTCTCGCCTTGTCTTTATTCAAAACTGAAATAAACATGCTCTTTGTAGACGATGTAAGTTCAAGCTGTTGGAAATAGGCTATAAGTAGACAGGTACGTTGATTGTACATCAGCTTCTGAACACGAATGAGGTAACTGCTTGATTCACATCATGTAAATATCACAAATTTGTACTTTACAGATAGAAATATAATCCATGTCATTATAAATTTATACCGGTAAAAGTTGTTATTGACCGTAATGGTATTCAGTATATTACTTTTATCCTGTTGTCAACAATATACAGAAAATGGGAAAACTCCTACCGGTTAAATTGCAGAGAGTTTCAATATTTCTTCATCTCTTATCCCTGGTTTCTGTACCTCAAATAACGTCTGTACCTTTCTGATAAATAAAACTTAATTTCATGTTGATTTTGGCTGACCATAAGGTTTATCACCCTCTTGCAAAAACTCTAGTGAAACGATCAACATATTTTCAATCTTGAACAAATACAATGGTATTTAATCTTATTTAACCTTTTTACTAAGTACAACGTATGACAATAGTGTTCTTATATGACCATGACCAAATTAAATAAACTCACAGAAGACCTTTCAAACGTTCTGTCCTGGAACGTACTGTGATTACTAGATATATTGCATATATCTTACATGTTTCCGTTCCATTTCAATTATTTTATGGAATTCTTTCGATTTTA
The DNA here is from genome assembly GCA_916613615.1 of Steromphala cineraria. Classification (NCBI taxonomy): domain Eukaryota; kingdom Metazoa; phylum Mollusca; class Gastropoda; order Trochida; family Trochidae; genus Steromphala; species Steromphala cineraria. The sequence goes on along the minus strand of OU744720.1, from coordinate 15,294,866 downwards.
GAATAGATTTTTTGTCTATATAGAAAATCAAGATATGGTTTCGTCATTTAATTTTGAAAAGAATCGTGATATAATGTCCTCAGCAACATATAAACTAGTGTCAAAAAGAAAGTCTTCCATGTTTTAAAATCGATTAGAACAAAATGTTACTACCGGGATATGGTACCTTTCATTGTGCGTCTATTCAACACATATGGAGTGCATAAAGCGCGATAAAAATGATTTTGAAACAAAATATTAGGCATTTTAGTTTAAAATTGTTACAAAACGTTGTCAATAAAATACATAATTCGTGTTTGCGTCACTGCTCTAGGATGTTATTAAACTATCAAAGTGTTAAGATTCATTGCTATCTCGCCTAGTTTTGGACCAATCAAATCGACTGAGAATTCATCTCAATCATGAAAAGATAATGAATATAAATTTAAGTATGTTGACTTCTTGTGAAAAAGTGTATCAATGTTATAAGTCGTATTTTTACCCGCAGAGATTGGGTTGGTAGTGTCTCGTTAAGACACTTCTAAAGTTGTAAAGACGACAATAACTAATACACCCAGAACAGATTTAATCAAACGATGAAATGACTGGCTGGTCAGGGGAAAGTATCAGAGAGATGGTCATCTAACCCCGTTCACCCACCCTTAACACTGTCATCTGGTTTGACCTCTAGACGTGACCCGGAGGGATTGACTGATTAAAGTCGTGATCTAAGGTCTACGAAATGAACTCCATTAATTACACATCAAAACGATTAATTAGAAAAGAACCTTTGATAATGAATTAATTTACGTCAAATCAAACCGCAGATAGATGTTGGAGGTACGACAATAAGACTCTGACGTTCAAAGACTGAATTGTAAGAGTAAATATTCAGGAGTTAATACATCCCTCTAGCACCTCTTCCCTACTGAATAAAAACGATCAACAGTGCCATCAATATCACTGTACAGCGATATTATCCGTGTGATGTTTTGTAAGAAGCTATTAAAGGGCGACTGAAGTTTGCCAAGCTATTAATTTGACCTCAATCTCTGCTGCGATGGAGGACATCTTCCCCTGCAATATGTCCATCAATTGCCCCAATAGTCTCTCGTCTAACATCATACATCGCCCATTCAGTTTGATCTGCCACTATCGCCAGACCATTTCTACAAATTTGATAAATCGGACATCGATAAATTCAGATGTCATAATTCATTAGAGTCAATATGGGCCCTTGGCATGCTGTGTTGACGGTATGATCGTGGAGCACGGGTCAGCGCAACATTGCAACTGGCACAACGGTTAGATGTGTAAAAAACTGGCGTATTTGTTTACTAAAGAATATAATATTGTAGCAATAGACAGATTAGAATATCACCACAAATGATATGCTGTAGGTGACTTTTCTTGTATTGCGAAACCTTCATGTGAGAATTCACAAATTAAAAAACTGCTCAGTTTCTTGCATTCTTATTTTTGTAATATTGTATATTTTTGTTTTTATAGGTTTTGTAACAATATGGAATAAAGCAAGCAGCTGACAGCTATTTGCAAACAAATCAGATTCAATCAATATTTTTTTCAATCATAATACACCTTCAAGATCTTTTCTTTTGCTGCTCAAATAGTCAAGCCAATAGAAAAAGGAAAGAAAATATAGTTTCAATATACGAAGCTAAAGCTACGTTTTCATTCTCGAAGCTTCAACACTCCATTTCGTTCTACAAATCGATCTTCATGTACTTCGATATTTATCATTGATGAATTTTTATCAGTATTGAGCCGAAACAGGACAAAAAGTGACCCAGTAATTTATAAATATTTTCCGATGACATTTGTTTAATTCTCTTTATCAACATTGATCTTTGAAAAAATATATTTGAACATAATGCAATATTGCGAAATCGGCCAAATATTAGTTCTACATTTCTTTGAAATCTGTAAGGGGTCATTTTTAAAGCTTGCGTTTCTTTTGTGGTTTATTCTGTAAATCAACTCAAGTGTAATATACCTTTTTTGATGTTATTCTTTATGTAAAATTAAGGTAATCTTCATCTACATCATCTGCAATATTTATTTACATTAATAAAGGATCTTAATCAGGCACTGCTCTGACAGTATGAAACGTGGGCAATATGGAAAGGATAAAGAACTGTTCTTGTAAGTGTTAGCTACATATCGAACTTTATTTATTTTTCACGCTGCAAGACTTCTTGGTTTATACGAATTATGAGTAGAATTATAATAATCATTTAATAACATTGATCTCAATAACAAGTTATTTCGTGATCGCCTTGTTCAGCTTAAGGATACATTGCACGATGATGATTTCACAGAAGGGTATTTTTTAGATGTAGATCATCGGCTGTAATTGTATTCATTAAAAAGCTCGTAACATTGCGTCATGATTCCTGTAAATGACATTTTTACATCATTTGCAATTGTGAACCATCTCCAGTAACTAACCATCGAATGTTTAGCTACATGTATGATTGTTGAGAGAAAAGAACTTGCCTTTGTCATATTTCAATACATTTATGTCTCTGGGCTATTTGATGACACATTATTAAGACAAACTAATGTGAGTCTTGACTATATATCGCAAGTGAAATGAGAAATGTAAGGATATCATATCTCTGTGCCAGAGGCTTTAATAAGAGGAGAAATAATTATCTCTAAAATGAAACTTGAATAGAACAGACTCACCCTAAAGCAATAACATCAATTTAATATGATTACTACAAGAGCTATGTGTAAAGTTAGTATGTAAGATTTTTCTATTAGGAGTTTCACATCGAAATAAATCTGAAAGTTTAAATGCCATAGTCTAACACACTATCGTTATGTGATGAAATATTGCGGCATATGGTTTGCAATGTTCTTTGTTAAAATGATTATTCAAATCGTTCCCCTCAAAAAGTGTATCAGCAAAATGTATGACTAAATGGTTAATAGTTGTTATAACTACATGTATGAGTCTTTATTTGTATAGTATAGTATAGTATAGTATAGTATAGTATAGTATAGTATAGCATATCACAGTAAAGTACTGTAAAGTATAGTATAGTATAGTATAGTATAGTATAGTATAGTATAGTATAGTATAGTATAGTATAGTATAGTATAGTATAGTATAGTATAGTATAGTATAGTATGTGTAGGATAAAACATGACCCGCGGGCATTATTGAAAAAGTATGCCCGACGCCCGCAGAAATCTTGGAAATCAAAATTGAATGTATTGCAAACTTGTTATAAACGTCCTAGTAACTGCTTGAACGTATTAGCAGCTACTTGAATTTACCTGCCACACTACACAAGCGTTCTCCCTGCGTTCCCATTAGGTTCTAAACTACAGCAAAGCGCGAGACGAGCGTGGAGGGATCACCTTAAACGTGCATATGTCTAAATGGAAGCTCACAATGACGCACTGGGAATTCAAAGAAGGACTTTGAGCTTCGTACCTATGCGGGTTTTGAAAACAAACGGTCAAAGAAATCATAGTTGTGAAAAAAAATAACCATTTAGTATAAGGGATGGTGGCCAGAGTTTGGCAAGTATTTTTCAACATGTATTGTCAAATGAAAGTAGAGACCAGGCAGGGTAAATGGCGTGTGTCATAAGGTCAATATCACTAAGCAGTCAATATGTTGAACGACATAGCATGTTACATAAGTAACCAAGCAAGACAGTCGTATCCCAGATTGGCGTGGTCATCCGATGTCTTCAATACCAAGGACAATCAAGTGTCATTCAATGCTGCTGAAACCAATTCAAAAACCTTCTTAATGTACCCTGAAACACATTTGATATTGTTGCAATCCTTAGTTGTACTTACAATTCTCGAACTGGTTCATGACATTGACTAGACGTTTATGATGCTAAAATTATATCTTATTTAATTATAACTATTAAAATGTTTCCAGGTACCCTGTTAGAAGTTTTGTTCGTTTTACATTTGTCTTGCCAAATGAAGTTTATCGCTAATCGAAAACGGTCTTTACTGCTGATACATATTTATGACCTTATTGATCTTTAGCAAGGGTACCAGGTATGCAATTTAACTTGAAGTATTTTTACAAAAAGTCAGTTCATTTTCTTTAAACTATAAATTTCTCTCAGATCATGAATACAAGATATAAGTATGATTGGTGCTCAGAAATATCCGTATTTTCTCTTGTTTTTTAAAACACAACCTGTCTCTTCACAAGAAGATTAGCGTGATAGAAGTCCAACAACCATGGATGTTTCTGCTTGATATTTTATTAACTGTCAACAACTGACTAAAAAAACTTACAATTGACGTCAATGGACTTTGTACGGAATCAACTCATTTACAGGTACATGATAACATTGCAAGCTATCTAAAGTATTAATTTAAAAAGACAATCTTTTATTCACTTCGCATGGATACAATAGTACAATCACAGAAGGCTTAGAAACATATACACATGCGTGACAAATCATTATTCCAATCAAATGTTGGGAGAAGTTAATTCAACACCTTCATTGAGAAATAGGAATGACAGGAATAAGTTGAGCCTCTCAATTACTTTTCACTTTTGTCTTTTGTCTTGTGTTTGTATTTCGAAGGTTTCATTATGGAATCTATTCACAAAGGAAATGCATTCTTCCCAGAACAGTGTGACAACTGGACATTCAATATAAACACGATATATATTCATTAAAACCATATGAAGGACATAAATCGTTATCAACTAGTTTGATTTCAAATGATTCCCTTTAAGTATATATTTTTTTCTAGAATAAACTTATATTGGAATTCGAGAAACTGTGTAGCTTTGGTATATTGCCTGTGTCTAAACAATGTGCAGTTCCAATATTTAACGTAATAATTGATTTAATTTCCCATTTTTTCAGACTTTATGAAGTTTGCGAAACTTGATTACCTTTAAAAAGTCGTGATCATTTTTAAGTTTAGGTAAAATCGTTCCAGGGAAACAGCTTGGTATATGTATGATGTTATAAAATATGTAATTAACTAAATTGATAAAAATATTTACTCAAATTGTTACAAAACTCCATTAACACTGACTTTAGGAAATTGAAATATTTTCCATTTGTACAAGATTATTTGTTATTGTAATCACAGTAAATTGTGCAGAATACTTTCACTACAATGCATATAACGCACGTAAAATATGGGTTACATTTAACAAACATCAAACCTAATATTGACATACAAAGAACATTTTTCAACATAAATAAGGGTTGAATTAAATCAAGGATTATGTTACGGGAACGCGAAATCGATGCTCAGGTATTTTTCCAAAACCAAGTTTCGACAACAGAAAAAGTTCTCAACATGACCGGTAGCGATATTTAGATGGCAGTCTTCCATATTGAAGCAATGTGATAGCGCGTCTTCAATTAAGGAATCCTTCTTTCCCAATAAATATATATTTGGTCTTATTAACAAGGTGCCATGAGGAAACCATAACTTGGACAATTTGGCTTGAAACTGCAATGCAGTATTACTGAACGTTATAATAAGTTGCAAATACATAACTATTAGTGAATAAAGCCAGTCACCACAATGATATATAAAGTCTACCCGCACAAGTATATCAATAATTAAGCCGAGTGATTCATGCGGGATACTTAACATTATTTACCTCGGTACTCATGTGTCTTGGAATAATTTAAGTTAATGCTTATAAATATCAAAAATATCCATCGATAGTAGCAATTGATAACATAGGATCCTGTTTCCGGCTATTTCATTTAATAAACCCTGACATTTTGGTTGAGACTTACGTTGAATATAACTTTAATAAGAATTTGCTTTAATCATAAATCATTTTACTATCATAGTTTCGATAACGCTTCCCTTTAAAGGTACAGAAACAGCTCAATGTATATAGTAGGTTCTACATAGGTTTCGCTAGCGCGATTGTAGATGCTGAATCCTATTAGAGACAATGTAGACATCAGATTAAAACTTATATGGCGCTTCATGTAGAAAATTTAAAGTACGCTTCCTGTTAGTAGGAAATACGTTGATAGAGTTGTAACTGGTTGAAGATTATATGGCAGAATCTGATTCTAATCTTATATACCGATTAAATTATTTAGATAAAACAAACTAAATGATATTGTCTATCATATCGATGTTTTATAAACTTTTTGGACAATTTTCCATCATCATTATCATATATATACGTGTATATGTTACAGTAAATCCGTGTAATCAGTAAATACATGTATTTACTGAAACGTTCAGTAAATACATGTAATTACTGTTTCACTCAGTAAATACATGTATTTACTAAAACTTCTAGGAAATACACGTATTTACTGAATTTAAGAGCATATTGTTTCAAACATTTACTGATCAGGTTTAGTAAATTTGTGAAATCAAGAATAAATGCAAAAATGTTGTGCTTGAACCTTGATGGGTGAGTTATGAAGCTTACTTGACCGAATAGAACATCAGCTGACCAATCAAAGCTTCACACCAAGGCTTTGTTTCTTGATTGGTGAGTTATGAAATGAGCTTGAGTGAACAATCAAGCTGAATAATCAAAACTTCAAGCTAACTCAGGTTTCAGAATACTTTGCATGTTTGCATATTGAATTTCGCCACCAGACAATAATGACTTCCGATTTTGAAGATACATTTAAGAAGGAATTGTATAAAAGGCACAATGAAGGAAAATGTCTTTTGATTCCCAAGGACGAATATTACCAGTTGTTGAATAAAGTGAAGATTGCAGCAGCAGAAAGTGGGAAAAAGTCGCGATCTGACTACTATTTGTTGACAAAGTAAGTTTATTTTCAATGCTCCTCGTTTCATGAAATTTTTGTTTTGTTTTTGTTTGTGAATTGGATGATATTTACTCGTTTGAAGCTACTTGGAAATGGTCACAATTCAAGTTATCATGTTTTTGTACTCAATTTAAGATTAAAATTTATGATATAATGTATGAAATTATTTGTTTATGGAAAACATATTTAATTTAGACCATATTATAATCAAACTTAATTAATTCCAGGTATGAAGTTTTGCAATGTGGAGATGTTGAGAAGTTGATAAGAAAGAAGACAGAATCATCGGACACGCCAATTTACTTTGCAACAATTGAGGAAACTTATGACATCGTAAAACGGGCTCATGTTGCAACTGGACATGGAGGACGTGACCGAATGCTGAAAGAACTACAGAAGAAATATGCTAATATCAGCATCAAAACAATTGAATTGTACAAATCTTATTGTGTTGAGTGTCAACAGAAACGTAAGAGAGCAATGACAAAAGGTGTTGTTGTCCGTCCTATTCTCAGCAAGGAATTTTCTTCACGAGGACAAGTTGACTTAATTGATATGCAAGCAATGGCAACATCCTCATACAAATGGATAATGGTGTACCAGGATCACTTAACTAAGTTTTGCATATTGAGAGCACTGTCATCAAAGCGAGCGACGGAGGTTGCTAACAATCTGATGGACATATTTTTGATGTTTGGTGCTCCAATAATCTTGCAAAGTGACAATGGTTCAGAATTCACGTCCCATGTCATTACAGAATTGAAGCTTTTGTGGCCAACTGTCAATCTTGTTCATGGAAAACCTCGACATCCACAAAGTCAAGGCTCTGTCGAAAGAGCTAATGGAGATATAAAGGATATGCTTGTATCGTGGATGTCCGAGAACAAATCACAAGAATGGAACATTGGTATAAAATTTGTACAGTTCCAAAAAAATTCTTCTTATCATTCTGGAATCAAGTGCTCCCCATATTCAGCAATGTTTGGATGTGATGCCAAAGTCGGCTTGACATCATCATCACTTCCACATGAAGTTATTCAGAGACTTGAGTCTGAAAGTGACCTGAACTCAGTACTCAATGCTAGAAACAGTTCTGATGCCAACAGTAACACTGATAGTCACAACAGCCTTAACTGTTGCAACAAATAAGGTCTATCCACCAACCAGACATGTTTCTGTCATTAAATGTAATTGTTTGAATTCTCCTGTGTTTGTTTTTATGTTAAGTAAATACGTGTAATTACTGGCCTCTAATTTCAGTAAATACGTGTATTTCCTGGAAATTTTAGTAAATACATGTATTTACTGAGTGAAACAGTAATTACATGTATTTACTGAAAGTTTCAGTAAATACATGTATTTACTGATTTCACAGATTTACTGTAACATATATATCACAATACATATAACGGACTGAGAGGTTGTTTAAGATTACACTTCGAAATATTCTGACGTTTGATTTGGCTTTGATACATTCAAATCTTATTTTGTTAAAATAAATTCCGAATATCACACACAGACAGACAGACAGACATGTTTATTCAGTATATAAGGCTCAGTGGCCCAAAGTACAGTTTAGTTTTCAGTTATCGCACTTTAACGATTTGACATAAGGTTTCATATTGTACTTAATTGTTTCACGTAAGTTGAAACATCATAAATAACTTCAGGATTAGTTGAATTAAGCAGATTGTAAACTTTTGTGAGTTGACATGAACACATTCCAAAAATTTACTTCTACATGAAGAGAAGGTTTCACAAACTTAAAAAAATGAGCTTCATCCTCTGTTTCGCCTGTGTATGAACATGTTAAGTCGCTCAAAGTATGATGATCCTTTCTGAAGGATTGAATCTTAAGAGAATGAATAGAAGTTCAAAATTTACATAAACTACTTTAAAGAGACATATTAATCTATAAAGACCATGGATTTAGGATATTTTACAATCGGTAGTTTTTTTCCCAAAAAATCGAACAACATTAATACAAATATGTGCAGAAGCCCTTCCCCTCTAAAGGGTTTGAATGCAGCCTTCCTACATGTATATGCAGCCAAATCCTAGTCAATAACGGACCAATCATATCGTCGTGTTTACACGATTAGATGGTTGTGATCATATATAATAAACCGGACACTGCAGTCCATGCTATTCGCTCGGACCGTGACGTATAGAAAACCTTTGTTTGATTGAGTTCGAATCCCGAGTCAATGTTTTTATTTTTTTAATCTTAATCCTCGAATCTTATTTTCTATATTCTTTAAATCATCTTGTATCTTTCATTATATGTACTCATATCTAACAGGTTGAATGTTCTGATGTTTGTTTTGTCTGGCCCTTGATAGATGTTGACTCTTCAATGCTTCATCGATCCGACCATCCATTATGTGCTAGAGAGTATAACCTTGAAGAAATATGATTTTATACAATGAAGAATTTTCAACGAGACAGTGCTGGTAACAATCCCATAGTCTCCTTCCGAGTGTACTTATCGAGCCAGGGAACAGGCACCCCGATTCCACACAGGCTTCAAATACACACAAATCACTCTTCTGGAGTCTATTGAGACTCACCAGTCAGCCAGAGAGTTGTGTTCCGGTATCAGTGCAAGGCATTCTGGAATTACGTACAGGCGACAGATTGCACCTCTCTGCATGGAGAGGGTTATTTTAGGGTTTGGATCAGTCTAACTCGGTCAATATAATGTCAGAGAGCCGTTCTCTATCCCCAGCTTTAGTCAATATCCTCACTGCAGGTTAGAGGAAATGTAACCCAGAGTGGATGTTTATCGCTAATAAAGTCTTGTAATTGCGTCAAAATTGACACGCGCACATTGGAGGTCCTACAATCGACCATCTTCCTCTTCCTCAGTAACAGCCCGAGGGGTCCCTTTCTGACCGGGTTTTTCACAGACAAAATACATTTTATTTGTATATTATTTAAGGATGTGAATGAACTGTAATTCCCAAGATTTGGTACGTGTAGATTGAAAGAGTCCCCAGAATAACAAGGAGCAGGATAACAACCTATCTAACTATACCCTGCTCGCTGTGCCAAATAACATGGTAGTGAGAGTTTGACTTCAATCGATGGAGATCGTGAATACCAAGCAAATTAGATTACAGATAGGGTTCAATTACAAAGCATCATATGGATCTGTGAAGACATTAACGACTATCTTTATGCTGTGTCTAGATAAAGAGTGCTAGAGGACGTGTTGTTGGTTCATCAAGTAGGAGAATGCTTCACAAATATAACATTAACACTGCTTTATTCTCGATCTCCAGTATGTCGACTGTTATAATCTCCCTCTGCAGATTGTCTTGAAGATAGTCTAGATATTCTTGATTACTCCATTAGTCTCCTACGTCGGGTCCAACTTAGACTATAAACTGGACAAAATTGAACAGAACAAGAGTCTTAAGCAAACCAGTACTTAAAGGGGCAGTTACACGTTTTTTGATAATTTTATATTTTTTTTATTTATTTCAATAATAATTGTAAGTTAATGCTAAATGTATTATATTGACAGTGTCAACAATCTCATTACACAAGCCATTCACCCAAAGTCAGAGGACAAAGTATGAGGATTCACATAAATCCATTTGCGGCCATTATTTGTAAACACCTTTTATTCATTTTGTGTAAGAAAAAGGATTCGCATGGCTAAACTTTACGTTATATATTATAATTATGTAATATTAAATGATTACTGCTTCATTTAGTTTAAATACATTGTCTCTCACTTGGAACCATTTATGTTTATTTTCCTGACATCACCTTATATTCCCCCGAAAAACGTGCTACTGCCCCTTTAAACTTCACTGACAAAAGTCTTTTAACCTTTGTATTTTTAATTCATTTGCAGCAAAAAGGTTAACGTTTTGGCCTGCACTGCCCTAATATATGGAAAACATTTTGTGAATACATAAATAATGATAACCTGTACGTGCCGTTCAAGTGTGTTGGCGACAACTAACTTACAATTGCATATGAATATCTGTACCTATCATATGGCGTGTATGAATTCTCATCTTTGATAATGTATTTAGTTTCCTGATAAAACATATGTCAGCCCGAATGCTTTTTATTAGTAGCATTAAATAGTTAAGATCTTGTTGACGTAGTAAACATGAGCAAATTTGAGACGTTGTTCTTATAAGTTTTCTCAACAATGTATCCACATATTCTGCTTTGTTTTATGAATGTCTTTGACAACTTTCCATACACCTCTGAGCTTAACGGACACAAATTGACACCTGTTGCTAATTTGATCTTGTACTCACTGGAATTGATTAAAAATTAATTAGAAAAAGGTTTAATATTTTATTTTTCAAAAGTAAGATTGAGTTGTCTCGTGAATACCAGCACGTAAGACATGTTATTGTCAGTAGCTCACAAAATTTGAGGAAGTTGGTGAGAATGTTTTAATATTTGGATTCATCTATCAAGCAACAGGATCATATTCATAGCCTTGTTTTCAATTATATTAAAGACCACAACGAGATTCGAAAGTTATAACTTTTATAAAATTCAACACATCAATGCTGTTACCAATTTGAATTCAACAGAAAAAGAAACTCTTTTATAGTGCAAAATAGTGAAGTAGCTAGAAGCTTATATTGCCAATTATTAAACAAGGTGTGTAGCGTCCGTTTAAGTTCAATCCTTAAATAAGATACTTCTCAATGCTTAAGAATGACCATTGCAGTTAAAGCCAACCAAATTCTTAGATTTTGAAGGTCCATACTGCTGTAATAAGAGGCTATGAAAAGTCAGTTAAAGGCATGATGTGTACACTTGAAAGAATGGAATTACTTGCCTAACCTCCTTTACAAATGTTCAAGTGTGCATTGAATATTTCATAATTTAAATAGCAATCGAAAAGGTGAAGTTGAGTGATTTTCGGATTTAAAGTCGCTTTCAATGGTATTTCACTCATATCACGACTGCTAGTATTACTGCAGAGAGAACGTCTACATTATTGTGGCTATGCATTGCAACATTGGCTGGAACTAACGAATGATGTATGGTATCACGCTGATGATCAGTGCAGGATTGCATCCAAACCTGTGTATAGAACATTGTTCTACCTGGCGGGAATCGAACCCGGAAGCGCTAACCACTGCGCTATCTCACGCCTCAATCAATAAGAAAAACAACCCGAGATATGAAAAGAATATATGTTATTACTATTTAATGTTTTAGAAAAAACAGAAAACTTTACGTTTAAAAGGGGTTGAGCACTGAGGTTATGTTCCTACATCAAGCTCACTTCATTTCAGCAGCAAATCTAAATTTTTGGATTTCATGAGATAACTTTTTCAAGAGATAACTTCCTTTTTAACTATAATATATCATTATCTTGAGGGGAATAAGTAACCAACTTCACACTGCCATCTTGAGGACTATATGTTTGTACTATTGAGATTTAAAAGTAGCATAAAACAAATTTTGATATTAACTATTGATTGTGCATTATAAACATTTGTGACCTTGAAATAAGGATTTTGCTTCATTTCGACTTCATGTAGTTCTCTGCATCATTACAACATATTACAACATACACTCAGGGGCAAAAGAAACGATACCAAATTTTCAAAAGAGTACAAAACAAAATCCTTTTGTAAATGAAATGCCACTACAAACCCTTGTCACATCAGTTGTGAATAAGTACTCACAACATACACACTCAACGTATTATACACGAGGGGTCCCAAAACAGCTTTTTCAATGTTATCTTTGGTCATAATGTTTGAAATTGGAATACAAAAACTATGAAATGTAAAAATCAATTAAATTTAAGATGTTATCAATATAAACAACCCTGGTAGAAGTTCATTTGTTCACGCATTTTGCCTGTAAGTTGGTTTTAAAACAAGCAAAAGGGCCATTTTCACTATCCTATCTCCTCTAGTTAAGGAGATTTTTAAACGGCGTTTTTTGAAAGGCGTATATTTCAAAAGTGTTAACAGATATAGCTTTGAAATTAAAAACTTAGTTCAGTTAGCTCTTGAAGAAATGAAATAACCCTGTTTCAGTCGTAAATATCACTCGTAGCTTAATCTATCATACATTTTATATGGTATCGTTTCTTCTGCCCCTGAGTGTATACATTATTTTAAGTGGTGCTATGAATGGAAAGAGAATAAAGTTAAGTTGGAAATACTTACATGTAAGGAAGCAGTGAACATATGGGTTTAAGCACAGATTTAAAAGTTTACTTTGATGAAATGTTCCACAATTCATTAGGAAGATAATTTCATAATTGAGGACTGACAAATACTGGCAAAGCTCGATCCATGGGTTGGGTTGATCTGCACATGGTTATAGAGGCAGTCACGACACAGGATGAGAATCTTATGGTAAATGCGTGCAGAGATGGGCAGCCAATGTAGGGAATGCAGGACTGGAGTTGACTGGCGTGATATGGTCATAAGGTGGGGTGTGTGTGTGTGATGCATTTTGCAGCAGTACTTTGGATTCGCTCTAGAGATTTTGAAGGCAAGTTGTCATATAAAGAGTTACAGTAGAAATATGTCATTGTCCGTTTGTCTCCGTCTAGTTAGACCTTCAATATGCAATCATTGATCTGTCCAACCCTTATGTGATCTAGAGTACATTATTATTGATGTCAATCAGTTAACAGTATTACGTCACGAAGTCTTTACTCTGATAACATGTTATCTAAAGGAAAAGCAAACGCCCGCTGCCCTATAGTGTCTGTATGAGTGTATTTATCTGACAAGGCAATAGGTACCGTGGGTCCAAAACAGACTTCAAATACACACACCAACCACTCTCCTCGACGCTATTGAGACTCGTCAGTCAGCCAGATTTGTGTTCCGGTATCAGTGCAAGGCATTCTGGGATTAACTACAGACCACAGATTGCGTCAGTTTGTATGGAGAGCGTTTTCAATGCCTGGATAACTCCCAGCAAGCCAATATAATGCCAAAAAGTCGCTTTCCTTCACCCTGCTTTAGTCGATACCCAATCTGCATATTTTTTGAAATATTACCAAGAGGGGTTGTGTATACCTTATAAAGTTTTGTAATTGCGATTGATTTGATTATTCACGGACAAATTCGAGATTGCATATTGCGGGATCTGGATTATCTGTGATTCGGAGAATTGCGAATTTGAACAATCATACGGTGACTTGATTGGCACTTAGCAGTTAATCATACCCTATCTGAAGTATTTTCCGAACTGTGATCGGATTAACAACATATAATGAGATTCAGCTGGATACGATTTGGACAGTGAATACTCAGCTAATTAGATTACAGATGGACAACGTTTGCAAACAATATACAGGTCTTTATAGACATTAACCATTACACTGTGCTAAGTTGAGATAAATAGTGTCGGAAGATGTCTTGTTGGTTCATCAAGTAGGAGAATGCATCGAAGGGAGAACATTGCCACTCCATTGTGTGGACTCTATCTACGTCTATAGTTTGTCTTGAAGAGAGGCTAGACATCCTTGAGTATACGACTAGCGTCCAGAGTGTGGCTAGCCAAGACAATACACTGGATACAACAAGATCATCTGAACACTTGAATTTGTACTTAAATCCCTACTTAAACAAGTCTAACATTATTTCTAATACGTTGCCATTCATAAGGTATTTCTTTCAATTTGCAACTTATGTTGCATCCAAAACCTAAGTCAGTTTATGTGGTTTTTGTTTGACAAATATCAATTTAGTTAATATTATTTAATCAGGTTCAGTTCCTGAATCCTGAAAGAATATGTTGAATTGGATGAATTGACAGTCGTTTTGTGTAGACAAATTAACGATTTATATGTTTGAGTTTGAGTTATTATCATGTTCACATGAATAGAAATTATAAAAAACCTATATTTTGTTAGTGTTTAATGCCAGTTTCTAGTGCAATAAATAGTGACAGATATACAAAATTACGAGACGATTTTATGCTTCTTTATATTGTCTGTGTTTATCTTATAATGTTGTTGTCCTTTATCTGACAAGGAACTTTCTTCAAATGTTGTTAGTTTTACTGATTTGTACACAACATTTATTGAATATGGAAAAGGACATGATTCTATTTGAAATGTAAAACTTGATTTTAATAAATAATATTAATGTTTGAAATGTTTTAAATCTGATGTTAGAATCAAACCATTTTGATATTTGTTATAACATTTTTAATAATATAAATGCAAGCAACTAGGTGTCTTGTCAGCTTGAAAGTGTTAACTGTAATGCTAGTTGTTGAAGGTCTGCAAATCACCATCAGGACAACAAATGGAGCAAGTGCCTGAGTTTAAGCCTGCAGTATTAAAACTGTATTTTATTACTAATTCTTAAAACACCCGGACAAACGGAATACCAGTAAGATCATTGTAACTCATGTGTAACTGTCAGGTTGAAAGCAGAAAACAAATGGCATTTGCTGGACTTGTCACTCGTTCCTGGTCATTAATGTGACGTCTTATATTGAACCACTGAATTGAAGAGGATAATTCTACCAAACGTCTTCATCACACACATTTTGGAAAGAGGAACTGACATGACTGTGATTTAACAATACTCCGTCACAGGAATTAAAAGGGTTTACTTACGATTTCGAATAAATCGTGATATGACATGATGACAGTACTACAATACATATATAATGCTCTAGAAACACACCTTATGATGACGTTCGATTTGAAAACAACTGTCTGCTAATGAGAGATTTACAGATACCAACACTCCTGAGAACAAATTCGAAAAGCTTATGGCGAATCATATGCATAGAACTGCAAAATGTGTGCTTCCCCCTAAAGACCTAATTCCTCTTCTTTGTGCAGAATACATGTATGTTGAAGAGATGATACATTTATGAATTTTATAATTATTAGATATTTTGAATGTCGAACCTCGGGAAAGTTGATTTACCTGAATAAGAGTACAACCTTACAACATTTAAATATCAAATATCATGATAGATTTATCTAACCAATTCCTTCTAAATATTGGTTGTTTCAAATTACCAAAAAGGCAAAGTCAAGATAAAGAAGTGTTGATGACTAAAATATTGAATAGATTGTATGATTTATCAGGATGATTAACTTGATGCGTCAACTATTTCTTTTAGCTATGCTTTATGTTTGCTTCGAATATTTATGTCTCAATAGTAAAGGAGAAAATTATCATGAAATATAAATTAATTTCTTAAAATTAATTACTTTATTTACATTCAAACATATACATGCATATGGCAAAGGCCGTTGTAAGAGTAAGAAAATTGGATGTTATTGGCTTTTGAAAGTGTGGAACAGATTTTATTTGATAAGTACGTAACCTTGTCACAACGTTAAACTTCTTACCAAAACAATGATGGTTTGTTAAACAACTATAGTTTTGTGAAAAGATTCTATTGTCAGAGTTCTTACAGCTTTTCCTACACCTCAAGTATTGATTTGAGCCATTGCTTAGGTAAACTATTTGAAAGGTAATTCTCACTAGATTAGAAAGTTGGGTGCAAGAATATGTTCCAGTTTGGATTTAGAAAAGAGCATGGCGCAACTAATTCAGTATTTACCTGAAATGAATGTCTATCTTATGACGTTAACAGAGATTCACATGTATATACGGCCTTTATGGATACCGAAAAGGCCTTTGATCGCATATGGCACAATGGTCTTTTTATAAACTATATGAAATGGGTATAAAAGGTAAAATGTGGCACCTCTTATACCAAAGTTACACATCAAGTTCTGCATGTGTTCAATACTGTGGTGTAAAATCAAACAAATATGCTATACAACAAGGTGTTGGGCAAGGCAGAGTTTTATCTTCATGGTTTTCTCTTATATTTCTTAATGATTTAATATGTGAACTTAGAACTTCAAACAATGGTATCCGTGTTTATGGTGTAGACATCCCCTGTATCTTGTTGGCTGATGACACCACACTTGCTTCCACATCTCCTAAAGGTCTACAATCATCACTTGATACTGTGTATAACTACGCATGTAAATCGGCGTGGCGTAAAATAGTTCATCTTCCCACGGCAAGGTGAAAACGTATCGAGCAACTCCTCGTTTAGACATTTCCTTAACAAGGTAGAAAACTGGTGATCCGGAGCAGCGACACCTATCGTGATCACGAGTTACGCCCCTTATCAGCGCTTTCAACAATAGCCAATGAAAGTGTCGTTTACATTTGGAACAAATTCAAAATACTAACAGACGATCTTTTTGAAAACTATCCGAGTGAAATTTAATTTTAAACTTCAGTCCGCATGGTTGTTTTCATGTTTTTGATGAGCACCGAGAATGCAGAGAAGACAAACATTAATGTATCACTCAAATAAAGTGTTTCTCTCCCTTGTAAAACGCATACGCATTTCAAATCGGTTCATTAACATGCTGTCTTCTGATTGGACTATTCTACTTCCGTGCAGCGGGTTGAAATGCTAGCACAGAAATTACGGCCAATGATGTCAAGGGAGGAATGGGAAAGTTTAGTAACTTTTTCGTTTCGCCCGTGACGTTGTGAAGATGAAAATAGTTATAAACTGTGTTTATGAAAGTGAAAATGTACGATGGGCTACTCAAGTCACTGTGAGACCATTCTCTTCCCACAGAGGCAGCTCAGTCATACCCGAGTTAGCCTCTGTTCTATTACGCCTAGATCCTGGGGTTCCGGCAGATTGCCCTAGAGGCAAAAAAATTGTAACTTGAGATATCTCCCTTATTTGCAGGCAATGAAAACACTTTTTGGACATCCACAACTTTGGGAAATCTCAAAGGTCGTATCGTGACTTGCAAAAGCATCATGCCTTTAGGTTTATTGTTCATTAACAGTGTGAGAGGGAAACTATTTGAAAGTCAGATATGGATAGGGTTTTTCAATAGAAACATACTGTTTTATAATTGTGTAAATTGGCATTTGCTTTATGATAAATTCTATTTTAATAATTTACCAAATAAAAACTAATGAGAACTCTCAAGGTAAAAAGCGATGTTTTGTAGACGGAAGAGTTATCTCCCCTGGATGTTAAATTTCAACGATAGCTTTGCCGAACCACACGAGAATAGCCGAGCTTTTGCGAATGACCACTTTTGAAACGGCGTCGCTGATTGCACAACTAACTTATATTGCCTCCAATCAGATTTCTATCTTTCTATCCCGTGTATTAGCCGTAATAGAAAAGAGGCTAACTCGGGTATGACTGAGCTGCATCTGTGGGGAGATAATGCTGTAAGACATGATATGTTCAGATACCGCCTCACCCACACTGCCTTTGGTATTCAAAGACTATATGTTTAATGTATGTCTATCCACAATATAGGGATATTTTATTCTTTTGTGCACAAATCAACTCAAGGGCAAAGTTTTCAAAATATTGTGCATCATGTAACAGACACTAACGATTTTGACTGTCATACTATTCTACACTGTGAACATTTTATGTACAACAGAAATCAGTTATTTTCCAAACTTCTAGATCTTGTTGAAGTTGATGTATATGTACGAATTGAACTTCTAACAGAAGATGAAATGCTGTCTCTGTTTTCTGGAGGAGAATTACCTATAACTAATCAAATAGATGATATGCCATGGAAATGTATGATAATCCTTTACAGTAAATACCTATGTTCCTTGTCCTCCTCGCTCAAGTGTACATATTAGATATTTTTCTTGACTTTGCTTTGTACATATCATTTTCGGTGGACATGTTATAATTATGTGATGTAAATTGATATATGTAAAATGATCTTCGGATTGATATCTGGAGGAAATAAAGAGATTCATTCATTCATTCTTCATTATGCAGTTGTCCTCTTCCTGCAATCCTATTATGACCTCTATTATTAATTTCTCTAATGTATTTATTTTCAAATATTATGGCGTTCTGTTTGTCATGGATCATTAATGTGGTTTTATAAGCGATCCCCGTAAACCTTATGTGTTGTGCAGTAGAATTTAGTGTGTATAATGCGCATTTTATCATGTCAAAATTACTTATGATACTACATATATGCCAGATCAGTTTATGTACAAAATCAAGATAATAAGTCAAAGGTCCAAAACAAATGGTTCCTGTGTGTAGTTATCTGCTCCCAAATTCCAACAGGCTCTTAGTACTCACGCAAATCACACCTTTCTAGAGAGCTTTCGACAAGCCAGGGAGGTGTGTTCCGGTATCAGTGCAAGGCATTCTGGGATTACGAACAGGCTACAGATTAAACCTCTCTGTATGGAGATGGTTATTTTAGGGCTTGGCACAGTCTTAGTCGGTCAATATAATGTCAGAGAGGGGTTCTCTATCCCCAGCTTTAGTCAATATCCTAACTGCAGGTTAGAGGAAATGTAACCCAGAGTGGATGTTTATCGCTAGCAAAAGATGAAATTGTGTCAAAATTGACACTCTCACCTTGGAAATTGGACCAACCTTCGATCCTCTCCCTCCAGGTCAATATCAGCCCGAGGGGTTACTTTTGAATTGTGTTTGTCATAGAAACACAACCAACATGCTTATTATATGTTTTATGTTCCAGTATCGATGTAAGACATTTTGGGACTGC
Organism: Steromphala cineraria; assembly: GCA_916613615.1. NCBI lineage: Eukaryota > Metazoa > Mollusca > Gastropoda > Trochida > Trochidae > Steromphala > Steromphala cineraria. Next base: position 15,275,549 of record OU744720.1, on the reverse strand, counting down.
ATAAAGGCCACAGATTGCAACTCTATCTCTTGAGCGGACTATTTGTGAACCTGGATCACTCTAAGCTGGACAATATCATGTCAGAGAGCCATATTTTTTCCATTTACTGTATTCCATATCCTCACTCAGGTTAGCGGGGATGTAAACCAGAGTGGATGATAACAACTTGTAATTAGGTCAATATTGACACATTAACATTGAATCTTTCAACAACATTTAATAATCTCCCTCCTGGTCAATGTCCATCCAAGAGACTCATAATTTGGGTACTCACAGAACGTTCACATTTGAGTTATACCTTGTATATCAATAAAGAATCTAGATGATCTGTAATGAGGAGGCTTGTGACTCGAAGTGACTTGATAGAATAGCAGAGGCATAATCACGGCCTATCTGACCTCCCTGCAGAAACAAACAGCATGCAATTGAGATTTTGACTTTGGACAGTGAATACCAAGCTAATTGAATTACAGTTGGTCAACGTTTGTAAAGCATTATATGGATCTGTTTAGACACTATCCACTTTCTTCGTTCTCAGTTGAGAAGAGTGTTGGAAGATGTGTTAATGGTGTATCGAATAGGAGAACACCACACAGAGAGCACAATAACACTTTACGTTGGCCCCAGTGTGCTGACCTCCCAAATCCCCCTCTACTGTTTGTCTTGGAGAGAGGCTAGACATCCGTGATTACTCCACTAGTGTCCTGAGAAGCATCAAAATCAGACAATACATCGAATAACAAGAAAAGTCTATATTCATTTTGGCTAGAAAAAAACCTATGTGTAAATGATAGGTTGCTTCAGTTCCTATTATTTAATCGACTCTGTCGTGTGTTCTTTGGACTTCCATGGATGAGGGTTTATTGTTAGTAAAACAATCAGTTCACTGACACTTTATAACCGTTATAATATCACATGCAGTTGCTAAAAAGAATTGTAATTTCATCCATGGCTTTTGTGCCGGCAAGATTGCAGAACCTCACATTACCGAAAATGACATCTATGTGTATCAGTTAATAGAAAGTGAATTGAATAAAGAATAAAGGAATACTTTAAAGCGGTAACAAATCGTTTTTCATTAGACTTTTTGAGGAGCTGTTGTTCTTTACTCTCTTTATAAAATAATTTGTTGGTTTTCTTTGTTTTGTTTCAAGTTTTTCACATTTATTTAAATGGCAGCATATAATCATTAAATGTCTATGCTTCTTTTCCTTTAATTTGTCCATTTTGCATATATCATATATCATATATAGCTGTACAATATGGGGGTTATGCCCCCGACGGAATAACATCAACAACTTGGTAAATGATTTCACATTATGCGCTAAACAACAACTCACTAGCTTTACAAACATCACTGTCTTAACAATGCATATTTCTCTGGAAACCGCAGGAAAAAAATCATTGATAGGTCCTACCCACAAATAGAACATCACAAGATGATGGTTGACAAGTGTATCAATGTCAACATAGGTGTAATGTAAGATTTGAGAGATATGCTTCGGGAAAACAACTCTCTCCATTTTCCACGATCTCCTCCATATTTGAACGAGCATTATACCCATATAACTTTCATGTTTATATTAACATCAATGGAACCTCATGTACTCCAATTCTATTTAATGTGAGCCTTGCATACACTGTTATCGATTCTGCCTGAGGCAAAACGTTTATGAATGTATTTGTTAAGAATTAATCACATTGTCATTTACAGGTTTACTTCAATGTCCCAAAAGGCTAGAACAAAGGCGTGTTACTTGAAGAGCCTTACAAACTGCGAGGAAAGTTCGTAAAACTAACAATTACAGCCAAATTTAAGCTATTCTTCAATGTACATTTTTGAATCCCAGGGAACCACCAAAATGTGTTTTTCTGTTTCAGTATTTAGCTTCATTTATCAAGCAATGGGTCCAGATGCTTACTCTCGTTCTGAATGCTGTTGATTAAGATCACATGGAGGCTCTCTAATTGCTCTGTGCCACTTGATGGCACTAGCGTCCGTTGAGCAGACGTCACAAGCACAAAACCTTAAATGAATTGTATACCATAGTCGCAAGTTTTAACCTTTACTGAAAGGTCTTCCTTTAAACTATGATGCAGTACATCTTGAATTGGAAACTTAGCCCGGTTTCAATTCAAGTGTCATTGGACATTCACCATCAACATGGAATATGTTCGTATTTGTGTCTTGTACTTTGCGTTTATTGACAGGAAATACTATTGGTTTGTGTTTGGATATACATACAAACAATTTCCCCATGACGATTTAATTTCGAGCTTTCTCCGTGCGTCACACATCACTTACACAAACTAAGGAAGATCTATCTCTAAAATAAAAAGTTTGATGAGATTCTTAAACGAAGTAAAAACCGAAAAAAGATATCTAAAAAGCATGACCTTCTGCACCAAGCCAATCACAGTGCTGTTCCTCCAATCCTCACTGAAAAATCGATGGCGGGGATATATCATTTCAATTGTGTCAATTGGTAGACACCCTTAATAAAAACTCAAAAAATTTCAAATGAAATACAATAATGTGCATACTTATATTGAGCCTTTTCCACGTCCTAAGACCTAAGACATGCTCAAAGCGCTACATTATTACTCCGAAGGGGTACTGGGAGTCAGTACATCCGATTTTCAGGTACCCATTTTAACAGCTGGGTGGACTGAGTGCAATGCGAATGAAGTGCCTTGCCCAGGGACACAACACAGGATGAGACCCAAATCACAAATCTTTGGTGTTTCCACCGGGATTCGAACTCGGGTCTTTGCCAGCATGCTAACCACTACACTACACCACAATGCGGATCGTAAGTATATTCATTATATTATGTAAAAGCCGGATTTTGATTTTGACTCTGAGGAAAATAAGGGGAAGGTTCCTTTGCCCTTGATTGCACTATTGTTTAAACTCTAGTTTTTTTATATTATTACCAGGGTATACTGTTTGTCTGAGCAAAATGTCCATTGTAAAACACAGTTTGAACTGGGTTCCAGTTAAAATGGTTCAATGTCATTCTTAAAAGTTCCAATACTATATGTGTCAAACTTTATTACATAGCATTTTGGGAAATTGTAAACAGCATTTTCATCTATGTTTAGCATAATAATAAATGGAACATGTTCACAGTAAAATGTGGAATGTAATTTAGCTAAAGGGTTATTAAAGGGGCAGTCGCACGTTTTTAGGGGGAATATAAGGTCATGTCAGCAAAATTAATGGTTCCAACTGAAAGACAATGTTTAACTAAATGGAGCAGTAATAATTCCAATATATAACGTTAAGTTTAGCCATGAGATTCCTTTTTCTTACACAAAATGAATGAAAGGTGTTCGCACAAAATGGCCGCCAATGGACTTTTTTGGAATCCTCATACTTTGTCCTCTGACTATGGGTGATTGGCTTGTGTAAAGAAATGTTGACACTGTCAAATTAATACATTTAGTATTAACAATTATCAGTAAAAAATTTGAAGTATGAAATTATCAAAAAACGTGCGACTGTCCGTTTAATATGGTCATATTTCTTTAATTTCAGAAATCTGTAGGTACATGTAGGTAATAAGAAATTTCAATATCAAGATGGTGACAACCGTGCAGATTGTGGTAACCTCAAGCATCGTTTTCATGAGAGCGAGTGCAAACTGAAATACTACCTATTTAAGTGCTGAAGATCCTTAAGTACAAACTGCAGTATCTAAGCTGTATTTTATTGCAAACTCATAAATCACAGTGACCAATGGAAGATATTTGTCAGATAGTCTGTACTCCTTCAGAATTCTCATTATGGTAATGTTCAAGAAAAACTACAAAGTGAGATTATGAACAGAAACAAAATATACTGTTTTTATTGAAATCTTTAATTAGATCGTACCCACTCAGGTTACAAAGTATAGAAGGCTTTTCACATTTAAAATAACACTTGTTATAATGACCTATTTATATAAGAAACAGATATATTGCTCTATGGCCAGAATTAAATGTCAGGATTTATAATCTATTCTAGTCCTGTGTAAAAATTGTTGAAAGAGTATCTCTGAACCTTATTTGTATCTAATCCTCAAAAACTGTTATATATGTGGGTCAATTTAAAAAAACCCAGTAAATTTCGTGTCCAGGCACGTTATGAAAAAAATAAATAATTGTTCCTATATATTTTGGTCAATAATTATTCTTACATATTAACTGTAACTCATACATACATTGATTTCATTAGAATTTCATTACAATTTTGTTGTTGGCACTTTGAAGTGTCAACATTCATTAAAAATGACTGTCCCATAGACAGGATTGACATTTTTCATGATTATTTACAATATGAAATAAACTAAAATTTCTAACTTTTAAATGTTCTGCGAACACTTAATAGTAGAAACAACAATAGTAAAACCCAAAAATTTAAACAAACTGTGAAATTTGCATTCTTTTGCAAATTTCCTCTTCGTTATTGCCTGTCCCAAGAATTTGTGTCAGTTCTGTTACTATGAAGAATACTTTAGAAAAATGACTGCTCCCTTGTTGGTTCAATTAATTCCACTTCGTGTTATTGACTTCATCCTTCCTGTCTTGCAAAGAGACGGCAGCATGGCTGTCAAGAGAGGAGTTTCATCAAGGACATCGCATTCAAGTAAGTAGTTCACCATATTTAAGATTTTTTGGTCAAATCTGTGTCATTGCTTTATAATACTAGCAACTGCAAATGCACATGTTATTGGGTTTCAAATTAAAGTTAATTGAGGTATCAGTCCAGTGCAGCGTGGTTTTGCAAAGAAAAGGGGGCAGTCATTATTTTAAAATTGATAAATGGGAGAAAGTCCAATCTGTTACCATCCCTACCAGTAACAGAATGGACACAATTGGTAACAGTTTTGACAGTTTTGGACATTCTATTCCTGATTTTTCTTTAAGTAAAGTGGCTCAGATGCTTATTGTTCCAAACATGAAAGCCATTTTCATTTTTATCTAATTATGTCATAAAAAATCTCAAAATGTTGATGCATTATCATTGTTCATAGTTTAACTGAAATTTGATAACAGATTTGACATACTTAATTGGTAACATATTTGACATTTTTATTTAATTTTGAGCCTATATTTTTTTAATTTGATTTTTTTCTGACCTTTTCAATTTGAAGCTTGTCTCTTTTTACAGACATCTTATGTCTTTCTGATATTACTCAAAATGCTAATACATTTTCACTGTTCTGGTACTTGCCTTTTATTGCGATTTTGTTTCTAAATTGAATTCCTTTCAGACATTGCCTGTTTTAAAATTTGATATATTTGTTTGATAACTGATTTTCTGCTGACAAATATCAAAATGCGTATATGTTACTATCGTGAATAGTTTTTTTCAAATATGGTAACAGTTTTGACAAATCTGTTGACCATACTGCAGAAATGTTAAATATAAATACTGAAGCTTTATTAGACAAAATGAAAATACTTTTGGGGATATCTGTTTTGTAACCTATATCCATTGTATGTTTAGACATAAGACAACAACGCATTTATTTACCTGAAAAAATATAGTTTTGATTTAATCAATATATATTTTTAACCATTATCTTCAAGTTTGATACATTTTATCTTGTATAAAATGTCTTATAAACTTATTGTACATTGCAGATAAATCCTGGAATCGCTTAACAATGGCTTTGAGTGCAGCTTCACAAGATTGTATGAGTTTGGTTTTAAAAGCGCAACATGAACTTCTTTGAGACTGCCAATGGCAAAGGTGCTCCTGATGGTGTAGAAGGTTCAGTGAAGATGAAAGCAGATGAGATTGTCAGATGTGGTGTAAACATTATGGATGCAAATACACTGGTCAAGGAGCTGAATGGAAGACATACAAATATATTTCTTCAAGTTAATCCAACTAAAGATCAACCTATCATATCAGTCCCTTTGAAAAAGCTCCAGCCTGTTCCTGGAACCATGAAACTGCATCAAGTGATCACAACATCTCCAAGCACAATCCATTACTCACCTGACAACTGAAGTGAGACCAGCCATATCAACTCCTGATGATACTCACCTGACGACTGAAGTGAGACCAGCCATATCAACTCCTGATGATACTCACCTGACAACTGAAGTGAGACCAGCCATATCAAATCCTGATGATATTCACCTGACAACTGAAGTTACACCAGCCAAATCAACTGGAGTTGATGAAAAATTACAATCTGTTTCAAAATGTCAATACTGTTACCAGATTTGTCAGTTCTGTTGCCAACACTATTTTAAGTTGCCTACAGATGTAGCTGTAACTTCCTTAATTTTGTAAAAAAACATCCATAATGATGAAGTTTTCTGACATAATCAGTCTCAAGGTGTCAATAGTCATGCGAGTTACTAGCTACTCAGTATTGAGGGATTAAGGTGTAAATATCAACGATCATGATAATTTTATTCAATCAATTTGGTATAAATGTTGCTTGATCAAAGTAATTGAAACAATGAAATAGATTTTGTACTTTGTACAAGAAATTCAATTGGTTGAATCTTTTCGGAATATTTATTAAACATAATTTGATTTTATTGTGCTCTCATGTAATCTTCCTTCATTAACAATAAAACATTTATTCACTGGGTGAAGGCGTCCTTCGTGTCATGATTCATGATAATTTTGTGGATTTCGTTTTACATTACACTACTTCACCAATCTGTCAAAACCTTATGTGATATATAGTATAATTGCTGACACCAACATAAAGATATTATTGTTTCTCCTATATGAGAATTTTAAAACATAAAGTCACTTGTGACAAGGTCCATGTGAGTTAAGTTATCAGACCAGGGACCATGCACACTGATTCGACAAGGAGTATCCGTAGGGACTCATCAGTCAGCCAGAGAGTTGTGTTCAGGTTTAAGTACCAGGCATCCTGAGATAAGGTAAAGGTAAAATATCTATTGTAGGAATCGGATCATCCTAATATGGTCAATTTGATGAAAGATGCTTCACCCCCCTCAAAGATAGATAAATATAAAAGTGATATAGTTTGCACATGTGCATTCTAAATAATTTCGGATAAACCGTTTTAATATTAGGTCATACTATTGATTTAACATTGACCGATAAGGGGGCCCTTTATGCTTTAAACTAAATCGTATACAGCATAGATTTGTAACATACATCCTGATGGTTGTTCTTAATTTGTTTTAGCTTGGAAAGGCTTTTTGTATTATCCCGCAGTTATTGGCCTGACGTGATAGTCTTTTTCACTTCCTGTTTCTACTGAGCTCAGAACTAGCATCTCGCTTTGATGTCTATCTATAAAGGATGACCTTCTTCACCAAGGCAATCACAGTGTTGTTCCTCCAATCCTCACGGGAAAATCGATGGCTGGGAGATCTGAACAATGATGAGAATCTGTCAATCGACCTTTTTCAAAGTTGCTTCTTGCATAAGATTCCATCAACTCACCACTTTATTGCCCAATGACAGTGCACGAAATGGCTCATCAAAACAAACTGTCACGATAGGAATAAGCCAAATGAAATGAAGAAAACTTTGTGTTTTACTCTCAACTCTTTGAGTGAATTAAGTTTACTATTATTTGAAGAATGACGTGCAATTTCGAGTTTAGAACAGACCATTTGCTATTGTTATGGTATTTTGTAGATGTTTCAAATGTTTTTTGACAACAATGACTAAGGAATGTCAAAGAATATCATTTGCATCATGAATATGAATTTAGAAGATTCATAGTTTGGTTTATAAAATTTCTTGGATTCATTGCTTTTCAAAATCCAGTAGTTTCAACGTTCAAAGGTTGAATATCAATGAATCCTGGAAACTTTACAAACGCAACTATTTATCGATATTGTAACATGATGGAAGCATGATTTTAATGGCAAATCTATTTTTCCGTAGAAACTTTTGCCTTGAAAAGATTGCTCCATTCTTGTTTAATTTGTGGGCAAGTAAACAAAAATGGTAATTCCAAGCGTAACAACCACTAAAACAGTAATACAAAACAGTGGCAATGGCAATGAGATCTTACAATATTCACTGTTTGATTTGAGACTGAGAAAACAGTTTTATGTAATTCATCGAGACCCTAGGAACAAATATCTTAAAGTTGCCCCAGACCATTGTGACAGTGATGCGAGCATCATGATGTCATTACCGTAGGCAGTGTGACAACGGAACGGCATTTTAAAGAAATGACACAAGACGGCAAATTATGATTAGTTGATTGAAACAAATTTAATTACATAAAATCTTTCTTCTACTGGCATGTTTGCTTGGCATGGTAATAATGAGATTCTAGTCACGTGTCAAAAATTAATATAAGTATATACAATTGTTTTCCTATAAATTCCCCTTGAAAGTGCAGTTGGCCACGCCAATTCCGTGTTTAGCAATGGATGGCGGCCTTGAAGGTCATTTTAATAAATAAGGTGCAATCCTGTCCCTAAAATTTGAAAAAAAACCTTTCTCAACCTTTTGTCTGTTGTCAATATCAAATCTCTGATCAGCTTTAACAAATATAGTTCTTTAATGGAATAAAATCATATTCACAATACTAAACGAGTATGAAAGAGAAATGGTATATAAAGGAAGACAACCCAAAAATAGACATGCTTTACCACGTGGCTAGGATGTATAGAAGGTTGGAAACTATAAATATAAACTGTTTATACTATGGTTAGCCACTTATATTCTATGTGCAAATTTATAAGATGTCGTGGAGAGATTCAATCAAAACTTTGTGTACTGTAAACATTTTTAGTTAGAACGCCTTTATAAAAAGATTTAATGTGAGCCCACAAATAAGGAAAAGGATTACATTTTAGGTCTAGAATGTTATCAGTGTCCCTTCAAACAGTGTTTGCACCCAATTAAGCTAAATGTTTGTTCTGATTCTAAAATCTGTACTCTCACAACCACAGTATATTGCTTCCAGTATTATCAACACATGACAATAAATATCACAAAAACCTACCCGTATTTCAATTTGTATTCAAGGTACACAAAACGTTTATGAATGTCTTTGTCGAGAATAAATCATTTCGTCATTTGCAAAAACGTACAACTAAAGTGCCCATAGAGGCTTGAATAAAATGTTTTATTTCAAAACTCAAAAATATCAAGGAGAGTTTATGAAGAATACAATGACAAACAAATTTGACCAATATTAAAAAGTACACTTCAACATCGCAAAGAACATTCGGACTGTATTTTCAGTTTCAATATTTAGCTTTATCTATCAAACAGCAGCAGAGTGAGTGAGTGCGTGAGGCTGTGTTTAACGTGTTTTGAACAATATTTCAGTTATTAAACACGTGGATGTTGCCATCCAAAAGAGAGTAGATAGATAAGGGAGAAAGGGATCGAAAGGATGAGGGAAAAGACGGAAAGAGATTTCGGTGATAGAGACCACAAGGAGCTTTAATTGTCATAGGAACTTGCGTCCGTTGGGCGAACATCACTAGCAGAAGAATATTAAATGATTTGTATTCCTTAGTCCCAAGTTTTACCTTTTACTAAAACTTCTTTCTGTAAACGTGTCAGCTATTGGTGTAGTAGATCTTTTAATAGACATCACAACTGGGTGTTCACAAGCATTCCTAACAATCAGTTCCTGTGCAAACGCTTATCAACAACCTTCCAAACATACATGTATGCTTACCTGCATTTTTGTTTTGTTAAGTGTGATCTGTCAATCTGAAAACTAGCAAAAATCAGGTACTATAAAAGTTTATTTCAAGTCTACGATTTTTAGTTTGAAATAAAGTCAAACATGAGTGTCATCTAACTTTAAATATATAACCGTTTTAAAAGAAAGGTAATACTATGATTCTATCTTTCCAAATGATCAATATTTCTTTTAACTGTTTAAGAATATTTATATAATTCTCTTGGTCAAACAGTAAATCTCGATCACAAATATGGAGGGAATTATATTATATGACCTCTCAAAAAAACATCCTTTTTTTAAAACCTCACTCTGCAGCAGTCTTTTCCCTTCACACTTGCTATATTCCGAAGTTTCCACTTAATCTCATGGCCTCAATCGATAAATCACAAATATTTTTGGATGATGTGGTCCAGTTTTAAACGATACTCAGAATCTGTCAATTGAACTCTTCTCTTCATTATATTTTAACCAGTGGTATAAATTTAACATATGCATACAGTAACATGTATCAAAGTTAAAACAGCAAAAACCAAAATGTTACTCCAATCTCAAACCATTGTTATTGCTTTTGTTAAAATGACCTTTCAGAAGAGCTATTTTCTATAAACGTAACTATAACAATACATAACAAATCAATGGTTTGGAAATGTGGCAAATTCTAGAAAATGATGACAATCTGTCAACGACCTTTTTTCAAATTTGTTTACACAAGATTCCATCTATTTACTACTCATCTCATAACACGTAACATCTGAACATCAATAACATTTGTCACGATAGGCTTAAGCCAAGCGAATATTTAGGAAATGTTTTGTTTTTAATCACAGTTCTTTGAAGGAAAAAAGTTTTATATCATTTAAAAGAACGAGAGCACTTGCCTGTTCAGAAAAGGCGACATGCAATTGGATTTGGCTGGACTATTTGTGCTTTGAAGAAGTCATTTGCAATAAAAGAAAATGTCATTCTATGTCAAAACTTGACACCTTAATTGCATCTGTTTTGTAATAGTTACAATTGGTTAATTTCAAATCGAATTCATAAATGAAAATAATTTCAAATTTAGAGATCGTCGTTGCATTGCTTCAGAATCTTGTTTTAAAAAAAATGACTATTGTGGATGACAATTTCATTACATTTCGGTATAATTGGGGTAAAATATGTTTTCACTTATTGTTGTACTTGTAACATGTGCCCTTTACAACTTATTTCTACTCAGCAGATATAGAAATTATGTTTTGTTTTCAGCTTGATATCACTTATCTCTCAACGAGTGATTTCAAAATGAAAACAAAAGATATGTTGTTTTCTATATGCTTCTGAGGTCGGAAACGTGCTGATTTACGTCAAAGCATCTTGACTCAAGAGTTTTCTTGTGACGTCAATGATTGTGCATCAAAAGAGCGAAAGCGGGTTCGATACCAAATCATTCACGAGTTTAATAGAAATAGTGTTAAATGGAAGGGAATTTAGTAATCATCATTGAGAATAATCAAGCAAACTCGTCGACAGTTTGCTGATACGAACATTTGTGCGACTCAGCAGCCATTGTGAGGGCGCGTTTATAGAGGATACTAAACGACCTTCCATTTAATACTATTTTTATTAATTAACGATTTAGTTGACGATTTTGTATAAGACGAGCGAAAGCGAGTTTGATACCAAATCATTCACGAGTTTAATAAAAAAAGTATTAAATGGAAGGAAGTTTAGTATTCTGTTTATTACTTGCCCTAAAAATCACGCAAACTTGCCGAAAATGTGCTGAAACTAACAGTTCCGCGACTAGGCACCCATTGTGACGAAGCGCTTACATTGTGACGTCACAACAGCTCACTTCTGTGAAGTCATACTTGCATTGTGATATTACACTAGTTTAATATTGCCGTATAAATATTACACTGCGGTATCTTACACGGGCATGTAATAACCACAATTACGTCACATCCACACACTACTGTGACAACATACTTCAATTGTGTTGTTACACTGGTTTCATATTGCCCTATAAAAATTACACTGCGGTATCTTACATGGGCGAGTTATAAAACTCAAGATCCAACCGCTTGGCATTTAATGAAATTATATTGGACAGTTTGTTACTAACAAGCATCTAATTGCATGCCCTAATGATAAAGCGATACTCCTAGTATTATTGTTTCGATATTACCTACTGATCTAGTATGAATGATGAATTAGCTTGTATCAAGAAGACCTTTTTGATAAAGAGTCAAGAAAATTTAATATAGTTTACATTGCCCCTGTCCTTAAACAAGTATCGTGTCACCTACTTGTTTGTAGCAAGGTTCACTGTAGACCCTGGGAACATCTAGTGTACACATCTATATGGATCTTCAGTTGTCACGACTCACTGTATATAAGTATCTATAATGTATCTTGCAGTGACAGACATTAACAATTTACGAGTCTTGGTGTTTATATGATTTCTAAAAATCTAAACATTTCCTTAGGTTTATATCTCTCTCTTTCTTATCCAAAACAGAGAACAAGTATGTAGGGTTTTCAGAGACGACCTATAAATATATCCGTTATGTTTTCATATCTCATGATCGATAATCAGACTGTCAGGAAATTCGTTTTAGCTTCACGAATTTATAAACACATATATTTTACCAATGTAGACAAATCAAATGTGTTTACATTAAAACACTTTAGTCAGATTGGAATATAAACAAGGCAAAACATGTTTTCTTCATTTATTTACTGATTTTTTATGTAAAATCTCATGTTGAAAACAGGGAAACATTCAATGTAACAAAAACAAGTGTTATATTCTAATCTGTTATTCAGTAACGCTTCATTAACTTAAAGTGATTTCAAACCTTGCCTACGGTAATATTGTGAGTACATGTACATGTAGTTACAGTGTACAGGTGTCGTGTTTATATCACAAGTAAAGTAAGTATAAACTGTAATGTTACTTTTACAGTTGCTGAACATCACCCATTCCATTTATCAACTTAGCGGCACGTAATGTAGGTAATACATTTTCTAGAGAAATCAAGAAAACGCTGAAAACGATGATTTCAAAGGAGACTTCTTTTATTTGTTTTCGCTAACATTGGTTTTATTTTTCAAGGTTAACTCTTACAACCTGGTTTGTATTTTAAATGCATATAAATGATATTGATATTGGATGATTATCAATTTATTCATGGAAAGCATGGGCTTTGTTAAACAACACAAACTCTGTAAGAACAATACTATATCCTACTAAAGACTGTAACATTGCTAAAGTGAAAATATAAATGATTTCTAAAATATTTCATTTGTTCGTCCCATCGCTCTTAGAGAACTACGTTTATTTACAAGCTGAACATAACGTAAACAAATATCAACATGTTCATTTACATTTGGCACCCAAAATGAGAGATGGTGAACATACCAACAGGTACATGTAACTATACTTCCTGCAATATATTCATTAAATGATAAACAACACAAAAATACGGGCTGCATTCATTGAGAATGTCAGTTTCAGATGATTATTTTACTAAAGGTGCAGTGTCAAGTTAACAAAGAGATCTAACTCAACGGGAAAAAAATGTTAATACCAGTTGCAAAGAAATTGGTTTTAAATGAATAATACTATGTGCAATAGCTGGTTAAGTTATCTTTCTATATCTCAGATGATTAAAAGCTATTCAGTCCCAGAACTAACAGTTTGTGTGACAATATTCTCTATAACCACATGTACGGATATTTGGGTTGTATACGAGGATGTTTGACCATTTGAAGATGATATGTTCGGCATAAACTATATAATTAGAATTTCGTTGTGAATATTTCCCAAAAATGTGCTGTTGCCCCTTTCAGTTTGAAATTTGTAACCATTAATTTTAACGTTTTCTATTGAAAAAGGTTCTCTTTATCTCAACTATATCTTAAAGGGGCAGTAGCACGTTTTTTGATAATTTTATATTTCAAAGTTTTCACTGATAATTGTAAGTTAATGCTAAATGTATTATTTTGATAGGGTAAAAAATCTCATTACACAAGCCAATCAGGCATAGTCTGAAGATAAAGTATGAAGATTTACATAAAATCCATTGGCGGCCATTTTGCGTGAACACCTTTAATTCATTTTGTGTAAGAAAAAGGAATCGCATGGCTAAACTTTACTTTGTATACTTGAATTATTACTGCTCCACTTAGTTTAAACACATTGTCTTTCAATTGGAACCATTTATTTTCATTTTCCTGACCTCACCTTACATTCCCCCTAAAAACGTGCTACTGCCCCTTTAAAATGTAATGTAAATTATATGTTACCCTTGTTAGGAGAAATTATATGGTACCATATAATAGATTGAAATGTGTGTGCATAGCTGCATACAGAAGGTTTTTTCACTTACTAGAATTTATTATTGCACATCCTAACAACTGAATTACAAGTGATGTCATTTCAGGAGAACAGACAATAGATAATCCAAGTCTATGTATACAATCACCAGTTTTATTTTATTTTGAGTCGTCTAGTTTCTCATGTAACATTTTGGCATAATGAAATAAATAGAAGGGCACACTTTTCCGAAAATATGATTTCCATGACTTAAAAAAATCTTATCGACTCTCTAAGACAAAGATCAGCACCGTTGCATGGAGAAAAAAAAACAAAAATGATTGTTTTCAATGTTTTTACTTCTGGTCACCATATAACTGTAACTGTTAACTGCCGGTATGAAATGAAATTACGAACAATAATAAAATAATTATAATATAATTGAAGTACGATGTATCTTCATTCATTAGGTGAACATTAAACTTTGTCCAATTCGTTTCCACAATGCCTCAAGTAAAAGGGAAAAATTATAACATGATATTTGCACTTGGATACACAGATATGTGAACAAACTCCAGGTATGCAGCTGTAAGAGGCAAATACGTTTATGTTTAAGAATCATTTCTAAATTTTCTGCAATGAACAGTTTCATGTATTTTCTCGCAACATTCACATTATGATTTTATATGAATGTTATCTTAATTTCCTATCTATTATGATAAGTTTATAAAGTAAGAAAAATAATGATAGCTAGAGCAATAACATGGACATCACAGTAGCTTCAAATATATAATTTCAGGTAAGTAATTCAATTTATCGAAAGTATTTTATGTTATTTGATGTTTCTTTATAATCGCAAACGTTCAATACACGAGAAATTGATGAATACAACTATCAAAGTCTTTGATATTTAGATCTTGTAAAAACACTTTTCAATTCAAGTGATTCAAATAAAGAAAACTGTAATTCATCATGATCAATTATCTTCAGGAGATTTTTATAAAACAAAAACATTCCTGTCATAAACACATTTGTGTGACATTTCAAGTGCCATTTAATATGTTGACAACACTCTGGATTTCTATTCCTACTTACTTGAGTTCGTATAGCAATTGCACTTAAATAATTGCAGAGATTTTTAGTAGCACGCGATAACTTTTGGCCAATTCATAGTCTATAAACATAGATATTTCTTTACGTTTCTTATGTTTGCTTATTGATGTCAACTGTTGAACAATCTAAATGAATATTAAAAAAGATGATTAATTTTTAAAGTCGGTGTCAACAGTTTAACTAGAGCTACAATATTAAAAGAAGTGCCATCTCATGATTTTCACAAAACCGTCAAACCTAGGTTTACAATGCTTTGTTGTACGAGACAAAATCACAATGTTTATAACACAGCACAGTCCCAACTTATCAAAACTCTTCAACATAAACCTCAAAACTATAAACGATCCTGAAAATAATCTTATGATTAGACAATTCATTCTTTATAGCTCTTGTTTAAAACACATATGTTACAAATGCTATTTCAAATGTTGTAAACACGTGAAAAAAGTTTTGGCTGCTTGCAGACACCAGCGGAGATGTTTCTAAATTTATAGATAAAACAGAACATAAAATGGCCAGTAAAAATAATTGTAAAAAAGCTAGATGATATCAACTGTGTGAAACCATTGCCGTTAAGTAAGTGTAACTGTCCTGGTCTCGCTCTCAGATAAAGACAATGGGTTGAGTTAACCTCCTCAATTCAATGGTTCAATGTAAGATGTCACATTAATGCCGGGGTATCATGAACTAGTAAAAAGGTTCAACAGAACCCATTTGTTTTCTTCTTTTATCATGACAGTTACAGTCTAAAAAAGATTGTTTGTCGTTTTCCATTTGTCCATGTGTTTTACGAGTTGGCAATAAAGCACAGCTTTAATGCTGCATGTTAAACTATAGGCCCTTATGCTATTTGTTATCTTAATGGGTGACATTCAGCTCCTGAACACGTCACATTGCAGTGTGCACTCTCACTCCCACTCTCTCATTGCTCGTGTACACATTGCTTATTTTAACTGTAAACTTGTCGCCCTCCTACGTGAATTTGAATCACATGCATGTTTCTTTTATTACATGAGCTAAAATATTAAGAAACCTATTTATAATCAGATTACATAATAAGTCGATCTGCCCTCATAAAGACACTTTTGTTAAAATCATCACATGTAACAATACAATAGCGTTTAAGATATAAACATTTTAATTAGACACTTTTTATTGTAAATTTCTTAGACTAATTTAAAAAACAATAAATTTTAGATTAGTAATACACATAAAATGTTAATCAGCATGTACTCTTTACCTGATATTCAAATATGGTTCTTGTTTATTTAAACAACAAAAAAAGGCTTTCAAACTTTACATAAACACCATAATTCTGTTCTCCCTACTTTGAAAGACTCCCTAGTGACACTGTTGTAAATTACGTCTACACAAGGTCCCTGTAGATATGCAGAGGAGATGTTTGCAGGGTTGACTGAGGCTTTGTATACAAACAAACAGGCGCCAAGGTGCTGATGACACATTAAGATATAGCAACGTCTGGGAACTCTCAAAAAGGACTACTAAGATGTCCTCCGTTTATACCTTGGTCATTACAAAGAAAAGTATTTTCTGATAGTGCAATAGGTATTATTCACATACACATAAGATAACATTTGTGAAAATAATATTTCATGACCAATTCAGTAATTGAAACATCTTATCCGTCAATATATATTAGTCAGATTACAATTTCAAATCAGGTAAGAAATCATATATAGGTGGTATTATTTAATGTCTTCTTAAGCATCTTAATTGCTAATTGAATACTTCAACCATGTTATAGGAACATTACTTTTAAATGCATTACTCATTACAATAATGAATACTGAATGCCATTCACAGAGTTGGTGGGATACGGGCAGCACTAATGGATACTGAAGTCATATCACAGGATCGAGGTTGAGCTCTCGCCACTTTTCAAACCATCCCTAGATTGATGGCATTTGTGTATTAAATGAGTTTTGTTGTCAAAACTTGTGATCTATGGCTCAGCACTGGTGTCTGCAACCTTATTAGACGGGGGCGGAGATAGTCAGGGGGTCCTGGCCGGAGGTCAGAGATATTGACACTGCCACATCGCATTAATCAGTCTCACTGAGGAGCGTTGCCTGTCCTGAAGTACTCAATACGCTGTGTTCTATGTAATCACATCTTTCATGATAACACTTTGGTTAACTTGTTCGTACTTACAAAATAAGAGTTTAAATAGGTGTACGTATGTAATTAATGTTAATAACTACTAAAATAACGAATCGAAGAAGATTATATCACTAGTTGTTTCTGACTCAACTTTATTCTCTTGTAAAGATCCCTTTGTCAGACTACAGCCGATCAGGTCACAAAAATGGTACAACAGAATGTCTCATATAAAGTTGATGTTTCCTTAAAAATACCTTTCGAATTGTTAGTTTTACAATTTCAGTGTTGTCAAAATGATTTTGAGAACTTCATGTTTGGTACAACCTGAATGTATAAAATGAAACTTTATTCTAATCTCAATTTTGAATTACATTTTATATAATGTTACACTTCTGAAATGGTATTGTAAAAAAAGCACTGATAATTGCGTGAGGATGAAAGGCAATTTGATTATTACTGTGTAACTTTAATATCAATATGTTAGATAGAAAACCCCAGAGTGAAATGTCATACAACGATGGATTTATTATTTCCTTATTATTCGTAGAATTAATGTAACACTTCATGAGTTGTTGGAGTCATTTACCCAAAATGTTATCAATTGAATGGAACTGACTTGCTGAAATGTATCATTTTAGGTTGATAAAAGTGTCATTAAAAAGGTGGATCGTCGCGGAAACAGGATAATTGGTTACTGATCATCCCACAATTACTCAAACATAAATTATGACATCGATTGAAAACATACTAAAGGACCATTTGGAGATGCAAGGGTTTGATAGGAGCAAGGCGAGGGCTGATAGGGATAAGTTTCATTATGAGACTGCAGACACCAGGCATCTCAGAAAAGATTTAAAGATATTAAACAATATCAGAACTTCCGGATTTTTAATATAGATTCATGGAATGACCTTTAGAAATGTTGACATATAATTATGCAAACCTGTATAGTTTTTGAAAAAGGTCATTTTCATCCTATTGTCGAATGATTATTACTACAATCTATAATAATGATATCCATGCATTACCTATTAAAGCGGTGTAGGAGGTTTTTATTCACACGTTTATCTATGGGTCTAAAAACGGTTTGACAATTAAACAAATCTGTAACAAAATTGTGAATATTGTTATTTGGGGAATAAAAATAAAGATGTCTCATTCTTTTCTAGAATTTAGTAATAATTGGCATTGATGTGTGTAAGACAAAAACAAAGAGTTTCACTTCAAAGTTTACAAGATAAAAAATTGAAATACAAATATATACCATTTGTTTGAAAATTATTTTGGGACGAATGTTAAATACAGGTAACACAGGTCACGGACGTTGATTGTGAGAGGCGGAATGTCCGTTGACACTTGTAACCGGGTTGTGTATCTATATAAAGACCTACTCTATCATTAGCTGACAGGTTTAAAGAAAGACGTTTAAGTAAAAGGTAAAACTTGCGACTAAGGATTCCAAATCTTTAGAGGTTTTCTGCTGTTGATGTATGCTCAGCGGAAGCTAGTTCCATCAATAGGCACAGATCAATTAAACGCCTTGTTGTGCCTTCATTCAGAGATTTCAATTGAGGCTTACCATCTGGGCCAAATGCTTGATAGATTAAGCTAAAGGGACACAAAGAAACACAGTTTGCACATTCCCTTTTTTTAATAAGTTTAGTTTTATCTACTCCCTTTCTTCAAGGTTTTGATGAATTTGTCATGAAAATTTACCTTGTTCTTATCTCTTGGGGCAATGAAGTTAATCTGAAAATGACAAAGTGATTACTTCTAAACAAAAATTATATTAAACTTTTTGTCCAGTTTGAATCGATGACGACAGTGCATATGTTTTAATTTCTATTTAAATTTATGAATAATGTAATGAACTTTAATTTAAATATCAAAAATATTTCATAATTGTACATTTGGAATACATTTAAAAAAAAACCTTATAATGTATACCATATCATTAAATATAACGTTCACTTTCATGTTAGTGCTGTCTGTCAATATGCAGTTTCTATGTTATGACGACTAACAGTTTGTAACTTTTGGGAAGTAATCTTGTCTCGAGCCCTGTCCCATTACTATACAATTAGCTGAACCATTTACATGTAAAAGAAAAGACCCGCTATTTTGCATTGTCTTATGTAATAAGGAAAACTATCTTGAAACACTTTTCTCAACCGGACTTTGTAACTGAATTGATAATCAATCAAAGAATGATAAAATGAAAACCCTCTGGTAGTTGTAACTTTGCCTGTTTGAATCAATACCATTACATAATACATAAAAAATGTTTTTTTCTCGAACCACCTTCCTACTAAGTGAACCAACGAGACATCTTTTATGTTGAAAACTTCGCCAATCGCATAGTACAGACTGGAGTATAGGTCGGATAGGTACGATGGATGCTAGTCCATCAAGTCACTCAGTAACTCATATTCCTTACCATCCAAATTACAGATAAACCAGTTCCTAAAATAACATACAATTCAAAAATTCGAATGTGATTTTCTATGAATAACCGTATCATGAGAAACCCCTCGGGCTGATATTGACCTGGAGGAAGATGGTCAAATGTCTTCAAACTTCCAATAAGAGCGTGTCAATTTGACACAATTACAAGACTTTATAAGCGATAAAGATACACTCAGAGTTACAGGTTTCCTTAACGGCTGTGAAGATATTGATTAACGTGAGAGAATAGAAAAAGGCTCGCTGACAATATATTGACAAACTTGAATTTATCCAGTGATCGATCTCTTTATGGTAATATCTTTTGTAAAACGCTGAAGAATTAATTAAGTAGAGTTACGAATTTAAGAATTTCCTTTTTATATACATATCTGTCTTTTTGTACCCAATGTACTGTCAATCACTTGTTGATTATATGTTGGTTAATGAACCTTTTGTCAGTAAAACGTTACATAATTAATTAAGTAGAGTTAAGATAATTTACGAATTTTTCTTTTTATTCACATATCGTTATTTTTGTACCCAATGTACTGTCACAACCCAAGTCTAGAAACCTCTCTTCTCAATGTAGATGGAGATTTCCACAAACGGGAAATAACTACTTTTTTCGAAAAATACTTGTAAATGATGACACGAAAGGATTATCACAAGTTAACGTACACAAAGATCCATATAATTCTTAATAAATTCTCACATGTATAATCTAACCCTAACTTTTTATTTTAACTTATTCAACTCTATAAGAAGATTCTACAAATCCAATTTGAAAAACAGTAACATTATCATAATTGTTTAATGAACTTTTTGTTCAATATCTGGCTTCTGAAAACATAATCCAACTTTGAGTTATTTGTTTTTAAACACTCGGTGAACTATCCTAAATATTAGGTGCTGACGGTTCATGTCTGTCATGCATATTCTCAGTCAATTCAATTTCTCGTCAGTAGTGCAATAACCATTTTAGAATGTTACCAGTTTTCTAAGATTTTCTTCTTTTTTTCTTCCAAATGTTAATCTGTAAATTTATCATATATAAACATCGATCTCATATGCTGATTACATAGCTTGAAACCAATCTATTGAAAATTATCATCTTTCAAAAATCTTCACGTTAGATAGGAAGATTTAATCAATCCTTTCATTAAATCTTTAAAAAAAATAAAATGTATTTTAAAACGCTAAATATCAAGTCTCATTTTAAAGTTTTTAAAACACGGAAATCTTCATCAACTGTTTCATTTAAGTTTGTACAGCAAACACCTATTTACAGCACAAAATAATTTTGCAGTTCATAATTTCTACATGTACATGTTTCTTCAGCAGTCTAAAGATTAATGTACAAACTCTTAAAGAGGATAGCAAACAGATGTTATGTTGAAATCGTAGTCAACAGTTATTTGAGATGCATATATTGAATTTGCCAAAACCTAAGAACGTAGCTGACACTGACTACAAACGATGAAGTGATGAAGTAATAGGTTTCATGTATAAACAACAATGTAAGTAAGGGTAAAACAACCTCTTAATTTCAATGTCTTCATATTTTCAGTTGTATAGACTAACATTTACTCCTTGAAAAAAAAAGACTTCTTTATTAATTTTATTATTTTGAGTTTTTATTTAAAAAGAAAAATAAAGGCGCCCTGAACAATACTAAAGTTGAGGCATCTAGACTTGCCAACATTTCCTAGACTTAAGAAGAATATTTTAATTTGATTTTGTTTTGCTTTAGGGTCTGGATAACAGACTACCAGTTGTAACTAAAACATACAAGAGTTATTACTTTCGATAATTCACAAAGTTTTAGATTATGTTACATAGGATACCTTACACATGGTTCTGATGGTCCCGTCTTGAAAACATTACAGGAGATCTACAGAAACTAGTGATAATGACTTTAATATTCCAGGCAATTGTTAAAAGGCTAGCTGAAATAGACTATTACAAATCTTACAATTAAATAGGTTTCTCTATTTAGATCTCGCTTTAGGGCGAATACATTAATGACTGGGTATGAGAAACCAGTTAAAACTTCCAACAGAAACCATTTGTTTCCTTCTTTCATCCTGACATGTATAATTTTAGAATGATCCTCCCGCGTTTGCCATTGGTCTATGTGTTTAACGAGTTTTACGAGTTTGCAATAAAATACAGCTTCAATACTGCAAGTTGTAGTTCAGGCTGCTCAGTTGTTTGGAATGGGTGATAGTGATCGCCTGAACACGAAACATTACAGTTAGCAGTCGCCTTCATAGTGACACCAACATGATCTCTGTACAAATTAACCGGCCTTTTTTTGATTGTATTTATTGTAGGAGATCACCTAAGTCAATAAGGTGGAACTGAAAAACAAGTTTACTCTTTCTTAATCTTAAACTTAGACTACCCCCGATAACCAGGATTGAAATTAAAATTTAAAATGTCATTCAAATTCAATCAGATGTGGTGAAGACCCCAAATAAATAAATTGCAAACATTCTTAATCTTTGACATAGATAAAGAATTTTGTATGAAAATTAAAACACAGTATAAAAGTTTGATTATCTCAAAGATATGGTAATTTAAGTTAGATTATTTTAACTTTATATCCGATATAACAAAACATACATTTCAATTTAATCTGATAGGAGCATCAAACAATTTATGAAAGCTAAACAAAGTACACCAAGGCACATTAATTCTTTGCATCCGTCACTACAAGTGGCAAACTGACATTTCTGACATTGAGTCTAGACTACCTACGATCTACATCGTAGATATATAGAGATGGTTTTCCAAGGGCTAAGGAAGGTTTGTGTACAAATAAATCGCTGGTGACACATCAAGATTTGGTATCGTCGTTGTAGGTAGTAATTAAACACCTAAGTATGTTGCGAGAAAGTCTTGAAGTCCATACTAAATCGTTTAATCAGATTAAATTCATTTAACAAATAGATAACCTTAACATTTTTCATTTTAGTCTTTTCTTTACATCATTGTAAAAGAGTAACATCAGCCTTTCAAGAGGTATTGTTACATAAATTATTGGATGATTATAACATAAAAAGGAGGAAAGTCGCAAGAACAAGAGAATATGCAAATTGTAAAAGTGGACATTACAAAAAAACATAAAGAGGGACAGGTTTGGATTGATAGTGATTTAGGATTTATGTACACTACATTTTCATTGGCTTTTGTAAATTCATGTATAATGTCTGAGGTATAACTACTTTGTATCTGTATAAATGCTATTTATGCCATATATTGCACGTATTTTATCCGTATAAACTGTCTGGTAAAGCCCAAATAGTATCTTTGATATAAATTGATTCATGACGAAGTGTGGGAGATTCAAATATCATATTGAGTAATCAAATAAACAGCATAGGTAGACAAAGGGATACACTTTGGGAGATGGATTATGACACGAAAAAGACAATATGAGAGCCACAAAGTGAAGATGACACATAAGTAGACGCATATAAGATAGTTAGGTATACATGTGGAAGACACGTGGTTTCACCAAATATTTGATAAACAGGCAAAAAGGAACACGGGAAAGAGACGCTCATGGAGAACTTAAAATAATGTGACATATAACGACACAAAATGATGAATGGAAAAACACCTAGAATGCTTCGCACGACTCAGTGGAGTAATCATTAAATGGAAGAAAATAAGATATGAAGAATAGTAAAAAGACAATATGAGAGCCACAAAGTGAAGATGACACATAAGTAGACACATATAAGATAATTAGGTGGAAGACACATGGTTACACCAAACATTGCAAAACAGTCAAACGGAACATGTGAAAGAGACGCTCACAGAGAACTAAAAATAATGTGACATACAACGACACACACCTAGAATGCTTCGCATCATTGAATGGAAGAAAATGAAACATGAAGAATAGTAATCGTAACTGATTTTTCTTCTTTTTGATACAGATTTGCCAATGGTGGAATCACATGGGTGTACTATACCACACTTACATTGTAATAATGTTTTCGCTTATTTATTTGGAAGGTAACTGAAGTTAACAGAATACCAGTATTACAAACCATATATAACTATAATAGACTATACCGAATTAGCGTTGACCACTACATAACAACCACTTATCTTGCTGAGGGACAGGGGAGACAAATTGTTTCAGTTAGATATTATTGCCATATGGTTGAAACCTGATCGTTTATTCCCATTAAACCGCTCTCCCATTCACTCTCTTGTTTTGTTTCTTTTGAATTGTCTAAAATATAGAATGCTACGAACTGTACACAACGGTATGGTGCCGACATCCATCGCAGTTTAAGTGACAGAAAAGTGTTTTGAAACACTAAACACATTTTTATCTCTTAAATTTGTAGTATCAATTTATTCTATACCTTCATAAATATTGAAATGTCTTTGAGGCATCATAATAGCCCCTATGGTATCATTCTCTTCCCACAGAGGCAGCTCAGTGCGAGCAAGCCTCTGTTTTATTACGCCAAGATCCTGGGGTTCCCGCAGATTGCCCTAGCGGCAAAAAGTTGCAACTTAAATGTTTCCCTTATTTGCAGCCAATGAAAACACCTTTTGGTTATCCATGACTTGGGGAGTTCTTAAAAGGCGTCTAGTGACATGAACACATGTCTTTATGTTTTTTGTTCATTAACAGTGTGAGAGGGAAACTCTCACATATAGATAGGGGTTTTCATTAGATAGAAACTGTTTTATAATTGTATAAATTATTATTCGTTTTGTGATAGATTTTACTCACTAATCAATCAAATAATACCTAATGAAAAGGTAAAAAGCATGTTTTGTAAAAGGAAGAGTTACCTCCCCTGGATGTTAAATTTCTCGGAAATGGCCGAGCTTTTACCACTTTTGAAACGGCGTCGTTGATTGCACAACTAACTTGGATTGCCTCCAATCAGATTTCTACCTTTCTATCCCATGTATTAAAAATAATCGAACAGAGATTCTATTCCGATTTTAATGGTACCAAAACAGTTATGAATTTTAACTAATGATATCTTTAGAGAATGGTAACCAAAAGTCTGTGACTATTGCTAGAAGAAGAATAAAACAAAGAATAACATGTGAACAAATTAGTAATAAGCACTCTCCGTGAACCTTTGTGAAGCACAAGCATGGGTTTTCCTAGAACATCTCGTCCAAATTTCCAAGGAAACACGTTCAATTATACACATATACAAATTATTGGTTTGGGACGTCTATTCTATTCTATTCTATTCTATTCTATTCTATTGCTATTTCGACTTTGTGACTCACAGACTTTTGGGAAACAACTTTGTCTGGATCAAAACTCCTTTACTAACCAACTAATGAACAAATGTCTATCTGTTGTTCCTCATTTCCTATATAAAATTCTAAGTTCCGAAAATTCTGAAATGCGCACAAGCCTTTATAGACAATACCATTCGTTTCATCATTTCCATCAATTGAAATCAAACTCTCAATACCATGTTATTTGGCACCATGAGAAGGGTATAATTAGATAGGTGGTTCTCCTGCTGTTCCTTAGTCTAAAGACTCTTTCAATCTATACATGACAAATCCTCGGAATTACAGTTCATCCACATCCTTAAATAACATACAATATACAAATAAAAATTATTTTTTTGTGTGAATAACCAATTCAAATGGGGACCCCTCGGTGTGATATTAAACAAGAAGGAGATTTTTAACTGGTTGCTCACACTCTCAATGTTAGCGTGTCTGTTTTGACGCAATTACAAGACTTTATCAGCGATAAACATCCACTCTGGGTTACATTTCCTCTAACCTGCAGTGAGGATATTAACTTAAGTAAGAGGACAGAGAACGGCTCTTTGACATTATATCGACCATTGGCCCAGGCCCTAAAATAACGTCTCCTTTAAGAAAGATGCAATTAATGATCTGTGTATAAATCAGAATGCCTTGCATATTGATACTGTAACACAACTCTCTGGCTGACTCATCAGTCTGTGATCTGAAATGTGCCTAGAGAAAGTAAATAAATGTAAAAGCAAATGGCTAAATGTCCACTTTCACATTTTATTTGCATAGTTTATTATCAGAGTTTTCTAATAGGCTAGTCATTTGTAGTCAAGTGTTTTAAACGTTTGTTAACGTTGGCGTAAACGTCAAATGAAAGCATACAATAAGAGTCTATGGGGATTAAAACTAGCGTTTGAAAGTTGTTAAGCTAGAGTATGCATTGTAATTAGCCATTTTGGCATTCTGTGAGTGAATAACCATTATCTTTTTACTTAACAAACTCCTTTTGTCAGTGATGCTCAAGGACACTGGTGGAGTACCAATCTGCACCTCTAAGGACCACCAATCAAGAAGATCTTTCTGTGTTCAATATTGCACCTTACCTTGTAAAAAACATAATGCCACCTGCATAAGTGTGAATCAACGATTCTAATCAGACAGTTGGATTTTGAATTTTTCACATTTGTTTTGAATATATCACTCATGTTGTTATGAGTTACCGTGTTTGGATTTGACATGCACATCTGTGCAGACAAAATCATGTTCAATGATTATTTCTTCATTATTTTGTGAATAACTTCGTTGACTTGAGTAACAGAATAATATCCAATAACAAGATGTGATATGGCAGTGACGTTGACATGAAAAACATAAGCATAACAGTTATTAAAATGCGTACTTTTATTCTTTGGACAAGTCATGCAGTTGAATATGTTGAAGTCATTACTGTCTGTATAATTTCAAACACTTCATATCAATGATAACAAAAACAAATACAATTACAATTATCTTTGATATTTAAAGGATTGTAATTCAATTAAGGCAATATGATAACCTATCAACAATCTTCAAGTGAGGCTAGAGGCGATAATCAATCCTGGTATTTAAACCTTTAAGAAACATTCAGGTAATAGAGCAATTGTGTGTGATCTTATTTCAAAAGTCTAGTATCAGGTATCATTTTAAATGTTGAAGCCAGAAGAGATTTGAAGACTTTGTAACTTAAGTTGTCACAGTGATACACGTAAATTAATGGTTTGTAAAAGAACAGTATTTGTTCTTTGCAGTTAGTACTCTCATTACGAAACATTATCATCGATGTTCTAAATAGATATCATAAGTGGTACAGATTCATGTTTAGATGTTTAAAGATGTTATAGGATGTCAGAGTAAGCAGTATTTCTAGATGCACACATTGTAGGAATTATCAACAAGTCCCATCATATTTTATAATACTGAGCTGACAACCATAGATTATCGAGAATAAATGACGTTAAATGCTTCAAAGTTTTTAAAGCTAATACTAGTTGTCAATAATAAAAATCTACAGGTTTCTGAAAGGTGTCTTAGTAACAAGCTGCTTTGTTAACCACAGTTGGTTTAAAGTCAACTTCATAGTCTATAGGCTAGGAAAATACAAAAGATCTAAGCGTTTACAAATAGTTATTAAGTCACAGTTACCTATTTAAACAGGGTTCTAAAGGAGTTTCAAAACTGTACAGGCAGATCTAACTCAGTCTAAACAAAGTAGAAGAATTGACTGCAATTTTTTAGCACAAACTTCTGTTATTGTTTGATATTGACATGACATATTTGATTTTAACATAATAATTAAATCATTTGGTTTAAATGCAGAGTATTTCTGTTCTGACCTGGTGACAATTGCTTGTTTCTTCAAATGATTGTAAAAACATTTCTGCATAAAATAATAATAAAATCCCACCTCAAATTAAACCTATCATGACATTTCGAAATACGTCGATTGACAGATTTTCATCAGTGTTCAGAAAATTTGCCATATCTACAGCCATCGATTTTCCAGTGAGAATGTGAGGAACTTCAGTGAGAAAGTCATAAATGATAGAGACATAGAAATAAAACATACAGGTTGACAAGGAAAATACATTTGAAATAAGATTATTGCACAAAAGTGTAGGTAGAACAATGTTTATAACACAGCAAAGTCCTAACTTAGCAATAGTCTTTAGAATAAACCTAAAATTTTAGAAAATAATATTTTATGATGAGGCCATTAATACTTAATAGCTCTTGTTGAAAACATATATTTATCAAATGGTATTTTAAATATTGTAAACACGTAAAAACTTTGGCCGTTTGCAGACACCAGCAGGAATATTTTTAAATTTATAATTGATACAGAAAATAAAACGGCCTGTTAAAATAATTTTTAAAAAGCTAAATGATATGGACTGTGAGAAACCTTTGCCGTTAACTAACAGTTACCTTAGTTTATCTGGTGGCGCTCTAAGATGAAGACAATGGGTTAAGTTAAACTCTTCAATTCAGTGGTTCAATGTAAGATGTCACATTAATGCCGGGGTATCAAGAACTAGTATAAAGGTTCAACAGATACCATTTGTTTTCTTCTTTTATCATGACAGTTACAGTCTGAAAAAGATCCTCTGGCGCTTTCCATTGGCCCATGTGTTTTACGAGTTGGCAATAGAATACAGCTTTAATGCTGCATGTTTAACTACAGGCCCTTGTGCTATTTGTTATCTTAAAAATAATAATAATAATAATAATAACTAGGGTTGCCCAGGCAACTCTGACGGTCTTCAGACCGCTGTTTTATTCGTAAGGTTCTTTTAAATGTATCATAATGCTGGACCGTCACTAAACTTCGTCATTTTCCCCATGTTAAAATTTTCCAAATCCGAAATTTCAATTTTTGAAGCCCTGTAAAAACCGGAAATGACTGTTCGCGATCGATTTTATTCTTGATTCTTGTAGATCTTATTCATGTCTAGATCTCATGCAAAAATGATGAAATTCCACGGCTAGGTTTTTGAGCTATGAGCCCTTGAAGTTTGCGATTTTTCGTTTTGAGTCAACTTTGAGAGGTCACAGTTTGAAAAGTATTAAAGCTAGGACTTTGAAAATTGTCTAAATTTGAAGAACTATGCTTCAGCTACATATTGTGCAAAGTTCAGTTCTCTGGTGCAAGTATCTTCAGAGAAAAAGATTTTCAAAGGTGGTAGGGGTCAGAAATGGTCAAAAATGCACTAAAAGCAAGATGGCGGCCAAGTCACGTGACTTAGAGATTTTTCATGATTGACTTTTTTCTTTCTCAGGTCAATGCGCATCTTCGAGTGAAATTTCAAGTCTGTAAGTGCATTTTGAAAAAATTTCCCATGTTAAATTTTCAAATTAGTAATGGCTGTATACCGGAAACGGAAGTAGATATCCGGAAACGGATTTCGATTGTACAGGGTTCAGCACAGAGGCTATCAGCTCTGAAAGTTTCATGCAACTGGCTTTTGTAGTATTTGCGCTAGAGCTCCCACAAAATTGTGTAAATAATAATAATAATCAGGATAATAACAGTAGGTCTTTGACTTTCGTCTGAAGACCTAATAATAATAATAATTAACTTATAAAGCGCCTAGTTTCCATCCAGAAGGTTGCTCACTGGCGCTAGAAAAGACGAAGAGAATAGACTGCGTTGAAGATAGAAGATTAAACATATACTTTAGAGAACAGGAATGTTTTAAGTAGTTTCTTGAATGAGTCTTTAGATTCGGTGTTGCGGATCTGAGGAGGGAGAGAGTTCCATACTGAGGGTCCAGATCTTGAGAAAGCACGTTGTCCCATTGCTGTTTTGGAAAGTTGTTGTTGTAGGAGAACTTCATTAGATGAGCGGAGTCTGCGGTTTGGAGAATAGGTGGGGATGAGATCTTTCAGGTAGACAGGAAAGTTATTGTCATAAATACAGGAGTGGACGATGGAGGCAAGTTTGAAGGTTATCCGTTCTTGAACAGGGAGCCAGTGGAGGGACATGAGGACTGGACTGATGTGGCTGGACTTGGAGGTTTTGGTGATGCATCTGGCAGCGGAGTTCTGTATTTTTTCCAGTCTACTTAGTGAGTTTTGGGGGAGGTTTACATATAATGAGTTGCAGTAATCTATTCTGGAGGTTACTAGACTCTGCGTTAGAAGCTTGGTTGTGTTGAGGTCAAGAAGGTGCCGAATCTTACTGATATTATAGATTGAGAAGAAACAGGACTTGCTGAATTAATGGGTGACATTCAGCTCCTGAACACGTCACATTGCAGTGTGCACTCTCACTCCCTCTCTCGCTCATTTAAACACAATCTAACTGTAAAAAAATTACCCTCTAGCATAAATTTGAATCAAACATGTTTTATAACAAAAACTGAAGTATTAATAAACAAATTAACTCAGACAACATACATTTTCGATCCGCCCTCATAAAGTCACTTCATGATAAAAAGGATTATTGTCAAAATCATCACATTTAACATTTACAATTGTGTTTTGCTTATAAACATGGTTGATTTGAAGCCTAAAATTGTATAAAAACATTCTGAAACTGAAAAATGTTTTCCACAACATCAATTATCAATTGTAAATCAGTTTATGAAACGTTTACGCACTTTGTTTTTTTCCTGATAGGTATAATTAAACAAAGAAAAACTATTTTTAAAACTATAAGTAAACTTCAATGTGCATAAATTCTGTTTTCCTTACTTTGTAAGAATCACTAGTGACACTGTTGTAAATTGCATCTATACAAAGTCTATGTAAATATGTGGACGAGATGTTCCCAGTGTCGACTAAGCTTTGTGCTGATTTCACATCAAGATAGAGCAACGTCTGGGAACTCTCAAAGAGGACTCCTAAGATATCCTTCCATCAACCTTTGGACATAAAAAGAATAAATATATTCTTAAGTTTCTAATAATAATTTATGACAAATTCACTAAATGAATCATATTATCCTTCAACATATTTTTGTCAGATTACAATTTTACCATTTAGGAATCACACATAGATGATATCATTTTATGTTTTCAGAAACAACACAATTGGTAATTAAACACTTTAACCATTGCATATGATTAATAACATTAATTGCATTACTCATGACGATGATGAATATTTAATGTCATTCCTTGACAGTCAGCAAGACGAATGCATACAGGGACTGTGGGGTACGGGCAACACTAAAGGATATTGTAGTCATATCACAGGATCGAGGAATAACTATCACCACTTTTCCAACCATCCCTATAATTGATTGCATTTGTGTATTAAATGAGTTTTGTTGTCAAAACTTGTGATCTATGGCTCAGCACTGGTGTCTGCAACCTTATTAGACGGGGGCGGAGATAGTCAGGGGGTCCTGGCCAGAAGGTCAGAGATTTCGACACTGCCACATCGCATTAATCAGTCTCACTGAGGAGCGTTGCCTGTCCTGAAGTACTCAATACGCTGTGTTCTATGTAATCACATCTCATTGATAACACTTACTCAACTTGAGTAGAGTTGAAATAGGTGAGAGTATGTAAGTATTATTAAAATAGTTTTCTTTTTGAAAAATCAAAGAAATTCTCAACAGTATTTTTTCTGATTCCACCGTAACCACTTGTAACAATCCTATTGTTAGATTACAGGCAATCATGGTGTAAAAGAATGCCTCATATAAAAGTTCCCATTCAAATCGTACGTTTTACAGTTTTAGTGTTGTCAATATGTTTTGTGTTGTAAAGGAAATCATTCGAGAGTTTTAGTTTGATATAACCTGAATATAATGAAATGAAATCTGATTATCATCTCTACTTGTGAATAACTTAAATGCAACACTTCTGAAATGGTATTGTAACAAAAGCAATGCAAATTGACTAAGAGCAAAGGAACGATTTGATTATAGCTGTTGATTGCTGTTGCTGTAACATTGATATTAATATTTTTGAAAAACTATAACTTCATCGTAAAAAGTTTCAAATGTAACAATTATAGACTTTTTATTTCCCTTTAGCCTTAGAATTTGTGTAACACTGCATGAGTTGTTGGAGTCATTTACTCAAAATATTATCAATTGAAAGGAACTGACTTGCTGAGTAGTATAATTTCAGGTTTAAGAGTGTCATTGAAGGGCAGTATCACGTTTTAAGAGGAATATAAGCTGATGTCAGGAAAATGAAAATTAATGGTTCCAATTGAACGACAATGTATGTAAGCTAAATGGAGCAGTAATTATTCAAATATAAAACGTAAAGTTTAGCCATGCGATTCCTCTTTCTTACACAAAATGAATTGAAAGTGTTCAAAAGAAATGGCCGCCAATGGATTTTATATGAATCTTCATACTTTGTCCTCTGACTATGGATGATTGGCTTGTGTTATGAAATTTTTGGCACAGTCAAAATAATACATTTAACATTACCTTACAATTATCAGTGATAATTTTGAAATATAAAATTATCAAGAAACCTGCTACTGCCCCTTTCAAAGGTGGAGTATCGCGGACACAAAATAATGGGTTTCTGATTATGCCACAATAACACGAACATGACTTTTGACACCGATTAATGGCATAGCAAAGCTCATAATGGAGATGAAAGGGTTTCACAGGAGCATGACGTGAACAAATAGTGATACATTTGACTGAAATAATGTGTAGAGACCCCAGTAAAGAGTTAAATATGTCAAATACTAATATAATAACTTCCAGATTTGTTATATTGATTCATTGACTGACTTTCAGACATAATAAGGTCTTATAGAAATCTATAAAATCCTACAGACTAAACTGTCGTTTAATTGTTAGAGGGAAACAGTTGCAAAGTCTTACATCCATGCATTATTATTATATTATGTATGAATATTTATATAGCGCGCATATCCATCTACTCATGCTTGCTCAAGGCGCTTACTTTTTCCCCCCTGGTCAATGGCATTCTTTCACCGTCTGATCATTTTTGCAATTCAATTCCCTTGGGCGCATTCAACTAGCATCCATATATGTGTTGCTCAGGTTAGGGACCATTCTATGCCTCACAGGGTACCCACTCACAGCTTGGTGAACTGAGCCACATAGTCACAGCAGTTTGTCCAACACTGCTGAACGCTGATACCCTACAGCCCGGCATATGCACGTGTTCATGTATCCACGTGTATCATGAATTCGTGGGATATTTTAAATGCGCAGTGTTTGTTGCACTACACACTAGAGCTTCAGGGTGACACTTATAGAGTTCTAACAGAGGTGAACTCTAGGTTTTTACACCTTTGCCTGGATGGGATTCGAACTCCAGACCTCAGCAACGTGAGACCGGCGCTCTTACGGCTGAGCTACCCCGTACCCATTACCTACTCTACCGCTGAAAGAGGTTTCTAAAAGTTTTGTCAATCAAACAAATTTGCAACAAATAAATTTTAAATTGAGAAAGAAGAGAGAATGTGACGAATTCTGTTTTGCTTTAACACTGAATAAGTTATACTTGATGTATCATTGTGACACAAAAACAAAGATTTTTTTCTAAATTTTCACTTAAAAATTAACAAGATCAAAAAGTTTTGCCTAAGAGTAATTGAAGGGTCCGTATGACGGGGTGTCAAAAAGGTTAATTGCAACCTAGCTCTTGAAAAAGACTCAATTTGGAATTTTCTGAAAGCTGAGATAATTATCTTTACCATGATATATGGAATGACACCATTGAATTTAGTTGCAGAAATATTAATCACCATGAAATCGCATACTTTTCGAGTTTGGTTGCAGTCCCCTATAGACAACTGCAACCAAAATTTTTTTTAAAGAAAGTACACGTTTTTATAAAACAGAAGAGCCTGGGATTTACGAAATGTGGTTGCAGATGGAATATATGATGATTTGACACATGTTGAACACTTACCTGGCTCTTTATTTACATTTCAATGTCACATCAGTCACTTACCGATCGCTAACGAGTCCGGTTTTCGATCATGTCACATCAGGTTTTGAAATCGTTTCTGACATTATGGATAGAAATATTTCACTGACCTTGATTATTTTAATAGTTTCTATCAGAAAGCATGTCATGGTAGGTACTTTTGACATTATTTGACCAAATTAATCCCCAAATTTCATTTCTGTGTTTCAACGTGCTCAGTAGCGAACTCGAAATGTTGTCATTTCTCAAATAGATTCTCATTGGCTGTCAGGAATCCCCCTTATTGCAAAATAATTTTGATAGAAAATAAACATCAATAAGTAAGTTTAACAAATAGTTTCTATCCAAAAACAGAACAAAATCAATTATCAATCAATAAATAGGAAATTTGAATTTTTTTTGGAAATGTTTGAGATTGAATCAACCAATTGTAGAACACGTTACATACCGTATGGCATTACAAATGTACGTCACTCACAGTGCGAGAGGGAATCTGTCAAAATGGAACTGTTGATTTGTTTTTGTTTTCACGTCAACTAAGGTAAATTATTAAACTCCTGCAACCAAACTTGTCTCTTTGGTATTCAACAGGCAACTAAAATCTCTGCAACCAAATTAGTGCTTGTCAAGACACGAAAAAGGATGGATATTAGCTAGAAAATAATTTGGTTGCAACCAAACTCGAAAATCACTCGATTTCATTGTGATTGTGCGTTCTGCAACCAAACTCAAGTCTTCGAGGAAATGGTTGATTTATAGTAAATCCTTTTAGCTGTCAGAATATCTTCATTTCAATCATTTTCAAGGAAAAGGTGGCAGTTTATTGATGTTTTAAATACCCCGCCGTTCGGACCCTTCAATTACTCTTAGGCCAAAAGTTAAGTACAACTATATAGCATTTGTTGGGTATCATTTTGGGGCTTACATGTGTGTTAAAGACAGGTAGCACAGGTCGCGGACGTTGATTGTGAGAGGCGGAATGACCGTTGACACTTGGAACCGGGTTGTGTATCTATATAAAGATCTACTGCATCAATAGCTGACAGGTTTAAAGGAAGACGTTTTAGTTAAGGTAAAACTCGCGATTAAGGAATACACATCTTTAGAGGTTTTCTGCTTTTGATGTATGCTCAACGGAAACTAGTTCCATCAATTGGCACAGAGCAATTAAACGCCTTGCCTTGTTTTCATTCAAAGTGAGGTTATCATCTGACCCCTTTGCTTAATAGATTAGGCTTAAAACCGACACAGAAAAGACCGTTTGCGCATTTCCTTGGATAAGAAAATAAATATTGTTTGTTATAACTACCCCATTTATTCACGCTTTTGTTGAACTTCTCATAAAAACATGTCTTGTTCTAACCTCTAGGGACAATGACGTTAACCTGCAAATGACAAAGTGTTCACATTTGATAAAACATTCCCAAAACTTTTCGTTTGAATCGATTATAGTGCATATGTTTTTAATTTCTTTTTCAATTTGTGATTAATTAAATGACATTGAATTGAAAGAGCGAAGTTTCCATTCATATATCGAATAGATTTATAATTTAAGGAAAATTTGTTGAATAAAGTTTAGATAAAACCCTTATAATGTGCTCTATATCATTAAATATTACGTTCACTTCTTCTGTTTGTCCTTTCTGTCCTTTTGCGGTTTCTATGTTATGACAACTTACAGTTTGTAACTTTTGGGAAGTAATCCTATCTCAAGAGTTGTCCCTTTACTATACATTTAGCTGAACCGCAACGTTTCATTGTCATATGTAATATGGACAGCTATCTTGAAACACTCTTTTGCAACCAGATTTTGTAAATGAATTAATGATCAGTTAAAGAATGAGAACAGGAAAACCATCTGATAGGTGTAACTTTACTTGTCTTAATCAATACCATTACATAATACACTAAAAATGTTTCTTTCTCGAACCACATTCCTACTTGGTGAACCAACAAGACATTTTTTATTTTATTTTATATCTCTTGTTGATTATATGTTGGTTAATGAACTATTTGTCAGTAAAACGTTACGGAATTAATATAGTAGAGTTAAGATAAGTTAGTAATTTTTCTTTTTATTCACATATCTTTCTTTTGTACCCAATTTACTGTCACAACCCAAGTAGAAACCTCTCATCTCAATGTAGACGGTGATTTCCACACACGGGAAAGTTTTAATGCTTTTTTTTCTATACATACTTCTAATTGATAACCCAAAAGGATATCCTCAAACATACTTTATCCCGACTAAGCACAAAGGTAAACGTCCACAAAGATCCATATAATTCATAACAGATTTTCTCAACTATAATCTAATAACATCCAACATTCCAATCGATTGAAACCAAACTCCTATACATGTGTTTTACCTGGAACAAACGCGAAAAACACTTAACAGAAAAAAAGGTATCACTTCAGAGCCATAAAAGATGTTAGCCGACACAATTCACCTTCTTTGACTTTAATTCGTAAATGCACATTAGATGTAGGACGTCCTTAAACACCAACCTTTTTATTTTACTATCCTTTCTCGCCTAGATAAGGCGATACTTTAAATCCAATTTCAAAAACAGTAACATTATCATATTATTTATTTGTATATCTGGCTTCTGAAAAACTGATCTAACTTTGAGTTATTTGTTTTTAATCCCTCGTTGAACATACTATCCTAAAGTTAAGGTGCTGATGGTTAACTTACCTGTCTGTCATGCATAGTCTCAGTCAATTTAATTTCTCGTCAGTAGTACATTAACCATTTCAGAATGTTATCAGTTTTCTAAGATTTTCTTCTTTTTTTCTTCCAAATTTAAATCTGTAAATTCATCATATATAAACATCGATCTCATATGTTGATTATGTAGTTTAAATCAATCTATTGAAAATTATCATCTATTAAAAACTTCAAGTTAGATAGGAAGAGATAATCAATCATGTCATTAAATCTTTAAAACATTTAGGTAATATAGCAATTTATAAAATGTATTTTAAAACGCTACACGTCAAGTGAAATCTTCATTAACTTGTAACCTGAGTTTGCACAGCAAAAGTTAATTTACAGCACAGAATATAATTTTGGCAGTTCATTATTTATACATGCATGTATATGTTTCTTCTACTTCTAAAGATTAGTGTACAAATGCTTAAAGGTAATAATCATTATCAAACAGATGTTATGGAGTCGTAGTCAACAGTTTCTAGATATACATATATTGAAACTACCAAAACCTAAAGAACGTAAATGTAGCTGACACTAATTAGATGTCTACAATAGATGAAGTTACTATCGTTTGATGTAATGTATAAACACTGATGTAAAAAGGGTAAACCACTTTATTTTAATGTCTTCATATTTACAACTTGTCAGAAATGTACAACTACAATGTACAAGAGTTATAACTTTCGATAATTCACAAAGTAAATATTCATAGTTTTATAGGATACCCTAACTTGTAGTACAAGAGTTTACAAATGGTTGCTAAATCTTCAAAACGTTACAGGCGATCCACAGAAACTAGTTACAATGACTTTAACATTTTTCAAGACAACTGTTAAAAGGCCAGCTAAAACACACGTTGACAAAATCTTGCAGTAAACTTGGTTTCCCTATTGTGGTCTAGCTTTAGGATGAAGACATTAATGACTGGGTATGAGAAACCAGTTAACACTTCCAACGGATACCATTTGTTTTCTTCTTTCATCCTGACATGTATAATCTTAGAATGATCCTCCCGCGTTTGCCATTGGTCTATGTGCTTTAAGGGTTTGCAATAAAATACAGCTTGTTGTAGTTGTAGTTCAGGCTGCTCAGTTGTTTGTAATGGGTGATAGTGATCGCTTGAACACGAAACATTACAGTTAGCAGTCGCCTTCATAATGACATCAACGTGATCTCTGTACACATTAACTGCCGATATTATGATTGGTTTTTTTGTACGAGATCACCTAAGTGGAACTGAAAAACAAGTTTTATTCTTTCCTCATCTTAAACTTAGACAAATCAATATTTTTGTAAGATATAAATATAATTGTTTTTTTACACTTTTAAAGATGTACAACATCAGATTGTTAAAACAATCCAACTAATCATAATGAAAATATATAAATTCTAACGTTGCTTGTTTATAAATTGTTTTCAATGTAAACAATCTTAATTTGTTGATAGTGGCATTATACTTTGTTTATAAATTCGAGAAGTAAGTCTGTGCAGCTATATTTTCAATGCCTCAAAATGTAACATTACAGTGTGTAATTGCTTTCACTTTCACTCACTTGTAACATGGTGCTAAATGTTTACATTAACTATCCCCCCATACCGATAACCAGGATTGAACTATGGATCTAAAAGGTCATTCAAATTCAATCATGTGGTGAAGGCCCAAAATAAATAAATTGTAAACATTCTTAATCTTTGACATAGATAAAGAATTTTGTATGAAAATTAAAACAAAATATAAAGATTTGATTATCTCAAAGATATGGTAATTTTTTAATGATTATTTTAACTTATATCCGATATAATAAAACATTTATTTCAATTTAATCTGATAGGAGCATAAAACCATTAAGAAAGCTAAACAAAGTACACCAAGGCACATTAATTCTGTGCATCCATCACTACAAGTGGCAAAACAGACATTCCTGACATTGAGTATTGACTACCCACGATCTACATCGTAGATATATAGAGATGATGTTCCAAGGGCTAATTTAAGGAAAGTTTGTGTACAAATAAATCGCTGGTGACACATCAAGATTTAGTATCGTCGTTTTAGGGGGACACCTAAGTATGTTGCGAGAAAGTCTTGACGTCCATACTTAACAGTTTATGCCGATTAAATTCTGTAGATAACCTTTTCATTTTAGTTTTGTCTTTACAGCGTTATAAATCAATAAAATCTACCATTCAATCGGAAAGTATTGTTAAAAAGCGTGGAAGATTCAGATATCATATTGAGTAATCAAATAAACAACATAGGTAGAAAAAGGGATACACTTTGGGAGATAAATTATGACACGAAGAAAGACAATATGAGAGCCACAAAGTGAAGATGACACATAAGTAGACGCATAAAAGATAGTTAGGTATACATGTGGAAGACACGTGGTTTCACCAAATATTTGATAAACAGGCAAAAAGGAACACGTGAAAGAGACGCTCATGGAGAACTTAAAATAATGTGACATTTAACGACACAAAATGATGAATGGAAAAACACCTAGAATGCTTCGCACGACTCAGTGGAGCAATCATTAAATGGAAGAAAATAAGATATGAAGAATAGTAATTTAACTGCTTTTTGTTACAGATATGGCAATGGTGGAATCACATGCATGGGTGCACATTATAACACTTTATTATGTTATCGCTTGTTACCTTTAAAGATATAACTGAAGTAATAGAATAACAGTAATACAAACCATATACAACTACAATAGGCAATAACGAACAAATTACAACCAATGACAAATATTTGTCAATTCCCATATAAAATTTCGGAAAATTCTGAAACAGGCACCATTCTTTTACACGAGCCTCTATAGAGAATACCGTTCGTTTCACTAGTCCAACTCTCAATACCATGTTATTTGACACAGTAAGCAGGGTATAGTACGATAGGTGGTTATCCTGCTGCTCGTTAGTCTGAAAACTCTTATAATCTACAAATACCAAATCCTCGGAATTACAGTTCATCCACATTCTTAAATAACATACAAAGGCATTTTTCTTATGTGTATAACCCAGTCAAATGGGAACCCCTCGGGCTGTTATTGAACAAGAGGGAGATGGTCGAATGTTGCTTAAACTTAGCAACCAGAAGTTAGCACAAGATTCAAGATTCAACATTCACATTCGAATGTTGAATATTGAATATGGTGCTAACTTCAGGTACAAAAATCAACATTCGCGAATCTGAATCTGAAATTAAATTTCACATTCACATTCGAATCTGAATGTTGATTTTTTTTCAACATTCACATTCAAAATGAATCTTGAGTTTTTTCAATTTGGGCTTTCAAATCATCATTTATAGACTCTACATTCGCGAATCTGAATCTGAAATTAAATTTCACATTCACATTCGAATCTGAATGTTGATTTTTTTTCAACATTCACATTCAAAATGAATCTTGAGTTTTTTCAATTTGGGCTTTCAAATCATATCTTATAGAATCTATATTTGCGAATCTGAATCTGAAATTAAATTTCACATTCACATTCGAATCTGAATGTTGATTTTTTTTCAACATTCACATTCAAAATG
Organism: Steromphala cineraria; assembly: GCA_916613615.1. Lineage (NCBI taxonomy): Eukaryota > Metazoa > Mollusca > Gastropoda > Trochida > Trochidae > Steromphala > Steromphala cineraria. The sequence goes on along the minus strand of OU744720.1, from coordinate 15,235,963 downwards.
AATCTTGAGTTTTTTCAATTTGGTCTTTCAAATCATATCTTATAGACTCTATATTCGCGAATCTGAATCTGAAATTAAATTTCACATTCACATTCGAATCTGAATGTTGATTTTTTTTCAACATTCACATTCAAAATGAATCTTGAGTTTTTTCAATTTGGGCTTTCAAATCATATCTTATAGACTCTATATTTGCGAATCTGAATCTGAAATTAAATTTCACATTCACATTCGAATCTGAATGTTGATTTTTTTTCAACATTCGCATTCAAAATGAATCTTGAGTTTTTTCAATTTGGGCTTTCAAATCATATCTTATAGACTCTTCATTCGCGAATCTGAATCTGAAATTAAATTTCACATTCACATTCGAATCTGAATGTTGATTTTTTTTTCAACATTCACATTCAAAATGAATCTTGAGTTTTTTCAATTTGGGCTTTCAAATCATATCTTATAGACTCTACATTCGCGAATCTGAATCTGAAATTAAATTCCACATTCACATTCGAATCTGAATGTTGATTTTTTTTCAACATTCACATTCAAAATGAATCTTGAGTTTTTTCAATTTGGGCTTTCAAATCATATCTTATAGACTCTATATTCGCGAATCTGAATCTGAAATTAAATTTCACATTCACGTTCGAATTTGAATGTTGATTTTTTTTCAACATTCACATTCAAAATGAATCTTGAGTTTTTTCAATTTGGGCTTTCAAATCATATCTTATAGACTCTACATTCGCGAATCTGAATCTGAAATTAAATTTCACATTCACATTCGAATCTGAATGTTGATTTTTTTTCAACATTCACATTCAAAATGAATCTTGAGTTTTTTCAATTTGGGCTTTCAAATCATATCTTATAGACTCTACATTCGCGAATCTGAATCTGAAATTAAATTCCACATTCACATTCGAATCTGAATGTTGATTTTTTTTCAACATTCACATTCAAAATGAATCTTGAGTTTTTTCAATTTGGGCTTTCAAATCATATCTTATAGACTCTATATTCGCGAATCTGAATCTGAAATTAAATTTCACATTCACATTCGAATCTGAATGTTGATTTTTTTTCAACATTTACATTCAAAATGAATCTTGAGTTTTTTCAATTTGGGCTTTCAAATCATATCTTATAGACTCTTCATTCGCGAATCTGAATCTGAAATTAAATTTCACATTCACATTCGAATTTGAATGTTGATTTTTTTTCAACATTCACATTCAAAATGAATCTTGAGTTTTTTCAATTTGGGCTTTCAAATCATATCTTATAGACTCTATATTCGCGAATCTGAATCTGAAATTAAATTTCACATTCACATTCGAATCTGAATGTTGATTTTTTTTCAACATTCACATTCAAAATGAATCTTGAGTTTTTTCAATTTGGGCTTTCAAATCATATCTTATAGACTCTATATTCGCGAATCTGAATCTGAAATTAAATTTCACATTCACATTCGAATTTGAATGTTGATTTTTTTTCAACATTCACATTCAAAATGAATCTTGAGTTCTTTCAATTTGGGCTTTCAAATCATATCTTATAGACTCTATATTCGCGAATCTGAATCTGAAATTAAATTTCACATTCACATTCGAATCTGAATGTTGATTTTTTTTCAACATTCACATTCAAAATGAATCTTGAGTTTTTTCAATTTGGGCTTTCAAATCATATCTTATAGACTCTATATTCGCGAATCTGAATCTGAAATTAAATTTCACATTCACATTCGAATTTGAATGTTGATTTTTTTTCAACATTCACATTCAAAATGAATCTTGAGTTTTTTCAATTTGGGCTTTCAAATCATATCTTATAGACTCTTCATTCGCGAATCTGAATCTGAAATTAAATTTCACATTCACATTCGAATCTGAATGTTGATTTTTTTTCAACATTCACATTCAAAATGAATCTTGAGTTTTTTTTCCATTTGAGCTTTCAAATCCTATCAACAGGAACTAATGTTGAATCTGGATTTTATTTCCACACATTCCCTTATTTGATTTATAAAACCTTCATATCCAAAATATTTGTGAAAACAACGTGTTTGTAAATTTCGAAGACTTTAGTATTTATACCACATTTAATTTCATTTTCTAAGCTTTATTTTGAATTGGCTGCTCATGCAGTTCTACCAATATTTTATAGTACTTATCATAGAATTCAATAAATATTATGATCGATGTAACAATTATCATATGGAGAGCTCCATCACAATGGGAACATGTAGAATAAAATTCTAAGATACTAATATTTTAGAGGGATTTAGGGATTTCTTATATGTTTGTTTTTTAAGATCAAAACCTTAATTGTAGTAAAACATGAAGTTAATTCCTTCCCTTTTTGCATAAAAATACTATTAAGTTTGTAACTTAAGAATCTAATAACTCCATCGTGATGCATATGCCAACCTATTTTCCCTGGAAAGATATTACTAGAACTACTAAAGGGTCAAGACCATTTTACGATAATCTAATTTCGCAAACTTCATGTAATTCTCCAAAAGTTTGCAATAAATGGGAAAATGAAAACAATTATGTCTTAAATTGGAACTGCATATTTATTAGATATAGACAATGTACAAAAGATACAAAGCTTCTCGAATTCCAATATAAGTTTATCCACAGAATAATCTATACAAAAATAGAATTATATAAAATGAGACTTGTTGATAACGATTTATGTCCTTCATGTGGTTCAAGTGAGAATATATACCATGTTTATATTGAATGTCCTGCTGTAAGACTTTTTTGGGAAGAATTCAACTCCCTTATGAATAGATTCCGTATTGAAACCTTTGAAATACAAACTCAAGACATACTATTTTGTGCGACCAATGACCACTTGCTCAATCACATGATATTACTAGCTAAACGACACATATTCGTAATGCATATTAAAGATAACAAACCTTCTTTCTCAATATTCTTAAATATACTAAAAGACATATTTGGTATTGAGAAATATATCGCTAGGAGGAATGTCAAACTTATTCCTTTTGAGAAAAAATGGAAAGTAATTGAGAAGGTCATCTGAGTCACAATCCTGTTGCTTTAAATGGTTTTGAACTGTTGTTTCTCAACATTCAATGTATTATTTATGCCTATCTATGTCAACTCATGTGTATATGTAACGTTTCATGTCCTATATGACTATCATTGTATCCATCGGAAGTGAATAAAAACATTTGGAAAAAAAAAAAAAGTTTGTAACTTCGTCTTAATATATTGTATATGGATATTGATATTTGTAAATAGTTCATGTTGAAATTCTTAAATCGTTGAAATTCGGCAAAACATAAAATCTTAATTCGCCTACACAATCTTCGCACGACAAAACGTAAATTCAATGATAAACAAACGATCTGAGAGACAGCACTGTCTGTTATACACAGGTGTGTCCCCATTTGCTCTACGGTGTCCGGCCACTTGAATACACATAACGCTTGAGTGCACTCTATACTCCGGGTGTTTAATGCGCTCGAATTTTTGACAGTGGGGAATGCAAAGATGAGCATAAGAACTTGTAATAGATCAGGATGAATATATATGTCCTGTTCCCCAGTGGTCAATACCTTTGTCTAAAATTAATTTAAAAAAAAACGATATTAACATGGGATTCCGAAATAGATGTTTCAATGCTTGAACAGATGTTTATAAAATGTTCAGTATTTATAACATTTTCAATTTTACATCAATGGATGATTTAGTTATAATTATGTTATCATAAGCTTTATACCAGTTATTCTGTCCTTTCGTCCAGGTACATATTTCGAAAACCGTTAGAGGTAGATCAATCAAACTTTGTGCAGGTGTTTGTGGATTGTCCTCATGTTGCAATTAATCAAGTTTTTTTCATATTTCTTTATGTAGTTATGGTCCCTGGCTCTCTCTGTATTCTAGCCTGGTGTAAATGCCAATGACTATATGACTTTGCTTGCTTATCTAAATGAAATGTTGGCTTCTTCAGGTTAGTTTTGAATGTCAGTTGTCACGCTGATTATGACGTAACGCTCCTTATGACGTCATAGTGGTAGGAACGTCATAAGACAAGTTCAAGGAAATCTACATTTTAGCATTAAGTAATGGTTTAAATTGTTTGATAAATCCATTCTCCATCAGTTCCAACAGCCGCGGATTATCGTATTTCACTTTATAAAAGGGAAACACTTTATATTTTCCACCAGAACACTTTTCTAAGTGACTGCTTAAAGGGATAGTCCTATTTTCAGGGCCGGTTGATTTGTGAACGATGAAGATTCATTCTTTCACTTAATCGCCTTTCTGTCTTGCCGATGTACAATTCTTTGCATCCTTCACACATTATAACATAGACGACATTTTTTGAATGGCAGTTCATGTTTTCTTTTACAAAGAAGCGTTTATCTTTAACACTGAACTCGGCACCCTCTATGATATTTCTGCAGGTAAAGCATCGTCCGTCTCCACATTTTGAAACTCTAGATTCACCCCATTCTCTCCCCACAGAGGCAACTCAGTCATACCTGAATTAGCCTCTGTTCTATTACGGCTAATACACGGGACAGAAAGGTTGAAATATGATTGGAGGCAATCGAGGTTAGTTGTGCAATCAGCGACGCCGTTTCAAAAGTGGTCATTCGCAAAACCTCGGCCATCTCCGTGTTGGTCGTCAAAGCTTTCTTTGAAATTTAACATCCAGGGGAGGTAATTATTCATATTACAAACCATCGCATTTTACCTTCTCATTAGTTATTATTTGGTTGATCAGTAAAATAAATACTATCATAAAACAAATAATAATATACACAATTATAAAACAGTTTCTATGTTCTATCTAATGAAAAAACCTATCCATACCTGCTTTTCCAATTGTTTCCCTCTCACACTGTTAATGAAAAATAAACATAAAGACATAATATTTTCCATTTCACTATCCAACCGTTAAGAACTCCCCAAATCATGGATATCTAAAAGGTGTTTTCATTGGCTGCAAATAAGGGAGATATTTAAGCTACAACTTTTTGCCGCTAGGGCAATCTGCCGGAACCCCAGGATCTAGGCGTAATAGAACAGAGGCTTATTCAGGTATTACTGAGTTGCCTCTGTGAGGAGGGATGGATTCACCCTGGTCTGACATGTCAAATCTTGACTTTGTGAGAATATGCCTTAAATTTGGTGGTTGCTTACGGCTGTTTATGAATCTTGTCTTCTTTAAAATTGACTTCATTTCCGTACTTTGTTTTAAAATCGGGAGTTGGCTATTGATAATTTGAAGAGGGTTGATATGTGACGGGTTGAAGGTGGTCACAAGAGAAATCTCTCTATCAACAGTTTGAGGATGAGCCGTCTGTTTGTCTCTTCTCAACACTTCAAAGTTTAAATTCACTGCCTTTTCTATGCAATCCTTGATAAGGTTTTCAGGATAATTCTGTTCTAAAAGATAGTATTTCAATTCCAAAAGTCTCTGTATCCGCCAGTCGTCTCTTGATACTATAGTGCAGATTCTTCTTGCAAGGCAATATGGAATATTTCTTTTAGTGTGTGAAGGGTGGCGCGAATTGAAGTTCAGGTACTGATGACTATCAGTAGGTTTACAATAAAGATCAGTTTCAATTCTTCCTCCTTCGTCTTTAACAAGTATCACATCAAGAAAATTCAGTCTTTTTGGATCCATTTCCATGGTGAACTTCAGCGACGGGTCCAGAGAGTTAAGCATGTCTCTAAGGGCGTTGAGATCTTCCTCTTTTCCTTTATAAATAAGAAAACAGTCATCTAGAAAGCGTTTCCAATCACGTTCAATTTCCTGTCTTTTTTCAATTCCCCACTGGTTTTCAATTCTGTCATAAAGCTGAAGTTCTAGATATCCTAAGACAAGAGTTGCGTAGGTAGGTGCTACTTTTGTTCCCATGGCAACTCCTTTACGTTGTGAGTAGTACTGTCCATCAAAGTAGAATATAGTATTGCTTATCACCAATTCAAGTGATTTGAGAATAAAATCTTCTGAAAATCTATCTTGTATTTCATTGCTATAGTTGTTGATCCAATATTTCACAGTTTCCAGTCCTACTTGAAGATCAATGTTACTGTAAAGGTTAACAACATCAAAGCTCACAAAATTACTTTTAGGATCTGTGTTTTCAGGCATATTCTTAAGAAAATCTAGATCATCCCATTAACAATAAATGAACTGAAGATACATCATGTGGACTTGTGGAGCCTTTACCTATGTATGACATGAATTGTAAGCAACTTGAAAATGTGGGAAATAAAAAGGAAAAAAAAAAAAAAAAAAAAAAAGAATTGTACATCGGCAAGACAGAAAGGCGATTAAGTGAAAGAATGAATCTTCATCGTTCACAAATCAATCGGCCCGAAAATAGGACTATCCCTTTAAGCAGTCACTTAGAAAAGTGTTCTGGTGGAAAATATAAAGTGTTTCCCTTTTATAAAGTGAAATACGATAATCCGCGGCTGTTGGAACTGATGGAGATTGGATTTATCAAACAATTTAAACCATTACTTAATGCTAAAATGTAGATTTCCTTGAACTTGTCTTATGACGTCCCTACCACTATGACGTCATAAGGAGCGTTACGTCATAATCAGCGTGACAACTGACATTCAAAACTAACCTGAAGAAGCCAACATGGCTGAAAGCGCTAGTTAGCTAAAATGAATGTATTTATGTTCCCAATTCCATATTTTTATTATATTTCATCTATATATATATATATATATATTAGTTCATTTAGATAAGCAAGCAAAGTCATATAGTCATTGGCATTTACACCAGGCTAGAATACAGAGAGAGCCAGGGACCATAACTACAAAAAGAAATATGAAAAAAACTTGATTAATTGCAACATGAGGACAATCCACAAACACCTGCACAAAGTTTGATTGATCTACCTCTAACGGTTTTCGAAATATGTACCTGGACGAAAGGACAGAATAACTGGTATATATCCCCGATTACTTCGTAACGGGGGTGTATAAAGCTTATGATAACATAATTATAACTAAATCATCCATTGATGTAAAATTGAAAATGTTATAAACACTGAACAGTTTATAAACATCTGTTCAAGCATTGAAACATCTATTTCGGAATCCCATGTTAATATCGTTTTTTTTAAATGAATTTTAGACAAAGGTATTGACCACTGGGGAACAGGACATATATATTCATCCTGATCTATTACAAGTTCTTATGCTCATCTTTGCATTCCCCACTGTCAAAAATTCGAGCGCATTAAACACCCGGAGCATAGAGTGCACTCAAGCGTTATGTGTATTCAAGTGGCCGGACACCGTAGAGCAAATGGGGACACACCTGTGTATAACAGACAGTGCTGTCTCTCAGATCGTTTGTTTATCATTGAATTTACGTTTTGTCGTGCCAAGATTGTGTAGGCGAATTAAGATTTTATGTTTTGCCGAATTTCAACGATTTAAGAATTTCAACATGAACTATTTACAAACATCAATATCCATATACAATATATTAAGACGAAGTTACAAACTTAATAGTATTTTTATGCAGAAATGGAAGGAATTAACTTCATGTTTTACTACAATAAAGGTTTTGATCTTAAAAAACAAACATATAAGAAATCCCTAAATCCCTCTAAAATATTAGTATCTTAGAATTTTATTCTACATGTTCCCATTGTGATGGAGCTCTCCATATGATAATTGTTACATCGATCCTAAATATTTATTGAATTCTATGATAAGTACTATAAAATATTGGTAGAACTGCATGATCAGCCAATTCAAAATAAAGCTTAGAAAATGTAATTAAATATGGTATCATACTAAAGTCTTCGAAATTTACAAACACGTTGTTTTCACAAATATTTTGGATATGAAGGTTTTATAAATCAAATAAGAAAATGTGTGGGAATAAAATCCAGATTCAACATAAGTTCATGTTGATAGGATTTGAAAGCTCAAATGGAAAAAAACTCAACATTCATTTTGAATGTGAATGTTGAAAAAAAATCAACATTCCGATTCGAATCTGAATGTGAAATTTAATTTCAGATTCAGATTCGCGAATGTTGGATTTCTCGCACATTAGCAGGGTATTATGCGGTAGTCAAAGCTAAGCCCGGCGGCAGTCCGAGTCCGAATCTGAATGTGGAAATAAATTCCAGATTCAACATTCGTTCATGTATGTAGAGTCTATAAGATATGATTTGAAAGCCCAAATTGAAAAAACTCAAGATTCATTTTGAATGTGAATGTTGAAAAAAAATCAACATTCAGATTCGAATGTGAATGTGGAATTTAATTTCAGATTCAGATTCGCGAATGTAGAGTCTATAAGATATGATTTGAAAGCCCAAATTGAAAAAACTCAAGATTCATTTTGAATGTGAATGTTGAAAAAAAATCAACATTCAGATTCGAATGTGAATGTGAAATTTAATTTCAGATTCAGATTCGCGAATGTAGAGTCTATAAGATATGATTTGAAAGCCCAAATTGAAAAAACTCAAGATTCATTTTGAATGTGAATGTTGAAAAAAAAAAAAACATTCAAATTCGAATGTGAATGTGGAATTTAATTTCAGATTCAGATTCGCGAATATAGAGTCTATAAGATATGATTTGAAAGCCCAAATTGAAAAAACTCAAGATTCATTTTGAATGTGAATGTTGAAAAAAAATCAACATTCAGATTCGAATGTGAATGTGAAATTTAATTTCAGATTCAGATTCGCGAATATAGAGTCTATAAGATATGATTTGAAAGCCCAAATTGAAAAAACTCAAGATTCATTTTGAATGTGAATGTTGAAAAAAAATCAACATTCAGATTCGAATGTGAATGTGAAATTTAATTTCAGATTCAGATTCGCGAATGTAGAGTCTATAAGATATGATTTGAAAGCCCAAATTGAAAAAACTCAAGATTCATTTTGAATGTGAATGTTGAAAAAAAATCAACATTCAGATTCGAATGTGAATGTGAAATTTAATTTCAGATTCAGATTCGCGAATGTAGAGTCTATAAGATATGATTTGAAAGCCCAAATTGAAAAAACTCAAGATTCATTTTGAATGTGAATGTTGAAAAAAAATCAACATTCAGATTCGAATGTGAATGTGAAATTTAATTTCAGATTCAGATTCGCGAATGTAGAGTCTATAAGATATGATTTGAAAGCCCAAATTGAAAAAACTCAAGATTCATTTTGAATGTGAATGTTGAAAAAAAACCAACATTCAGATTCGAATGTGAATGTGAAATTTAATTTCAGATTCAGATTCGCGAATGTAGAGTCTATAAATGATGATTTGAAAGCCCAAATTGAAAAAACTCAAGATTCATTTTGAATGTGAATGTTGAAAAAAAATCAACATTCAGATTCGAATGTGAATGTGAAATTTAATTTCAGATTCAGATTCGCGAATGTTGATTTTTGTACCTGAAGTTAGCACCATATTCAATATTCGAACATTCGAATGTGAATGTTGAATCTTGAATCTTGTGCTAACTTCTGGTTGCTCTTAAACTTCCGATGTGAGCGTGTCAGCTTTGACGCAATTACGAAACTATATCAGCGATAAACATCCACTCTGGGTTACATTTCCTCTAACCTGCAGTGAGGATATTAACTTAGTAAGAGGACAGAGAACGGCTCTCTGACATTATATTGACCGTTGGCACAAGCCCTAAAATTAAATAACGTCTTCTTTCAAAAAGATGCAATCAGTGACCCATGTAAAAAATAGAATGCCTTGCACTTATACCGGAACACAATTCACTGGCTGACTCATCCGTCAGTGATCTTAAATGTGCCTAGAAAAAGTATTTACATGTAAAAACAAATGGCAAAGTTTTCCCTTTTTGTAATATATTAGCAAAGTTTATTTTCGGAGTTGTCTTATTGTGGGCAAAATCGGTCATTCCTTCAAAGTCACCAACATGATATTTTTTCGTTTGAGGATAATGTGCCCTTGATATTATTACAATAGCAACATAGCAATTCAAAACAATCTTTTGAAAAGACTTGTTACACTATACAAAAAAAGAAACGCATAAGCCATTTCTGAGAGTATTTATTGGCTTTATATTAAGAGCAAAAATAACATGTTTTGTTTGTTTAGAAAATAGACTCAGAGTTAACGAATACAGCAACAATTGTTTTAGTTACGTTTATTTGTTAAGGTTGCGTCAACTTCAAAGTATTGTAGGACTACAATTTAAAACAATTCGTGGTTGTCGTCCCTATTTTAATCAATTCAACATAGATGAATTCTCTTTTACACAATGCTTCCCCACTCGTCTTGCAATACGATGGCTAGTATTTGAAGTGTCTGATTTTTTGTGACGTTGTCGTAAACGACAAATGAAATCATACAATTGGTGTTTATTGGTTTTCAAACTAGCGTTAAGATGGCGTTTGGAAAGTTTCTAAGTTAGGGTAGGCATTGTAGTTAGCCATTTAGGCATTCTGTGAGTGAATAATCATTGTCAAACTCCTTTTGTCGGTCAATAATCTGACGTCAGTGATGCTCAAGATCACTGGTGGAGTACCAATCTGCGTCTTAAACCTCTCAGGACCACCAATCAAGAAGATCTTTCTGTGTTTGATATTTGCAACTTTCCTTGTAAACAATATGATGCTACCTGCATAAGTGTGAATCAACGGGTCTAATCAGACTTATGTACAATGTTCAACACTAATTGCGATAAGATACAATTGATCCTATATTGTGTGACACCCTTAGCGCAACATATAAATGTTGTTGCAATGTTATTGACATATGATGAAATAAATATCGTTTATTTTGTATCTACATACTTTCAGTCTGAATTTTTAATTTGTCATATTTGTTTTGAATATATTACTCATATTGTCATGAGTTACCTTGTTTGGATTTGACGTGTATATCTGTCCAGACAAAAGCATGTTTAATGATTATTTCTTCATTATTTTGTAAATAACTTCGTTAATTGAATAACAAAATAATATGCAATAGCAAGATGTGATATGATAGTGACGTTGAAATGATAAACATAAGTATAATAATGATAATAATAATACTTTATTGCCCGGTAAAGGAATTTGGTTTACAACAGCGAGACTTAAATCTTGGAACTAACCATCTGCGTCCAGAAGGTAAAAGTTTAACACAAGAATGTAAGTCATGAGACGGGTCCGATAAAATTTTCTTCGCATACATAAAAACACAATTCTCATAGAGATAACAGAGTTGATTAAAATCAAGGACAACAATTTTGGAGCAGGTGGTTACAATTTTTTGCAGGTTGTTTCTATTTTGAAGGGAAAGGGAACCGAACCAACACTGAACAGAGAATAACAAAATAGACATTCTCTCCCCACAGAGGCAACTCAGTTATACCTGAATAAACCTCTGTTCTATTACGGCTAATACACGGGATAGAAAAGTAGAAATCTGATTGGAGGCAATCGAAGTTACATGTAGTTGTGCAATCAGCGACGCCGTTTCAAAAGTGGTCATTCGCAAAACCTCGGCCATCTCTGTTTGGTTCGTCAAAGCTGTCGTTAAAATTTAACACCCAGATCAGTAAAATGAAATCGATCATAAAACAACTAATTATTTACACAATCATAAAACAGTTTCTTTCTAACGAAAAACCCTATCCATATCTGATTTTCAAATTGTTGCCCTCTCAAACTGTTAATGAAAAATAAACATAAAGACATAATATTTTCGAATTCCATGTCACTATACGACCGTTAAGAACTCCAAAAGCTGTATTCATTGGCTGCAAATAAGGGAGATATTTTAAGTTACAACTTTTTGCCGCTAGGGCAATCTGCCGGAACCCCAGGATCTCTAGGCGTAATAGAACAGAGGCTAATTCAGTTATGACTGAGTTGCCTTTGTGGGGAGAGAATGCAAAATAGGTTGAATACAGCAGTTATAAAATACACACATGATGGTATTGTCAATATTAAAAGATCTAAGACGTCTTAAAAAGTACATTCGTTTATGACACTTCTTATTATCAATAATAGTTTCAAAATACTTATATTCTGTAATAGTCTCTATTGTTTCACCATTGATTTGCAAAGGAGAACGGGAAGTCTTTGATCATCTCTTTAGTTTTGTTCAGTGTTTAGTTTAGTGTTCAGCTGAAGGAAGTTATCGTTACACCAGGTCGTGAAACAGTTGACATCAGAGCGATAACCAGCTTCAGAGTCTGTAAGGAGGGCGACTAGTGCAGCATCGTCTGCAAACTTTACAGTTGAACAGTCATCCTCGAGGCTTCTGCAATCATTGGTATACAGAATGAACAAAATAGGGGAGAGGACACAACCTTGCGGGGCGCCGGTATTGATACAAGTGATGTCGGAGTGCACATATATGATGATATCGGTGTTCACAGAGAGGTCGAGAAGTTTCTTCAGTAGGAGGTGTTGCTGTATGGTGTTGAAGGCGGAGGAAAAGTCGACGAACAGAATGCGAGTGTATGACCGTGGTTTCTCAAGGTGTTGATAGACTCTGTGCAGGAGACTGAGTGTGGCGTCCTCTACTCCACGTCGCGCTTGGTATGCAAACTGCAGCGGGTCCAGTTTGTCTCTGACGTCACTGAGGAAGCTGAGTATGATCCGTTCGAAACACTTCATCAACATACAGACGTAAGCGGAACAGGTCTATAGTCATTTAAACACGAGGGCTTGGATTTCTTAGGCACAGGGATAATTTCCGATAATTTCCATAGCTTGGGAATACAGTGGTTATCAATGGAGCGTTGGAACAGGGAGCAGATTATTTTAGCCAGTTATCAAAACGAGTACTTGTATTCTTTTGACAAGTCATGCAATTGAATATGTTGAAGTCATTGTTGTCTTACCTTATCATGAGATAATGTATCATGTATAATTTCAAACATTCCATATCTATGACATATTAAACAAATACAACTACAATGATCTTTGACATTTAAATGTTGTTATAAGAATGTAATTCAATTAAGGTAATGTGATAATATATGACCAGTCTTCGAGTGAGGCTTGAGGGAATAATCAATCCTGGCATTTAAATCTTTAAGAAACATTCCAGTAATAGAGTAATTTTGTGTGATATTATTTCAAAAGTCTAGTATCAGATATCATTGTAAATGTTGAAGACACAAGTACGATTTGAAGGCTCTGTTACTTTAGTTGTCATAGTGGTAAACGGGAATTAATGGTTTGTAGAACAAGACTATTTTGCGTTTTGCAGTTAGTACTCTCATTACCAATCATTGTATACGATGTTCTAAGCAGATTTCATAATAAGTTCCGATTTATATTCAGTTGTTTAAAGATAGAAGCCTATGACAGGTTTTCAGAGTAAGAAGTGTTTCCCGATGCACTTTTTTCCCCGATTGTAGAAATTATCATCATGTCCTTGCATTTTTGAAACAATAGTTGTTTTCATGGCACAGTTGCTACAGAGTCACAAAAATGTAACGCCGTCCACTTATTGTTGTTAATTGTGTCAAGTCGACACACCCTAATTACCACTTGGTGCCAATTTGTTCATCTCTAAATCAGGAATACATGTGAGTTACGTATATTCGTTTAACTTTGGTTAAAATTCTGGTGGCGCTTAACTGTTTGTTCTGTGTATATACAAAGCACAAATTTGGCCCTGAGCATACGTCCACAATTATACATTCTACCAATATTATATCAATCATTATGTCAACCTTGGTAAACATGATAACCATGATATCTAGGTATGCTACTTGATGACAAGTGATTTGATGGCGGTTTCCCGGGAAACACGGTTTTGTCTTTAGTATATGCCCTAAAAGAAAGGGCTGCTTAGCTATGTTTTTGACATAAATTCCATATTCAAAATCATCATTTAGAAACATTGTAAATCGGCACTATTTCCTAACAGAATACACCACAGACAATACATTTGGGTCAATATGACTGTTTGATGGGACTTCATCTATACTACATATAATAAGATAAATATATGGGGGATGCTAGAGACAATTATGACATTTCGCTCAAAGAGACATGGAGTCAACATAGAAAAGAAATCAGATTTGTAAACTTGTAGACCCGAATTTTTTCACAGTTCCAAGTTAGACACGTTCTTGTCTTAATATGAGATTTATCAATATCTATCATTCAAGCATGCTGCATTTAAATTGTATCAATATCATTCAAGCATACATATGTTGTGTCTTCTTTTATGTAGTGTAGTGTCTAGGTTGAACCAAAGTACTGATCACACTGTTCCTTATCCTTTAAGTTATTCTATAAATCAAATCATGACACAAGAAACAAGTTCTAGGAATAACCCAATGAATAGAGAACATTTTTGCGATTATTTAGCAAGAGGTAAATGATCAAATTTTTTTTTTTATTATTATTCTTTTTTGTGGTACATATGGTTACATGCGATTTTCGTTAACATACAACATGATAGTAGTAACAGGATACTGTATACAGTTTGATATGGACAACTTGATAGTTTGATATGGACAATGATCAAATATTGTCTAAACATCTAAAGTGAGTATGTCAATTCTGACCCAATGACAACCCTACAAACGTTTAACATCCGCTCTGAGTTACATTTCCCTTAAACTGCACTGAGAATATTGACTGGAGCAGGGGGATAGGAAGCAGCTCTCTGGTATCATATCGACCACCTTAGAGTGATCCAGGCCCTAAAATAACGTCTCAACACAAAGAGGTGCAATCTATGGCCTGTACGTAATCCCAGAATGCCTTGCACTGATACCGGAAAACAACTGTCTGGCTGACTGATGAGTCTCAATAGACTCTAGAAGTGTGGTCTGTGTGAGTACTAGGAGCCTATTGGGGATTCGGTGTGCTTGTTTTCGGGCCAAGTAACTAGGTTTACAGACACCCATAGCGTTCAATATTGATTAGGGTAGTTATAGTTAATGTTCTCAGCTTTGAGACTCAATGTCATAATATCATTAACTATGTGACACCAATAATACTGCACGTCACTGTATGGATGGAGCCTTAAAACAAAGACCACAATCATGAATAATGACCTATTTGAGGGGACAACCATTGCGTCAAAGAAACCGTTCAGCTTCTGATAAACAATGCTTGAACGTTTCATGAAGGATTGTTGTTTAAATAAGCACACGCAAAAATATTATGCAAATTCGATTTCATTCAGGGAGATCCAAGTCGAATTACATCTTCAACTACATTGTATAACCAATGAATAAAAGTATTTTTGTTTATTCCACGTTTTGCAAGTTCTCAAATCGGACATAGTAACAGAAGGAAACATATTGAAACGTGTTCGTCTTTTTCATGTACAAATTGACATGATTATAAAGTCGCATAACCCTTGCCTACCATGGGAACTGTTAAAAGCCAGCGTCAAAAAGGTTAAAGATGGTGAATATTTCCTTACAATTTTCAATATATATATATATATATATATAATGTACTTGCAAGTTTAGACTACAGTTGTCCAATCAAAAAGGTTACCCCATTTCGCGAAAATTTCGCGAAAGTTTCGCGAAAGTTTCGCGAAACTCACGCGAAACTCACGCGAAAGTTTCGCGAAACTCACGCGAAATTCTCGCGAAACTATCGCGAATCTCTCGCGAAACTTTCGCGAATCTCACGCGAAACTTTCGCGAAACTCACGCAAAAATATTCGCGAAAATCACGCAAATATATTCGCGTTAGTCTTTCGTTAACGTTTTAAAGGATTTGAATAAAGGAACATTTAACTGATTTACCTTATTAACTGATGTCCCGGTATTTACGCTCACGTGTAGTGTTTTGTTTTCTCAATAAATATTCATGTCTATTGCTTATAGTGTATAATTGCTTATAGTGTATTCAATAGTGTAAAAACATCTGTATATTTACAAAAGATTATGAGATGACTGAACCTAATCAATGTCACAACTTTACCAGAAAGGTTAATGTTTTGATAACTGATTGATTTCAATTAGCGAATATTTCTTCACCTCATTGACAACATTTTACTTTCAATAAAGTGTACTCGGAACAAACATACGTATCTAATGTTTTGTATCGACAGTGGTCTCAACTTGTAAGTTGATAGTTTTCTTTGCTCGTAAAGTACATTCGAATAAAAATGTTGACAAGACAAATAGTCACTTAATTCCAATAAGAATTATTTTGTTTTACTGTCCGTTTCATCATAGCTCTGAATTGATGAATGGAAGGCGCGCGGATGATTTCATTTGGTAAAGAATTCCTAATCAAACGAACTATTGAATATATCTGGTTTAAACATTTCTCATTTCATAATTATTGTTTTCTTATTTGAACACCGCTCCTGAGTAAAACAGAAAAACCGGACAAAATATATAAAATGATCAAAAAAATGTAATTGATGAAATCGTCTTTATAGTCAAATCATTTTGTACAGTATGTAGTAGGCATAATATTTCTTGAGATGCCGACCGTATGTTGCAAAATAATGATATGATATCTTCTACAGACATTATGATGAGTACAAATGCTATTCGATGAAAGTGATTACTTTTACTTACGTGTATGAATTTGCTCAGTTGTAGTGATTTGAATACAGACAAGTTTTACAGACACATTTCGGAAAGCCCAGAGTGTTCATGCGGTCACCCAATTGAAAACGCCGTACATTATTTTTTTCACATGCCACAAATACACAGAATTAAGACAGAATTCACTTTTTCTATTTGAAAGGATTTAGTTTGATAAAGTTCTTAGGGGGTGTACATCGCTCTCAAACGACGATCTTACGAAATTGTTTAAGTCTATTCATAAATCTTTCATAAAATCTAATTATTTAAACGGTATTTAATTTTCATACACAGCTTCAGAATATATATATTAAATAAGGAAAAAGGATAAGCAAACAGGCAGCAAATACCTATATAAATGCTTCTCCTGAAAAAAAACCCACCATAAAATGATTAAGATATCAAATACATTGGTGGAAACATTTGCAATTTTTCATGCTAAACTCAAAGTCATATCACTCTTTTTCTACATTTGCGTTTGGTACAGATTTAAGGAGAGCTATGAAAATAGGTTGGTATCATTTATGAAATGATATACAGATATAAGTAAGGGATTCATTAGCACTCTGTGACAAGGAATTTTAATCGATTTGACATCTCATAAGCACTTGAATATGTAATGACTGCCACGCAAACAACATGATATTCATGCAAAAGCAGTATCTGTGAAGCTAAGTTGTGAATATGACATGTGTCAGTCACTACTATTAGTTCATACATATATATAAATGTGTAACTGTATAGGAGCCGCCTTGATATAAGCTAAGCTCTTCGGGGCTTGTTGGCCAATCCATTCATGAATCATATCATGAATAAAATATGTTTAAATGTCCTTTGTCTAAGGATTCGTTTCCGTACAAAATCTTTCTAGTATATACAGTGTACCTTTGTTTATAAAAATACCTTTGTTCTTAGCTTATGGTATTTTCGACAATCAAACAAATATGGGCGTCTTCATTAGAGTGACAAAAACAATCATCTATACATTTGTGTCAACAAACAAACAAACTACGACTATATCAGAAAATGAAGACGGCGTTTGGGGTCGAACCTTACGTGACAAACTATCTCCCCTGGACATACAGGAGCGCAATGGCACAGATTAGATGTGGGGTGGCGCCAATCCGATTAGAGACGGGAAGATATGAACAATTGCCCATTGAAGAACGAGTCTGTTTTAACTGCCACGTCGTCGAGGATGAAATACACTTTTTATTACACTGTCCGCTCTACGACAATATAAGGAAATCCCTGATAGAAACATGTGCTAAAAGCTGTGATACTTTTGAGCTTTTTAATGATGAAACAAAAATATGTTTTATCCTGTCCAACCCTAATATGTATTTTATTTGTGCCAAAATCTGCAAGCTTTTACTTGACCAAAGAAGAAACATTTTATACCGGTGATATTTATTTTTATGTACTTTTTACTTATACTTTTTTCTTCATATGCTTTTTATCTACATTCTTACCATGCTATAGTTGCTGTTGTACAGTGTATTTTTATGTATCTTAACTGTGTATATAACAGTCTCTCGTAACCCGCAATGGGTGGCTCGTAATTGTAAGTTTTATTGTATTTTACAATGTATATATGCACGAGGTGAGACTTAAATAAACTATCTGTCTGTCTGTCTGTCTGTCAGTTATCTATCTGTATTAAGATCACTACATCAGAGCCTTAAGAGAGATTTCATTACGTATTTGACAAAGGCAAGTTCCGAAAATATTCAAAACAACTTGGAGATAAAGCTGTTTTTTATATTGGAGTAGGGATGGAGTAATCGTAACTGTGACGGGTCAGGAGAAAAGAAAGATATATTGTACTGTTTCTTAGATTATATTATCTTAGTTCCGATACTGTATCTGGTACAATCTAAATAAATTTAGATCAACAGATTTTTTTTTTGTCACAACAGTATGACCAAATATAAAACCTGTTGATCTAAATTTGTTTAGATTGTATCTGGTACAAGATCGTTTAGATAGCATGGAGGTTCAAGTTCAATATTAGCTTGCTAGAATGGGGGATCTATTTTCTAAGATAATATTTTATTCGAATACTCTTCGTGGTATAACATCACTCAAATAGTCTGCATTAAACATGATACATACATGTATGTTCTTTATCTTGTACTTTGGAGCGGTATTACCAGTTACAATCCCATTATAGATTAAAATAGATATCTTAACCAAATAGTCTGCGTTACTGAAATAGTGTGGAGTCAGATTATGAAATATCTTATAAAAGTTACGAGTTTTGAAGGGGCAGTAGCACGTTTCTAGGGGAACCATAAGGTAATGTCAAGAAAATGGAAATAAATTGTTCCAATTAAAGACAATGTATTAAAACAAAAAAGCAGTAATAAATCAAATATATAATGCAAAGTTCAGCGATGTGATTCCTTTTCGTTACACAAAATGAATTAAAGATGTTCACACAATAATGACAGCCAATGGAGGTTATGTGGTTAAAACATATTTATTCAGAAAGACTGACAGGATTGGCAAACAAGCAAATCTTTGTTTATGTGAATGCCGCTCCCGACAACATACATACATAAACATTCAATGAAGATGACAATCACAGAACAAACAGATCAGATATGTATACATGTGAACATTTGCAGGCTTTCAGACAAAACTTAAATTAAGAAAAACAGTTTCGCAGGGCTTCTAAGGAGGTTGAGATGATTTAGTTAGAAAAATCAGAAAATCTTTTTAAAGAAACTATGAAATTATGGACGGATTTTAAAATTTCGTTATTTTCTTGATGAGTCGAGCCAGAATTACCGTAGAGGATAGATGGTAGATTATAACCTTTTTGGAAGAAATGCGCGTTAAGTCTTAATTCGTTGTAAGTTGGACAAATAATAAAGAAATGGAGCGCATCCTCAAAGTGATGTCCACAGTTACAGGTAGGGGTTATGTGAATCGCTATTATTTGTTATTTGACTTTGGATTATTGTTTCGTGTAATGAATTATAATGTAATGAATCAAAATAATACATTTAGCATTAACGTACGATTATGCGTGAAAAATTGAAAATATGAATTTGTCAAAAACGTGTTACTGCCCCTTATACGAGGTATTCTATCCCTGAAAGAGATGTTCATGTATATTGTTATATATTTATATATTTTAGTATGTCCAGTGCCACGTACGGGGCTGACTATGGTTCGCAATCCGTCTTAACTCATTACCCCCGAGAGACGCATATATGTGGCAAATAAGGGGCGATGGCGAGGCATGAGGTCGTTTTAGTCGTAATTTGACAACATAAACAAAAGTGTATATATCCTATGCAAGATACATGCCCTTAAGTGCTCACAACAGAAAGTAATTAATGTGCTTTGATGAGAATGAATGGTCAGGTTTGAAGAATAATACACCGTTTGGTGTATAAACAAATATCACAGATAATCTGTTGTTAGAACTTATCACAGAAGCAAGATTATGCATAACATACATCTCGTTTATATTTAATGAGGTACTCATGTCAATTCACAGTAATATCCTGTTAATTCGATTCAGTGATGTAGTTTGATGTAATTATCACATCGTCATCAAATGAATTCAGTCTCTTTTAACCAATCATCAATAAAAGCCGAATCTAAATTTAACTACGAATAAACATCCAATTAGACTCTAGAAATCAAATCATTATCGTAGTAGATTGACCTTGAAATAACACTCTCTCGAGATGCGCATGTACATACGCTGCCATAGTAGGCATAGCAATTATAGAACAACCACGTGTCAAATAATCTTCATGTAGCCACACCCTGTTCGTTACTCATTGAATAACTGGCTATTCCATGCCCCTTGCTTGCGTTTTTCCTTCCTATTTACAATTAGTGTATTCTCTTTGCATGTGTTATTCTGTCGTGTAAAGTTTGAATGGTGTTAAAACTTTTGCATTCTAAAACTATTTTTCAAAGTTTCTAAAAAGTATAATAAAGGTTAATTTGCGTATGTAATAATGTGACATTCTACATGTATGACACATTAATCCTGTTTAAATTACAAATAGGCTTGTTTGTGTGTTCAATAACATTTCAACAGGTCAAATAGAATAACAAATGCCTCACACCATTTGGGAACTGACAGTATTAATACAAGATACAAGATGTCAATACATTTTAATTGACAGACAGACAGATATGATGAATAGAATATATCTGTCTGTCTACATTTTTATATCATATTCAGAATTCATTCAGGGCAATCTGATTAAGCTCTGAATTTACAGGACTTGCTCAACTATAGATGAACAAATCACCTTAAATTACCAACAACAATGGTGCAAATTACAAGATAACGACTCTGAATTCTCTGTTTGATATCCCTATTCGCACCTGTCTCTTTCCCGACTGATCTCCATGAAACAATAAAACAATCAGAACTTTATGGTAGACTAGACAGCTTCCTTTCATCCCGCCTCGGGAGATGAGGGGTACTATGAGCTAATTGACGTCGCTTGAACGGGTTGGTACGCCGACGAAGAGCCTAAGCGTTGAGCCGTGAAGCATGTCCAGTGTGGTTAATGAGTTAATGTATTTTTACGATAAAACTGCTTCTTTCATTCTACACTTGCCCCTTATATGCCAGCAGTAAGCAACGATTAGATTTTATTTCTCATTCGTAGGTTGTAAAACATTGTAACATACATAAGTTATGTACAGTAAAATACTACGACCAATCACTGAGTGATTTACGAGAGACATACAATATATTACAAACACAAACGTGTTAAACTGTATCAAACAATAATATATATAAACGAATAGTAGTCTAAATCACAAAGACACGTAAACTGTGTCGAACGGTTTTCGAGATTGACAAAATGTCTCAGACGGTTTACCATTGGACTAATTTTCTTCATCATGTTATTGATATGTACTCTCCATGTAAAATCGTTCTGACGTGTAAAATACATGTTCATGTAATGTACACCTGGGGGTTTGTGTCTGTCAGCGTATTCAATGGTTTCACAATTCATACTCAAATTTTGTTTTACTTTGTTTTGTGTTTTTCACATGAATTGAATGTTTCCAGTAACTTGTCATTTTCTTAACTACAGCATGTAATTATAAACTGTCTCATTGAAATCTCAATAGTGAACTATGCATTAAATTAGGATTGTACATAGTCGTTTCCATCGTATATACAAATACTGAATAAATAATGGACCAATGGCATTTTAAGAGTGTTGAACAAAATGCAGATGCTACTCCGATTTGCTGGAAAAGAGCACGTACATTATGTACCTCTAATAAACCACTCTGTGTATTTGTCAACTGAGCAATATGCCAAGAATGATTGACCTTTATGTGGACTAGAATATGGAATATCCACATGTTAACGATGTGTATTACTGCTACCGATATCATCGGACAGTCTGTAGCTTCAAAGAGAACAACGCCGACACTCCTTCAGTGAAGCAGGTGAATGTAGAAGGTGGCTCCTACTATGACTATAATCAAACATGTTGTATAGAATTGTTAAGTACCAAAAATAACTTGCTCACAAGTTTATCTAATAATTGTTTATTTATAAAGCGAATTGATGAAAACAAGACAGTCATTTGTCAGTGTATGAATTGTATATCAGCACACGTCCAAGTGTGTTATAAGTTTTATCCCTTAACAAATTTGATTTCATACTTCCCAAAAAGTATAAACTTTGACATACCAAATATATGTAACATTTGATAGGAGAATCAGTGTAAATGTACATGTTGTAATACAACACCTTTTCAATTAGTTTTTCAACGGAAACTATTTAGAATATGATTCGACAATTAGCAAAACAAGTACGCACTTCACTGAGAGGAAATATGCGTTTTTTGGGGGGATACAACTGTAATTCAAATATCAAATGCTTGGCGATCGACGGTAATGAATGGGCAATCATGTGCACATGTAGTTGAGACGGATATAAAATATATATCTAGCTGTAGTTACTGTTTAGTTAAACAGCTGGCGCAACTATAAATGTCAAGTAAAGGAGATCAATTGCACTAAAATTATAATACTATATCATATGAACTAATAAATGAGCTAAATATTTTCAATAAAGAAGAGAGAAAATTGTTTTATGGAATGGTGACCCATTTGCATGCACCGCATTATTTAGATATGGGAATGTATTTCCATTCCGCGAACGATTGAAACGTGTTAAAATAAAAATGGCAATCAACTTGATATGTTTTTCTTCAATACGTCTCAACGGAAAATAGGGTGATTTATTTAGATTTTTTACCATTTGAAAATGATATGATTGACATATCCTTATGAAAAAGTCAAATTTAAGATAATGTTGATGGAATAATTTCAGTGATAATCTTCTGCGAACTTTAAAAAAGTCAGCATTACAGTACAGCGTTTACAATGTAACACCGTGTACAAATCCTCTGTGAAGGCGGTGATTGTGGTAAATTTTATTTATCATTATTAATATCATTATTATCATACGTACGTTGTATCGGTGCTAACATAACCCAATCAGCTTGTTCTCCAATTATAATTCATTTGGATGTGGATAGGCTTAATTCAGATAAACTCGCAGATAAAGAAAGTGGCATTAGCCATAAAATCCTCTACCTGGAACATAAATTTATATTTTGATCGATTGAAGGCGTGGTATGTTATATTAATTGAAAATACTGTACCATGCTTTTTAGACTGAGAAAGTAATCTTTGCCATTGACATTGTAAAGATAACATGAAGTGTTTGTTTATGATGACTTTAAATACATGGATTAAAATATTTTAATTTAACCAAGAAGGATGTTGTGATATCAAATTAAAGATTAAAATTGAGAGCTTGTAATTGTAATGAAGAACTTAACCACTAGAATGTGTGATTTTAGCTGAGTGGATCAAAGAAGTTCACCATTATCGTGTGAGTTCAGCATTGTCATGTGAGTTTAGCTGAGTTAATCAAAGAACGCATCAATTAAAAGAGTTTAGCGGAGTGCATCAAAGAAGTTCACCATTATCATGTGAGTTTAGTTGATTGAATCAAAGAAGAAACCAACAAACTGGCTTCTGAGATGTAAAAAAACTATATTGAGTACATGTGAATAAACTAATCTTTGGTTTTATTGTGATATTGTACCTATTTTTAAAAAGTAGGACTTTTTGACCGTGGACTTTTTTACCTAGGCAAAGCTAGGAATTTTTACCAGGACTTTTTTTACCGAGGATTTTTTTACCGAACACCACTGAGACACGAGTTGAAGAACTTGTAAAATACTGAAAGTGGGATATTGTTCTCGCCGCTTGCTGCATCTTACATATCGTTGATGATAACTTAGTGTCCCATTTATAAAGCCCCTTGCCGCTCTTCTATATTCTATGTTTAGGCGCCGAAGTATCTCGGCAGTATAGGAGTCTCATAACTTGCATTTTAAATATGTATATGTATGTATGCCCATGTGTGTATGGATGTATGAGTGTGTGAGAGAGTGTATGTGGGTGAGCGCGTGTGTGTGTTTGTGTGAGTGTTTGTGTGTATGTGTTATTTTAAAACAATGTTACTTTTAAAAGTCTAATCGGATGCTGCTTTTATCAAAATGATGTTATGCTAAGTGAATATTATTGTACCATGCAGCATGTTACACGTTAATAAAATAATTTCTTCTCTTTCTTCTTCTTCTGTATAGCCAGACACTTAAAATAAATAACTTTCTTATTCTACATTCTACTGTGCATAGATAACATACATGTAGGTCATTTAAAAACTGTGCCACCAATGGTGGTTTGTTAGAATAAAATATTATATTGAATTGAACTAAAATATTCGTTGCGTGTCTTCTAATTTTGCAGTCTGTCAAAGGAGTAATAATTGACTTATAACCCCTCTGCTAATTGATATAACGAGGACCTGAAAGTTTAGTGATTCAACATCTTAGTCTACAATCCTCTCATCAATTCCTTGATTACACTTATAAACAGTGATTGCGACTGAGATCTTGACATGGTTAGAGGTTTTATTACCTGTACTATGCTATAACATGTCATAAAGTACCGCAAGCTTGGCAATGGTTCATTACAGACAGACAGATTGTATATTTGCGCGCTAATTGCTTGGCATGCTTCGTGGCTCAACACCTGGACCCCTTGTCATCGTTAATTCTCATTCACGTGACGCTGAATAGTTCAAAGCACCGCTCATCTCCCGAGCTAGAAGTAAACTGTACAGGGTTGTAAAGTTCCATAAAGTGCTGATTGTCCTTTTGTTTCATGGAGATCAAAAGAAATGAGGAAAGAGAGAAGAGTAATACACAGAGACGTTTCTTTAGGGGGCATTTTAGAAGTTGGAATGATGATAATGAGGAAACATATATGGATGACAACTTCTTTATTCATGATATGCGACGTTTCCACTAGTTATATCTGAAACCTATACTGCAGCATATCATATCATAGGCATCTCCAACAACATCATTCTTTAACATAAACTGATTCGACTAAAAAGATGGTTATATCAATTATATTTTTCTAATTGTATTAAGGAGCGGTGTTCAAATAAGCCTTCTGGCTTGTTCATCAATCCATATTTCATTTGCGAAATAAAAATATGTTTAAACCACAGTTTCTTGTCTCGTTCGCAAGCATCTGCTCATTATCACAGAGACGTTACATGATATTTTCGCATGATTGTATGTATTTGATAAGTTAATAGTTTCATGTTTTTCAGGAGAAGCATTGATATAGGCATTTGCTGCCTGTTTGCTTATCCTTTTTCCTTATTGTGTATATATATTGAATGTTCTGTAAGTTTTGTAATGTTTCATGGAAATAAAATACTGTAAAATACTATCATTAGCGACTAAGAATCCTTTTCACAGAGCGGTAATGAATCCATAATGAAATCTGTTTACCAAATCATAAAAAATACAAACCGATTGTATAGCTCTTTTATTATTTAAATCTGTACAAAATGTAAATGTAGACAAAGTTGAATTGGACTTTGACTTTAGTAAGAGTAATAGCAAATATGTGTATGCTTTAAACATATTTATTATAAGAGCTAAGGCCGCTCCAAAATTATTACATGTGTAAATATATACAAATTAGAGTATGAAAAATCGTTATTCTATTTCGAAGAATTACCCAGTGATAGTGCTTGTATACCATTTTGTTTATTCGGCAGGCATTACAAAATGTATGTGCTTGTGAAATTTCAAGTCGATCAGATTTGGTTTAAACATATTCTTATCCATTAAAGAATCCGATTCGGTAAACAGGCCAAATCTTTGATTATCTGAATACCTCACCGGTAAAAAACATGATAAACAAAATACACAAGAACTAGACAAAAATCACAACCTAGAAATTCAGAACATGACATATCTATGTTACAAAACTACACAAAAAGAAGGAGAGTTTATATTTCGATATTTACCATGGATCACGGTTATGTCAGATTATTCATAGTTGTTTAAGATTAGAATGCTCCGAATTAAATGCTCATC
The DNA here is from genome assembly GCA_916613615.1 of Steromphala cineraria. Classification (NCBI taxonomy): domain Eukaryota; kingdom Metazoa; phylum Mollusca; class Gastropoda; order Trochida; family Trochidae; genus Steromphala; species Steromphala cineraria. The sequence goes on along the minus strand of OU744720.1, from coordinate 15,209,933 downwards.
GTTTCCAACGTTCTCTCCATCTTAGTCCTATCTGTTCATGTGGCCATTTGTACGAATATCCATGACATTTCTTCTCTATATGTAAAATCTATAGCAAAATACGACATGAAATGTGTTTCTACAAAAAACGGCTATGACATAAAGTGCATTCTTTTTGGTGCTGTATACGTATCAAAATAATAACATTTTAAAGTTATTCAGTCAGTTCATTCTTTCATAATGGAAACTTGTAGATTTGGCAAAGTCATATAAATTGATCTTTAGAAATTATATCATTGTATTAGCACTTGTACGACACAATGTTACCCACAGTGAGGTATTGTATCATGTTTATACCAGATCTCATTAAAACCTTAAGTAAATAGTAAATGTTTAACATTACAAGCTCAATTTCTTCTCGAAAAATTACACCTCGACCCACTAAGAATTATTTGTGGTGCTGTAAAGGGTACAAATCATGACGAGACTGGCTGTCGACGACATTATAATAAAATCAGCCTATCATAACGTGAGTGATACAAATAGTTTTCATATAGCTTTCAATATCAATATGGTATATCAAAAGCAAATTTTTTGTTTAATTTATCAGTATAACGACTACAGTGTCTCATAGGCCATTTTATGGCCGGGTACTTTTTAAAATATATGTATGTTTGTATGTATTGTAACTTATTTTAAAGTACGTGACACTTTAATAAACATTTTCTTCTTTCTTTCTTCAGTATAAGTGAGATGTTATTACAAGCGTAGTTACATTTCATTGTATTTTCCATAAGTGTACTCAAATACTTGTTCTTTAAGTGTATCTTAGGAGAAGCATTTTTATAGGCTACTTCAGCCTGTTTGCTTATCCTTTTCCCTTTACTTTGTATATGTCGCAATTCCTTTTGTAAAAACTTCTTGTTTTGGAAATAAAATACTGTTTAAATCAAATGAATTCAAATTTTACGCCTGATAACCTGTCGGATCTTATCTCACCCATGATATGCCGCCAATCACTCTATAATAATAATATAATTGTCTTACGTATTATGTATTAATGAGGTGTGCAGATTTGAATGTTTTGTATTTGTGTATATATGTACAGATGAATGCAATTCTAAATTTATGTATCATGTTTTTATTTTATGAATTTTTATCACCGTACAATGTAACGGTGTCTTGTCGGCCTATTATTATTATTATTATTATTATTATTATTATTATTATTATTATTATTATTATTATTATTATTATTATTATTATTATTATTATTATTATTATTATTGTTATTGTTATTATTATTATTATTATTATTATTATTATTATTATGCAAAAATTCATTCTTGCCGTCTGCTATTGCCGACTGGAAAAACAATGATGTATTTCTAAAGAATTCAAAATCGTACGTAATGCGCAAAAGCAATTTATATAATAACATATTTCATAATTACGGACTGAGAATCGATCACATTTACATTGCCGTTTTCATGAAAGAAAAGATCGTGTGTACTAAGTGATAATAATCAAGACCAATCGTGCTCTCATTGATACCTCTCAGTGTCATAGTAATTGGTCGTAATGAATTAATCGACTTAAGCAACCAGTGCCCAAAAGATCCAGATCACCTATACTCTACTACATACAACATTCGATGACAAACATAGATAACAAAATCGATCACATCGTGCATGGTCGCAATTGAAGTTCTATCTTTAGGTTCGTACCAGTGAATTTACAATAAAATATTATGGTAATACTGAGTGAAAAATATATATCAAATATGATACTGAAATATATGAACAAATACTCTAAAACAAATAAGCAACAACTCACAAGCAACACATTTCACATGCATGAAAGAATGCATAATCAAACTACTTTAAAACAACTTGATAAACAACACAGGAAAAACCTGCGACACCGTCATTTTCAAATGTATTTTGATATATATATAATCAATATATAATAGATAGATAGATAGGCAATATGGCTTGTGTTTTGATTGCCCTGACAGATGACATGTAAGCTTTGGATGGAGTTAGTGGCCAGTGGCACATTACCCTGTTGACAGAGGTTCAGAGAAAGAAGGCTAAGGTCAGCTTCACCGATTTCCAGGGCTAAGTGTTCATAATCAACATCGCAGAAATTCTTGCTGCAAATATAATGTAGTTGATTATTTTTCACGTTGGTATATTTTGCAAAGAGGATTACCCATCGAATTTTATGATATTCAAGATATGCATGTCTTTAACGTCAATTCATATACACTTGTGCTCTTTTACAAAAGTTTTATTCAAAGTGTTCTTTGTTTCTCTATCCAGACGTGGTTTGGGGCTCTCTCGGTCAAAAACAAAAACAAATTATCCAAAATTGTAAATGTGGCAAGCAAAATTTGCGGAGTAACTCTTGAAGATGTTACAACTTTAGGTCAGCGGCAAATAGAAAACCTATCTGTGAAAATCATTTCGGACCCAAATCACTTTCTACATAAAGAATATCAACTTTTGCCTTCAGGTCGCCGCTATCAAATTCCCCGTTTTAGAACTAAGAGAGCCTCGAACTCATTTGTTCCCTCTAGTATTGTTATTTTAAACAAATTTAACAGATCTTAGATTTTATTATCCTATTTATCAGGTTCTAGCTTGTTGTCCTAAAGTACCGTTATTTTAAGTTTTAAAACATTTGTATCAATATAATAGTATCTCCTTTTGAGTGTAATCTTATCTATCGCATTAAATCATAAATGTTAACTACCGAGCGTTTTTCGCAATATTATGTATTTCAAAAACGTATTTTTGTACATCTTTTAGGATCATGTTATGTGTGTGAGTGTGTGTTATGTTCCATATGTGTGTGTGTGTCTTTTTAATATGCTGTAATTCATTGTTGTCAGATGTTCATCATGTAAATCAAATTCCCTCATGGGTAATAAAGTATCATTATTATAATTATTATTTTGTCCTCTCATTTACCTTATTACACCTGCAACTGTTTGGTGGTAAAGTTGTAAACACATTTGCAATAGGAAATACAATATTCAATGGTGGGAAATATAACAGCTATTATTATTATTAAATAAATTAAGAATTATTATTCTTGGGTAGATTATAAAGTAGATATTTGGATGTGCATGTAATAGATTCAAGAGTATTATTTCATTTTATTACCACCAAACCATTAAACACCATCTAAAGATAAGGAACAGAATTTGTACTGTGAATGACATTGGCGATGCATTTCATAATTCGTAAAATTCATGAAATACAGTGTTCTCATTTTAAAATGCCAGGGTCTAATATTTTCACTTTTATACAAAATCATAAAATGGAGTCAGTAGTAATTAGGTAAATTCAAAATTGCCTTTTGATCGCTAGGAATTATAACATAAGACATCACCTCTGTACATATGTGTATATCCATATTAGTATGTGTATAATTTCTTGACTTGCATATAAATTCCTGATTGTACATTATGATAAAACTTATTGTATCTTCATTTGCCGATGTCTGTGTAACTAAAGTTCTGTTCAGTAGTCGTATGTAAGAAATGTGAAAGAAGATGCTGAGTGAATCAGAGATCCTACGACATACAGTGTGGTACAATATGCATCGAGTCGTAAAGTATTGAAAATGTACAAATGAACACGAAACTTGACTAAAGAACTGCACTATATACATAATATATTACACATATAGGACATATGTATGTGTGTGCTGATTTAGCGTGAGTTTCGCGAAATTTTCGCGTGAGTTTCGCGAAAGTTTCGCGTGAGATTCGCGAAAGTTTCGCGTGAGATTCGCGAAAGTTTTGCGTGAGATTCGCGAAAGTTTCGCGAAACTTGGTACCTTCTTTATTGGATAACTGTACGCTTGGCAAAGTATACACAGGGTTTGTCTAATATAAGGCAATTGAGTCATTTTAACACATCCCACTTTCACATCAACAATCTACCAAATTTGGTGTGTTGCTACGGCATCCTTTTCATTGAAATATAAAAAATATAATATTTTTAAGTCATATATATTGGTTCATATAATATAGAAATCTAACATTGACAAAAGATTTTGTGTTATGTCAGAAATTCCTTGGTACTACTTATATGAATGAATGAATGAATGAATGTCTTTATTTCCTCCAATGGCATTTGAAGATTACAAGGCAAAAACAATATCAATCAAATATGTTCATGAGGAATAATTACAAGAAATTCAAACCATAACGGTGCACATTCACTGTGTACAAGCTGATGACCGTAAGATATCTTACGGTCATCCCAAAATGGCGGCAGCCGACTACGGTAGGATTGTTCTTTTCCCGATTTCAGCTCTCCCACTGTTTGCAGGAATTAACAGCTATCGGAGATTTGTAGATAATTGTGTGCTCTTCGTATCTATATCATGTATAAAGCACGAGGTAACTCTAATAATTGATATGAGGCTCGAGAAAATTTTACCGATGATGACCGTAACAAAATTTCATTGTTCGACCAAGATGACCGTAAACTTTTTTTATGATGACCGTAAGCTAAAACAACCGCATTTCTGTAATGTTCGTTTTATGGTGTTTAAAAATGTTAAACTGAATATTTTGATTGTTACAGTTGATGAAATGGAATTGGAAAAGGTTAGTAACTAATTTCAACTTCATAAAGCTAATTAAAAATAATTTCAACAATTTACTCAAGTAATGAAATTGATATTCAATTCCTTTATTGCTTTATTCCTTATTCAGGCAACTTCGATTACTGGAGGTAACTGTTATCAATCACTTGATAGTTGTTTTGGCTCAGCCAGTTTGCATGCTTTTTACTTTCTTTTCTTTCACATGAATTAACAGTATTTTATAGTTTGAACTGATATGTTGAGCATTGTGTTACTGAATATATAGTGTTATTATTTCACAATTTTAAATTGAGATAATTCGAATTCTTAATGATTTAGATAAATCATATTGAAATAAACAATGGTCATACGTTCAATGTTGCATATTCACAATGTCTAAGACTTTGTTTGATTATGATTATTGCAATTACATTCGCATTCAAAATATGTTAAATGTCATATAATCAAATCATCTTACTTTCAGACATTTTTGGTGCTGAGGGCTCCTTTGTTGAGCTGGAGTCGCCACCAGTGTCGACGAGCACGTCAGCTAAAGGTCTAATGATGTAAAACTTTACACTACCGTAAATACGGAGGGACATATATAACCAATCACCGAACATTACACTAATAATCGATAATTTCAGTGTCACCTTCATATGACCGAATTCATTGATTTCCATCATCAAAGTTCATGTAGTCTATATATTAAAACATTATGCTGAGATGAATATGTTTTTCATTTGTTAGTTATGATGAAAATAATACGGTATTTCGTTATTTTCATACGGTACCCTGAGAATACAAGATAGTACTGTCATGGATAAAATAAGATAATTTTATTTGCACAGAGAACACCCTTCTTGGGCAGTGTACAAAACGAGAATAAACAGATTTCATGACATACATACTATGTACATACAAATAACAGAGATATATGCTTTTATACACGATGACACTGCATGCCATTTATCTTAATCTGCCTTGATACAATTCATACAACAATTTTGTGGTTTTGGAGGCATGGTGACTCTTAGGGTTTAATACGGCAATACGGAGATCTTTATTTGACAACCCCGCATTCGTCAGACCTGTTGAAGAGATGAGGTCCGAACGTTGATTTTGGAATTTAGGACATGACAATATAAAATGTTCCTCTGTTTCAACTTCCGTTAGGTTGCATTGCTTGCAAATACGACTATCAACTGGGATGTTGGTGTATCGACCCCTCTCTATCACTAGTTGATGAGCACTTAGTCGTTATTACTTAAAACTTTTCGATGCTCCTTGTTCTTAACTGACGATAGATAGTCCTTATATCGAAATGTGCCCAAGCAGGCGGAGTTTCTTTCCTTTATCAGACGGTAGCTGATTTATTTCCTGTAGATATAAGTTAACAAATTGAGATTTTATAAATTCTGTAAATTGGAGTGAGGATATGTTGACGATATTTGAAGTAGGGAAAGCCTTTTGAAGAATTTGCTTAACAGTTGAGAGCAAAGATGATTTTGAAAGTAGTCTATCTTCTTGTAAAGCAGCATATTCAAGTCGGTTATGGTCCATCCTTATCAATCTTCTGTAGTAGTTAAACATGCTTGAGAGTATAGATATTGATATAGGGTTAAGTTCAAGCTCGCTAAGGCACCCAATGTTACAGGTGCGCTTTGGTACTTCTAGGATTGACTTGGCAATCTTTATGGTTATAATATTGCAAGTCAACTTACTCCAATTTTGGAATAGATCCGATGAAGATTTAAACATATCGCTGCCCCAGACTTCTGCACCATAGGTGGCGATCGGCACGACACAACAACGATAGAGGAGGAGAACATCAGGGGGGAATTGAGTTGATGAAGATAAGCTGTGTCGGCTCTTTAACCAGGCGCGCATCGCCTTCCCTTTAAGACTTTCAATGGCGATTTTAAAAGTTCCATTCTTGTGCAAAGTCACTCCTAGATAGGAATACGAGTCACAAACTTCGATGGCGGAATTATCGTAGTGAAATGAATGATTTGTATCGACCCTTGTACCACCAAAAATTATCATTTAGTTTTAGAGAGATTTATCTCATGGTGAAGCCAGTCTTTACATGAAAGTAGATTTGGCGTATTTTCACAATTGAAAAGCTTCGTCAATAGAGAGAAGATTATATTTTTTTCATATCGTACTGTATGTTTACTCAAGTCGTGTCTGAATATTTTTCAGGCACCCGTTTTGCAAAAAGAGTACGACAGAAAGACAAATATAATTTCATCCGTGTGCTTTTAAATTGTAGGTAATCTGTTTCATTTCAGGTCTGTTTTATTGCAACCGCTGTGCAAAAATGTACAAGAGAAAACAAGCTTTAACAAGACTCATGACAATGACACATGTAAATAGGAGAATGCCCCTACAAATGCAATCAGTGCAGTCAGTTTTTCTTTCAAGATGACTCATTGGTCACATCTCCTAAACATTATGATGTAATAAGATTTTTTACTTGAAGAAACTTTTATTCATAGGTCTATAGAACAACTTCTGCATCCGCGTTTTATTCAACATGTCTCTCAAATATTGTATGTAAGCTCTAATGAGTTATTGCACATAGTCGCTACATGTACTCTAGTTTTATCCCCAACCAAGATATGATAAATCATAGACATGTAGGCGACATATTGTTAAACTTGACCATAGGTGTATGCTGTATTCGACAAGTTCCGTCAAATTAAAATATGCCTTATATTTATTTTACGGTCATCATACCAGATTGACATTCAAATCTTACGGTCATCATGAAATTTTGTTACGGTCATCATCAGTAAAATTTTCTCGAGCCTCATATCAATTATCAGAGTTACCTCGTGCTTTATACATGATATAGATACGAAGAGCACACAATTATCTACAAATCTCCGATAGCTGTTAATTCCTGCAAGCAGTCGGAGAGCTGAAATCGGGAAAAGAAAAATCCTACCGTAGTCGACTGCCGCCATTTTGGGATGACCGTAAGATATCTTACGGTCATCAGCTTGTACACAGTGACATTGCAATATTTACAGGAACATTTTTCAGAAGTATTTACTCAGAGAGATTCTTATATCGTAAATATAGTGTGAGAATTCAAGTATTACAGTTTGTCTATCTTTATTTGTAAGGCCAGGAATGTCAAGGGGTGCACCACAGAATAGTGCCAAGACATCGTCATCATCCAACATTTCAATATTAACAAAGGCATCTAAATCAAGTATGTCAAGTAGTTTTGAAAAGAAGTTATTTCTCTGGCACATCAAAGATTCACAATGTAAGATGAGGTTGTAAGATGTAAGAAAAGGTTGGATATTATTGCAACAAATAAAGTTTATCTTTCGATTCTTAGTTGATTTCGAGAGGGCTATATTGTAAGTAAAACATCTTATTTCATGACTCATTGAAAAACACTAGTTACTGGTTTCTGTTCTAGTGACCTTTTCGTATCTGTTAGTATAGATTTAATCTTCTACAGCCAGTGCCATCTCACAATTTCTTAACTTTTGTTGATGATTTTGACTTACAGTAGCAATAACTGCTTGCTAAACCATTCTTTAACTGCTTCCAAACATATCAATAACAAATATACAAAACGAAATGTTGGTGTATCTCTAGAAACACAGCAAAGACCAATTTTTCAACATCTGTCTTCTGTCGATAAAAACTGAGAAATGAGAAGTTGAATACTTTATGTGTTACAATAATTGTTTTCACACTATAAATTCGAAGTTTCTAACTGTATGAAGCTTTAAGATGTCTTTAACATTTGCACTGTTATGTAGTAAATATAAAAGAATGATTTGAATTTCTAAATATATTAACTATTCTAATGTTCACATTTCTCAGGAATGATAATCCCCTCCAACCTCACTTAGAGGAATTCTGAAGAGAACGATTTTTCCTTTATCTAGCGACACAATTTATTTAATCGTAAGTTAAAATCATAAAAAAAAGAATAACATTAATTAAAACACGTTTTTGTGTACTTCTGAAAGATCATTCAATTGAATGTATATTAAATCATTTTGCTTTTTCCTTTTTATTTCTTTATCATGATGCTACATATATTAATAATTTTAAACACCAAACATTAATCTGGAATTAAGCAAAGAAAGCTATCATGATCTTTGACATTAAACTATTGTTTTAAGAATATAATACAATTAAAGCAATGTGATACGCTATCAACAATCTTCAAGTGAGACTAGAGGGGATAATTAATCCTGGCATTGCAATCTTAAAAATCATTCAGGTAATAGAGCAGTTAATATGATCTTATTTAAAACGTCTACGTATCAAGTATCCTTTTAAATGTTGAAGACACATGGAACCGTAATATACTGTAAGTTGAGTTAACACAGTGATAAACCATAATCAATGTATACAGATATCGATGTGCGACAGCACTGTTTCATTTCGAAGCTCCATGAGTGCTTTGAGAGTCGTAGGCAATTGTTAATGTGTGGAGGGGTTCGTAAATCTCGATAGCAAACAAAATATGGTGAAGTTAAAGTCGGAGTAAGCCGTGTTTTTAAATTCAAATATTATAGAAATTATATGACATGTGTCATACAAAACCGAAAGAACTTAGCTGTCACCGATATATTTTTCTAATAGAGGACGCTCCAATGCTACAACGCAAAGAAACTAATGCCAGTTTCTCACTGTTGTAAATAAAACAAGGATTTACACAAGCTGTTTTGAGCAAATCATAGATGCTTTTAAAGTCATACTTGATAAAATTTTGGAAGATACAAATTTTACTTCGTACAAGAGTTTGCATTTTTTTTATTAACCGTAGTTTGAATGAATGAATAAGCCAATGGCTTTTACGTTATAGAAAAAAACTGACAAGCGGATTCAAAGTACTGTCACTGACCTACCAGTGTGTCAATGGTCTTGCTCCATCTTACCTGTGTGACCTTGTGCAGGTGTACAAACCAGCTAGAACCCTCAGATCAGAATCTGAGAATATGCTCACCTTCAGACATTTGGAGCTAGTAGCTTCTCCGTGGTTGCAGCACAACATTAGAATTCTCTCCCAGATGATTTTAAGAATTTAGATTATCATGAACTATTCAAAAAACATCTAAAAACATATCTGTATGCCATGGTATAAACCCAATAGAGCATGTGATTTTTATGACTTTGTTCGCTCTTTGAGCATACTTCAGTATGGAACTTAGCGCTATATAAGCATTCTTAATTATCATTATCAAAGTCTGGTAAATGGGAGTTAAGAAAAAGATTGAGTATAAGTAGAGGGTAACAAGTTTTCTTTACGAATTTTACTCTAACAGTTATCCTCCTAGAATGACCCGTATACGCGTAATTAATTAGTCCATATGTTTTACGATTCTTGCAAAACAATGAAATTTTACTGCTGCTTGTTTAATTACAAGTATTTGCTCAATATTTTTTATCTAAATGTTAACGCCTGATCATGTAACAATGAAGTCAACACTTGCTGTCAGTTTGACATGAACAAGATGCTTGTTGTTAAAGATGCTGTTTCATACTTGCATGCGGTTCAGGCTGAAATATAGCTATTGAGAAAAGAAATACATCACTTTGTCATATGTCACGATATCATATTGAGATTGTTTCATCAACAATAACATACTTATTTCTACGCCCAAAGCACAGTACCCCTTGTAGAAAGGGCATAGCATTTAACGAACCCGCTTTCGGTGACGTAATGATTACGCGTGTAGGATTTATACCGTGTCACAACTAGCGTATTTGCGTTCGATGGGTATCAACTTTGGCAGCAACAAATACCTTATTCGGAGAAAAAGAAAAGAAAATATAGTCGTGCGCGACAAGGACGGTTTTCAAGCGTACATTATGAGACCGGAAGTTGTGAGATGGCCACACTTGATTCGCCTTTATGTTGGCTGCCGTTTCCGTAATTTTGGTACATTATCTCATATTTAATGAATTTTGGTCCGATTTTCCCTAGGTTGGTAGCTCAATTTTTCTAAAAATACAACGAACACATTAAACATACTTTTTAAAATATTGCAAGTGTGATACAGCATCTTTAACACAAACTGTTCACCTACTTTATAGTCAGAAATGAAATATTCAAATGTTATATTTTAGTTACAAGTTTTAGTTACAGTTACACAACAAATCTACATCATAAAGCACAACAGGACTTAACCAATAATGACGAGAACTACATGGCTGACAACTGCTTTATTCATGGTACGCCACGTTTCAACACAGATTCTCTGCTTGAGAGTATGTTTCATAATCACCATTCATACGTCATACATTGCCATGTAAGAGGACAGAACATAACCACTTGCATATGTGACATCTCTCATTAAAAGAATTTCTATAAGAAAGTTACAATACGATTTGGAACAAATTGTATTAATGTCATTGCCCAAGGTTGACAAACGTCGACAAAAGTTTCACATATGTATGCTTGCAGGTAATTTTTGATAATAGTCACATACCTTCAAATACAATTTATGCTTCTTGAATACGTAAATATTATCAGAAAATTTATTACTCAAATTGATGATGAAAATTTTCAACCATTCCCTGATAGAGAGCGAGCGAGTTCAAGAAAGGATGGTTAGTTCGGGGCAGTACTGAATGATGTCAAACATTCGTGTCTTAAAGATTTTGAGATTTAGAGAACTTTCGTCAACTCATCATTTTTGTAATTTTAAGATTGTTAAAGTGGGTAACTGATAGCTATTAATGAGCATTACATCATTCTCAGAATTTGTTTCTTCTCATGTTTCGAAATGATTAATAAAAACATAAACTTAAAAATGGAATTCTGTTTACATTGTTTTACAAGATTTTAAGTTCGTGGACGACTGTAAAGTTGATAAGCAGATAACCATTTATTATATGATCAGCATTGTAGTGCTGGATTTTATCAGTGAAATAAAGCAACAGTAACGATATGTTATTTTTTCCCTGTGACTAGTGACGATAAATTATATCATAATGGCTGATACTCTATGAAATAAACCTGGTATTATGAAAACTACATAAAGTATCCTCTATATATTTAGTTGACAGAAAATAGTATAAGATAGCTAAAAGATAATTTCATTACTCATGCACCTTACATTGCGATGAATGTAACAATCAGCAGAAACACTTTTATAGCATTTAGAAGACGACCATCAACCAATATTCAACGTGGTCATTAATTATAATGTTATAATATATATTCTAACAACTGTTATGAATTTAGTTTTATGTCAATAAGTTGTATATACTTGGGACATTGATTATGAGAGGCGGAACGTTTACTGACGCTTTGAACCGGGCTGTGTTTCCATTAAAAGACCTACTGCATCATAGCTGACACGTTTAAAGAAATACGTTTTAGTAAAAGGTAAAACTTGCGACAAAGGAATACCAATCATTTAAGGTTTTCTGCTGGTGACGTCCGCTCAACGGACGCTAGTGCCATCAAGTGGCACAGAGCAATTAGAGAGCCTCAGTGTGGTCTCAGACAACATTATTCAGAACGAGGCTTTGCATCTGAGCCAATTGCTTGATAGATTTAGCAAAATACTCGATCAGAAAACACAGCTCGCAGGTTCCTCGGGATTTGGGACTGTACATTAACAAAATGCTGAAATTTGTCTGTAATTGTTATTTTCATCAACTTTCACTGACATTTTGTTGAGCTCTTCACGAACACATGCCTTTGTTCTAGCCTCATGGGACAGTGAAGTCAACCTGCAAATGACAAAGTGATTAATTCTTAACAAATACACAAATAAACGTTTTGCCTAGCAAGAATCAATGATAGAGTGTGAATGGTGAAAATGGCATTTTGGGTACATTTGTTGTTCAGGAAGATGGAAAGTAATAGAAATGTACCAATCGTTTAGATTTTAAGGTAAAGTAATAAAGGCAGAGATTTTGTCTGGATTATGTGTCCTAAATTATAGGTTTGTAATCTTGTTTCCCACGTCCGTAATGATCCCTGGATGTACAATGTGAGGGTTGGTCCCGTATGTGAAACGTCAGAAACTTGTTGATCTTAGCAGTACACTGATTTAGACATGATCAGGAGGAAGCAAATGAAAATAACATAGTCGATGAAATAGAATGAAATTATTTGTCAATAAGACCAAAACAATGTTAGCTTCATAAAACAGATATCCCGTCTTGTCATAGCCAGTGTTATGATCGACCTAGCTACACTCCTGACACTGGTTGATCCCCCAATGATGTCTAGCATCTAATCAAGACAAACAGTGGACAGAGATTTGGGAAAGACCACAGACTGGAGAATAATGCAGTGTTACTATTCACTTTGTGACGTATTCTCCTAGTCAATGAACCATCTTCCGACACTCTTAATGTCCACGTAACACAATGATTTTTTGTTAATTTCTTATCAGATCTGTAAAATGCTTTGCAAACGCTGCCCATCAGTAATCTAGTTAGTATTCAATGTCCAATCAATTCAATCCAAACTCTCAATTGCATGTTGATTGTCATGTAGGGAGCGGAGTCTAGTCAAATAGTGTATGATTATCCCGCTGCTTGTCCGTCAAGTCTTTCTATTAATCATCAATTCCAAAACTACTAGCATTTCAGATCATCTAGATCCTTAAATGGGATACAATATGAAAACTCGAATGTGATTTTCTGTGAATAACCAAATCACGAGGAACCCTCGGGCTGACATTGACCGGGAGAATAGATGGTCGAATGTTGTTCAAACTTCCAATGTGAACGTGTCAATTTTGACGCAATTACAAGACTTTATTAGCGATAAACATCCACTCTGGGTTACATTTCCTCTAACCTGCAGTGAGGATATTGACTAAAGCTGGGGATAGAGAACGGCTCTCTGACATTATATTGACCGAGTTAAACTGATCCAGGCCCTAAAATAACCCTCTCCATACAGAGAGATGCAATCTGTGGCCTGTACGTAATCCCAGAATGCCTTGCACTGATACCGGAACACAACTCTCTGGCTGACTGATGAGTCTCAATAGACTCCAGAAGATGTAATTTTTGTTTGTACTTGGAGCCTGTTGTGGACGTGTTCCCTGGCCAGAAAACTACACCCATACACTATGAGACAGTGGACGTTTTAGTCTAGATGTTGTTTTAGATAATTTGTTCTCACAGACTTACTCAATGTAATGATAATCATTTCACTAACTATGTGCCATGAATTAAATTTCATATCACACAAGGGTTGGACAGATCGATGATCTAAATGAGATGGACTAAATCAATGTAAAACCAGGACCATACTAATGAATCATGATACACAGACCGCCATGGCCTGGTAATAAGAGGTCATTATATGATTGACAGGAGGTACATTAGAGTAATAAAGCATTACAGGTGTCAACCATATGGCTAGCCTTAGACGTTAAACAGGACAAACATTGGACAAGGACAAACAGCAATGTTTATGATTTCTTCAACTTATGCAAAGGATGTAAGCACTACATAGCTACGAATCATTTTATAATTTTGAAATGATTTTGAAGTGACCGAAATAAAAACAATCTTTCCCATTTTCGCACGAATGTTTGCTGTACTGTCTTTAAACAACAACGAAGACGTTACTCTTTCAATTATGTTAAATGATCAAGAGATGGTCGTTATACAAATTTTAGTAGAAAAAACAACAGCTTCTTTATTTTTCTCGTTCAATAAAATGCTGATCTAATTATTATTACAAGAGGCTGTAAGTAATAATAAAAGAAAACTCTAGATGCACAGCCCTAAAAAATTGTAAAGCTTTTAGCAAGAAGGACCCGAAAAGCAAATTTAGCACCGTTTCAATTAACATTAGGCTGCTTTCAAACTCATCAACACCAAAAGGATTTTCAATGGTAAAACAACAGTAGTGTTTTGAAATCAATTCCTCCATTAAGATTCGTTGTTCTATCTTCTATGTATTTCTAAAAAAGAAGATGTCACATACGCCATCTCATAAAATCTCATAAAGCATCAAGCAACTATATATACAAAGCCAGAACTCAATCGAAAAGTTGTAACTTTTCAGGGTGACTTATGCTCGAAAACATATCCAGTGACTCTTGATGTTTGTCAACCTTAAAGGGGCAGTAGCACGTTTTTTAAAATTTTATATTTTCAACTTTTCACTTATAAGTGTACCATAATGTATTATTTTGACAGTGTCAAAGATCTCATTACACCTACCGATCATCCATAGACAGAGCACAAATTATAAAGATTCACATAAAGTCCATTCGTGACCATTTGTGTGTGTGTGAACACCTTTAATTCAGTTTACGTAAGGAAAAGGAACCGCATGGCTGAACTTTACATTATATATTTGATTTATTACTGCTTCATTAAGATTTAATACATTGTATTTCAATTGGTCCCCATTTATTTTCATTTTCCTGACATCGCCTTAACAACGTGCTACTGCCCCTTTAATCAGTCAATAACATGAATAATAAATACAGAACATTAAGAAATAATTTAAACATTATTCTGTTTAATGTGTTTAATATATGTATAATACTTTCTAATAATAAATACATGTTAGTACGCATCAGTTTAATATTATGTAATAACTCAACTCAGGTGTATAGAAAAATTTAATTTCAAAAGCATTTGTTTTTAAAATTTATCTCATTTTCCTTTTATGGAAACTTTACTATCCTTTACTCACATATCACATATATGACATATAACAGTTCCAATTAAACATGATATTAGGCTGGAGGCTATATATACCGAACTATTAATCTGATAGAAATAGAAATAAATGTTATCCATTGCAAGATCACAAGTATTTCTGAACAAGCATGTCGATTTCCATAAGATAATCCATTTTCAAAGTCGAAACATTAAAAGTTTTCACATTAGATTGTCCTTGTGTAATTCTTACACCTTAATCACGACACCTTATAATCTGGTTGATTGGACAGATAATTTATCATCTAATCTAGTTTCAAATTATATTAATTGGAAAAATTGTTTTAAAAATATAAATTCTAATAATGATATGCTTAAGTGTATTTAAACGATTTACATAACATAACAGACTATTCATAGAGCATATTTATTCCAAATGTTATTGTGTAGTTTTGGCAGCATATTGTAACAACACTTATGAGGCGAAATGAAATCGCGATAAAATGTAGTTACAGCAGGTTTCATCGTTTTCAAAAACATATATATAAGGGAGATAACTCTTATAATAACAAATGTACTGATTCTTTTCTATAAAGGAAATATTTGTCATCATAATATCAAAATCAATGTATACAACCAATTGTAAACACCTCTTTATAAGTAACAAACACAAGATTTGTTACTTTTTAAGCGTCAATCGTTTTAAGAAGACGACATACGCTATCTACATTTATTAGCTCACACAATAATCTTGCATACATGTAGTTGAACATGTTTTCAATTTCATTAAAATCATTCTCTAGGTTCACTACGTTACAGGACAGGACAACCGAATAATGCTAGAACTTCAGTTTTATCAATTAACAATAACTGCCGATTCTTAATTCAAATCTTGACGTGTGACAATGTTGCTAGTTTCCAAAATGCTTGAATTCCATCCTTGATTCGAAGCAAATCGAAAATCTAAAATGACTTAATGCAACGTTCATTATTGATGTCAACAATATCAGATGTCAACAGAGCTCAATTTGAAAGACCGGCAATGTTATCGATGAAATTTCAGTAAATTTGCTATTGTTGCCTCTGCGTATATCCCAATACCCTATAGGCTTGTGATCCTCTTCTGTCATTACAAGTGTTCGAGACGCTAATATTCAATATTTGAAACCGTAATCTGCTAACATATTTTATACATCGTTTATAGGGAATCACGATTAACCAAGAATTATGTTTCTAAAGAAGATGATTAATTTTGCAACAATGTATCATATTCAACTCGAGGAATACTCAAACGTTTCTTACACAATCTGACTTTCAGGGCGCAAATCCACCAAAGTTAACGAAATGACATTTGAAGTACTATAAATATAACTAATCAACTGATTATACTGACACCGACTTATCAAGACAAGATCCCAAATCAACGGGACCAATGCCAATCATGCACGTGCATGAACAGATCTGCAAAACCACTACACAGGAAGTAGATTTCTATGCACACGGCCCGCATGGCGTCTCCTGGTGAATGGTCATCCTTCTGTCAGACATCGATGACCACTCCAAATAACGCGAGTGGACACGGACAATAAGTAATCGACAGGATCTGCATGTCAAGACGCATGCTAACCGCGATAGATCCCCTTGACCACTGCTCTTGACCACTTCAAGCGAGGGAGGCGGTCTCTCTGACGGGTCATCTGTTGAGAGTGACATATTACAGTGCGCAGTGACAGCCGACAGCCCGTGTAGTGACAGCTGTTCAGTCAAGTCTCCCTCCTTTACAGTCTACTCCATACCGTCCCTACTTCAACCACTTCCAAATCAACTTACTTATGAGCATATAGAATGGAGTACTTGTCGTTAATTAACGCTGTAATCTCTGTTCAATATTTGTATCATCATTAACTATATCACTAGTCAATACTAGAAATTAGTCTGTCATATTTCATCCTCGTTAAGGTCAAGGCTTGATACATTCTCTCCCAACAGTGGTAGATCAAGTCTTAAAAATTGATTGAACTTCTGTCCTGTTCAAATAAGATAGAACCCGTGGTTTCCGGTAGTTTCCACTTGCGGCAAAAACTTACACCGCAAAACATTTGAATTATTTCAAGTACTGATAACACTTCTCGCATGGAAATGGTGGTTATATAACAATGCCATGTCCATGATATACAGTAGCACAAAATGTGATTTTAGGACAGCGTCGACTAGTTGTGATTGCACAACTCAGTCAGTCCGAATTTTTTTTGTGTTTTTTGTTTTATCTCCTTAGTACTTTTGCAAGTGAGAGGTCAATGTTAAGCCAAATGTTAAAAGGGAATTCCTGGTTGAGATAATGTATAGATTTTAATTGATGTGTCATAAAGCAGGGTTGTTTGGATATAGTGGCGGATAAAGGACAAATACAATCCCTTTCTGTTCATTTTACATCGGGAGGGAAAATCAGGGTCGGCGGAATATGAGAAGCACAAAAAACATACGGCCGACATAGCTTTGATTGCATTAAATCAGGCATCTCTCATACTAGCCAACAGACTCGGAGAATTGTAACAGAGGCTAGAACAACATTTGATCTGCCTCTGTTGGGGGAGAAAAAAGGCTTGATTTTGTCGACGTCTACATTCCTTTAATAAAATAAGCAGTTTTTGCTCGGACAAGTTTAATAAAATCTAAACTGGATACCACGCTCACGGATTTGCAATTTGCAATTTGCCTTTAGATATCAAATCAATTTCTAGATAGAAACGGTTAAATGTGATAATTTCCGTAATATCAGCTTTTGTCACAACTATCTCCCCTGTTTGACCGATGCTCTCATGTCTGTATACTGGTGTAAATATTATCAGAACCAGAATCATGTTTATTTCAGTATTTAAGGCCTCATGGCCCATGGTACAATTGTATGAGAAAATAAATACATTTGTCACATGACCAAACTTTTACTAAGAAGATCTTAAGCTGAATATCTTAGAAAGATAAATAGATGTTATTCGAAGTATATTTACATCATGTGTGTTAAGTATTTGTTGCATTGTTAACCTAGCTTTACAATATTTGTTAATGGACATAAAATATTCATTACGAAGCAAAGAGTATCTATTACATATAAAGAAAACATGGTACTCAATTTCTACAGCATTATGGTCACAATGCAAACAGATAGAGTCAATGTCAGACACATTGACTTTCTTCTTACGTTGATGATTCACTCTGAAATCGTGAAGAGAATTGCGGAATTTACACATTGATCTGATCAGTTGTCTGTTATTAAGCTTATTAATATATGATTCGCATTGAAATACATTCTTTATTCTACAATAATGTGTTAAATATGATGAGGATTGCATATACATATTATCAATTAAACGTCTTTTAAATACAGATATAAACATACTGGCATCACCAACATCTTGCATTATCCATACATAACTAAAACCACTTGAAAACAACATTTCACGAACGTGAGAAACCCAATTTATTTTACCATTCTCATCATGTAGCTTAAGCATTTCATATAAATGTATTGGAACACGTGAAGAATCCATTCTGAGCATTTTTATCCAATATTTTAAAACTTTAATCTGTGTTTTTATGAATAAACAATATCGTCCCGTTTCCCCAAGAATAGCCTTATTTGAAGCATATTTACCAACACCTAGAAATCTTTTAAAGAAGCTAGTTTGTACCTTTTCTATAACTTCGTGATACTTTACGCCCCATATTTCTGAACCATATGTTAGAATAGGACTTATTTTGGAATCAAATATTTTACAAGCAGTATGGAAATCAATATGTCTATTATTATTCAGCAAAATTAACACTGGTTCCATTGCTTTACGTGCTTGCATAGCTAAGGTCTCACAGGCTTTTGTCCATATTAATCTGGATGAAAATACAATACCAAGGTATTTATAATAAGTAACAGTTTCAAAATGTTGATCATTATAAATCCATTTTTCATGTTTAGATAGGATTCCTCCATTTCTGAATACAATTATCTTAGACTTGTTTATGTTCACTCTTAATCCCCATTTCAAACAATACTCATATAATACATCTAATTGCCGCTGTAAACCAACAACGGAAAAAGAAAATAGGACAACGTCATCTGCAAATAATAAAAGCATTAAATCGGCAATACTCTGATTAACGAATATACCGTATTTACAGGCTTTATAAATTTCATGTACAAGTTCATTGATAAAAAATATGAATAAGACAGGGCTTAAAATGCAACCTTGCTTAACTCCAGCTGATGTATTAAAAGAAGTTGTCGTATGGGCACCAACTTTAACTGTTGCTTTAACAGAGGAATACATATTTTTTAATACGTTGTACATTTTACCATGACATCCATTTTTAACAAATAAGAATAACAATTTTTTTCTATCAATAAGGTGTAAATATTAGTTCCCCATGGTCTTTTGAAAGAGGGGTATTTGATAACGACTGTTGGCTTCCCTAAAGGCAAAACAAGATATATTTGCGAGCTTTGTTATCTTTGACTACTTTTGGAAATGCTGCGATTCATGTGAATCTTTCTGAATATCGAATGCTTGGAGTTTGGAAAATATTACAACCTTTAATATTATCTAGCACACCTTCCATTTGTTGTTTCTGATGTACACCGTTGAGGAAATGCAATGGGCTCGGGAGAAGAGTGATGTGGCTCATAATGCTTTGTATAGTTGCTATATTAATAGGTGAATTAAGTTTACAAGAAAGAAGCAAATGACACCGTATGCTCTAAATTTGTATATGGCATGCATAAGAGCCGACATAATGTAAATATAAACTCACGTGCAAAAGGAACTTCCCCAAACATTTTTTATTTGTCATTTTTTATTTAATGACCTTGAATATAACTCAGTATCAGGAACAGGTCACATAAACACTCAAGTTGATGACATGACCAAAAACGTACATTAAATGCAGCTCTTTTACGAGAAAATTAATTAAATCAGTGAAATTTCCCAAATGTACATAACAATACCCGTGTGATCTTGGGGTATAAAACAGGCACCAAAATGTTCTTGGGCATCAGTTACATCATGTTAACAGCAAGAAGCTGCCGAAATTAACTTAAAGCAGAGTGAGTGAGCATTCTTGATGCTTCAACTAGGCGCTACAAATGACCATGTCGCTAGAATCATGAACTGCTCGAAGCGAACAATCGGTAGGATGTTGACGCGTTTTGGACAGACTGGTGGGACAACATACAGGCCCAGGAGCCACATACCGAAGGTGACCAACCCCCATTGTTGACAGACATTTACGGGTGCTTCCCCTGAGGAACATTTTCCTGACTGTGACGTCATCAGCTGCAAACTGAATCATCGAATCAGCAGATGGACAGTGACCAGACGACTGCGTCAACACGACATTCGAGCAAATCGACCTCACAGAGCAATGGCGTTGAAGCATCAAATTTGACGTCGAATACTGGCTTTAGCGAGAACTGTTCGTCAATGGCAGCAGCGACATTGGAGCCGAGTGCTTTTCAGCGATGTGGGCAGGTTCCAGTTCATCAAGTCCGAGGGCTGGATACGTGTCCACAGACAGCGGGGTGAGAGACCGTCACGTTGTTGCGTCTTTTTTGATGAGCGTTATGGAGGCGAATGTGTTATGGTGTGGGGATGGATATATGGGGACAGGAAGAACGATCTGGTTACCTTGGCTGGTATTCTGACAGTACGCGGGTATATTAATGAGGTTCTGCAACCTGTCGTCATCCTGTCCAACAAAAGAACGATGCTCCAACATGACAACGTCACGCCCCACACTGCTGTCCTAAGAAGGAACTTTCTCAACACAACGTTGTGAATGTTTTGCCTTAGCCAACGAGATCTCCGGATATGTATTCAGTAGAGCATCTTTGAGGCTACCTCGGGCGACGTATTCGACAACGTCAACAGCCTCCACTGACAGTGCAGGACTTGAGTCGTGTTTGGCAGGGAAAATGGCACCATATCCATAGTCGTGTTATTAGGCAATTTACAAACCCTCTCTGACGTCGTGTTGCGTTACTTGTTACAAGGAGGGCACACCCGATATCTTGACGTTTAAGTGACCGAACAGTGTGATTTGTGTTTGACAGGTGATCGAATACCGGACAATACACCCCTAGTCAACTAATCATCTTGTAAAACGGTCCGAAAGTGCCTTTATGTTGTACGAATTCTTGCAATTTGATAAATATACATCATGTTCATATTATTAAATGTTAGAATATACGAGTGTTTTGTTATTTGTTATTTATAGTTTGAAAACGCACGAGGACGTTTCTTTTGCACGTGAGTTTATGTCTTGACGTTGACAGAACGGACTACTGGTGACTCAAATACAGATTCAAAAACATGTTTTGAATTTATCATACATTGTAACTCATTGAATGCATACGTTGTGTAATTTTAGTTTACATAATATTGCTACGTGTAAGGGGATACGAGTATTGTCATGCGTATTCCATTTTCAAAAGCCATATTGACTATAAAATCAAAAGGAAGAGGAAACTACAAAAACTATCTGATAGGGGCTTTGCGGGAAAATAGTTAGAAACAGAGCAGTGTTCATTTACGTTAAGATTATTCATAACAAATGAAAATAAAGACTCTTCTGGCATGTCAAATCCACTGATGCGTAAGTTCACATTTCTCTCGCTCTTGACACGGTTAAAAGGCAACTATCTATAAAAAAAATTAACGTTAATTTGAAACATGGAAATTGTTTGTAATTATAACTGAAATATGATCAATTATAACGTATTTTCGATTTGACCTTTTCCCTACATAAGAAAAAGATATCTTTTGATTCTGATATCATAATTACCTCTGGAAGTATCATGAACTATCATTTCAGAAAGCAACGTACAACCCTACGTTAAAGGGGAACAACTGCTATTTAAAAGCAAATGTTACACAACGAAGTTATTGGTTTGTAATACCATTCAAATATAATTTGAAGCTTCATTTAAACATATTATTGATTACAGAAATAAGGTTAGTGTTTTATAGTTTATTTCATCTCATTTGCTTGATTGCCCATTTCTAAACGCTAACGTATGGAGTGAATCACGAATGGGCTCTCTTGGAACTAACTCGTTAAATCGATGACTGGAGTTCCCGTTTAACTGTATTTAAAGAAGGAGATTTCACAACAAGTTATCTGATGTCGTGTAGGCGATAAAACCGGAAGCATGCACATCAGCCTCGCTTTGAGTACACACTTAACAAGCAGTGGCAATGAAGATGAATGGATAGGTGAGTGAGTGAATTCCCATCTTCAAAGAACAAAACATCAAATTTGTGAACGATTTCAAAGAAAAAAACTATTCTTTATGTTAATTAATTTATCTACATCTAAAGATCCTATTTAGCTTTTTGGTTTTACTTTTTCACTTTTACTATTTCGCTGCCATGTAGAGCCTTAGGTTGATATGAAACATAAAGTCTAATAATCTTACACACCAAGGGCCTAACTAGGTACCGTAAAATAATAAGGGACACACTTTTCTCTAATTTGACTTTCAAATAACGTACCTCAACTTGAACAACTGAAACTACCCGGAAGTATGAATATTCAGGTCTAACTAAAGTTGACTTTCAATTATCTTGGGGTAAAAGACGTCAAAGTCGTGTGATCACCTCGCAGAATCACTCACACACGCCAGAGGTGCTAACTGAGGTGTGTTGGGTTTAACGCCGTTTTGAAGAGTAGTTTAGTTATATAACGGCTACACTAGTATAATAGCAGGGGAAAAGCCCGCAGCACTTTTGTTGTAACTATGCATTGCGATGAAATCTGCGAGCATCGGCTGGAACTAATGAACCATGGGTGGTACTGCGCTGAAACTTAGTGTACAGTGAACAAAAGGACAGTGTATGATCAAAATAGGGTATTGAAGGCCACACATTAGAAATAGAAACATTCGTTACCGGAATGACAATAATAAATTGAAGAGCTTCAATATATATATGCAGTGTCCGTTTTTTTCCGTCCGCAAACTAGTCAACCTCCATAATGACTACCATAACCAGATATATATTTACACTAAAGTTTCATCTTATAAGTCGTTTTGATAATTTCACATTTTCAAAAATGCCTTTAAACTTAAAGACGATTTCTACCAATATCACGTATACCTGCTGCCAAAGTGATTATTCTACTGCATATGCCAACATATGCATGCACTTAAGCATTCCATGCATACGAAAGTTACGGAGTCGGTCGTAAAATGATTAATTTCACTAAACCATATGCTGATTGATGGCGAGCCCAGTGTTGGATCTCGTGAATAGTCTACATATGTCTTTACATTGTGGATAGGGAAGGTGTCGCAGTGATCTGGGGGATGATTATCATCTGGATAATACATTTTATACTCGTTATTGGTGTTTTTATATTTAAGCTTTACTCTTAGGGGACTGTTGAAATAATGTTTGTGTTTTGTTTGTGTTTTTGAAGAAAAAATTCAATCGTCCGTTAAATAAATAAAAAATTATATCATGAAAAATGATTAATTAAAACAATCACTTGGACTATGACTTGGATATTACAAACATCCATTGTTGCATAAGTTGTCCTTTTGTGACAGGATTATTGAAAAACGAACAATACGAAAGAAAGCGCATCTAATTTTTAAGTTTTAAGAAAACGTGTATTAGTGACTACATTAAAATGTGCTTGAATTTTTGTCAGATGTCAATATTGCTTCTTGAGATAGCGGAATGTTTAATGTTATATGACTTTAAAAAGGTGAAAATTAATTGATACCGTTTGGTTGTGATTGAAATTTACCGATTTTCCAGATAAATGATCACATACTGGAATGTGATATAGGTAAATGATACTGGCGTATATAATGAGTTGTTTAAAACGACACTTATTCAGTGAGTTCAGTATTTGCGTGGTCAGTTTAACAGCAAACCTCGCTAACACTTTTATTGAAAGTATTGAAATAGGGCTGGTCAGCGAGCAACGTCCATACCAGACAGACAGACACAGAAAATATTGTGTTATTGTGTCACATGTTGTGTATAAAATCAGGTACAGTTACAGTTCAAACATAAAATAACATACAAACACCAGGCCATATGGCCCTTGAGGCACAAACAACATTTGTGTAAACTTTTATTGAAAGTATAGAAATATGGCTGTTCAGCGAACAACGTCCATAGCGTTACCCACGGGACGAGCCGACAGACTGCAAACGCCTGGGTGGGACAGCTGCCGTGTTAGTGTAGTGGACTGGGGCACAATTTGACTCTGAGGGGTGGTTCATGTTGTCTGGCTTCACACGCAGAATTCAAGGGGGACGACGTCAGATTAATACCGACTCTTGTCAATAAAGATAAGTCAGGGAGGAATTGGTCACAATAAAGTCCAATGTGAGCGTGTCACCAACAGGTTAATTATCAAAGTATATCAATACGCTCTTCTAAAGAAATTCATGAAGAACTGAGAGGCGAATTTCACACCTTCTCTTAGTGAATATACATGAAGAAACAAATAATGTATACATAATCAATCCCATGTGAATCAACATGTGTCCCTTTTCAACATGCATATTTTGAGTAAATATTAACTTTACCCCCTTGTTTAAAAATTCCAGGCACCGTTGCGTGTTTTTGAGGGAAATAACGTTATCTTTTAAGACGCAAAGGAGATTAAGTAAATTGCAGGAGAATCTTTTTAATCAAGAAAGAGAAAATCTTTAATCTCCGCTACATCAGTATACCTGCTACATCAGTGTATTCTCCGCCTCACGTCCTTACAGACAGACAGACAGACAGACATTTTATTCAGTAAAAGGCCATTGGCCCATAATACATAGTTACACAAAATGATTATTTGCATGAGCTTACATAAACACATTTGAATTTCTAATTTTCCTTACTTGATGTAAAAATAGACATAAATTTTGATAATTTCTATATTTGTTGAGGACATAAGATTTGCAAAAGCATATTGTGACAATGTTTTTTTTAAATATCTATCAAGAAATATATTCCTTATATCTGTATAAGCTTTACAGTAAAGTAGAACATGTCTGGATGACAGATTACAGCATATGATGTGTTGGAACATAACGCGGAGGTATAGTGCACTGTTGTAACAGGATCACCGAGTTCGGTTTATAGCGCTACGCTGCTACGGTGCCTTCAAGATGTTAAGAAAACCCCAATCACTTTCTTGGTTCATTATCTACGGTTACTGTCTTTTGATAAGCAAATACCAGATTCAAACGTTTTAACCACCTTAACGTTCATTTTGAATGTAATATAAATAGTATTTCTGTTCGAAAAGACACTTTGGTGAATCGGGAAAAACATAACCCTTTTCATTTAAATACATATACATTATCAAGATGTTTTGTTCACATACACGACTTCTCCTTGGTCTACTGTTCGTATATTGACAGGAATAATCTTCCTTGGGAATGGCATTACTCATTATTTTTTCGTGATAAATAATTGCGTTTTGTAATTTTGTCAACATAAACGACACAACTGACAATTTTGTAAGTGAAATGTTTAATAAATAAAAGTCATTATCATATTGCATTACACGACATTTATATGAATGTAAATAACTTATATACACTAGGACAAAACAGTTTAACAAATAATATACATGTATATGTCTACATGAGAGTACGATTCTTTTGAATGATAAGAAAATGAGTAAATACATTTCAACAAGTAGGTCGATGCTTGTCGATAAAATAAAAAATTCAGTTCTCTTGCAGTTCTTATTAGTATGTTTTAATACTGCATAACGTTCTTTCCAAACACATAAATTCATTATGGGCTGTACGAAGAACGTCGACATTTTGTCGAGTAAATCCATACGATCGTAAGAGTTGCTTCCCTTGATACAGCTGTTCATCTGTCATTTATATTTCTGAAATAGAATGAGATCCAGAGGTTAATAAACGTAATCATAAACTTAACAAATACACATACAAATACCTTTGTATTTTATATATATACTAATATCAATTTATATAATATCATTTATTTACCAGTTGATTTAAGAATGTTAAATACGATTTTATCTCTTACTTTAGATGACAGGTCGTGCATGTTACAGTGAAGATTAATAGCGTACTTCTCTTGCTTTAGAATTAAATCCTGGCTTCTTAAGTCAAGAAAATATTGCAAGTCTAGATAAATTGATGTTTTTTCTGATACAACAACAAGTTAGATTTAGTGTCAACCATTTATAGAGACTATACTGGTCTGATCTCCAAACCCTTGACCCAGGAAATTAAAAGAGTGTAGAAAATATTGCCAAGTCTGAAAATAACTATTCGTCAGGACTCCTTTTAATTTTATCTTAATAAAGTTAAATATAATAAGATAAGTCATAACTCTCTTTTGTTCATTTTTTACATTATGTTAATCTAGGACTAAACATGCCTATGTATTTATATCTTTTAAGAACGTACTAAAATATTAGATTACTTACTTGAAGAGGGCTAAAAAAATAAGTCAAGTTATAATATTAGTTTCACTGGACTTTAACTAAGTGTAGCACTTACCATACAAGGTAACCTTGGTTCCCCTATGACCCATGTTGTTGTGAGCCAAGCACTCGTATTCCCCATAGTCCAAGGTCTCCAGATGCGCTACCCTCAGCTCCGACCGTCTTCTGTGCTGCCCATGCTGGGAGGTCCGGATCCTGTACTTGAAGCTGTTGCTGACTTGACGTCCGTTCCGTTTCCAGTACATACTTGGGCCCGGCCTCCCCACACTGTGACACACCAGCACCACGTTCCGCCCCCGGCTCTCTCCAACCACGTCCACCTCCGTGTATACTATAGGCTCAGCTGAAAGATATTCGAAATTTTGATTGTAAAGCAAATGTCCTTTAGTCGACCTCCCATTTCCCCGGTCTTTGAAAAACAACATTTTTGTATGCCTCTTCATTAGAACGCATTCATAGGTACAATAAATACGCATGATTTTCTTCCTTTTCTGTCTCTTTATAAAGATATAAAGATAATTTTTTTGTTAAAGGGTACGTGATTAACAAACAGATATATGCTATATTTTAACATCATGTAACATCATAAACTTTTCATGTTCATACCAATTTGAAAGTATCTTGACACAGTGAATCGAGATAATAGAAATGATTAGGAATTGAGTCACTGGCTAAAAGCAATAGCTCCATTTTTATCTCCTCCGATACTTCTGGGAATCATTAAAGGGAAATTGTTTTTTACTTACATGGTCCCGTAGGTTCTGAAGGCGTGGTCTTCGGAGCAGGTGTTGTGGGTAATGCTGTGGAGGCCAAATAAATAATATTAAAACCAACCATGCTTATCCATTACAATTCTTGAAGTAGTAACTTGTCTCTTATCCAGCTGCATCGGTATCTTATATTTGTGTACTTGTTGTTGTTGGGTTGGTGTTTAACGTCTTCTTTCAACATAAGATGATGTCGCCGACGTTATATTTGTGTAGAACCTACCATACTCTTTAGGTTATCAAGGTAATTGCCTTTAGCATAAAGCCTTTGTGTTTTGTAGAATTTTTTAAAATAAATATACATTCCAAAGTAGAGATGTTATGTGTTTTGCAACATAAGTAACTGTAAAATGGTACAACCCAGAGAAAGCGATTGACCCGTATTAAGACATCATAGCAGTTCATAAATCAGTTTCAGTAACTCGTTGATGTTTCTACAACAAAACCCTTCATGATACTCACCTTCCACTGTGAGAGTCACCTTGCCACGTGCCAGGGGGGAAATGCCGTTTGTTGCTGTGCACGTGTAGTTACCAGCGTCCTGGGGGATAGCACGTGCAATTGTGAACGTGGTTCCACGTGTGTTGAAACCTTAAATTATTAATTATTACAGTTGATCAGTTATTGTTAAACTTTGTAAAAAGCATTGTTAGGATATTAGGGTGATAACTCTATATTGTCCTCATTGCATAGATACTATTAATTGTGCTGTGAACCGAACCTTGGTATGATCCGACAACCACAGTTCTGTAATTTGTCCTTAATTTGTATAATATTTTATTAATACAACAACAGTTTAATATGTGTAGGTCTAAGCAGAAAGATCGGGCGAGTGGCACTTCTAGTCAGCAGGCTAAGGTTGTAGATGTCGATCATTTACTGAATCTCGATTTCATTACGAAAGGATTTGTTGCACTTATTTCGGCTACGGTAGTCACAATGGACGAAACTTTAAATAAAAGTACCGAGGGTACAGAAGCTCACCTTAAAATGAATGATGTGGTAAAATGGTTTAATTATACATGTAACCATCTTTTATATAATTGATTATGGCTGCCATCATGATTTTTTTATCTTTTAAAATACTAGTCTTCTTTTGGAAACGACTAGAGCTTGAACAAACATTAATACACGAATGATATAATCATGATAAGTTAACAAGCAGTAGGTTTTTGTATAACTTTTTTGTATATCTATGGCTGAATTGGTGACCATCTTGTACTTTTCAATCTTCAAAATGCTACTTTTATGTGGGCATCCGTATTAATTTCATTATGATATCTTGATTGGTTTAGGTGTATTCATTACTTACAGGATGGTGGGCACTTACATTTGTTTTGTAGTGAATCATTAATATGATTTCAAGATTATTTCACTGATGGTTATGCTGCATAGGATATTGAGAATCCCAAAAGTACAGATTTTTCAAGGAAAATGAATGACTGATTGAGAGGAAAGTCATAAACACAGCAATGCATAAGACACATTTATTTTGTTCACATAATATTTACATGTCAAGTGACCATGAAATGTCTTTCATTAAAGTATCAATTTATTTAACACTCATACAGTACTATAATGGTAAACATTTTTGCATTGTCAAATCAACAGAGAGATATGACAAATCAAATTTCCTTACTTTTCTTACTAAACCCTTTCGATTTTCATCTGCATAATTATTCCACATCAACTTATCATGTAGATTGCTAAACACAAAGCTTATTGTAGACAAGTTTTGTGTAAGTTGTTATTCTCAGAAAGAACATATCACTGTCATGAGAATACAAGTCCATAACTTTTATTGCATACACATGGGCCATGGCCATATAGCATAATGCTCTACCATATCAATTGGGTCAGGTTGATTATGCAACAGACTAGCAGCTGACACTGTGATGCTAGCAGCCTGCCTTGGGATGTGTATTAGACAACATAGTGGAATATCTGAACTCTGGTTGACCCCTTATGTGTGGTATTTAAAGGAATATAAGGGAGATACCAGTGTTTAAAATTTAACATGTTTAATGTGATTTGGTGTTTGCAGCTAGTTGCCATAAAGATTTTAAACAAATTAATCAATTATGTTTGTCTTTCATCTTAATTTTTTTTAGAAACACTTAAAAATATAGAACAACTTGCACGACAATCTTAAATATTCCATATTTAAGATAAATTATGATTAGTAAGTTCAAATTAGAGAATTTATATGGTGCCAGTGATCACTTGATGAAAGCTTAAAATTTAATAATAATGATGTGTCATCTGCAGCTGAAAAGTCAATATGGCTGCTATTGCGGCCATCTTGGATTCTCAAAACTGAAACGGCTACCTTTCTGTGCGGAATCACTATAGGTATAACATACTACAATATAAAAATGATATCTAGATTGGTTTAGGAGAAATAGTCTTTGTCATGAAATCTAATTGAAAATTCAATATGGCTGCCATGGCGGCCATATTGGATTCTCAAAACTTTAACGTCTACCTTTCTGTGCGGAATCACCATAGGTATAACATACTACAATTTCAGAATGATATCTGTATTCGTTTAGAAGGAGTAGTCTTTTTCATGAAATCTAATTGAAAATTCAATATGGCTGTCATGGCGGCCATCTTGGATTCTCAAAACTGAAACGTCTACCTTTCTGTGAAGAATCACCATGGGTATAACATAATACAATTTCAGAATGATATCTGTATTCGTTTAGAAGGAGTAGTCTTTTTCATGAAATCTAATTGAAAATTCAATATGGCTGTCATGGCGGTCATCTTGGATTCTCAAAACTGAAACGTCTACCTTGCTGTGAGGAATCACCATGGGTATAACATACTACAATTTCAGAATGATATCTGTATTCGTTTAGAAGGAGTAGTCTTTTTCATGAAATCTAATTGAAAATTCAATATGGCTGTCATGGCGGCCATCTTGGATTCTCAAAACTGAAACGTCTACCTTTCTGTGGGGAATCACCATGGGTATAACATACTATAATTTCAGAATGATATCTGAATTCGTTTAGGAGGAGTAGTCTTTTTCGTGAAAGTTTACGGACGGACAGACGGACAGACGGACAGACAGACGGACGACGGACGAAGCGCCATGACATAAGCTCACATTTACTTTGTAAAGGTGAGCTAAAAAAATGCAAACTATGGCCATTTTCTGTTTGATTGCAGAAAAAATGGTACCAAATATACATTATTTGTTACCATTGAGAGTTACTTACTTTTTTTCACTCTCTTATTGCCAACCAATACACGGGCACTCCAGGTAATTTTCGGGACAGGGTAGCCGTTAAAGCTGCACGTAAAGGAAATGGGTTGACCTTCTTTTACAGTCACTTTCCTTTTGTGCTGGTCACTGACAAACTTGGGTGCTGAGCGGGGAGGACCTGTATGAAGCAGCCGTAAAATATCATACAATCGTTTGAAATAGAATCTAGCAATTTATAGCAGTCTTTAGAAATAGTAATAAATTCTTTCTTATTTATCATCAAACAGGCTCTATAATTCAAACGACAACATCACGTTGGCTTCCTTCACAATAGATTTAAAGTAATAGTCATCTCAAATCTCAAAAGTATGACAGTTGGTTTACTGCAGAAACCTATTTATAAAACGATACTTTTTACGATACAATTTTATGAAAATCACAAATGCATAAGAAACATGCATGGCAGGTGATCATTATATATATCGTACAGAAACTGAATGTTAAAAGATGGACAGATTTTATAGGATGTGACTCGTAGTTACTCCATACATCCACATGAAGTAGTTATCATTCATGCAACGAGGCACAGTTGTTAGGTGTAATCGATTTTAACGATATTTAGTTTCTTTCAAAATGATCGCTCACCTTTCCTCTTGAGTGTGATTGTACGGGTAAGCACAGGGTCGGTGTTAACCAGACACGTATATGTCCCGAAGTCCGAGTCGATGAGGTTCTTTAATCGTAGACTCCATTCCTCCCGGGTCGGGTGATGCATTCTTACTCGTCCGTTCGTAGAATACACCTTCTTTCTGAATGAGATTAACCCTCCCCGCTCGTCTATCCACAACACCTGGACATAATAAATAAGAAAAAATTCTGTTTAAAAGTACTTAAGGAAAAACATTAAATTCATGAGACAACGAGGCAACACATATCCCATAAGCGTCGTGACGAACACACACAAACATATTACTATCAAAGTAGTATTATAACGTTTGATATTTCCTTGAATCAATCGAATCTTAATTCGACAGATTATCACAATGTTTCAGTTTTATACCTTTCTATCCATACGTAAAGATACGTACTCAGTGCATACTTCTAAATTTACCAGAGAATTTCAGTTTGTGAGTATAATGTACCTTAGTTATAAATGTGAAATATAAAAGGACAACTCTTTCCTAAAGTTAATATTTAAGAAGTTCATTACGTGTTATTTTGAATTAGATGCTATGTTCTCAACATTTCGCGATTGCAGTGTTCATCAAAACTTATATAAAATTTAGACATTTGCATTTGTCGACTTTCATCTTCCATAGTTTACAATCAATTAATGTATGATGGCAAGAGGTTTCAAGTCTCGTTGAAGGGGAGTTCTATTTCAAAAAGGACCAGCGACGTTTGGAAAATCTCACAAAACCCGGAACGGATGGTAGAGTTCTCATATCACTTCAAACATGAAGCGAGTTTCAGTGTGAAGTCTGATCTGATTGTGATGAGATTGTAAAGTATTTTGACAATGAGAAATCTCACCTTAAACTTCTTAAGGTTGTTCACTTTACAAGGTAGCAGTACCGTGTCTCCCTCGTCAGCATCTATAATACTGTCCACGGGTTCGATAGATGTCTCGTGCTTGCCTAGAGGAGAGGAAACATTCATCTTATATTAATATTTACAATATTGATTGTGCAATGTTGGCTCATTGTTAACAAAAACATTTATCCGGTTGATTAATTTGACAGTTTTATCGTCAATTTCACAATCAATGTATATCATTTTTTTGTACAATATACATAATATGTTTCATTTATTGTCACTTTAGATACAAATGCCACAGATTGTCAATCTAAGTTTTATGAAATAGCAATTTAAAACCAGAATGTTAATAGAACAATATTCCTTTTTGACATCCATATGATCATTTAACAATATTAGTTTAAAGAACGGATATTGAAATAAATTTATCCTCATATGTTATTCTCATATGATATATCTTATTTTTAAGGAAACTTCTTCTTGATAATACAATATACAAATTTATCTCACAAACCTGGCATAATGATTGACAGCGTTTTCGAAGCTCCTTCAATACCCGTAACTCTGCATTCGTATTCGCCAGCATCCCCGCGATCCAACTTTTTGATATAAAGTAACCACGCCCCTGTTGCTTTGTCATGCGTTACACGGTACTTCTTTGAGGGAGTGAACTTGGTCATACCCACTGAGATAGGGACGGGATCTGACAGACGTCGCCATATCACCTGCAAGAGATAGGTTTAACCATAAATTCTACATCTCATACTCGTACTTTCTTAACTTTAGAATTCGCTTTAAGAATAAAACTTATATACCTTATTTATTTAAATCATTCAAGTTCAAACGAACTGTTTAATACCATTGTCGACCTTCACAGCAATTGCATGTACCTTGTTCATCTTAAAGCATCAAGTTCAAATGAACTGTTTTATACCATTGTCGACCTTCATAGCAACTTGGTATATTTAGTACAAAGAACAATAGATTGCAAACACTTTAACAAAGTTAAACATAACTGAAAACCATCTTGAAAAGCTACCATGAATTCATGTATATACATAAATGCATACTTACATGTTATTATTTACATTATTGTTATGGTTTTTGTCACAAAGACCTGGAGATTTATTAAGTGAAGGAGTGAATTTTTGTTTAGTGCTGATTGCATATTTCAGTCATAAGCGGTCTATAGAAATTCATTTATAAAGGCGAAATGGCAAAAAATAAAAGAGACAATTCAATCTAATTATTATCTGGAATAACATATGCCAAACTGTATGGTTTTATCATTTGTTGTTAAAATGTTGCAGTTTTCTTAGAAAATCTTTCAAAGACTCATTAATAATCAAACGTAATTATTGAAACTATTTCAATGCAACCAAAGATAATATGATAATAGCGTCTGAAAGCTGATATTACTTGTGAACAATAATAAGTTGTCATATATTTGTTACATGGGGATTAATATACGAGTTGTTTCGAAATTACATAACAGAATATGGCATTTAGATAAGTATTTAAGAAAACCAATATTCCGTAAAAATCCACATTAATTAATAACCTACCGTATTTCTTCCTAAATTAGATACTGTGCACTTCAGTTCAGCGTTTGTTCCAATGGAGTATGTGATGTTCATCTCCGGCATGTCAATATTGGGAGTTTTAGCAGCTGAAACATAGATCAAACACTGTTTATCTTGGATAAGTAAAGCATCAACATAAGTCAAAATAGTGACCTTTTAGGTATACTTTGGGTTATGTTGCGTAACACATACACTGACTTACAACAACATCTACTGAGGCAGGGGTGAAGATAACGCGTTACAACAGATGTAAATGACTTATTATTCTCCTCAAAATATTTACATAACAATTGTCAGCTCAATTTACGCAGAGTTTCATTACATAACAACAACAACCATTATCGCTGTAAGATTGAGCACTACTGTAAACTGATAAGGTACATAAAGTATACATTTGATAAGTTTATCTGTATACTCTCTAGGTTGATTACGCTAGCAACTAAATGAAAATATTCTTCCTTTTCAATTGTAGAAAAACCCAGCTTAAATTATCTGTATGCTCCCTGTTCAGAAAACACACTGAAAATGAATCTGCACCGAAACTTTGCAATTACGAAGTAGTGCGGAGTGCAACATACATTAACAGATCAACATCATTAATATCTCTTGTAGAAGGATGAAAACATAATCAATGCTTTGAGTTTTCAGATAACAATGACAGGAACCCGATATTTGCCTGAGAACCATTTCATACAATGCAAAAGTCGATCCCCAGTCAGTCGCACATTTATGTTTTGGGCATACGTATAAACGAAAGAAGAGCGAATGCAGTTGTATGTTTCAATAAATCATTATTTATTTCATTCATCAATAAATATAAGGAAAAATAAACATTGTTCTTCTTACGTCGATTATTCTGTTTAAATAAAAAATCTGATTTGATGACTTTACAATTTATAAAACTCTTTTTCTTTTTCTGATTTCTTAATCTTCCTACCGTGTATTGGTAATGTCTAGACAGTAAAAAGGCAGACTAATTCTATTTCAAAAAAAGAATATTAACTAAACGGTCCCAACAAGTTTCATCGTCGGCCTATGAAACCTAGAAGACCTTCCATTTCTTAGAAATAATGGCAAGTCTAGATTTCCCTGTTCTAAGGCAGACAGATACAGGGTATGTTTTCATCACATTTCAGTATCAATTCTCAAACGGATGTATCAAAGTATCTAAGCCTTCACTTTACTATCGAACAGTCTTCTAACCATTTTACGACCCTACCTGTTGCTGTTCCTAGCAGGTGCAGAGACGCAGCCAGGAAGCCGATCAACACAGTAGCCAGAAAGCAGGGAGGCGCCATCTTGAGAAGTAGAAACTTGTAAACAAAAAGAATCCGTCACATGTCTTCGGGGAGTTCAAGTTCCTGAAAGTTCTTGGGTTGAACGTCGAGGTTTACAAAATGACGGATGCCATCAGCGACCTTCGCAACACGTTTATCATAAACGTGTACCAAATATTCCAGTTCTTCTGGAATTCAAATCAGTACCATATATACTTCGGAGTAAACTCAAATCAGGTTGTGATCTAAACCTTCCCTCTCTCCACCAGTTCACTCCCTTTGTTGTTTCATGCTCTTTGAAACTGTGTGAAACTCCGTGTCCTGGTGATTCAAGTTACAATTATCTTTTAGTAGATAACTCCAAATGGCACGGCATACTGAGACCTATTAGCAGTCAACTCGTCCAGAACTCGCATCAGGAGATACTGCGCTAATATAAGGGGGACCGGCCCACGTCCCCCGTCCCTCCGTGGGAATAGATAGATTGTATCAGTCTACCGCTCTCAGTAGATGGGAGCGGATGCGCTCCTATGAACTCATTAGACCCACTCATCAGTCTCGGTTACACAATCCGAGTAGCGCCAAGTGTTCAGCGTTGTCTCTGCTTTTCACAACCAGTCGCTAAACGACGAGAATAAAATGTAATTGTCATACAATACAAGACATCATTGTTTGGCCTGGGATGTAGAGCCCGTCAACGATTCTATAACCTATGTACCGCTTTGATCATTTTAATCCCAAAACCCTAACCCATCTATGTCAATGGAAGATAAGTTGCAAATTTGTTTGTATTACAATTACTTAAAATGAAATATCATCAATACGATAACTAATTGTACAGATTGAATGGTCCTTAATTAAGATTCAAATGTTAATTAAACGTGAAACTCCTTTTTAATATTTAATTGTAAAGTGCAGAAACTACAGATTTCACATTGATTAATGCAACAGCAATGTGTCTTTGATACTTGTATAAGGGTTATGGCAATCAGGGTAACTTAACTGTACAAATGGTAAGTAATGATAAAACAATTTCCATCGTTCTTCTCTGGTATACATAACACTTATTAATGTTATAGGAATGAATCATAGACGGATAAGATGTATAAAGGGTAAATGATTAGAAATATCATCAAACTTACGTATAGCTACATGTAAATCATTATAAAATGAGAAACTTCGAAATATTTGTTTCGATGAAAGTGATGCAACGGAGAAAAATAAGAAAAAACTATATCAGTGTAATATTGTTTTAATAGATAGCATTTCTATTTGGTTTTCATTCATTTGTGCACTGATGTTTCATACTAAACCACACTTTCCCACAGTGGTAAGTGACGTCATTCGAGGTGAGGATCACTTAGACTGTGGTTTCCGTTTGCAATAGATAATTGGATATATACAATCACATACTTATAGGCCTAGAGCACATTTTCGGTCATAAATGTTCAGGCAAAGGTGTTCACAGCTAATGTTGAAGAAAAAGAATCGTTTTATCGACAAGCAAGAATATTTTTTATGAATCGTTGGCGATAATCAAACTTTTTTTATTTTCACTCAGTGTCTTAATGTTTATTTTTACAATTCCATAACGTCAATTCAAATTGCAAAGCAGACATATACAATATTTTATATGTTTAAAAATTTCAATAATGTGTTCGAATCAACATATTATAGTTTGAAAATAACGTCAATCAAATATCAATGCTGGCAAAAATATGAGGATGATTAATTCATGGATGATGGAACTAAACTTTATTTACATTTTGAACATGATGATGGTGAAGACGACATTAAAAACGATGATGATTGTGATGGTGATGGTAATGATTATATTTAACCGTATATTGATAACAGTTATTTCTTAAACATTAACGTGCGTGTTATGAAAGTGTTTAGTGACTGATTAACATCGTAGACAAATATTTTTTATTGATTTAAATGAATTTGTCTTGAACGTTAATTAGCAAGGTATTTTTTAGGCTAAAATATTTCATATGGAATTTCATAAGCTGACACGCAAAGAAGATACAAATATAGATCGAGCTCACGCTCACTGCATCAGAAAGGGTAAAAAATAGACACCCCCCTCCCCACCATAAGAAAGAATGTTTAACAAGTGAGTGAGTGTTTAGGACCGCTGGGGAAATATATCAGACATTATAGGCTTCTTTCATTACTAGCGACGATGCAGTTTCTAGATTTTTTACTAAGGCGGTATACGCACACATAGCCTAGTTTTTGCAGTGGATTACAAGGGGAAAACCCAAACAACATTTTTTCTGTTACTATATGATTGAGGTCATAAACATTATTGATGTTTGGGTATGTAAAAATTAAAGTATGATCTATAATCGTGTTTGAGTCACTATACGGTAACCCACTTCCATCTAAAACATATCACATAAAACAAGTGGTCGAGATTATTATTATTGTCAGTTTACGACGGTAAGTTTTCGCTCCATGTATGGGTGGTGTCACAATATTATGTTTCGAGTGTCTATAATAATAGCACAACATATTTGATTTAAAAATATTGACTATGATATACATTCATTAGAAATTGAAAAAATCGCAAAACATCTTGAAGATACATATTGATTTAGATACGAAACTAAAGACTTTAATTCAACTAATTATCATTTTGATATTAATAAAAAAGATCTTCGAAAAATATTGTATATACACTTTGATTTCAATTTTTTAAGGTACTGCAAGTATCTTTGATTCAAAGTTTCGAATTTTGTTTTACACTACATATTGTCAAAATACTGTTAACACCCATGTAGACCAAACTCAATGTCCCTCTCCTTTTAAAGAAGTTGTTACCAATTTATGTGAAAATATGTTTATATTACATGTATCGATGCAAAAGTAACACCATTTTTTTTCAAAGGTTCAACTCAAGTCACAATGTCCTATTTCAGACTTCTACATTTGAAAATTCAACCTATATATGAAAATATGATCATAGTACATGTATCGATGCAAAAGTAACAACGTTTACTTTCAAAATTTTGCGAACGTTAATTCGCACTGCTCAACTTTATCAAGTCTGTGCCGACACTTCAGCTTACTGCGCTGGAACTTTATAGTCCAATCAAAAATCCCCTGTTGGTTGCCTGGATCACCAATTTTGGCGCTTTACTTAAACACCGAATTCCGGTGCAAGACAGCAAGGTTTGAATCTATCACATTGTCCTCTCGTTGACTTCAATAAGAGGCTGTGTCTCTGTGTCCCGGACATATATCACCCGTGCTGTGTTGGAATCATAGGAGGTGACACACATCAGGGAGATGTAGATGAAGGCGAGGAAAATGCTGGTCGCAGCCAGCGCCCACGAACAACCCTGTCAGACACGAGATAGTTTTTTCTATTGGGTTAATATATTTGTATTAAATGGTTAAAATGATAAGATCATATTGCACATTCAAGTATCATAACACTGAAAGATTATTAAATGTTTTGGAATGTCAGATTTAAAACGTCATGAGATTATAAACTTAAAAACAACCCTTGATATACTCAAACATGTTTATGAATATAGTTTTGCTGATAATATTGATCAAGCCTTTCCTTCTATGCATGCATTCCTTTATAACCTCCCCTTCACCCCTTTCCACATTGACAATCTTATCTTACAGTTCACCCCTCCCTCTACCCACCCTTATACCCCGTACCATCTTCCCTCTTAAAATATCCCCACTACCTCTCAGTTTGATTCATTCACCATTCGTCTTACCATCATCCTTCCGCCTTGTCACAGACTGTAGTATATAACGAACGAACAAATCCAATTTCTCTTATGGTATATTCCTATATTCAACATCATAATCAAAAAACAATTTTCAGTGATTGCTTTCAAGAAGAACCATGATTTACCTGCTGAATAAGGTCAGTCCTGTAGTGCATCGAGAGGTTCAGGTGGTTGTTCGGGAACCCGATGTCATAATACGTCAGGGCCTCGTAGCAACTGTTCATTATAATAAATTATCAATTTCAAAATTGTTTCCTTTTTATGAATATACGGATATGTTATTAATTATGAACCAGTAAAAAAGTGTCTACTTATTGGCTGTAAGGAACACATGTCCAGAGACATACCATCAGTTTGCAGGGTCAACGTTTGGTATAAATGTGTAAGCAGAAATGATGTGACTCCAAGTGTCATTTCGATTTTAACAGTGTCACAAGGCATTGGTAGAGCAAAATAATGGGCTCCAATCTTAATAAATGTAGGGAATTGGTTGAAATGGGTGGTGATACTACAGCTAAGCCAGTCGAAAACATGTCACCTCGAGGCTAGAAGATTTCAAAGCGTCATGTTGAACTTAACCCTCTTGCTAATACTGTCCTTAAAGTAACATAATTAGAGTTCAATATTTTTTAAAGTAATTTTACTGTTTGCCTTGTATTTTTAGCAACATTTTGCAACCAACCTAGGGAAAATCGGACCAAAATTCATAAAATAGGAGATAATTACCAAATTGACCGAAACGGCACCCGACATAAAGACGAATCAAGTGTGGCCATCTCGAAACTTCCGGTTTCTAAATATACGCTTGAAAAACGTCTTTGTCGCGCACGACTAGATTTTATTTTCGTTTTCTCCGAATAAGATGTTCGTTGCTGCAAAAGTTGATATCCATCGAACACAATTTACGGTTGTTGAGTCACGGTGTAAATCCTACAAGCATAATGATTACGTCACTGAAAGCGGGTTCGTTAAATGCTATGCCCTTTTTACTGGGTGTACTGTGTTCTTACGTCGATATAGGTATGTTATTGCTGATAAACAATTGTAAATGTGATATCAAAATTTCGACGAAAGAATTGTCTACAGAGTGATGTATCTATATTTTAATAGCTAAATGTCAATCCGAACCGCATGCAAGTATGATTATGTTACTTTAACAGGCCTGACTTAAAAAAAACATTGTGGGCAACCATTGGTGTGAGGGCTAGAGTCTTTATACTAGTCCAGACGGAATCAAGGTCAAGGAAACAATTTACCAATATGACCGAAACGGCAGCCGACATGAAGGCGAATCAAGCGTGGCCGTCTCCTCTTTCCTAAGTATGCGCTTGAAAGCCGCACAACTAGATTTTGTTTTCTTTTTCTCCGAATCAGGTACTCGTTGCCGCCTAAGTTGATACCCCTTGGGCGTAATTGCGGTCACTGAGAAGCGGTGTACAGCTGCGTATCTTAAGTTTGTTCACTTACCTTCGTATTATAGTGCAAATATGATGTAATTTGTAACGTCTTTGACACATCATTTCATTGTAAAAACGAAACCGATAATGTTGAAATTGCACTGCATAAGTTAATATGCAGTTTGCGTTGACATATTCATATGTCATACCTAGCCGAGATAGCTGTAACAAATTTGGCAGGTCAAAATTTTGAAAACACTGATATATGTTTTGCTCTACAAAATCCTTCATAAGTGATCAACAGCTTTAGATCTGATTCATATGTGTTCCTTTGCGCTAATGTAACTTAACTGTGCTGATTGTTTTCCTACAAAAATTACATGGATGATTTTAATCGAACTTTAAGAAAATCCGAATTTCACAAATATGACCCCATCTGTCTATTCAACAATGCCAAATATCGACATTCAACACCAGTGACAAGACGATCCCGAAATATGGTTTGGGAATGGCTATTTTACACATGGACAATTGATGATCTTCTGTAAGTGGTAGTCCTGGAGTTATTTTATGAACGTCAAAACGAAACCCAAATTACATGATATTTGCACTAAGATCACAAGCAAGTAAACAAACGTATGGTATGCAGCTGTATAACATACGTTCGTTATAGGCTATGGCACTTTTGTTGAGGGTACTGTACTTTGAACGTCGAATTAAGTATTTGATTGTTGATTAAAACATATAGATATGATTTTTTCTTAAAAGCTAAATTTCATTACGAACCGCATGCATGTATGGCATTGGGGCTTTAATTAAATTTGAACTGTAGATCGAAGAAATGCAGCCCTGCTATGATTCAGGCGATTTTATTGGTACGCTTGACAAGCACACACGTGACTCAATCTGAGAGATATCAGAGAAACGTTATACAGCTATCAGATCGAGCTTTCATTGAGGATAGAAGATAATTACCGAACTGTTTACCCCCATTACCATATAGTATATGAATATGTTCTTTGTCAAGTCGTAGGTTCCTATTGGAGCCTAAAACAGCTCATTTTTTGAACCCCCAGAACAAAGGACCAAGGTGTTACGAAGATTCAACTCTGAGTGACCAAGAATGTCACTCAAGCAAGACCCCTTTGGAACAGTTCTAGAACAGAAATGAGCGAGGACATAATGGTAGGGTTAGACCTTGTTTTAATGAGATTTACTCACTCTGTGGCGTTAGGATAGACTGTCTGCAAATCGTTACACCAGATAAGAAACTGTGTTGAGATAGATGCTGATCCGATTAGGCC
The DNA here is from genome assembly GCA_916613615.1 of Steromphala cineraria. Classification (NCBI taxonomy): domain Eukaryota; kingdom Metazoa; phylum Mollusca; class Gastropoda; order Trochida; family Trochidae; genus Steromphala; species Steromphala cineraria. Next base: position 15,168,388 of record OU744720.1, on the reverse strand, counting down.
CAGAATACTAACAGCAACATATATTACAGCTTGCATTGCAAAGCATCTGCAACAAAAACATCCATATGCAATTAAGGTTGGAATAATTTATAACTCTAAAACAATTCATTTAACGAAGTCGACAGGATTGTAGAACTACACGGTAACAGCCAAAGACTTGTGTATATGATGTCGCCTACACATGTGATGTTCATATTTACCTGTGGAATTTTTCATGCAATTTTGAAGGTGAATCTAATTCTCAAACAGACGGCTAACGTAAACAACGTTAGAGTGTAAATGTAAAGGTATCGTATATGGCTGATAGTAATATTTCAGTAACAAATATTAACTACTCTTCATCTAAAACAGTCATAAACATTTAAAACATTGACTAATAAAACTATACTCACGGCCTTGCCTCCCAACAACAATGAACAAAGAAGGACAGAATGCTCCACCCTGCTATAACCCCGCATGAATATAGCATGACCTCACACACCAGATCTAAAATGTGGTTTTCCTGGAAGAACAAAATGAATCTATATACTTGTATCAAATAGTGGTTTACGTATATGGTGCACCGGTGTCCTTTTTCCCTAATATGACATACTTTATGGATCTCTATCATTTGTCAACCATAAATGATACTCCATGGATATACCGTAACTGTACCAACAAACTAGAAATGACCCTTAAATGAAGCAGTAGGCCTAATAATACCGCTATCTAGACAATCTGACGTTACATAAATTTGGACAAAATGTGCGACTCACATATGACTGTTTGTGTCCTAAACTGTCTAGAAGTGCTGGCACACACTCTGTGTTCCCCTCCCTGAGGATCATGACGACCAGGATGCACGCTCCACCGACCAGACACATCATCACGTGCAGCATCGTCACGGTCCATCGACAGCACGAGCGCTCCTCCCGGGGCGGCATTTTGGAATATCTGGAAGTTCATTTAGTGCAAATATTCTTATAACCTGCATATTCAGGGACTGATGTGACCTTTACGATTTAATTTCGAGAAATGCCGATGAAAGGGGGAAGGGTTGTTTGCTTGGTTCAAGAGACTCAAAAACTGAAATTTGATCTCTAGTGACATCAAGGGATATTCATGATTGTTGCATTAATTGCATGTATATAAATAAAATATGGGTGTAATTGATAATTGCAAATAACACGTGATGAACTGTGATACTCGACACGTATTTCAAACTTGCTTTACTTATAGTGTCAATGATTAATATAACCATGGAATTTATCACCCATTCTTGGCTTCCACATAAGACATTTGTTGTGTGAGATCAAGCGATATCCACAAGCGATATCCTCATTACAAGCATTTCTATAATCAAACCGTGTTATCAGTTCATGACATCAGAACGTTTTGATGTCACTAAGTGTAGTGTTTACAATACTATGACGTCACAAAGGTGATGATGTCAAAGTGATTGTTCGCACTGATAAAGGTGTCTGGTTTCATTAAGTGTCTAAGCTCTGCGTAGTATTTTGCTAATAGCTGTTTAAGAATGATTTTGGGGGAAAGATAACATCTCTTGTTGATCCTTTGGTAAGATTCTCATTTTTTAACAGAAAAGGCAAGATTTAATCCACCATAAAAGCCATTACATTGTTACCGTTTTTTTGTGTGTAAAACCACACGAGTAAGGCTTGTCACGAATTGGGTTCAGTCTATATATAGTGTATCAACATCACGAGCTCGGCTCGCATGTATATGAGAGGGATCAGCTTACAAAACCATCTCTGTAACTGACATGTAAGAGACATGACAAATCATTTTTCAATTATATATTCTATATTTCTGTGATATTCACGTTAATTAGTATATATCCTCCCAAGCACCTTTTGAAATACAAATATAGACCGTAACATCGCGTCTTTGAAAATGAATAACTTTGTCTTCCATAATGTTTTCTCTCTACCACCACCGTTTACATCGCACCGTTGGCGGATCCAAGAGGGAGACGCGGGATGAACACCCCTCCCAAGAAAATGTCTGAATATAACAAATGTTGAGAGTCGTAGTGCACATACATCGTGAAGGTTTCAAGTTTTAACTTTCTCAATCTATTCATATAAAGCTTGTTTCCCTGTATAGGCACATTTTCTCATCCAAAATAATAATTTTAATAGTCGAACATGTGACACACATAGGGTGCACTTCTAAACGAATATCCTGAATGCAACCGAACGAGATCGAGGCTACGAAATAATACAAGGTTACAAATAGCGAATATTGAATCACGTTTATCTATACAATTATGATCTTTCAATACGAGGATAATTTTCAAATTCAAAACATGAAACAGTAATAAATTCTAAAGTAAATAATAAATCACTAGACAGTCACCTTACCTGGTATAGATAACAGACCACTTTCCGGGAAGTTGAATTAATCTATTACTAAGCATATCGTCCAGACTTGCACAAGTCCCATAACACTTTATTTGGACCAATTTAGAATGGGTATACAGAAACACGTCTACTGTTAAAGACGTGGTTGCATGTTAACTGTTAATGTCAGAATTGAAATGTTTGCTTTTGTCCTCATTCATTAATGTGACCGAAGTCAATATGATATTATAAATGACGCATTGATAAAGTCTTCCTCTCACTTATCTGAAAGCCATTTGACGTCGCATGCTTTGTATCGGGTTGCAGTATAAGTTCTTAATCATATGACAATGACACATGCACACTAGTACTGTGGGCGGTTTTAATAAAAACCACTTAATTCTATACCTTAAAGTGAGCATAAAGAAATATGTTTTAAAAATATTTTAATATTTCAACTTTTGAATTAAGGAAAATGATTTCACAAACTTTTTATGTCATTGGGCTAGAAAATGAATGCAATCAATGATCATTTAGGATAAATTCCATTCACAGGATGTATATATTTCATTCCATAATATTTTTCATGCACAATATGTATCAACTCTCATACTTAATTACTATCAGATGTCTCCCTAAATTATGACGTTCCCAAGGTATTAAAAATCGCAATAAAGAATATCAAGATATGAGATACACGTAATATTCATAAGATTAAAAATGATAATGAAAATGTAAAATTAACGTATCGTTCATAAGAATAATTATCTAAAGAGTTGTATCATGCATAAAGTGAATGTTTTGTACAGTCAATATTTATCATTTATAACATGAACCATTCTCAAGATTGAGTATTCACAAAGTAATTAATAAAATGTTTAATGATGTATGTTTTTTTTATCAAATCACAATAGGTTTCATGCCTTTAGGAAATGCACAATTTACAGTATGTTTATGTTTATCGATCACAATAGTCTTCGCTTTACAAAAGACGTGTCATGCATAAGGCAGTATATTCCTAAAGTACGATAGTCATAAGATGAACAATTTATTTTTGCAAAATGTATAATTCATAAAATTCCCAAGATGAATTTCTTCTCAGATAAAAAGCAAAGGTTCTATTAACCTGGAAAAATGTTATATACGACAATGAATAATATTTGTAAACGTAACTGTAAACTCACTGTACGAGCTTGTTGTATTATAAATATTAGTACTGACAGAGTTGCCTCCCTTATACCAATGCTAACCAAAGAGATGAGCGGGTTATTTTTTAATCTCTGTTATAATCTTTAAATTTTTAGTCGTTCATATACAATTTGAACAGCACTGTAAAATATATTTGCTTAAAATTCGAAAGTTCATTTGTATCATTTTGTTATGTAAAACGTTATACTAACTTTAAAGACTGACATAACAATGGTAAATATATAGGAAGTAATCGAAGCAATATTAATTCATTTAGTGGTGAAATCCCCGTTTCTGCATAAAATTGTCACTCAGTCTTGTTGTTTCTTATTTGTAACATTTAGGATTTTGATACGATTATATTAATAGAGGTTATCATGCTCGTGTGTTTTGGGATCGTAAATCGTAAATATCCTGCATTAGGAATAAACATTATTTGCTCGTGTGTTTTGGGAGTGTTTTGGGATCGTAAATATCCTGCATATATGTTTATTCCTAATGCAGGATATTTACGATCCCAAAACACACGAGCATGATAACTTCTTTATCATACAATGTCATTTTAAATTTTTATTCGAAAAATGTTTGATAATACTATTTTTATAGTTGACATTGTTTTAAAAGATGCGCGTATTGATATATGCAAATCAACCGTGTAATGACTACGACAGTGAGTTGACAAAATATAATTCCTCCTTATAAATGTATTTTAATACCGTTTCAGTTATTTAGTCACAACTCAAGAGTTTTAAAAGCATAAAAAACCCGCTAATTTCCAAGTGAAAAACATTTCAATGTGCCTTAAACGGATTAGAACATACGTTCTATCACCTTACGGGAAAAAGAGGGCGAGTCTATCTCAAGTAGGGGCAAGAGTTTCTTCCCTTCGGTTGCAATGGCAGCTTGCGTCGTTCGAAACAACCAGCGGAGAGCGAAACTAGAAGACAGGCTGTGCAGTCTCTAATTCAAACTACGCAACTAAAGTAAAGAACACTGAACATTGATAGATGGATGTTTTAAACAAATGACATGAACTGCATTTGGTACCTGTGAGTAAAATTGTTTGCCGGGTTCATTCAGCTCACGACGGTAGGATTTTGCACTGCCAAGTCATACATATGGGTAGAAAACTATACAGTTTTGTTGTTATTTCTTAAATTAATGTCTATGCATTGTATCATTTTGATTCCTATGTCTCTTCCCGTTACTAAAGGCGTTTAAAATATTAACGCTTGTGACGTCATCAGAATTTTCAAAACAAGTTGAAATTTGCATTTCTATCCGTATATGACCCCAACGGATATCGAAAATATCCGTTAGCTTTATTATGCCGAGAATACTATCCAATGTATGATAAATAAAGGTATGTTCTCATTATGGAGTATTCTAAGATGCCTAGCGGTTAGAACAATCGAAAAAAAGTACTTTATCAGACAATAAAGGTATAGTTTTTACATGACGTAACAATTGAATGACGTTATCCGCTCTTCCCCGCTGTCCCCTCGTGATCACGCGTGTCCATGGTAACCTTTGATCTCGGTCTCGGTTCTATCAATCAACATGGCGCAATCCTATCGGCAGCAACCAAACTTTCCGAAGCCGGGGTTGGGGCCCTTGGTATCATGTCCGTCACTGGTCACAGAAATGAGCAATCGTTGAAAAGCTACAAAACAACTCCATCTTACAGGGGAACAACGCTGCGACTAATGCTCTGCCTCAGACATGCTTGTCGAGTGACTACGTTGACATTTCACGTCAGGTCACGGCGCCCCGTAGTCTTTGTGACGTTGACACACGTCAACCGTCTCTGCAAAGCAACGTGCCATATAGCTCAACCAATACAGTTTGTAGGCCTACTCCTTTTCATGGTGTACACAATCAGCTAATATTAGCGGTGGTACCATCAACTTCATCTTTTTTGACAACATAAAAAAAAAGAATGATATATCTACCACGCTTCCCGACACTGCATGATCGCACAACGTGATTGTTCAACTAACGTTTTATTAAACATGAGTCGTCTGATACTTTTGTTTTGTTTGAACAATCAAAAAATAACAAGAGAATAAAATATTAATCTTTACTAATGAGAAAATAAAACTGCTACATTAACATAATCAACTGTTTCACCAATAAACAATATGTTTGAATTTGGGGGTGAGTTCTGAACATGGAATAGCCAGCAGTTAGCCCTGTTCATGGATATTTTAATTTGAAATTATAAGAATGTTTATACTTCCCTGCAAATAAGTTTGGTATCTTAGAAAAGAAATAAAGTTCGCTCTACCCCCAATGTGTTTTGTAATAAAGTATAGGTTTGCCCTGAACTATTAAAACGTTAAAGCACTCGGACTACCGTCCTCGTGCTTTAACTACAAATAGTTCAGGGCAAAACTATACTTCATTACAAAACACATTGGGGTAGAGCGAACTTTATTTCTTAAACATTAAGAAAAAGAACGCCGTCTTTTCGGTATATCACATATTTGCTCCAAAAACATAATAACTGGTTCCTTATAGAACTATCCTTTGATGAGATTACAACATAAACTAACGAGCAAAAGAAAGTATAACACTCACTTGTTTTCCATTAATTCAATATTTTAAAGAAATAAGATGCATTTGATTATGGAAGCAGACAATAACACCTTTCGGCTGTAGTTTGAATGGCTTTATTGGTGACTGTTTTATATTTTCACTTAAATGTCATCATTTAAAGTAGACTAGGGTAAGAAATGAAATTTACACCAACATGACCCCTACCATGTTCAAAATGTTGTAAATGTGTGCATGACGATGAACATTTATTGATTTTCACACAGAGTATGTGTTATATGTCGATGAAAAGTTGTGTATTGTCAAAATAAATTTAGGGAAATTTTAATATTGAATTTTTAAATTTTTTTTTTAAATTTAAAAAACCGCGTAGAGGTATTCTTTTATTTATTTAATGTTTTGGACTAATTTTCCAAACAAGTCATTTTTGGAAAACGACGTCAAAAACTCGAGATATCTGACTTTGAAAATTTTACATATGATAAATACAACTGAGTGTTATACTTTCTTTTGCTCGTGAGTTTAGTTAAAATGACATGTATTTGTGTACTGAATCACGAATAGTTTGTAATACAATCAAACAAATCAGGTTCTATGCTTCCTTTATCCATTATCAAAAGCCGCATTTCACTTGTTTTACATCTCCGCATTTAAATTTGTGTTGAACTCTAAAGAGAGAAACAACAAGCCCATTTTCAATGCTGGGTCATCTTTACTATATATATACCATTCAATGTTATAATTGTGCTTTACACAATGTAGGCCTACCTTTTAGAGAGTTGTCACTATATAAATATATGACTGCGTGTTTACATTGTATCAAATTTATGTTAAACTCTTCCAACTTAGTTATTTCAGGGAATGTATATTGAATGAACTTTATTTACGAATAACCACATGAACGCTTGTGATGATAATTATACCTTTCTTGAGGATGTAACTTGTAACAATTTAAGCCAATAACATTGACACGGACTACTTTGATACGCCTCTTGGCCTATGCAGCCAAGGCGCCCATATTGGTCCAGCAGACTGATATATTAGTCAAGTTAATGTTTCGAGACGAAATTAAGAATAATAAACATGTTATATTTCCAAAGGAACTAGGATTTGAAATATATTTCCTTAGCAATGCAATCAAAGAGAGGAAAGGAAACAATACTCAATTAGAACGTCATGGACGGATTAAGATGTCAGCAAAAAAGTCGTAGATCACGTGGTTTCGGTACCGTACAGAGTGAGTTGATTTCACTTCTCATTTATCAGAACATCTATCGGCCTATCACCACAAAACATTTACTAATATTATTTTCCATGAGTCCCAACTCCAAAAGAGACATACCATACATCCAAATATCAGTGTCACCTACAAACATTTATCCAAGTTTGGACAATGAGTAAAGTAATACAAATGGTATCTAAAGATAATAGCTTCACGTTTGTCTGTTCAAGAATTACAGTATATGTATTCTCAATAGGAAATCATCATTATTTGCTTATCAATGAGTCAAAACGTTCAATTATATTCATGCAGACGACGTTTTCTCTTTCTAGCCAATCAGATGCTTTGTCTTGGTCACGTGACCTAGATATTAGAAAATGGTGGAAAATCTGGTACATGGCTACAAAATGTGTTTCCTCAGTTTAGCAGGATGTATGTGTCAAAATAATCAGATGACATTGATGATTAAAGATCCCTCTACACGGTGGTAATGACAGTTTGTTTATCAGGATTGTGAAACAAAAAGATCCCAGTATGAAATAGTGATACCCCCAAGACACTGTGTTTACCCCTAATGAAGGATTGCCCATCTCAATTACTAACATCTTTGCACTTAAACAAAACAGAGATGTCGGTGGTGACCTAGAGTGAAAGGTCCTTCAAAATAATTACAGATATCAGCGATAGAGGCAAAGATGTTGACACATTTACGCTTTCAGGAACCCTTACTTGTGAATGGAATAATTCAGTGAGGGTGATGTTCTTGGACCAACCAGAAAACAACATAATATACTGAAACTCCACCTATTTCTTTTAATTGACATGATTTCTGACATAGCAACAACCAATAAAAACCCTAGAATAACGCTCTATGTATCTTGAAACAAAAGAATCCGCCTTTAAAAGTGGTTGGTGTGCGTAAAATTGGCAACCGGAAGTGGATACATCTGATGTTTGTAGTTTATCTGTGTTGTCATCATTCATGGAAGTAACTTTATAATTACACATAACTGAAGGTATTTATATGTTCCCCTCATAAATGTAAAGGTAAGTGCTCTTCTGTTGTTATAATTTGAGTATTTGAGACTTTTCAAGATGTACCCACTTTGGGAATTACCAATGAGATTTCAACTGGTGTCATATTACCATTCCCCATAGAGCCTGTACAACCAGAACGAGGCGGGATTCCCTCCAGATAATGCCGTTTCAGTACTCAACTTGCTGCCTGATTCTCTCCCCACAGAGGCAGATCAAGTCATGTTGATTTAGCCTCTGTTACATTACACAGACTTTGTGGGATAGAATGGGAGATGCCTGATTGGAGGCAATCAAAGTTAGTTGTGCAATCAGCGACGCTGTTCTTAATTCATCGTTTTGGCTACTGAATCATGGAAAATGCATTGTGATATCAACCACCCTTTCCATGCTAGAACCGTTGACATTTTATAAAGAAATTCAAATAAATTGGGATGCAGGTTTGTTTCCGCTGGGGGAAACTGCCGGAACCCACGGATTTCGGCGTAATAGAACAGAGGCTAAGTCAACATGACTTGATCTGCCTCTGTGGGGGAGAGAATGTCGGCCTATTTGTACGTACATTTGTATTTTCCTTCCTTTTCATAATTTTTATACGTCTAATATAACTGAAAAACCACCTACTACACCAAACGAAGTTTCTCTTTCTTTATTATGTGCATAACTTGTGCACAATATTTCTTGTAATTCCGTCCACCCTGTTAAACAGTGGTCAGCTCTAGCTAATTAATAACAAAAAAAAGTAGAAATTTAATCATTTACGGTACTTATCAAAATTTCGTTATTTAACGTTTAAATGCTTATAATATTACGCTGTTTCGTGATAAAAATTTCAAAGACAGAACCATTCATTGCTCTCCTAGTGAACAATCTAAATAGCGCCATGGTAAACATTCAATATAGGTTTTAATGATATATTGTTACACTGCAGACACCACTCTGTTCATTATTGTACTAGGATTCATAAAGTTGAACGATAATGCCCCTCAAACAATTTCTTTAGTTCTCGGGTGTTAACATATAGTAGAAGAGTCAGTCATGGACAGTGGATGTTTCAAGATTTCGTTTCTCGCCATTCAAGTACATGTATTGTGTTTGATTACCCTAATTGTGATATGCGTGGCATTAATAGTTATATATAGATGTTGGTCAGCGGTGTTTGATTCGTTATTGACCACCGGTAATCTAGGTACATTGTATGTATGCATGTTTTAGTCTTGGAGCAAAACTTAAAGAATATTACATGTAAATGTAATTTCAAATATAGGGTTTTTTCCCGAAAAAGATTTTGGGCAAACATCAGAACTCTTTCAAGTTTAATAATTTGTAATGTTTCGGGGTCTAACGAATGCAACGAAAACTAACAATGTAGTTTCTTAACATGCATATGGGGTATATAATTGTATACGAAACACTCCTAAAACATAGTTGGAAGTTGTTGGGTATTTATATAGAGGAAGTGGATATTGCCAGCCATTCTGTACAATATTTCTGCCATTAGGTTGACTACTAAGCAAGGTCATCAGTGATTATGTCTATTGCCCTCATTTTGAAGAAATAAAGGGACTATTTAGCTGCAACTGCTCAAGGTTCGTCTTGTACATCTCTTTCTTTCATAAGTTTGTATTTATAAACCCCACAAGCATGGTACAGGAATGAAATGTTGTATGTTGATTTGTGAGGTGTATATAAAGGTATAAGGAACCCTTATTGCAATAATAGTCGCTTTCTGCTAAAATACTAACTTCAACATTGATGAAACTGTACGTGACACCTTAAAGATTATAGAAACCACATGAGGATTAGGGGTGCTAGTTTTAACAGTAACTTCCAGCTCCATAACAATCAATGCCCTCAGAAAAAATCCCAATTTTAGAAGAGACAAAAGCTAAAAAAAAATTTAGAGCAGTGATACTGTATTTAATTTCCTTTGCATAAGTTACATAACAATTGTTCAATACAAACGTAGTTTATATGACAAAAAAGAAGACCCATCTAGTTCTATATTTCAATTGTGGGGTGTTTTCGAATAGGATTTTGAGCAGACATCAGTATACATGTAGTTTCAGGTATAAATTTGTTTACTGTTGTGGGGTCTATATGTTTCCAAAGGGCGAAAATCATACTGACATTGTAGTTTTTCACCGAGGATGTGGGGTCTATAATCGTAAATGTTTACTATGGCTGAAAACTCCAGGAAATATTATGATGATTTAAAGTCATGAGAATATTGGAATTTGATATTTTGGATGAGATTGATTGGAAAGATGTATTTGTCACCGGAAATCCACCAAAGATTGCAAGCTGTTAGATTTCCAATACAGATTTATTAACAGAATTATTTACACAAAGAAAGAATTAATGAAAATGAAATTAATCTGAAATTGTCTAAATTCATTATTATGTTTGGAGTATTCTCCAAAACACAAATCATAAATAACATTTTATTAATTGCCCAAAGATATATATATATGAAGTCTAAAACAGCAAGATATATCTTATGCAGCATTTTCCCCAATACTTAAGGATGTACACAATATAGAAAGATTTATTGCAATAAAAAATGACAGATATTATCACTTTTCCAGAAAATGGCTAGGACCATCCTCGGTTCCCCAGGGGTTTGTGCTCCGATCCTCTCCACGAGGATGGGCTAGGATTGGCCATGATTCTATAATATGTTCACGAAGCTTATAAATAGGCTTCTGTGTTTTTCACTAAGGCCGTGTTCACATGCCACCAAATACCTATATGAGTATATTTGCTCACATAAGCAAATTTGCATATATGAGTAAAAGTAAATATACTATGCGTTCACATGGTTAAATAGTGCAAGGTGTAAAAAGCATTTGCTTATATAAGTGTTTGGATTTTGTTGTCCTGTGAAAGTATTTCGTCCATTTGGAAGATGGAGGGTCATGTCTCATTTGCAGTATCGAGTGTCCGTATCTGTCTAAAATATCTTTAACTAGTGTTAGGGGAAGTATGGGGATGCTTTAACGCCAGATTCATTCATAAATCACAGCCTTTTAGGATCTGCACTGAGTTTTGCTGACAGACTTCCTGAAACATTGTACCTCGATTTCAAGGATCTCATATGCTTCACTGTTTCAGAAACTTAAAGAAGCCATCAAGCTTAGCTAAAGCGACTTGCTATGATTATCAACTTTGTCCTCATCCTTTGTCTATCAGACAAAGCTATCCTTAAGTCCTGTGCACCACCCATATTGTCCTCAGCCAGGGGCCCGGGCTATAATCACCAAACAATCTTTCGCACTCTCCTTCAAACTCTTTCGAATCACAGATTCATTTGGTAGAGAGAAACATATTTATTAGAGGCTGAAACACTGATTTGGGAAGTCAAATTATGGGTTGATGATCAATCTTCAGAGCAAAGTTCCATTAGTTGTATAACATGCTGGATGAAATGTTTTATTTTAATGTTTTTATGTCGCGGAATATAGATAACAGTGCCAAGTCTACTGCAAGTTAGTCTGGGGGGAATCTTTAAAGAAAGCAACCCTCTTACATTGGATTTTCCTATCTATGCTGGTGCCCTTGATGGTACGCATATTCCAATCATCGTTTTTGTCCTTGCCAATACTGACTATTAAAATTTAAAAGAATTTTACGATGGTTCTACATGTCATTTGTGACCATGTTTACTGACATTAATTAAGGCTTGGCCAAATGCATTCATGGTGTGCGAGGGTTTGACAATTATTCTTTGCCAAAGGACATATGCATTGTTTTCCCATCGTTGCGAAAGGACGTAAGAAAAAGTTTAACGTGCCCTAACTTACCTATCTATTGTAGCATAACCCTTTACTTACAGAACAATCAAATAACCTTATTAGTCCATACCTCCTGACTAATCCCTCATCTCGATCCAGTTATGACTTCAATGTTGCAGTTAAATTCTATTGCAAATTTCTCTTGAAATACCTATAAAAAATCCGTTGTTCACTTGTCGCATAAGGGGTACTTAATGTGTTTGTGAACAGGGTTTGAAACTTGTAAGTTAAACTTGTACAACTGCGAACGCAACTTGGCGTTGTTTCGGGGTATAATTAGGTCCAATAAGAAACGGACATCAAACTACATAAAATTTTACGTTTCATTACGCTGACGCACTGAATTAAAAACAAATAGCTCAAAATTAGGATTAGATGGCATCGTTTTCAATTATCTATCTGTCTGTCTGTCTGGCTTTTATGGCGCATTTCTGTTAGAGTTTATTTCAATGAGAATACGGTTAGGTCTGATTCGTCTGGGTGTATTTTCTTCTTTTCCTTTTTGTAAATTTTCATATCGCCTTTTTTTTTGCTATCTTCGTGTTTCTATAGACCCTGTCTGCTTTTTGTTTTTATCATTAAAGAAATCTCTTCAAAAATGGCATTTCTATCTGGAGAGAGAGAGCGTTTCACATGTGGAGAAACGTGTAGTTATTAACCCCTTTTTACTGATAATATGCGCAGTTGGCTCTGACTAATCACGGATGGCCATTTTTCATCGTAGAATAATTAAACCTTGATAAAACTTATCTTTTTTTATTAATTCAGTGAAAAAGTAAAATTTACTCAAATGAAAAACGAACATATCATATATTGATCAGAAATAAATATTCTGGTTATACAAATAGACACCTGGGAGCAATGTTAATCAAATTATGGTTCAAATAATTAAAAGCTTAAAAGTAAATTTCAGTTACCCCAGAATCTATCCAGAGTCCACCCCTTATGACCCCTTTCATAGTGATAGTTGCTTGTCATCCATGAACTCAGCTGTTTTAACATTATACAAATTCACGCGCCTTGGTGAAAGTATGATTACAATTATTACAATGTCTAAACCTTGTAAACGACATAGAATAAAATGTTTCATATAGTTGTTGTAAAAAAACACATATTGAAAATATCAAACATAAAAAAGATTTCAAAATCATGAACAAAATGACAATAGTTTTGAAGATTGTATTTAGATAACAGGCATATGTCACCGGAGATTCAGTTTTACACACTAGCGCCTTTGTTTTGTTCGTGGTTTCATTTTTCATACTACCTCATATTGTCTGTGGAATGCACGTAATGAACATGAACAGATTTATTATGATCCTTTGAATTCTGAAATTAATTCAAGTTGAACGTTTTGCTTTACAAAGCAAGTATAAACACTATACATAGAACTTTTCAAACACAGGCCATTTAGAAATGTTGCAGTCGACACATTGGTTCGCACCTGTGACCTGTAGGTTTCAAGACCAGTAAGTTAGACCATGAAAACCACGAAGCCCATTTAAAAGTTATGGATGTTTTAATGAATTAATGATCAAGTAGAAACATTACCATGAATTATATATCATATGTTGATTTTTGTATATCAATCATTCGTATCAAATGTATACATGTTACAGTCAATATTTCAAATCAGTCATTTTGCCAAATGCCTGGACGATTTAGTCATTTGATCAAATCATCATATGCTTCTTCAATATTGACAAAATACAACACTGTTGAGTCACCATGTTCACGCTTTTTCATCAGTTTATAAATTTTGCCACATTCATATATATATATATTTATATTTGTTCAAGTAATAGTTTATTTTTGTCTTTAGGTAAGTTTTCATGTTCTTCAGCCTGGCATCAATTGAAAAATACTCTTTTCTTTGATTTAAAACCTTCTTCATTGCATCATACTTTTTAGGTGATTGAGACACAAAATTACTAATTCACAACACTTCAGTGACACGTTATAACTATTTTGACATATTGCCTAAACAGTAAACAGCGTCGCTGATTGCACAACTAACTTTGATTGCCTCCAATCAGGCAGCTCCCATTTTATCCAACAAACTCGGCGTAATAGAACAGAGGCTGTATCAATATTTCATGACTTGATCTGTCTCTGTAGGGATGAAATATTGATTTTGTATTGTGTTTGTTGAAATATTGAGATTGATGAAATAGATGACTATGAAGAGAAATCACCTTATGAAAAGTCAAAGTCATGTGTGTTGAGTAAATCAGGATCGAGGGCCAAGTAAATTTCTTCCCAAGATGGCCGCCATTTTCAAAATGGCCGCCAATGTACATTAAAACCAGCAATCTCTCGTTTAAACAATTATAAGTCAGTTACTTTAGGCTTTAAAGTTATAGATCATGTTCCATTTGACTTGAAATATGTGTTTGAGTCAATAAATTTTCAGTTTTTCATCAAAATATTTGCTAAATTTAAAAATTGAGAAATTCAAGATGGCTGCTATTGGTAAATGCAATTGTATTTACAACAAATTGAATAACATGTTTGAGAAGCAGGAAAAACATGATTGCTACTTTAATTGTTATGATTTACATTGTTGACACCTATCAACAATATCAAACATATCAGCACATCAGTCTTAGAATTTGATAGTTGAAATGATTGTTACTATCAAAACAAATACACTTTCCTTATACATTGCAAAGTTACTAACAAAACAGAACATTCATTTCACACGGTGCAAAATATTTAAATCCTTTGCAGCCGATAGGGTTACTGCTTCAATGATTGCTTCAAACATGTCATAGTAATGTAATGTAATGTAATTCAGGGGATAACATGGTGAAAGAGCACTTTTAATATCCATATGGTACAGAGAGCTTGATAAATACATTTCAAAATGCAATCTCCTGTACAGGGCATCCTACATAACTATCAAACCTTTAAATGTACGTCTTGCAGTAAAGATAATGTGAAATTATGACAAATTTACCTTCTTATTGCACTACAAGATGAAAACAGCAAATGTGATTGATGTAATCTTCCTTTTTGTTTAAAAGGTTTATTTACACTTGAGTGACCCACATTAACTTGTTCTCATGCACTACAGGGTAAGCTTCTGTGGGATTGTTATGGATCCTCGGGAAGTTACAACTTAAGCAAGTACATTGAGTTCGTGTCACTACCTGAGATTCATATTAACACTCATAATCAGACAGAACTCAAAGCTGGACATTTTCATGAAAATCATTACTGCTGAAATGCTGTAGCGTTGAAGATGAGGAACATGTGGCAGTATATCAGTTTTAGATGTGTGTCAGAAACTGCTAGTGTGTAATGGCAGTTTTATATCAGGAATATCAGGAATATGAAGAGGGACTGTCTTCTTGAATGCAAGAGGATGAAGCTGCAAAGGCAAGCAAATTGTCATTTAAACGTGTATGATTTTGTCTAAGCAGACTTTTCAGTTCGTTTTGATTGCCGAAATGTATTAGTATAACTACTTTTTTATGAGCCTATATATTACCCTTTGTAGTGAAAGAATATCGCAATCTAAATTTTGTCAAATTAAATCGACATAGAATATTGTAATTAGCAGCATGTTTGAACTGAATGTATGTAAACTCATGGGCAAAAGAAACGCTGGGTATTTTCAAACGAAGGATAAACAAATTATGTATGCCATGTAAATTCGATTTCGAATGTGTTTGATAAAAAAAGTATTTGGAGAATTATTGTTCATAATTTTTACCATGATGGCATGGAGCGTTTTGTACTGTGGTTGTCTAAACACTGTTGGGGTGCTAACATTGCTGTTTTCAGGTACTTTTTTGTTAATAATTATTTTGAAATTATGTTTGAATTTCGGAAATGTATATCTGAAGTTATTTGAGATACTGTTAATGAAAAACATCCACTTTGACTTTTCTGCATTGATATGTCTTCGCGTTATAACGTCTATAAATATGCAAAAAATGACCAATTTGGCTCTCCAATCTCGCTTATTTAAGGAGATAGCAAATTGATGATTTTTTTGCACGCGTTTTCTAAGGCGCCATGCAAACACATCAACACAAAATGATTCAAACAAGGCAAACATAGTTGAGTTGACTTCTAAGGAAACTTTGCCACTCTGCTTCATTCACATTTATCTTACATGGAATAAAATATCCTGACATTTATGTTACCAGCGTTTCTTTTGCCCGTGAGTTTATAAACAGGAATGTCCCTAAAATTTGTTTCCATAAATTTGCTAAAAGAACTGCCGCTTAAAAGACTTATTACTTGATTGATTGAAAAAAATATTTTAATATTTTACAGGACCATGAAATTACAAGAGGTAATAATAACCAAATCAAGAACAAGAAGTTTTCAGGTATATTGTGCCATGTTAGAAATCCCTTTCGTTTTTAAAAGTTATTATCAATAGTGGCCTCATTGTTCAGTATTGACAACATACTTTTATATTGATTGTCATAAATAACAAAATACGTGAAATCACATGAAACGACAACATTTATAACAGTAGCCTATGAAATATAAAGAAAATGTATATGTTTTGATATAATATTATCAAGTATTTAGACTAGTTAATTCTATAATGTCATGTCGTAAGACGGTTCGTCATAACATAGTTTTCTGAATACCACCAAACCATCCGGTTATATTATATCATTTTGTCATAATCCAATGAAACGTAATATTTCATAAAATAAAAGAATTAAATTGAATTGATTGCAACCATATACACGTACACGTGTACATTCTTTGTCAGAATTAACAGTTTTATAAGTTTTTTCTATTCAAAGTCCTTTCACCAACAAATTCAATATTTATTTCCACACGTAATAGAAATCTATCAAAGTCAATACATATATAAATCAAAAAGAACATTTCAAAGGTTAATTTGCCATCAAAGTCATTTTTATCATCAAACTCAATATTTAACCAATCAGACTACAGAACAATGATCAAAGTCAATATTTCATCAAACAAGTAAAAAAATCCGTTAAAATCAATCATTTCGTCAAAATTAACATTTCAAAGTCATTTCTTTTTTTTAGAGTCATTCTTTTTATCCAAATTTTGTTTTTCTCATTTTTTTCAAAACTATTTTATTTTTTTAAATGATAAAGCTTTCATAACTTCCTTTAAGCTGTCCTATCTTAAGATAGCATATCCAATCTTGGAATTGTACGTTATCCACAGTTAGGGTTACCGGACAGCTATCCCATCTTAAGATGGGATAGCATCAATAGTTGAGATGTAACATTCAATGACCTACCAAAATTGGTACGGTTAACTGTTGGTATGACATACAAATATGTTAACACAAAATTTATTTTAGCTTGACTCATTGAGTGAAATTTAAAGGTTTGTTGCTTTCACCGAAACAAAAATTTCACACATATTGGAGAAAATGAAAACTCTTGATTGTTTTATTAGTAACTATTCACTATTGTTTAGCTTTTAAACATTATTTTCATAATAAATAGTACTTTTATGGATCTTAGTTAAAATGAAAGTCATGGACAACACAGAGTGTTACTTTAATGCGCTTAGTCCTTTTCTTATCACCAAAAACGGAGGATTAGGCTCGATGTTATTATTCACATACTGTAACATTAACTTGACACCTTTCGTAGAGTCATATTGAGATAATCGAAAGTGAGGCGACTTCAAAGTATTTATGATCAATGAAAAAAATTCGATTATCTCCTAAGTCCGTTTATAAAAAGGACACACAGTGCTTTTAATAATATGTTATTGTATCTTATTAGAATTTAAATGTGCCAAAATAACAGATGGACAAATACAGTGGCAGATAGGGGAATTTTGTTAACAGACTTTTTCATCTAGGCTTAAATATATGGCATGGCGTGGTGTCCGGCGTCCGTCCGTGCGTAAATTTTGTGCATTTTCGTCTTCTCCTCCAGAGGCAAAAGGCCTAGAAAGCTGAAACTTTGTGTGCAGACTCCTAATAAGTTAGATAAGGAGGATTCCCAATTGTACATTTGGTGACCCTGCGGCCCAAAGAAAGGGGGGACCACATTTGCCACACCCTAAAGCAAACTTGCGTTGTATTCTTAGCAATATTTTGCGACCAATGTTGTGAGTATCACCAAGCAGTCAAAAATTTAAATTTGTAAAGTCATGTTACTGTGTACAATGTTAGAATTCGAAAAAAGTTTAGAGCACATTCATTTAAGAGAAAAATACGAGAAACAAAGTACTTGATCAGTCTTGATGTTTTCCTCTTCCGCCATTTTTGGAGAAGGTAACTGCAGTTACTTTTCTCAGTGTAGTAGGGGTGATCACGGTAAGAGCTCAGGGTATAATGGGTAACTTACGAACATACCAATTGAAAGGCAAACGAAACAGATGACATGAAACGAATATAACAGAGTTCGTATCCGTATCCCGACGCAAATGATTTAAAAAGGTATTTAAACTTCAAAGAACGCCAGCAGAATTTGCGAGATACTTGATATTTTTTTCTATGGCAGTGGACAATAGCCTTGACTTGAATTGACTGAAGATAATATATTAGGCACGAACTAATATTTTTGGAAGGACCATTGTTTGAAATTTCCAAAATAACCTGTTATTATTTATAACATAAAAGTCAAATACTTCATTTTATGAAAAAGGTAACCCAATAGTTTGCCGTACTCTCTATCCAATGTGTCATGTAATATATGGCTCGATCGCTTTGTTTACAAACAACAGACATAATCGCCTTTCGGTACAAGAGTTTCCATAATCATTTAGATGTTTCAAAACATTAATGACCAATGCACACAACGAGTATTCAGCCAGCGCACGGCGAAGCACATATGCACGTGTAGGAGAGTATTTCATATGACAATGGAGATGCGCATTCGTACTCCATACTCCCTATTGAAAGCGCCTATAATTTTGCAATTTTCATATACTCTTTGCGATTTTATGTTTATGTACTTGATACATGGTATGCTTGAGGAGCATGGAGTTGTTGCATGCATCTCATGTCGCCGTGTTTGGCAGGGAATGAACTCTCACAGATTATCCAGTAACATATATAAAAACATAATAAAAACAGATTTCAACCAACCCTTAGCGAAATAGGTTGTTGATGTTGTTTTGGTCATGTTAACCAAGGACCATGCTCTAACCGTAGTAACTAGAGTAAAATACCATCATGATAAAACGTATAAGCTGAAAGATACGACAGTCTGTATATATAAATAAATGAATATAAAATGACATTAAATGCAAAATAAAAACTGTACTGTCTATATTACATTTTGGAGATGTTGATAAAATTAATTTTACATAAACATACAAGAATCTGAAACATATTTTTATCCAAACACAGAAAGCACTTACATGTATTCAGCTGAAAAAGAAAAAAATGTAGTACTGTCATGCGACATTAGCGAAAGTTCCTCAATATGTCACGGAAGTTGCCTCGTATCGCTATAGTAAGAAAGAGTGAGTTGTTTGGGGTCTTATAAGACAAACAGTTTAGATAGTGCAATTTGATTGGGAAATATCGACTGTTTCAAGACAATACCATTGCTTTATGCTGCAAACATAAATAATGACATTCATTAACTGCAAACACACCTCATGCTCGATATCACCATTAAATACATGACCATTCAGAATGACAGTTACCAGGTTTTTTTAGTATAACTGCCATTATTTTAATGTGTGAATTGTTTTGGTACAATGTATTTTTATGATTTTTACAATATGTACGACCGTATCACAGCTACACAATACATTATGAGAATCACTGAGTGGCTCTTTAAGAATCAGTTGACCGTGAACATCCTGATAGGCATTATGGGATTGAAAGTGATCGGTCGATATCAGATACCCTGACAATGCAGGGTGCCTGCCTTCTACACAAGTACATCATAAAACTAGACTAGGAGCATTTTCCTGTGTTGTATGCGTACGAAGTGCGTAATCGCATTTTATGCAGATAAGCATTGCTGTATTCAGGAAATTATTTGGTAACCTAGATAGACCCGTGTGTATTTAACGTGTTTTCGAATTCTTTGTCTCTTGTGTTTTAAACGAGCATCAGGCCATTTGCTTTAGAAACAGTTTGAAATGTTCAGTATAATTATGACAATATCCACATGTGTACAGAGGGATTATGCATACATAACAATGTTTGAAATTTATACGATATTCAAAAGAGTCTATGTGTTTGCAAACAATGCATTAGGACCTCTTTGTATGGAAGAAGAACTATATATAAAGAGCGCGAATGACAAAGGGAGACTCGGAGTATTTAAGGGAGCGGTAGAACGTTATGTGATTTCTTTACATTTCTCCAATATTAATTTATGCCAAATGTATTATCTCCTGAGGGTCAAGCAGTATATTACCTATCTCGAATATTTTGGATCGTGGGAGAAATTATATGTATTTATTAAAACATTCTAGCGGCAAATTTGTTTTTAAAAATTGTTAAAATCCTAGTTTAATTAAAACATTTTCGTGTCATTGTGTTAATTCCGTACTCAGATAACGCACTACAGGGCCTTTACGAAAGGGCGCACTTCACACGTTGCACTACAAGTTACTATAGGGCCGCAAATATTTCAAAAACGAAACATGAAGATATGTATGTAACACCAGATACATTGCAATTATACAGTTGTTTGACTTGTCTTCGTACATGATAACACTAGATGTTGAGTGTAGTGTTTGAGTCAAACAATGGCGGATTTATGTGAGGGTTTCAGCAACGTAATCAACAAAGGGATATGAAATTACTATTAGTTTCCACTGTGTACGTTAAGTGACAAATGACAATCTGACCTGAATGGAGATCGTATGCGTTAGAAGTCTTCCATAATTTTAATCGGATGGTGTTGTTAAGAAGAAACATTTTATCCCGACAAAGCCTTGCAGGAACACGAACCCCGACACACTGAGTTTACTTTATAAAAAACAGCTTCCGGCCAGGCAAACTGAACATGAAATTTCAAAGATACATTGCAAGTAGAACAAAATGATATAAAGATAAGTTACATGAAATAATTTTGATGGAATAACGTCTTACGTTGCCACAGAATTCCCGTTTGTGTCAGTTCTTGCTGTCTAAGGACATATTATCAGAAATTGGGTTGTTATCATCATATGCATTGCATATTATTATTGATAAAGTTAACTCCTTTTTTCTCTATATTCAATTCCTGTAAAATTCCAACATAATAATCTATAACGATTGAATAATGAATAATGGATCTGATCTTAGTATACTTTTTATAACGTCCCATATGTGTGTATGTTAGCATATAGAAAGTATATCTATTAAGAAGATATATTCATGTTTATCAATTTCAAATGGAATTCAAACAACACAATTAATATTTGTATATTTCATTTTTCGTTTAGGTATATATATATACAAGTTGTTGCCAGCATGGTCTTGTTCTGAGACCATCGTGTGGGGAATTTCCAGTATCCCTGAAATCATGTATACATGTATATACAATTGGATTACAATGAAAATATTTGCACTGCTGGTACAGCTGTACAGATGACAAAACAATGCATTATAGCATTAACAGTAATGGCAAGTGTTTAATGTGTGAGCTCTTATATACAGATCGATTGACAATAATCAATAAAAGCCACAGAGTACATTTCCCCCGGGGTTTGATTAAGCATTCTGTTGCTTTCATTTAATCCATTCAAACTGCACATTACACACAACCCTACTGTAGATTACAATAGCCACTGTACGATTTATCATATAGATACCACACTCGACATTTATTCGTGGTTTTATGCAGAGACCTAGTTCACAGAATGGTTGTAGACAAGCAGCATTGGCACCAAATAATCATGATATCACAGCATATGTTTAATGATGAACACATACAACAGTTCTATAGAGTTGCAGGCCTTTACAATGTACATGTTAAAGAGTTACAGAGGCAGGAATATTTTTATTGTAAGAATGTATATATAATTTATTAAGAATGTAACTATCAAACTTTAACGCTATAGGGAATAAGAATAAGTCGTTCAAGTAAAATATCTAGACTCTATTTGAGGTGAAATTATAAACGTTTTCAATAAAATGATAGGGGGGGAGTAAGGCTAAACTTTCAATTTAAATGATATAATTATATCATCTCTTTTTAGTGAGGCAAAATTGGCATCCTTATTAAAAAATAAAGCTGCGTGTGTTGAAAACTTCAACGGTAAAGCTATCCTTTGATGACAGAATAAAAGTTTTAAAAAATCTGATCTATACTGTACACGTAGACACAGGGACATGTATCGCTTAAATACAGCGTTAGAAAGTACTTATATATAGTATTAGGGTAGGGTCTATGAGTATGTATGTCTTTCTAATGCTGTATTTAAGCGATACATGTCCCTGTGCTATAGACCAATCAACGTAAACTTCAGAGTGTGAAATCATGTGATAATGAATTTGAGTTAGCAAGTAATTGTTTAACGCCGCATGGGCAACGTTCTAGCCATTACATAGCTTGCTTATTCCAGCAACACTGTACCTTTCTCTCTCAGTTAGTAATGGCACTAGCATAAAACATAATAATGTAAATGTAACACAAACCTATTTTACGTGTTCTACTTAACACCATCAGCACTGAAAGCATTGATCAAGATATGAATAGTTCCCACAAAATGAAAAACATGATTGACATCTTTCAAGATGAATTGCCTTCTCCCCATCATTACTCAACTAAACATAATGTGTGAAGGTCCATAACTGAGACGGTTTGTTTATGATGCATTTCTTCATCGTTGGAATATTGTTAACATCCTCCAAGCAAAGCCCACTCCTCTCGTGTCGCAGCCAGGAATTCTGGAAAGAGAAACCATTGTTACTTAATCTGTTATTTGAAAAGTTTCAGTAAAAAAGGGACAAGTTTTGTTTTTAATGAGAACAGCGTCAATGAGAACGTCAGTTGGTTATATTATAGGAATCATTTTTGTTAAGGAAACGTCGCTTATTCAGCATTTCGAACTTGTTAACCATTATCTCATTTTTGTTTTTCAGTGAAAAGGGACAAAATTTTCTTGACAAAACGTACTAGAGTACAGCGTCCTTAAGCAGTTGCCTTTATCTTAGGAATCTTTCTTGTAGGCGAAAGGTTATCAATTCAGAAAATCGAATTTGTTATCAATTAACGCATATATTGCTACGTTTTATTTGTATATATTTATCAATGTTAAAAATCTTTGTAGATGTACCTTATGAATATCTTAAACAAAGATTTTTTTTAAAACATTTTTAAAAAGGTGCATGATAATAATAATGGCTACAATCAATGCAGTGAATACAACAGGTAAATACCATCCTGTATTAGAGAAACAAGTAAATAAATTCCTGCATTACAGAGAACAGGAAAACAAAACCTTGCTAAGCTGGTATAACATAAAAAACAAAGGTGTTTACCTTTTTGTGTATCCATTTGCTTGGTGTACCAAGTCCATAGGATTGTAAGCTTGGATTTTCATCTTCTGTCGTCCCGTCGAATACAACTGAAGTCATAGTTGTTCTTAAAAGTCCCTCTTTCGTCAAAGAAAATCCCTACGTAAATAAATGTTCAATTCATTCATTTCAAACAGAATGCTATTCCTAGTATTTATCTAATACAAGTAGGCAATCAAAATATTTAAAAAGGTATTTAAACTTCAAAGAACGCCAGCAGAATTTGCGAGATACTTGATATTTTTTTCTATGGCAGTGGACAATAGCCTTGACTTGAATTGACTGAAGATAATATATTAGGCACGAACTAATATTTTTGGAAGGACCATTGTTTGAAATTTCCAAAATAACCTGTTATTATTTATAACATAAAAGTCAAATACTTCATTTTATGAAAAAGGTAACCCAATAGTTTGCCGTACTCTCTATCCAATGTGTCATGTAATATATGGCTCGATCGCTTTGTTTACAAACAACAGACATAATCGCCTTTCGGTACAAGAGTTTCCATAATCATTTAGATGTTTCAAAACATTAATGACCAATGCACACAACGAGTATTCAGCCAGCGCACGGCGAAGCACATATGCACGTGTAGGAGAGTATTTCATATGACAATGGAGATGCGCATTCGTACTCCATACTCCCTATTGAAAGCGCCTATAATTTTGCAATTTTCATATACTCTTTGCGATTTTATGTTTATGTACTTGATACATGGTATGCTTGAGGAGCATGGAGTTGTTGCATGCATCTCATGTCGCCGTGTTTGGCAGGGAATGAACTCTCACAGATTATCCAGTAACATATATAAAAACATAATAAAAACAGATTTCAACCAACCCTTAGCGAAATAGGTTGTTGATGTTGTTTTGGTCATGTTAACCAAGGACCATGCTCTAACCGTAGTAACTAGAGTAAAATACCATCATGATAAAACGTATAAGCTGAAAGATACGACAGTCTGTATATATAAATAAATGAATATAAAATGACATTAAATGCAAAATAAAAACTGTACTGTCTATATTACATTTTGGAGATGTTGATAAAATTAATTTTACATAAACATACAAGAATCTGAAACATATTTTTATCCAAACACAGAAAGCACTTACATGTATTCAGCTGAAAAAGAAAAAAATGTAGTACTGTCATGCGACATTAGCGAAAGTTCCTCAATATGTCACGGAAGTTGCCTCGTATCGCTATAGTAAGAAAGAGTGAGTTGTTTGGGGTCTTATAAGACAAACAGTTTAGATAGTGCAATTTGATTGGGAAATATCGACTGTTTCAAGACAATACCATTGCTTTATGCTGCAAACATAAATAATGACATTCATTAACTGCAAACACACCTCATGCTCGATATCACCATTAAATACATGACCATTCAGAATGACAGTTACCAGGTTTTTTTAGTATAACTGCCATTATTTTAATGTGTGAATTGTTTTGGTACAATGTATTTTTATGATTTTTACAATATGTACGACCGTATCACAGCTACACAATACATTATGAGAATCACTGAGTGGCTCTTTAAGAATCAGTTGACCGTGAACATCCTGATAGGCATTATGGGATTGAAAGTGATCGGTCGATATCAGATACCCTGACAATGCAGGGTGCCTGCCTTCTACACAAGTACATCATAAAACTAGACTAGGAGCATTTTCCTGTGTTGTATGCGTACGAAGTGCGTAATCGCATTTTATGCAGATAAGCATTGCTGTATTCAGGAAATTATTTGGTAACCTAGATAGACCCGTGTGTATTTAACGTGTTTTCGAATTCTTTGTCTCTTGTGTTTTAAACGAGCATCAGGCCATTTGCTTTAGAAACAGTTTGAAATGTTCAGTATAATTATGACAATATCCACATGTGTACAGAGGGATTATGCATACATAACAATGTTTGAAATTTATACGATATTCAAAAGAGTCTATGTGTTTGCAAACAATGCATTAGGACCTCTTTGTATGGAAGAAGAACTATATATAAAGAGCGCGAATGACAAAGGGAGACTCGGAGTATTTAAGGGAGCAGTAGAACCTTATGTGATTTCTTTACATTTCTCCAATATTAATTTATGCCAAATGTATTATCTCCTGAGGGTCAAGCAGTATATTACCTATCTCGAATATTTTGGATCGTGGGAGAAATTATATGTATTTATTAAAACATTCTAGCGGCAAATTTGTTTTTAAAAATTGTTAAAATCCTAGTTTAATTAAAACATTTTCGTGTCATTGTGTTAATTCCGTACTCAGATAACGCACTACAGGGCCTTTACGAAAGGGCGCACTTCACACGTTGCACTACAAGTTACTATAGGGCCGCAAATATTTCAAAAACGAAACATGAAGATATGTATGTAACACCAGATACATTGCAATTATACAGTTGTTTGACTTGTCTTCGTACATGATAACACTAGATGTTGAGTGTAGTGTTTGAGTCAAACAATGGCGGATTTATGTGAGGGTTTCAGCAACGTAATCAACAAAGGGATATGAAATTACTATTAGTTTCCACTGTGTACGTTAAGTGACAAATGACAATCTGACCTGAATGGAGATCGTATGCGTTAGAAGTCTTCCATAATTTTAATCGGATGGTGTTGTTAAGAAGAAACATTTTATCCCGACAAAGCCTTGCAGGAACACGAACCCCGACACACTGAGTTTACTTTATAAAAAACAGCTTCCGGCCAGGCAAACTGAACATGAAATTTCAAAGATACATTGCAAGTAGAACAAAATGATATAAAGATAAGTTACATGAAATAATTTTGATGGAATAACGTCTTACGTTGCCACAGAATTCCCGTTTGTGTCAGTTCTTGCTGTCTAAGGACATATTATCAGAAATTGGGTTGTTATCATCATATGCATTGCATATTATTATTGATAAAGTTAACTCCTTTTTTCTCTATATTCAATTCCTGTAAAATTCCAACATAATAATCTATAACGATTGAATAATGAATAATGGATCTGATCTTAGTATACTTTTTATAACGTCCCATATGTGTGTATGTTAGCATATAGAAAGTATATCTATTAAGAAGATATATTCATGTTTATCAATTTCAAATGGAATTCAAACAACACAATTAATATTTGTATATTTCATTTTTCGTTTAGGTATATATATATACAAGTTGTTGCCAGCATGGTCTTGTTCTGAGACCATCGTGTGGGGAATTTCCAGTATCCCTGAAATCATGTATACATGTATATACAATTGGATTACAATGAAAATATTTGCACTGCTGGTACAGCTGTACAGATGACAAAACAATGCATTATAGCATTAACAGTAATGGCAAGTGTTTAATGTGTGAGCTCTTATATACAGATCGATTGACAATAATCAATAAAAGCCACAGAGTACATTTCCCCCGGGGTTTGATTAAGCATTCTGTTGCTTTCATTTAATCCATTCAAACTGCACATTACACACAACCCTACTGTAGATTACAATAGCCACTGTACGATTTATCATATAGATACCACACTCGACATTTATTCGTGGTTTTATGCAGAGACCTAGTTCACAGAATGGTTGTAGACAAGCAGCATTGGCACCAAATAATCATGATATCACAGCATATGTTTAATGATGAACACATACAACAGTTCTATAGAGTTGCAGGCCTTTACAATGTACATGTTAAAGAGTTACAGAGGCAGGAATATTTTTATTGTAAGAATGTATATATAATTTATTAAGAATGTAACTATCAAACTTTAACGCTATAGGGAATAAGAATAAGTCGTTCAAGTAAAATATCTAGACTCTATTTGAGGTGAAATTATAAACGTTTTCAATAAAATGATAGGGGGGGAGTAAGGCTAAACTTTCAATTTAAATGATATAATTATATCATCTCTTTTTAGTGAGGCAAAATTGGCATCCTTATTAAAAAATAAAGCTGCGTGTGTTGAAAACTTCAACGGTAAAGCTATCCTTTGATGACAGAATAAAAGTTTTAAAAAATCTGATCTATACTGTACACGTAGACACAGGGACATGTATCGCTTAAATACAGCGTTAGAAAGTACTTATATATAGTATTAGGGTAGGGTCTATGAGTATGTATGTCTTTCTAATGCTGTATTTAAGCGATACATGTCCCTGTGCTATAGACCAATCAACGTAAACTTCAGAGTGTGAAATCATGTGATAATGAATTTGAGTTAGCAAGTAATTGTTTAACGCCGCATGGGCAACGTTCTAGCCATTACATAGCTTGCTTATTCCAGCAACACTGTACCTTTCTCTCTCAGTTAGTAATGGCACTAGCATAAAACATAATAATGTAAATGTAACACAAACCTATTTTACGTGTTCTACTTAACACCATCAGCACTGAAAGCATTGATCAAGATATGAATAGTTCCCACAAAATGAAAAACATGATTGACATCTTTCAAGATGAATTGCCTTCTCCCCATCATTACTCAACTAAACATAATGTGTGAAGGTCCATAACTGAGACGGTTTGTTTATGATGCATTTCTTCATCGTTGGAATATTGTTAACATCCTCCAAGCAAAGCCCACTCCTCTCGTGTCGCAGCCAGGAATTCTGGAAAGAGAAACCATTGTTACTTAATCTGTTATTTGAAAAGTTTCAGTAAAAAAGGGACAAGTTTTGTTTTTAATGAGAACAGCGTCAATGAGAACGTCAGTTGGTTATATTATAGGAATCATTTTTGTTAAGGAAACGTCGCTTATTCAGCATTTCGAACTTGTTAACCATTATCTCATTTTTGTTTTTCAGTGAAAAGGGACAAAATTTTCTTGACAAAACGTACTAGAGTACAGCGTCCTTAAGCAGTTGCCTTTATCTTAGGAATCTTTCTTGTAGGCGAAAGGTTATCAATTCAGAAAATCGAATTTGTTATCAATTAACGCATATATTGCTACGTTTTATTTGTATATATTTATCAATGTTAAAAATCTTTGTAGATGTACCTTATGAATATCTTAAACAAAGATTTTTTTTAAAACATTTTTAAAAAGGTGCATGATAATAATAATGGCTACAATCAATGCAGTGAATACAACAGGTAAATACCATCCTGTATTAGAGAAACAAGTAAATAAATTCCTGCATTACAGAGAACAGGAAAATAAAACCTTGCTAAGCTGGTATAACATAAAAAACAAAGGTGTTTACCTTTTTGTGTATCCATTTGCTTGGTGTACCAAGTCCATAGGATTGTAAGCTTGGATTTTCATCTTCTGTCGTCCCGTCGAATACAACTGAAGTCATAGTTGTTCTTAAAAGTCCCTCTTTCGTCAAAGAAAATCCCTACGTAAATAAATGTTCAATTCATTCATTTCAAACAGAATGCTATTCCTAGTATTTATCTAATACAAGTAGGCAATCAAAATATTCCCAAATTGAATGACAGATTAAAACTGTTTAATCTTACTTCATATCAGGAAAGCAATGGTAAGGCAGAGTAGTATTGGAGAGCTCTGAGGACAGAAGAAAGACATACATCGCGTAATTCTTCTTTGCTGGTTATTGGTTTCTTCGGGCCTCCCTACATTGCACCAACAATCGTAGTTAGAATGGAGACATTTAGGGGATAAATCAATTCTGTTTTTTATTTTGGGGTTGTATGTCGTGCATTCTTTACCCCTAAATATAATTTCAAAGCGAGCTTGCGAAAATTATAAAACAGAATGGATTTATCACCATTCTAACATGACTAAATTCTAATTAGTAAAAGAAGGTGGAACTATTTTGACTTGCGCAAAAGCAATGTGATTAGGTCAAACCGGTGCAGACCGGTTCCACTCACTTGCAAAACAACGGTACAGACCACTTTCATAAAGAACACAATTAACAATTAAAATGTCATTACATTCAGAAACAAACCTGTTTAAGTAGACTCATCTGTAATTTATTGAGCATATTAACAGATTTCAATGTCGTCAAAGTTACGATTTTGACCTAAATACATGGGTCGACCCAAGAGCGACAAGGACTGACCAAATCAAGGGACGTTAGTCTGAAAATAGTTGTTCACTACGTGTCGGTGAACTGTTTCAAACTTAGTAGAAGCTTTCAAGAAAGTTATATTTTGTGTCATGGTTGGGGAGACTGTGACAGGAGAAGTGGTCACTTGTAAATTAGAGGTAGGGGCAGTGACAGCATTCGGCGAAATTAAAGAATAAAGTCGCTTCCGTTCATTTGACGGATCGCTGTATGACTCTATGAGAGGTGTGCGATCGTTGATTTTGTTTATGGATCTGTGGACTGTGATTAATCTACATCGCGAAGCAGTAAGAAACACTTCAAACAGGAACCAAAAACCTGGTTATTAGATTAAAATTTGTAGGTGTTTCAAAATGTCGATAAGTTTCTGATATTGAATTTTAAAGTGTCGTCGCCAACATGTCTATATCTACTGTAAACAGAAAGTCGCTGAGTGCAGATCGTATACGCGTGCGCGGAGGAATGTGAAGCGGTCGTTAATATTTAGAGGTGATTATCGGCGAAATAATTACTCCAAAATGTTTATGAGTAACCAATCAGAACGCAGTATTTTCAAACTAGTTTTCGTGTCATGTTAGAAATGTCAATAACCAGACAAAACCTCAAGAGGATTTATTTTTACATTGTTTTGGTCTAAAAAGCAGTTATGAATGCCAGTGATGAAGACAAAATTGTTAATATAAATATACTAAATGTTGGTACTGTAAACATAAGGTAATAACGTACCTGGGCTTCCTGACGTCCGTGACAGTCGAATATATGTAGAGTACTTGGGTAAAGCGTCCTGAAGTTGTCCAGACACTTCTTAGACTCTTGGTTCATCGCCTATTGATAACACAAATTGGACTCACCATGTGGTCACTAAGCTAAGACATAATTTCATAATGTGATTGTCCACCCGGTTATAACCTGTTCAAAACTCGTAAGTTTAATTTATATAACTGGCGAAGCTTGACCAGCCAGTTATACAACTTACTAGTTCAAACATGTTATAGCCGTGAGGACAAACACTTTATGAAATTTCTGTGAAAATTCGTTTTATCAATTGTAAAGCCAACTATAAACATATATCTAGTACGTAAGGACAAAAACTTTATGAAATTTCTGTGAAAATTCTTTTTATCAATTTTAACCCAACTATGAACATATATCTAGTATTATGTAAACAGATTCCAATGTGAAAACATTATCTAGGGGTGAATTAATCAATAATTTTCATCTACACTGTATATCTTGATATGGATTGTTAGAATTATTGGTACCTGGTGTTGTCTATATTACATGAAAAGTGTTATGCTTCTTTTGCTTTTTGTTATTACTTAAATATCCTATATATGAATACTTGTAACAGCACATGACATCGATTCAACAAATTCAACAAACCATTTCCCCACTGTGTCTAAACTAAAAAGACCTTACATTAACTACACTTCCTCCTATTGCCTTAAGCGAGACACAAATGTTTATGTTAAGTTAGTCATGGTATTATTTAAATTTCGCAACAAGTTCTCATGCCGTGCGTTTAAGCTTTGCTATCATTGTCTTGTTTCATGACATTTTATCTTTGTTTATTCCATTGAACAACATAATTTTGGATAAGACAAGTAGCTCATGTGGGAATAATTGTGAGCATTCTTATCATTACTTATTGGATTGTAAATTTAATCATTTAGAAAGAACTGTCATGATGGCAAACTTAAGCACTGTTAACAATTTGAACATTACTTGTGACTTACTTTTGCATGGCAATGCTAATCTTAATATTCATATAAGTCAGAATACATTCACAATTCTTCAAACCTACATTAGTCAAACACAAAAGGTTCGTTTAGTTATTGTACCATTATCGTATTTCTATCTGTTCTCTTCTGTCCATCTACTTACATGAAAGTAAATAAAAGTTAATGAACATATTAGGGAGAGTTTTTTTTCAAGTTTTACCCAATCCTTTATCATTGAAACATAACATATTTAAGATTTATACTTAGGTATATACTTATTAATAAGTATGTTTTAAATGTAATACTTGGAGACAAAAAATGGTTTCATCTATACTTATTTAGGTATTAGGCACAGAGGTGCCGAACTAAGTTGTCTCGAATATGATAAACTATCTAAAGGTATAATCAGATCAATAAGCGAGAATTCCTATAAAAAACAAAGCCCTGACAACAAGACAAGATTTCGTTAGCGAGATTTACTTTTTCTAATAGTGATATGACCATACTAAACAGAAAAGGCAGAACATAGTACTTTTAGCTGATGAATTACTCTTAATGATTTATCAGTATGAATACACTCGTACTATATCAACATTTGTTTTGTTCAAGCCAATCCTCAATTGATCTAGCAATGGATATGTCTGGTTATGGTTATACATCACTGTATCACGTGTCAATGCTACTCACCGATCCCCATGCGTTGACATCGACATCATACGCAAGAAGTTCCGGCCATATCTCCCTTATAAACCAGGAGAAATCTTTACACTGTAAGGACTCTTTTAACTTGAGTCTTTCAGATATATCTCCAGCATCCACATCCTGAAAATAAAAATATCACTGTATTCTCATCTTAGAAGTTCTGGTCTGTACCTTGGTTGGCTAAGGTATCTGCTCGTATTTGGGAGAGAGATTACCTTGCTGCTTCTTTAGATGTAGTGTATGGGGATATTTCAAACACAAGGAAT
The DNA here is from genome assembly GCA_916613615.1 of Steromphala cineraria. Lineage (NCBI taxonomy): Eukaryota > Metazoa > Mollusca > Gastropoda > Trochida > Trochidae > Steromphala > Steromphala cineraria. Next base: position 15,136,098 of record OU744720.1, on the reverse strand, counting down.
ACGAAATGCTTGAAACTGTCCAGCGTTATTTCAGCAAAACATTAAGAGACTACCTAAACGTACACCAAGACAGGCTTGTATCGATACGCTAAATCTTCTCTCTATACAGGGATACATTGACAAGCAAATTCTCCTATTTTCTGGTAAGCTGTGTAGAGCAGGAATTGATTTTTATTTCCAACAAGTATTCATTGATCGTATTCTGCAGCTGTACGACACTTAAATTGTCAAGAAATATTATATGTCACCTTTAAGTAACATGATGAGAACTATGCATGAATATGATATTCTACATGTGTTACATGATTATGTAATCCTCTCTGCCTGGTCCTCTATTGTAAATGAACGGATAAGAACATATGAATCTTGTATACAAGAGAAACAACTTCTCTCTTGACATGATATGATTAGATACAGAGCTGTACGATGTAATTTCGAATATTGTCAAGCTGAGTACTTCAAACATTCAGTCCGTTGAATATGTCTGTGTTATTATTGCCAATGACATTATTGTACATGTATTTATGTCCTGTACTCTTAACATGCAAATGCGCAATGTACTGTTTGAAGATATGTGTGATATTATGCCTGTGGATAGTTTTGTTGACCTATGTTCACAAGAGGATGACGTAATAAAGTATCATTCCTCCTTGGGGGACTTCCCGAATGTATGTCATCCATAGAACCACAAATATGGTTTTTGATCATGACGTACTGCTCAAACTTCATCCAAAAAGGTAAACATTTGTTTTCGCATAATTTTCTATTGTAAATAGTGCTACATGTAGCTTACTTGCCCTATAACTGAATTAACATGCCTGTAATCTTCAAATTTGGGGGAAATAAAGGCAATCTATCTATCTCCAACATCCACATCCTGAAATAATGAATAAGTTCAGTGGTTGAGGGCATGTTCTTCTGTGAAATCGAATTTAACCAAATAAATGAACACCCTGTACAGCAGGTTAAGCATACATAGATAAACCCTGTTTAAGATACATAATCAGAGTGTACAACCTGTAAGTATTTTTGCGTTCTTTGTATATTTAACTTATATTTGCCAGCAACCAACAAATTTAAGAACTTAATAAATGAAGATACGGACACTGTGAAATTGACAATTGTAGTAGTGAATGAAATCGTAGGAATAGTATTCTTATATAGTATTCTTCAGAAAGCAACAAATATATTAAAATATATATATATAATCTTATCAATGTATGCAATATTTGTAAACGAGATATATGGTCACGAGATTTAAAAACTGATGATTTCTTAATGTCCATGATCGTTTTCAAATAACAAAATGCGTACTTCCTAAATAGCTTATACTTTTTAACATTTGGTACTGTTTGTTAATAAACTGGTTTTGGTGTCACAATATTGTGGAATAATTTCCCTAACCAACCAAATCTGAATATGCTTTTAGGCTTACACACATCAAGATGGCGTCTACTGTTGTCTATATCAACCTACTGACGTACAGAACCTACTTTTTGCACCATCTAATGACTTACATTTTTAAATAATTGGCACGATGATACCAGATAAAAGTCTACTATGACGTAAAAAATCCTCTGAAAGTGAATATGTGGCTGGATTCCACCAACCTTCATATCCGGATAGTTTTCATACACGTATTTCCTGTAGTCTCCCATCCACACATCCACAGCACGCTTGTAGTTGTGGATCTCGGTCTCATAACGCCCAGCAGGAAAACTGTAGGGTTGGTATCTGGCTATGTGACCCATGTGAGAACACGGTACGTGAAGCAACTGGCCTCCACAAAGTGACACCTGCGTGACAATCTTCACATATAAGCATCAAAAATGAATCCTTTGCTTTATAGAGGAAGGCAATGAACTTCTCGTATGACAATCGATAAAGTATGGGTTTAATGGATTTATCATATATTGTTCAAATGAAGTTCAACAAACGTCTACTGTGAAATGGTTAAGATATGAATGCAAAGAAGGTTACGAATATTAAACATGTCAATGAGGATTGATGGTAGAGCCAACGTTAAGATATGGGTCAATTGAATGTAGTCTGTATTTTACAATTTCTACTGTAGTAATCGGTAAGATATGTACACAAGAGAATATAACATGTCAGTTGAAGGTTTTGAACTTTTCTTTAGCAGACATTTACTTTTGCGAGGAATGATGACACAGTAACATATATAAGCAACGATGTCCCGTCGATTAGTAATCAAGATTTGTAAACGCCCGGTAATGAGTAAAACCGACTGGATGATGAAGGTTATAAAGATGGAGTTAACGATGATGGGTATTATGATGATGAAGTTAACAATGATGGAGTTAACGATGATTAGGATTACGATGATGGAGTTGACGATGATGGGGATTATGACGATGGAGTTAACGTTGGTGAGAATTATGACGATGGAGTTAACGATGGTGGGGATTATGACGATGGAGTTAACGATGGTGGGGATTATGATGATGGAGTTAACAACTATGGAGTTTACGATGATGGAGTTAACAATAATGGAGTTTACGATGATGGAGTTAACATGATGGAGGTAAAGATGATGGGGATCTTGATGATGGAGTTAAGAATGATGTGGATTACGATGATGGAGTTAACGATGATCGGGTCTATGATGATGGAGTTTACGATGACAGAGATTATGATGATGGAGTTAAAAATGGTGAGGATAATGATGATGGAGTTAAAGATGATTGGGGATATGATGATGGAGTTAACGATGACAGAGAATACGATGGTTGAGTTAACGATGATGAGGATTATGGTAATGGAGTTAACGATGACAGAGATTATGAAGATGGAGTTTACGATGATGGGGATTATGATGATGGAGTTAATGATGATTGGGATTATGATGATGGAGTTTACGATGATGGGTATTATGATGATGGAGTTAACGATGATAGAGATTATGATGATGGAGTTTACGATGATAGAGATTATGATGATGGAGTTAACGATGATGGGGATTATGATGGTGGAGTTTACAATGATGGAGTTAACGATGATTGGTATTATGATAATGGGGTCTATGATGATAGATTTAACGATGATGGGGTTGACGATGATGGGTATCATGATGATGGAGTTAACGATGATAGAGATTATGATGATGGAGTTTACGATGACGGCGATTATGATAATGGAGTTAACGATGATAGAGATTATGATGATGGAGTTTACGATGATGGCGATTATGATAATGGAGTTTACGATGATTGGGATTATGATAATGGAGTTAATGATAATGAGGATTATGATGGTGGAGTTTACGATGATCGAGTTAATAATTGTGGAGTTAACGATGACAGAGATTATGAAGATGGAGTTTACGATGATGGGGATTATGATGATGGAGTTAGTGATGATTGGGATAATGATGATGGAGTTAAGAATGATGGGGATTATGATGATGGAGTGAACGATGATGGAGTTAATGATGATGGGGATTATGATGATGGAGTTAACGATGATGGGGATTATGATGATGGAGTTTACGATGATGGGTATTATGATGATTGAGTTTACGATGATAGAGATTATGATGATGGAGTTAACGATGATGGGGATTATGATGGTGGAGTTTACAATGATGGAGTTAACAATGATGGGGATTATGATGATGGAGTTTACGATGATGGAGTTAACGATGATAGAGATTATGATGATGGAGTTTACGATGATGGCGATTATGATAATGGAGTTAACGATGACAGAGATTATGATGATGAAGTTAACGATGATGGGGATTATGATGATGGAGTTAACGATGACAGAGATTATGATGATGAAGTTAACGATGATGGGGATTATGATGATGGAGTTAATGATGATTGGGATTATGATGATGGAGTTAATGATGATGGGGATTTTGATGATGGAGTGAACGATAATGAGGATTATGATGGTGGAGTTTACAATGATGGATTTAATAATTGTGGAGTTTACGATGACGAAGTTAACAATGATGGAGATTATGATGATGAAGCTTACGATGATGGAGTTAACGATGATCGGGATTATGATGATGGAGTTAACGATGAGGTTAATACCACCAACTTTGACAATTATATTGATGACATCAACAACGAGGAGCCATTGTTACGACGATGATAATATGCTTACTCCTTGTTACACACCGATTTCCCGCTTTTCAACAGAATTTCCGATATCTAACAATAACGATGTTAATAATGTGCACTCTCCATAGAAAATCAGGATTGTCATTACGTCTTTTGGTACGATGAATATCAGGGTTTGGATGTATTGGAGCACAATCCATAGATATTCATGCTAATGTAGCAGGATGCAAGTAACTTACAATGACGAGTAATTATTGAAACGATAAAGATACGTACTCTCCATGACAACTCGATGTTCTCGCCTCCCCAGATGGTCATGCCTTCATCATAGGCCCCAATTTCACCAAAGTATTCCTTATCGACAGCGAAGGCCGCCCCGACCATTGTCACACCTCTGTAGAAGCGAAAGAAAAAACTCGATCATCGAAACGTAAACGAGACTATGAGAAAGTGTATGCTTAATTCTAGATAGTTTTTGCTTTAATGGAAAAAGAAGTATTAAACACAGAATTAATTGCAGCCCATAAGAAGTGATCATATTGTATGAAACTCTCGTAATGCTTTATCTCACCACTCTCTGACGGTGACTTATTCGAGCTTTTAGTTATTTTAGGTCTGAGTCTTTGAGGACTATAAATTTCAGCTGCAGTAGACTAAGGAGTGAGCACATTGTCAAACAGGTTGTAAAATCCATGCAGCATGCCATGAATTAGAATGCAATTAAGACAATTGAAAGATATTCCTTTTGAAAGAGATAGTCAAAATATCGCGATGTTTACCATCCAGATCCGAAAAATTCACCTCACCTTCTTGGGGATATGAAACTTGGACCAATTTGTTCATTCCTAAAGTAATACTCGAAGAAGACGAGTTTCCAGTCGAAGCCATATTTGATGAGGTAATCTGGTCGTACATCATACTTTAATGTCTTGGCGTCGATGTAGTCGAGGACGCTCATTGCTACTGTTCTCCTGTTTCTCTTGATCTCTACAAGCAGAGGCTGCACCCTGTAACCACATGGTCATCAAATACGTCTTACATACACAGTCCAAGAAGCTGGCAGGTCCAGTCCACATAGTACTTTCATAAGCTTATTTATCTTAAAGGCGGATAATTTGAGTACATATTTTTAAACAATTTAAGCGATAAAATGCGGAAGGGTGATATTAAGTAAAACAATGCAACATCAACATCAAACCCATACCATTCTATATACATATCATAGGGTTGTATAAGCATATCCTATAATGCATAGATAACCTAGGAATATATAACCATATCCCACCAGTCTATATAAATATCCTAAGAATGAATAACCATAATCCTACCAGACTTTATAAATATCCGAGGGCTGTATAACCATATCCAGTCTACCAGTCTATATAAATATCCCATGGATATATCCAAGGGCTATATAACCAGTCTATATAAATATCCAAGGACTATATAACCGTATCATACCAGTCTATATAAATATCCTAGGGCTGTATAACCATATCCTACCAGTCTATATTCATCTCCATGTGACTATCCAGGAAGACCAACACTTGTCCGTGAGCCTCCTTCCATCCCCTGAGCCTTGCCTTGATGAGTCCTTGTCTCTCAGTCTGCCGCACAATCCGAACTAGTCCGGTCTGGAAGTGTTGCGATACGTACTGGTCCAGGGAGTCCTTAAGATTGTCTGCAACGATTGGTAACTAAATTTGTGTTTGTACTAAAATGTTTTCTGTTTTTCTTAATAACTACGTTTCACAGATAAACTGCTTTTGGGAGATCAAGCAACACGAGATATTGTTACGTGACTTGACTACTTGTGCAGTTCAATGCTGTTCAGTAGGTGTTCAGTTCTATCATATGCAAGCTCGAGAAGAGGTCTATGTTTACTATTAAGTTGAGTATGCATAGATGCACAAAGACTTAATTAAATGGGTAATTGAGACTGGTGAGAATTATCACTTTCGGGGAAGGTGTACGAGAACAGGATAAGATATCGCGCTAAGTACGGTACTAGTGTATATCTATTTTAGAATATCTGTATAACTTGAGCGCTAGTATTTGGTTAGATGTGCTAACCTTACTCCGGCTGGTTATGATATATCCTTTATGCAATTGTGAACATAAGCACAGGTTCATTTTCCTTCAAACTCAACACTTACCAGCTGAGTTTCCTTTGCCAGGAGACTGCCAATTATCTTTCTATCTCCAGATTACCTCCTCTTACGATGTACCACAGAAAGTTCGCATCATAAGTACATGTACATAGTTGATTCAACGTAGGTTTACATAACCCTGCACCCTCTATATAGAAGTCTGCTTTCCAATAGACGATGGAGGGTTTTGTTAACCCTGCTGTATCTTTATCTTAGTTAACACTTCGGGTTACTGTGACTCTGACACATTGTGCTTACATGTGATGACATAAATACATATTTCCTTCAAATGATATGATTCACCACTCACCCACAGTGCTTCCATCGTCGACGAGAATGATCTCCCTGAGGAGAGAAGGCGGAGTCCTATTGATGATGCTGTACACAGTGCGTAGAAGGAGAGACAACCACTCGTTATAGAAGGGCACAACGACAGTCACGTTCTTTAGGCCCTCCAGTGGGTAAGTGATGTTCATGCAACTAAATGGAACAATGAAACTTAAAGTCCCATGATCAGAATTTTAGTAATATAGATAATTTTTTAAGTATTTTTAACGTATTCTCTGAATATTCAGAAATCCTAAAGTACAACCAAACCTGAAATCAGATTATTATTCGTGAAATAAGAATTAAAAAATCGAAACGGCTTTCCCGAACCGGCAGGTTACTATAAATAGAAAGGGGCTTGTGGGAAGTGAACACGTGACGCAACGTTGCAGGCGATTTTACTTATCAATAAATTAAATACTTTCAAATACATTGATATCATTTGCATGTTTCGTCCATTTCTAAAGGCGTGAACAAATTGGTTCATATGGCTTAGCCATTGTCAACACAAGAATCTTTCTAATTTGCATAAATAATTTGTAAGGCATAATATGATAGTCAGAAGGACGCAAATTTTGTTTTGTTCGCAGATTTAGACTTCATTATATGTAAGCCATCTTCCTACGCAGAGCCTAAAAGGCCAGTTTCCAAACTGTCATTTTATGCCTTGCTAAAGAGACTTTACTTTTCTGTGCTGCTATAGTGCCCCTACAGACTAGAGAGCAAGCACAGAAAATTCAAGGTTATGCAGCAAGGCATAACATGACAGTTTGGAAACTGGCCTTTTAGGCTCTGCGTAGGAAGATGTATGTAGGCAGGTTTATGGTAAAAAATATTCAGCCACTTGAACAGAATTTTTCTTTATTTGTATGAATTATACTCTCCTTATTTTAGTTAGTTCATAACCCAAACTACTTTCTAAGAAAATAATTGAAATATTAACGATCTGGTGTAATCTTTGTATTTGTCGTTAAGTCAAAATTACCGTTACATGTTTTCTGTTAAATTGGTGATATGACAGCAAGTAATTAAAATAATGCAGATGTTTGAAATTTGTACTTAAGTGTCTGTAGCCAGTCGGAGCGCAGCGTAATACACTCAGGGAACCTGAATGGCCATGATTTCGATAAACAGGAAGTGAGGTGAATCCTACGCATGAAACAGTGATGTCACTGATTGTGGGGTCGTTAAAGGCTACGACAAGTTTTTGAGGGGGTATACTTAAAAAATCAAGTTAGGTACTTTCTCGTTTATCAAACAATCTGATTTTGGTATCAAAACTTTCCTGAAAGATTTTTCTACCCGACTATGTGCTCCTGTGCCACAATTTTTCGGAAGGCTTAGCTGGATATGCAAGTCTGAACAAGGGACTTTAAAGAAGCAGAAGCAGGTTATTTTGGAAATTTTATACAACGGTCCTTCCAAAAATATTAGTTCATGCTTTATATATTATCTTCAGACTATTCAAGTCAAGGCTATTGTCCACTGCCGTTGAAACAAATGCCAAGTATCAAGCGAATTCTGCTGGCGTTCTTTTAAGTGTGAACCCCCAGATAATCATTTGCGTCAGGGATGCGGATTCGCGTAGCATCATCGAACATCATCTGTTTTGTGTAAACAAAATTGCCTTTCAATTGGTATGTTCGTAAGTTACCCATTATACCCTCATACCGTGATCACCCCTTCTACACTGAGAAAAGTAACTGCAGTTACCTTCTCCAAAAATGGCGGAAGAGGAAAACATCAAGACTGTTCAATTACTTTGTTTCTCGTATTTTTCTCTTAAATGAATGCGCTCTAAACTTTTTCGAATTCTTACATTGTACACAGTAACATGACTTTACAAATCGCTGGTGTTGATTGCCTGGTGATACTCACAACTTGGTCGCAAGATATTGCTAAGAATACAACGCATACAGTAAAAGATATTGCAATTCACTGTTGAATATGGATCTTTAAATTTTAAGTGTCAGTACATGATGAACCCGCATTCCACTATCTCATATACCTGTTTGGATATTAGATACAATATGGGTTTCAAAGTAATATCAAAGTAAACATGAAAAAGAAATCAATATTTTGGAGGATCGGACTATGCTATATTAAATATGAATTTAACATGCAACATGTTCACACAATAGAAAAACATTAGTATTATCTTATTTTATTAAAGTAAAATGAGCTTGTCTTTATCATTTTATCTTGATTATTGATTGTTAGAAGGAACACGTCAAAATATATTCTAATGTAAACAATATGTGTTGAAATATCAATTAATAATCTTGTAATAATAGTTCATAGGCAGGGTAGCAAAGGGACAGAGGTTTTCTTCCTCAAACCAAACTCATCCCCAACCCCTTTCAATATCAATTTTGAAAAAAAATAGAGCCAGTTGCTCTGTTGCTCATCATGCTTCATATCAATTTTGCTTTAGGATGTGGCAAATGTGGTCCACCCCACCCCCCTTTCTTGGGGCCACAGGGTCACCAAATGCACAATTTGGAATCCACCTTATCTAACTTAGGAATCTGCACACAATGTTTCAGCTTTCTAGGCCTTATGCTTCTTGAGAAAAAGATGAAATCAGATTATAAGGGTGTGGCCCTGGGGCCACAGGGCCACCAAAGCTTAAAATTATCATCCTCACTAGTCAAGGAGTTTGTACACAACGTTTCAGTTTTCTAGGCCTTTTGCTTCTGGAGAAGAAGACGAAAATGCACAAAATTTACGCACGGACGGACGGACGCCGGACACCATGCCATGCCATAAGCCCATCGGGCCTTTCAGGCCAGATGAGCTAAAAAGTCCGTTAACAAAATTCCCCTATCTGCCGATGTATTTGCCCATGTCTTATTTTGGAAAATACAAATTCTAATAAGATACAATAACATATTATTAAAAGCACTGTGTGTCCGTTTTATAAACTGACTTAGGAGATTTTTCCTTTGATCACAAACACTTTGAAGTCGCCTCACCTTCGATTATCTCAATATGACTCTACGAAAGGTGTCAAGTTAATGTTGCAGTATGTGATTAATAACATCGAGCCTAATCCTCCGTTTTTGGTGATAAGAAAAGGACTAGGATCCCCGCTCAGCGCTTTACAGAAACACTCCCTGTTACCCGTGACATTTATTTTAGCTAAGATCCGTAAACATACTGTTTATGTTGAAAATGATGTTTGAAAGCTAGCTAAGCTAGTTTATAGTTACTAACAAACCATTAAGAGTTTTCATTTTCTCCAAAATGCGTGAAACTTTTGTTTCGGTGTAAGCAACATATATTGAAATTTCACTCAATGAGCCAACATAAATTCATTTTGCGTTAACATATTAGTATGTCATACCAACAGTTAGTTTTGGTAGGTCATTGAATGTTACATCTCAACTATTGATGCTATCCGATCTTGGATAAAGTACAATTCCAAGATGGGATATTTTGATTTAAACATATTTTATTCATGATGAAAAGGATGAGGAACAAGTTCTCCAACTTAGAATACCTTCTCCTTAATTTCTTCTCCAGATGGGATATCCTATCTTAAGATAGGATAGCTTAAAGGAGAACAAGTCAACCAAATTCTAAATGGCTCTCAAAGAAGTTAGGATAGCTTGATAATTTTTCAACAAAAAGAAATGAAGTTTGAAACAAAATAAGAAAAACAAAAATTGGATGAAAAATGATTGAGAGAAAAAAGAAATGACTTTGAAATGTTAGTTTTGAAAAAATGACTTTAAAGACAAATTTACCTTTGAATTGTCTCTTTTAATGTATAGATTGACTTTGATAGATTTCTATTATGTGTGGGATGAAATATTGAGTTAGGTGAAAAAGGACTTTGAATATTAATTGTTAAACCTAAATTAGTCGTCAATAGTAGTATGTAGGACTATAGAAACTCGTCAATATCCAAGAAAAAAATCGTCAATATCTATAATAAAACGTCAATATTTGGTTGTTACTCGTCAATAGTCAATTACCTAACAATCGTCAGAACCACGCGCACCTTGAGTTGCACGTGCAGATTACACCTCAACTGAAATACGTGCTGCACGTGCCACGAGTTGCCTGCAGTTGAATAGGTACACCCTTGGGGAGAACGTGTTTTCAGAGGAAAGTAAAATGAAGATTTCTGTTTCAATATCATGGGTTTTCCAATAGCAGATTTTCTGTTAAATTGTAACTAAAAATTTTCCGTTTCAACATTTTTTATATCAGAATTGAACCATAGTCATCGATGTATTCTTAGACTAGTAACACGGGTATAAATGAAGCAATGATGGACAGAAAACTTTTGATTTAGCGCACATAATATTATTATGGGCAACCTCAAATAAAATGATAAAAGCGTTTTGATACATACAAATAGTTAAGTTATACAGATTGTCTTACATCGGCTATATTTTTAATCTTAACTCACGGAAATAGAAATGAAATGATATTTGGCGTTTATTTATTACTGGATTGAAAATGTAATTCTTACTTATGTTGAAACAACTAAGATTGTTCTCAAGTGATGAAATAGGGCTGTTTCATAAAGAGTTTTATAGCTTTTAAAATGAAACTTGTTAAGTATTAAGCATAAGAGCAATAAAATCATAAAAGTCTTAAAAAGGGAAAACACCTCAGAAACCTCAATAATTCACATAAAATATACTATATTGAGTATTTCAATCGCTCAACACTGCCTCTCAAATCTTTCTTCGGGTCCTTTTCCCCGACAACCTTCCGGTTTACGGAGTGAATAGCATAAAGAAATACAAACAGGGAATTAAGTCTAAAAAACATGATGAAATACATTAACATTACATATTCTTAACATGGTACAGAGTTGAAATTTTAATGCTAAATAGTCATTTTGTTCAGTAAGGTGTTTTTAAGAGATTGACAGGAGAGTAAATCGCCTTTTACGACACCTTGTAATAATTTTAGATAGAATGTTAATTAGCTGTTAATATCAATACTGTCATGCAAACTGAACACTATTTATTTATTATCTGTTCCCTAATAGTTATATCTGGTGACATTAAAACATACAATGATTTTTAACAATAACGTTTGTTATTCAGTCCATAAATTTAGCTCCTGTTACAAAATGCTGTTTCTGACGAGTTCGCTTGTTGAATTTTATGTCAATTTCAGTTTCTGTGGCAACGCACGTGCATCCCGTGCATATTGCTTTGATTGGTTGCATTGACATGGACTAAATCATGTCTCTAAATGTGTGGCAAATATGCTATTTTGTGGATAATCTTTAGATATGTTATGCATCATTAGGCCTTTTTGTTAACAAAATTGGTTATTTCAACACATGTAGCCGTTAAAGGGGCAGTAGCACGTTTTTTGATAATTTTGTATTTAAAAACTTTCACTGATAATTGTAAGTTAATGTTAAATGTATTATTTTGACAGTGTCAAAAATCTCATAACACAAGCCAATTATCCATAGTCAGAGGACAAAGTATGAAGATTCACGTTAAATTCATTGGCGGCCATTTTTGTGTGAACACCTTTAATTCAATTTGTGCAAGAAAAAGGAATCGCATGGCTAAACTTTACGTTATATATTTGAATTATTACTGCTCCATTTAGTTTAAATACATTGTCTTTCAATTGGAACCATTAATTTTCATTTTCCTGACATCACCTTATATTCCCCCTAAAAACGTGCTACTGCCCCTTTAAACTTATTCGTTGAATAACATAAAAATGCACGCAAAAAATCATTTTTTCTATATCCATGATTATCTTTCGTAACGATTTAATGTATGACTTACAATTCCTATTTAAGTGGTGAACAGCTTTAGTAAAAGACATATTTGTTATTTTAAAATAAGAAAATTGTCAATTGCACGTCTACTTTATAGAATAGCATATAGAGTCTTCTATTTAATAGATTCTGTTTGTAGTGAATAGTAGTAAAACAACAAAATTACATTAGTAAAATAAACCAACATCAACTTACAAATGTCACATTTATCGCATAACATGATTTTTCTTGGGGGGCATTTTCAGTCACGGTGTTGTTCATTGAGCGTAGCTGTTGAAAATGACATTAAGCTCACGTGATTGCTTTTTATAAGTCGTCATTAGATAAAAACTCGTCAATAGTAAAGAAGGACGTGAGTTGCGAGGTTCACGTGCAAGTTGTGCGTTGACTCAAACCGGTTTCGAATTTAGGTTTAAGTAGAATAGACTCCTCAACGCCCTCAGACTAAACTCGTGCACAACTAATGACGAGTTTTCGGAGTCTATTCTTTACTTTGTTCTGATTAGGAATGTACACATGTACGTCTTTATGGTTGTAATCAATTCAATTTAATTCTATTATATCTATGAAATATTAAGTTTCATTGGATTATGACAAAATGATATAATATAACCGCTTTGGTGGTAATCAAAATACTTTGCTATAACGCAACGTCTTACGACATGACAAGACATTTTAGAATTAATTAGTTTAAATAATTGTTAATATTCAATCAAACCATATACATTTTCTTTATATTTCATAGGCTACTGTTATAAATGTTGTCGTTTTATGTAATTCCACGTATTGTGGTTATTTATGACAATCAATATAGAAGTATTTTGTCAATACTGAACAATCATGCGATTGTTGATAACAACTTTAAAAAACGACAGTAATTTCTACCATGGCACAAAATACCTTCAAATTTGCAATTCTTTACACGCATTTGCCTTTAAAATATTATATATTTTTGTACTTGATTTGGTTGTTATTATCTTTTGTAATTTTTTGGTCCTGTAAAATATCAAAATATTTTTTTTGCAATCTATTAAGGGGCAGTTCTTTTGACTATTTGGAAATTTATTTTAGGGACATTTCTGTTTATACATAACCATTATGAATACTTGATGATGTCCTCATTCAGTTCAAACATGTTGCTTATTGCAATATGTAAATTGAATTTGACAAAATTTAGATATCAAAAGATTGCGATATTCTATCACTACAAAGGATAATATATAGGATCATAAAAAAGTAGTTATACTAATACGATTCGGCAATCAAAACGAACTGAAAAGTCTGCTTAGACAAAATCATACACGTTTAAATGACAATTTGCTTGCCTTTGCAGCTTCATACTCTTGCATTCAAGAAGACATACCCTCTTCATATTCCTGATATAAAACTGCCATTACACACTAGCAGTTTCTGACACACATCTTAAGATGTTACCACATGTTCCTCATCTTCAACGATACATCATTTCAACAACAGTCAGCTGGATATGGCCATCGAGGGGCTAGCAGTAAGGATTTCCATGAAAATGTCCAGCCCTGAGTTCTGCCTGATTATGAGTGCTAATATGAATCTCAGGTAGTGACACGAACTCAATGTACTTGCTTAAGTTGTAACTTCCCGAGAATCCATAACAATCCCACAGAAGCTTACACTGTAGTGCATGAGAACAAGTCAATGTGGGTCACTCAAGTTTAAATAAACCTTTTAAGCAAATAGGAAGATTACTTTTGATTTCACATTTGCCGTTTCCAGCTTGTAGTGCAATAAGAAGGTAAATTTGTCATAACTTCACATTATCAGTACTGCAAGACGTACATTTAAAGGTTTAATAGTTATGTAGGATGCCCTGTACAGGAGATTGCATTTTGAAATGTATTTATCCAGTCCTCTGTACCATATGGATATTAAAAGTGTCTCTTTCACCATGTTATCCTTTAAAGGGGCAGTAGCACGTTTTTAGGGGGAATGTAAGGTGATGTCAGGAAAATGAAAATAAATGGTTCTAATTGAAAGACAATGTATTCAAACTAAATGAAGCAGTAATAATTCAAATATATAACGCGATGTTTAGCGATGCGATTCCTTTTTCTTACACAAAATTTATTAAAGGTGTTCACACACGAATGGCCGCCAAGGGATTTTATGTGTGGCAGAGTCAATTTTGAGTTGTATGATATTTTGTAAATAAACATGTGTATTGAATATATTAGTTTGTTTTGTATTGATGAGAAATACATTCTCATTAGATAAACTAAACTAAACCCTTTTAATCATTATTTTATATTTAACATTTTATATTACTACCATAGCTGTCTTAGCTTCAATTTAATTTTAGGTCAGCATTACTAACTTCCACTGCATGCCTTTCTCCCTGCAATCTCTACCCAAGCGCGTCCCATGCTTAGCCCCTGTAACTCCTATTGTTCTAGGTTCACCCAAGCAACGTAATATTTTTAAAGGTTTAGATCTTGTATATCTCTTGGTCAGTCTCTTATGCTGTTTTGTGGTCAAGTTGCTGGATATGTGATTTGTGTTAATATTCTTTAGGATCGAGATCATGGCGATCTGGACGTGTTTATTCTTTTAATGACAAGGTTAGTAATCTTTGGTCTTGTGTATATATTTGGTGTTGTATTTATATGCATTTTGTAGTTGGTAGTTTATCGGCTATAGTTTAGAGCATGGTTAATTTCATCAGTTATGTATATATCATACTGTTGTCATAGTAATATGTTGGCAACTTATAAATTATCCTCTATGTATGTGTATGCCTAACTATATGTGTAACTATAAACATATGATCATTAATTATAATGGCAATGGCAGGATTAATTCATATTTATATACTTATTGCATATTCATTACATGTGCAATGGCTGTTTACTGTTTAACTAATTTGTCATAACATGTGATGTGATATATCTCATCTTTTGACTGTAAACTTATATTGTTATTTTAATGTGTTTCAGGCTATCTCTCTCTCTATATTATGCATACATCGGAGTCCATGTACGTCTCACACCCCAGCTGCTTTGTTGTACCTTCAACATGCTACCCATCTAACGGTGCTACACTTTGTCCTCTTGCTATGGGTGATTGTAATGAGATTTTTAACACTATCAAAATAAAAAAATTAGCATTAATGTACAATAATAAGTGAAATATTTAAAATATAAAATTATCAAAAAACGTGCTACTGCCCCTTTAAGTAACATTACATTACTATGACATGTTTGAAGCAACAATTGCAGCGGTAACCCTATCAGCTGAAAAGGATTTAAATATTTAGCATCGCGTGAAATGACCAATGTTCTGTTTTGTAAGTAACTTTGCAATGTATAAGGAAAGTGTATTTGTTTTGATAGTTACAATCATTTCAACTATTAAATGCTAAGACTGATAAAAATGTCTTGTCATGTAATGTCTTGTCATGTGAACGATTATTTTATATGTTCGCCTGATTTCTTTCAATATATTGACATGTTTAATATTGGGGATCGGCTTGAATCTGATCATTTACCCCTTGAATTAACTTGTACATTTCCGCTCATGAATAATAACATTGATGATGATATCGGGTCTACAAACACAAAGCGGTTTGTTTGGAATGAAAATTCTACAAATACCTTTTTTTTTAATATAAAAGAAAAATTCAACTTGATTGGAGGAACAATTCTCGATAAAATCGAAACAGATGTTAACGGAGCAATTAATGATTTCGCTGAAGTTTTGTCGACGTTGGCCGAGTATATGCTCAAACATGTTAATCGCAGACCCCGAACATGTACTTTAAATGCAGATTGTAGAAACGCCAGACGGACTGCACGGAAAACTCTTCGAAGATTCAGAGTCACCCGTAGCAACTACGATAGACGGAAATATTGCGATAGTAGAAATAAGTATAAAGCTTGTTGTCGAAAATTTAAGTTTGACTTGAAAATGCGCAACCAAGAACAATTAGAACGATCCGTATACAGTCCCTCTGCGTTTTGGAAAAATGTTCGTCACCTCCAAAAACGAAACACGACTGGAAACAACATAACAAAATGTCAGTGGTTAAATCATTTTAAAGATGTGTATTCAAACGATAAAATAATAGATTTGTCATTTGATGATGACATTTCCACCGTAGATGTCAGCAATTGTTGCTATACTGAAGTAGATGAACTTGTATTGGACAGTCCTATTTCTGAACATGAGATATCAAATGCTATCAATCATCTTAAAAACGGAAAGGCTGCCGGGCCTGATGATATAATTATAGAAATGATAAAGTGTTCTAAATCGGAAATTATGCCTTTCCTTATGAAATGTTTTAATAACTTGTTCGAAAACGGAATCTTCCCTTGTAGTTGGTCAAATTCTATAATTATACCACTTCATAAAAAGGGCGACAGAAATAACCCAGATAACTATCGGGGTATATCGTTAATGAGTATCATAGGAAAAGTATTTACTTTGATATTGAACAACAGGTTATCCAACGGGCAAATATGCGTGATAAGATTCCAGAAGCACAGGCCGGATTTAGAAAGGGATATTCCACTGCAGACCATATATTTACTTTGTATGCAATGGTCCAAAAAGCACTGTCAAAACGTAAGCATAAATTGTACATAGCATTTGTGGATTTTAAAAAAGCTTTTGACTCTGTTGATCGTTCCAAATTATGGCAATGCTTACGTAAAGCAGGTTTACAAGGGAAAATGTTTAACATTCTAAAGTCAATGTATGGTAACATTCGAGCGTATGTGCGTTGCACAGGTGGTGTAACAGATTTGTTCGATTGTCCGCTGGGTTTAAGGCAATGTTGCTGTTTAAGTCCAATTTTGTTTTCTTTTTTTCATAAACGAATTATATCATGATATTATTTCGGGTGAAAAACATGGAATCCAAATGTACCCAGATTTTGTAGAAATTTTAATCCTTCTTTTCGCTGACGATGTTATTTTTGTTTCAGATACTGTAGTCGCTTTACAAAATCAATTAAATATCTTGGAGAGATACACTAAGGAATGGAAGTTGCTAGTTAATTTAAGTAAAACAGAGATTGTCATATTTAGTAGGGGAGGTCCAGTGGCTGCAAAAGAAAAGTGGTATTATGATGGTAATTTGATTAATGTATCAAAACAGTATTCATACTTAGGATTCTTGTTCTCAAATAGAATGAATTTAAATACATGTAAAAAAAACTTAGCCTTACGTGGGAAAAAAGCTTTAGTAGGGGAGAACGGGGTAGGTTCGGCCTCGGGGCACGTTCGGCCACTTGTGATTACTCATTTCGTTTTAAAAATTCCAAATTTGTTACACCTTGAATTTGTCACGTGATCACCACAGAGGAGCCCATAATCTTATGGGAACGTCACGTTCGAAGGAAAAGACCTGGGAGCATCATAACCAATTCTGTGGGTGGTGAGTATTTTTTTGGTATCTCCTGACATTTAAGTTTCATAAGGCTATTCAGCTAATTTACATCCTTTTCGTTAACCTAACTATGATGTTGAACCTACTGCATCTGTCAATGTTAAAGTCAGTGTTCTCGGAATACTACTTCAGCTATAATCAATGACTTTTTCTGATGGTGTGTTTGGGGTACGTTCGGCCTCTTGAAATGGGGCAAGTTCGGCCGGGGCCGAACGTACCCCAAACATTAACTAAAGTTCTGCTTTTGTTTTTGCCTCATACCTCAACTGCCAACTCTTCATTTTAAGTTTAATAAACATGACACATTTAAACCATTATTTCATATTGGTGTTGCAGATATCCCAAAGTATGGTGCGAAATTATATAAACAAAACAAATCGATCTAAACGTGTCGGTCCTGGTGTCATTCAAGAAGCCCTTGAGCATTACAAGAACAGCAGTGATGGTTCCAGAAAGAATGACGAATGTGCCGGAACAAGTGGTTTGCCCGTATACATATGCCATAATTGTAACAGCGACAAGGACATTGACTGACAAATTAATCAACTCTTATAGTCTACATCTTGGGATTTATTTGTTGTCTTTCAGATATTATCTTATTTTGTTTTCCGAATGAAATGATTTTTATTTGGTTTTGTTTTGATTGAGATTTGATATTTATCTTGTGTTTTCTTACTGATCTTGTGTTGATTTGAAATTTATGTTATTTTCTTGCAAAACTTTGTTTTGAAGTTGTTCTGATTTCTGATTCTGATTCTGAACTAATTATGATCTGATATCGATATTATTTTGGTGATCTGACATTGTTCTGATTGATTGATTTGGTTTCTTCATATTTTCAGATGTGAATATTAAACTATCTTAACATCTTTTCCTCTATTCTCATTTAAGGGCCGAACTTACCCCAGCCTCTGGCCGAACGTGCCCCAGAGCGGGGTACGTTCGGCCACCCAGATGAATTTACTAAAATACCTTCCAAATGCCACATATTTACTTAAAATAGGAGTTTTGCGTTTTCATGAGATAGCCACATGCTTAATCAATCATCATGCGGATATTTGTACCAATTGGTAAAGTGGTTTCCCTTAGACGAGTTCACAAACGAAAACAGGCCGAACCTACCCCGTTCTCCCCTACAAGTTATATCAGTTTTATGTAAAGTTGGAACCATGTCGCCAAAAACATTTTTTAAGATTTTTAATACTCAGATTCAACCCATTCTTTTGTATGGATCTGAAATATGGGGTTTCCAGCGTTTCGATTGCATTGAGAGAGTCCATCTTTTAGCCTGTAAAAAGTACCTTAATGTAAGCCCCAAGACACCCAACTGCATGATTTATGGGGAATGTGGCAGATTTCCGTTGTATATCAATTCGCAAATAAGATGTTTAAGATTTTGGTTTAAGATTATAAATATGCATGAGCAACGTTTGCCTAAATTAGCATATAATATGCTTTTAAATCTTGATAATCTTGGTAAACATACTTGGATTACTGATATTAGAAACTTATTATTCTCTCATGGTTTCGGTTATATATGGTTGTGTGAAATCATTGGAGATATTAACAGTTTCATTAATGAGTTTCGTCTCAGATCATTAGACATGTTTAATCAAGAATGGAATTCAACCCTAGATTCAAGCTCACGTTATGAATGTTACAGGACCTTTAAATCGTTACTACAACCAGAAAAATATCTATCAGTAATTACAAACTATAATGTTAGAAGACTATTTGTTAAATATCGTTTGGGTTTGTTAACGTTAATGGTTAACGAGGGAAGAAAAATCTCTATCGAGAAAGAAAGTCGATATTGTTCTTTGTGTGCCCTTGATTATAGAGAATGAAATTCATTTCACACTTTCTTGCCCTTGTTATTCCGAATTGAGAAAGAATATATTCCGCAATATTATCTAGAAAAACAACCAAGGGATGGCTATATTAGTTTGTTACAAACTAAGAATGACAATATTATTATTCAACTGTCTCTGTATATAAAACATGCATTATTATGTATGTAATTATCAAGAATGTCGCTGTACTATATATTTAATATACCCTGTTGTAACTCCTTTGTATATGGGCCGGAGGCCTTCCATACAATAAACATCTTTTGACTTTGACTTTGACTTTGACTTAATAAGGTTTGTCATACTAAATTGCCAAATGTTGCTTTCAATGTAAAGCCTATTTTGGAAAAGGCGGCCATCTTGGGGGGAAATTTACTTGGCCCTCGATCCTAATTTAATCACAAACAAAGAGCTTCATCTCTGACAAATTTGGTACTCTTCACCAAAAGTACACAATACTTTCGCCTATTGCAGGACTAAAAGACATTTTTTCGATAGAAGTCAATTTTTTATCAACATTAATATGTTGGTGTCTAAAACAAGTTTTCAAATACAATTTTGACAAAATTAACATTCCAAGATGTATTTTCTCGTCAATGTCACCTTTTTATCACTATAGTCATGTGTGTCATCAAAGTCAAAATTTCATCAAATTATTTTATCGCTCAAATTTTATTACAATCAAATGAATATCATCTAAATCGAAATGTTCGTGTCTGAAATACACTTCATATATGTATTTTCATCAAACTCATCATTTCATAAAACACACTTTCATAAAACAATTCCATCAAGGTCAATATTTCGAAACAATACATTAATTTTGTTTTGTCATCAAAGTTAAGATTTCATCAAATTATTGTTTGTTTTACCATTTAGGCCATTTGTCCATACAAATAACAATGTTGGTGTCTAAAACAAGCACAACGATGTATTTGTTTGCAACAAAGTCAATCATTTCATAAGGTGCTTTCTCTTCATAGTCATCTTTTTCATCAATCTCAATATTTCAACAAACACAATACAAAAACTTTATCAAAATCAATATTTCAACAAACACGTCATTCTCTCCCCACAGAGACAAATCAAGTCATTGTGTTGATACAGCCTCTGTTCTATTACGCC
The DNA here is from genome assembly GCA_916613615.1 of Steromphala cineraria. Classification (NCBI taxonomy): domain Eukaryota; kingdom Metazoa; phylum Mollusca; class Gastropoda; order Trochida; family Trochidae; genus Steromphala; species Steromphala cineraria. Next base: position 15,115,358 of record OU744720.1, on the reverse strand, counting down.
GAGTTTGTGGGATAGAATGGGAGCTGCCTGGTTGGAGGTGATCAAAGTTAGTTGTGCAATCAGCGGCGCTGTTCTTAAATCATAATTTTGAATACTGAATCATGGAAAATGCATTGTCCTATGAACCACCCTTTCCATGCGAGAAGCGTTGTCATTTGATAATGAAATTCAAATGGATTGTGGTGCATGATTTGATCTGCCTCTGTGGGGAGAGAACGAGGAACATAAATAATCTTATAAACCTTTACATACATTGCAATGTTTTTCCTAGCTAATAGATATAAACACAACTCAACTGTTATTCAACAAATACCGAACCTTATATTTTGAATTCAATTTGATGTGAATTTGATGAATAAAAAGGTATTGGAAACAATATAATTAAAGATTTGAAAAGTAAAAAGCAAAGAAAAGGTCAAGGACAAGATAAAACATTTCAAATATTGATATGATGACCGATCAAAATAACAATGTTCAAAATTGAAATAAAACCACTACTTCAGATGTTTGTTAAAGTTAAGAATTGAAAAAGTAACACTGAAAGGAGAACAATAATTGAATTACAGGTATTCTTATGTTAAACTTATTTGATTGAATGTTGCCCTAGTAGGTAAAATTACTATTACAGGGTTCAGGATTCACTTTACAAGTTCTTCCTATACCTGTTATTCAAAATACATTATTCAGAGGATTTCACAAAAAAGACTGATAAGGAACTCTTACTAAGCTTAAAATATTTATCAAATCAAATCATGTCTAAAAGAAATGGACGACGGTCTTACTTATTTCAATAGCTACTCGTTCAAATAACTAGAATAAAAAAAGTTACAGAATAAGAATTTATTGCGTTAAACAAATAATTTATTCAGCTTTCCCCCTCTTGTCATGTTGTGTAACATTGTCGTGTATATTACATATACTGTACATATAATTTGGTCATGTACAATAAAGAATGATAATAATAAATACTTTTCGTTTCATAACTGAAATAAATGCTACAAAAATGCTTCTGAGCATTTATTATCATTGCTTTCAATTACACATTAGCGTTGTTTATTGATGTTTATTCAGTACGAGGTTTGTAATGTTTGCATTCATCAATGTTGGTAATCGAGCTGAAAGTTCAATAATAACACTCGTACAGTTATTCAGTTTCTTTGCTGTATTTACACGGCTGTTGATTTGTCGGGACTGGGAATGATTTGTACTCTTTAAACACATTTGGATAAATTGAATGTATAATCGATAGCTAGAGTTTCTGGACACGTGTCACTACCACATATTAATGAATTTATCATGACGTGTAGTTAAAAGGGGAGTTCACCCGGATGTACATGTACCATACCCCTTGACCACAGTATCTCTCTTGGTTGGCCTTTACCAACCGACTGGGATACTATAGATAGCGCTCCCATGCAATTTTATACATTTTAAAGATACTTAACTAAATTAAAGTATTATCATGCTTTTCTTAAAGCTTTTCTGTTGTTCATTATTCCGAGAGTATATGTCTGAAAATCGTCTAATTGATCTCCGCGCCTCCCTATAACAAGGAAGTGGTGAGCAGGAAGTGACTATACTCGAAGTATCGCATCAAGTGTTTCCGATTGTTTACATATAATAGGCGAAAGAGTTTAAGTTTACTGGTATGTTATATCCGTCTCCTATGCATGTTTCATATTATGGCATGTTATCATAAAGGAATAGTACCACTGGTTTTTAAAAATATATAATAGTTTATTCCAAAGGTATTATCTTCAGGGGTGTGAAAATCTTTTAATCATTTGAGATAGGTAATGGATTCGCTTAACTTAACCGAACATGTTACATTGGTTACAACATTGTAATACATTTTCGTTTCGCAAGATCCTTTTGTTTATCTAAAAACCTGCTAGTGTCCTTTAAACCACGTCATTTACGGCTTGTATATAATGGCGAAATTTCTAATTACATGTTCTATAACAGGATTTCAACAACGTGTTGAAAAACGTGTACCTTTCTATCTTGGAACCGTATTTAAAGTTTATTTTGTGAGCGCAAATGATCTTATCATTTTGGACATATTTGTTAACTTATTATAATTGGCATCAGACGCCACAGATTTATGCGTCATGTTGCTGTGTCGCTGTGTCGCGTGTTGAGCATAATTACACTTCTCATGTTCTTTTGGTTGGAGCCTTTAAAGGCCTACGTGATATGTTCTGATATCCTTTTACATTGTAGTATATACGTGTATGTGAGAGCACTATACTGAATTTTTAATATTGACATAAAAGAGATGAAAATAAAGCCGTATAGTTGTGAGGTTTCACTTCTCACACGATTGAAGTCGGGTGAACACAGATTACAACTTATGTTTGTATGAGTCCAGTGAACCTTATACCGTTATAGACGCATTCCCTTTATGACTTTCAAAGGTTGAATCTTGCAACAATATAAACAAACCTCTTACACACCATTAAGAACATTAAAATCCAGACAAACCTTATATATATTTTATCCTTTCTCAGTATGGAAGATATGTCCCTGAGTTCTTAAAAAGTATTTATATAGATGACCTCTTAAATCTGTCTATCACTGATAAAACAGTACATCTGAGGCTTGAGCAGGATGTATACAAGATAGAGATTGGCTGATGTTATGTATGCTTAAGAAAGGATACAACAAGTAACTCAATGGATGAACAGCTTCTTTTTTTGAATATATGTGTAACAGAGACAGCCTGAGATTGTTGCAGGGTGTATGATGGAGAGATTTAGATTGCAATGCGATGTATGATAGACAGGCAAATTGCGACTGATACAAGGTGTATAGAGGGGCGACAGAGCAAGACGGGTACGGGGTGTGAACTGGAGAGACAGGGTAAGACTGATACAGGGTGTGTACTAGAGAGACATAGTAAGACTGATACTGGGTGTGTACTAGAGAGACAGGGTAAGACTGATACTGGCAGTGTACTAGAGAGACATAGTTAGACTGATACAGGATGTATTCTAGAGAAACAAGGGAAGACTGACACATGGTGTGTACTAGGGAGACAGGGTAAGGCTGGTGTGGGGTGTGTACTGGAGAGACAGGGTAAGGCTAATGCGGGGTGTGTACTGGAGAGACAGGGTAGGTCTGATACAGGGTGTGTACTAGGGAGACAGGGTAAGGCTGATGCGGGGTGTGTACTGGAGAGACAGGGTAAGGCTAATGCGGGGTGTGTACTGGAGAGACAGGGTAGGTCTGATACAGGGTGTGTACTAGGGAGACAGGGTAAGACTGATACAGGGTGTGTACTAGAGAGACAAAGTAAGACTGATACGGGTTGTGTACTAGAGAGAAAGTGTAAGTCTGATACGGAGTGTACACGAGAGGGATAGGGTATTACTGATACGAGGTACACTTACCTGGGGTGTCTGGAGTCAGGAACCTGTCTATTGAGAGCGATTAGATCACTGGCATACACATTGACGTGGTTTTCTGATAGCAGTTTCTCAGCTGTATGCTCCTCCTGGCCGACAAACACAACACCTCGTCCACAGTCGCCCACCCTCAAACCATCACCCTTACCGTAATTCTTTATCAGGGGATTGGGTGTGCGTCCACTGAATGTTGTAATGTTAGATGCTACACGTAAAGCGTCCACTCCTATTACGTCAAATTCCAATGTATCCTGATATTTCGCCTTCGAACGAAGAGGTGGAGATTTTGGAATGAGCACTAACATAAATAGCGCACACAAAACGCTTAATCCTAAAACGGGCACTTTAACGTAAAAACGCATTGTAGTTCTGTTTCCCAGCTCACCTGTACTACACTGAAGAGCGACTAGTTGCCAGCTGCACGCCAGTGGGTAGAATGTCAGCTGTCAGCATGGGAGGCGTTAGTCAGCTGCTCTTGTCTGTTTGATTGGTCCAATCAGCGCTCCATAGCTTTAAAAGTATCCATCAATTAGTTTAGCTCCTCGTTTATTCACTTACACTATACTTCCTCTGAGTCCATATATCTAATCACATTATGTCCGTGTTGACGGCCCGAAGCCTCCTTCACTCATGGATGTAGATAGGCAGTGTCATAGACTATATTATATGTTCACCATCATGCTTACCTTTAATGACTGACTTGAATGTACTTGACTTTTCAATTTTATATTCAGATGCTCACTGCCCTGTAACTTTCAATTTGTCCAGTAAAATTCCCCGATTAGAAACAGAAGTTATCCAAAACAATAGTAACAAGACACAGAATCCCACAAGAAAACCAAGACGATATGACAGCAGTAAATCCAAAGATTTCATTGATAACTTAGACACAACTAGGATAAATAATCTAAGCCAGAAGGCTCATGTAGCAAGACTTGAACAATGTGACCCAGTCCTGGTTAATGACATCACTGACGAGGTCGCGCATGTACTGACAGAGGCTGCACGTGCAACGTTTGGAGTGCGAAGTCAGAGACGAACTAAGAAAGCTTTTGTTAAGAAATCCAAGCCATGGTTTAATGTAGAGTGTCATAACGCCAGAAAAAGATTTAATAAAGCTAAACGCCGTTTTAAAAAACTAAAATCTGTTTATAGAAAACGTGTTTGCAGATTGGAATCTAAGAATTACAAGAAATGTTTGGACAAAAATATAAGACTTTACAAAGATGAATTTGAGAAAAAACTTAGAGCAAAACAGAAATATGACCCAAAAGAATTTTGGAAAATCATAAATGGGGACAATAAAAGCGATAATGAAAATTATTTAAATATCGACGTATTCTATGAATATTTTAAATCACTGAATGAATCAGACCCAACCGAACAACGCGACATTGACGATACTGAGAATACTGAAAGTACTACACAGGTCTCATGTGACGTTTTAAATAAAGTCATTTCAAAGGACGAAGTCATGTCGGCAATTAAGCAACTTAAGAAGGCTAAGGCATCAGGAATAGATTTTATTGAAAATGAATATTTTATTGATAGTGTTGACATTCTACTTCCATTGCTAGTTGAACTATTCAACCTTATATTTGAGAAAGGTGTTTTACCAGAAACATGGTTGAGTGGAGTAATAAAACCAATTTATAAGAAAAAGGGAGATAAATCTGACCCTAACTCATATAGACCAATAACTGTACTTAGTTGTTTCGGTAAACTGTTCACGAAGATACTTAACAATCGGCTCTCAGAATTCTTAGACGCTAATAATATACTAACACCGGCCCAAGCCGGGTTTAGGAAGTCATTCTCAACTATTGACAATGTATTTATAATTTATAATTTAATGCAAATACTGAAAGGTAGGAAACAAAAACTTTACTGCGCGTTTATAGATTTTACCAAAGCTTTTGATACTGTTTGGAGGATAGGTTTATGGACAAAAATGCAAAAGATCGGCATTGAGGGTAAATTCATGACTCTTGTTAAATCAATGTATAGCAATATTAAATCACTTGTACAATGCAATAATGATGTATCAGACTACTTCCTGTGCAATAAGGGTGTACGACAGGGAGAGAACCTGTCGCCTTTGCTATTTTCTATTTTCATAAATGATATTGAATCCCATTTGCTGACCTCAGACTGTAACGGGGTAACTCTCAGTTATATCGAAGAGGAAAGCTTAATTATATATATTAAGTTGTTAGTTTTATTATATGCAGATGATGCAGTATTGTTTGATGAGTCACCAAAAGGTTTGCAAGATGCTTTAGACTCATTCAAGGAATATTGTAATTCTTGGAAGTTAAATGTGAATATAAATAAAACAAAAATTGTAATATTTGGGGGAGGACCGGCAAAAAGTACCAAACTAAAATTCTTTTTAGGTGGCCATAAACTTGATGTAGTTGATGACTTTACTTATCTTGGTATAACCCTCCATAGAAATAGAAAATTCGTATTAAGTATTAAAAATGTTTGCAATAGTGCTTCGAAAGCAATGTATAATTTATTGATAAAATCGAGAAAGTTAAACTTACCTTTGGACTGCCTATTATTAGCATTTGACTCAATGGTTACACCAATCTTAGCATATGGTGCAGAAATCTGGTGCTTTGAAAATCTTGAAATTATTGAAAAAATACATTTGAAATTTTTGAGATTAATTACTGGTTTAAGAAATTCAACTCCTCGTTTTATGTTGTACGGAGAATTAGGTAGATACCCCATTAGAATTGTATTATATACACGACTGATAAAATTTTGGCATAGGTTGACGTACCAAAATGGTCCTTTTAAGTTAACTAACCTAATTTATACATATTTGTCACGCGAAAGAACTACAACAACTGTCAACCCATGGCTTTCGCATGTACAATATGTCCTTAACAATACTGGACTTTCTTATATATTTGAACATCCGTCTATTTGTACAACCCAATGGCTCGTTTCGAAAGTTGAACTTACCCTCAAAAATCAATTTATCCAAAACTGGCACAGTAATATTTGTTCTAGCCCCAAGGGAAGTTATTATCAAGAATTAAAGATATTTCCCAACTTTGATGTATATCTCTTCCTACCAAAATATGTTTCACTACCAATATTGAGATTTCGGACAAGTAACCACAATTTACCTATCGAAACGGGCCGCTGGTATAATATCCCAAGAGATGAAAGAACGTGTAAATTATGTAACTCCACAACGATCGCAGATGAATATCATTACATTTTTCATTGTAAAGCGCTTAACAATTTAAGGAATCAATATTTACCTAACTCTCTTACGAAATTTCCAAATTTATTAAACTTCAGAAAAATCATATCGACAAATAAATCTCAAGACTTAGTCAATTTATCAAAATTTATCAAACGTCTTTCATCTCTTGTGAAAAAGAAATAAGTGCATTTTTAACTTTGTGAGTCTATCTTCTATCTTGAATCATATATTTATTTATTTATATGTATAACATTTTGTGAATATGCTCTTGTACCACCAAGGTGGTTTTATGAGAATAAAGAATTGAATTGAATTGATATGGCAGTCAGTCTCTTCCGCTTGAATGAAAGTTCGAGCACTTCAGAGATTCAAGTGGCACTGCTTGATACTCATTGAACCATGACTACCTTCCGTGAATCGACTTTGCCTTCAACACTGTATAATCAAATGTGAAATAGACTGTGAATATGATGTTATTGTGCGCACGTTTCAAAGGGAAATGGACAATGTTCTTGGAAGACAAGAAATAATACAAACAAAAACGTTTCAAGAAACCACACAGGAATAATGATTTACAGTTACACTGGAATGACGTAGCAAATCATGAGTGGGCGTGGCTTAAATGTAACGGATCAACCGGAGAGAAAGCACGCTTAAAGGGACATTAAGTGTCTTGATACAAATTAAAGAATATTGCTAATTATTTATCTCATTGAAACATGTACACACAAATTATCACCATTTAGTTTGACCTAGAATAAGCTAAGAAACCGAAGTAATTAGCAGAGGTGTTTTCTCAGGATTTAAATAGATCGAGTTTAAAACTGTCTCGCGCAAAGCATTGTGGTCATAGTTGCTGCGGGTGAATTCGTACCGAAAGGAAACTATATACAAAACGCCGAACACGTTTTCGCAATCCATTTGATATTTTATTAGTCATTAGTGACATGTTTATCATTTTCGTAATCTTTCTTAAACAATAATGGCTATTCAGGCTAAATACTCACCTATAGCATACATCGCACGTTCTGATTTTGTATGAAATAATGTGTAAAACTACTCTATATTTGCCCTAAATGTATTGTCAATAAAAATCTTACTTCCAAACTTAATTTTATAGATTTGAAATCAAAATTGAGCGAGTCAAAATCACCTCAAAAGGTTCGAGTCATGCAGTTGCTCTTCTGTATATGACTGACTGTTGAGTCACGTTTTCAAATTTCAGATGTGAAAGCATATTCCTGATATTGTTTATAATCTTTCGAATTTTGAAAGAACAAGTTGAAGTAATTTACATAAGTCGATTTCATTACCAATCAATGACGAATTAAATTAAAATAACCCGGTCCTTATATTTAACGGAATGGTGAACTGCCTAATTTGCATAGAAATTTGGAATATTCCTAATATGATATTGACAAGAAAGCTATTTGCAGTATGTTGTTCACTTATAGTATTCTCTTTGTGTCAACATAGTTGTGCTTACATATTTAGATGAAATAAATGTTGAATTATAATAAATATATAAATAAAATGAGGAAACGTTTCCGGTACGAGTTTGTTTGGTTACGAATTTACTATATCCATGTCGCAGTCTGCTTACACACTGTTTGTTAACACAGATGGCAACGAGTGAAAGGAAAAGAAAAGCTACATGGAATGTTTAGAAGAATGTAATATTAATTGGTTATTCAATATTAGCATTATGTTTTAATAATTTATTGTTCTCTTTTTAACATAATGTTTGTAATTGATTGATGTTGCGGATGATATTAGGCGAGCTGATGTAGTACGAAAAAATTGGAAATCTGCTCAATGACATCACAATTCACTAGCGCGCTTCCGGTTACAATAAATTTCATTTGAACATAATAACATCGACTTATCGTGATTTGTCAGTATACTTTCATATATCTAATTGTAGTCAAGAGATTTATCTACCGATTGATATAATTTATAGGTGTTTTGAATAAAAATAATGTTGTATCAGAATCATTAAAACACTTAATATCCCTTTAAAGCATGCTTATTGTACAAAGAGGAAAGCTTTTGATAAACTTAACAGAACTTATAAAAGAAAATATCAAGAATAAAAAAATAACTTGTTAGAGAAAATGAATGAAGCCGAGACTGATTTTTGGAAATCGATTGGAAAACTTGGAATAGCCAATGAGAGACGATCACCATTACCTATGGAAGTAGAAACTGATAACGGTTCTATTGTGACTGATATACCAAGTGTGTTAGAGATGGAAGAATGATTTTAAAACATTTACTCCGGGGCTGAGGATTGTGATAACGCATATGATAAGGCACATTATGAAGATGTGAAGAATCAATTGCGAGATCTACTTTGTTCTGATGGTGATGGTAATGATGCATTGAATGGTCCCATCACAAGAGAAGAGGTACATAAAGCTGTTGAAAGGGCAAAAAATAAGAAATCTGTTGGATTGGACAACGTTCCTGCAGAAATACTGAAAAATAATGACTATGTTTATTTTCTTCATAAACTTTTTAATGTTCGTTTTGAAAAAAATATCGTCCCTAGTGCTTGGCAAGGATCGGTCATAATCCAATAGTAATACCAAACTCAGATCCAAACAATCCACTGACATACAGAGGAATATCGCTTATATCTGTACCGTGCAAAATATATTGTGATTTATTGAACTTCATGGCTTGACTCCGTAGATATTTTAGCTGAACAGCAAAATTGTTTTAGAGAGAAGTTGTTTTCAACATATGTATACAGTCTATACACTATCATCAAAAGTAGACTTTACAGCAAACAAGAGACGTTTACATGCTTTATTGATTTGAAAAAGGCATTCGATAACGTAGACAGAGATTGTTTATGGTTTAAGCTGAGACAGTTTGGAGTGAAGGGTAAAATATAAAGTACTATCAAAACTCTGTATGAAAATAACTCATGTACTGTTAGAGTGAATGAATTTATGACACAATTTTTCTGCGTAAAAAGAGGAGTTAAACAAGGATGCATACTATCGCCAACATTTTTCTCACTATATATCAACGACTTAGCAGAGGAGATTCAGGGAAGTGAAAATGGTGTGTGGGTAGACTATGTATGTGTGGTTATTTTGCTTTACGCTGATGATATCGTTTTGATGGCGCCCAGTGAGACTAAACTGCAACTGGTGCGGCATTGATATAAGCAGAGTTATTGCTTGTTTGCCAAACCAGATTTCTTCGGAAATAAAAATATGTTTAAACCATCTAACCCTCTCTCTGTATCAACATTTCGTTTACTAACCCTCTCTCTCTATGGACATGTTTTTAACTAACCATCTGTACGTATCAACATGTCGTTAACTAACCCTCTCTCTGTATCAACATATCGTTTACTAACCCTCTCTCTCTATGTACATGTCGTTAACTAACCATCTGTCCTTATCTATATGTTGTTAACTAATCCTCTCTCTCTATGCACATGTCGTTTACTAACCCTCTCTTCTTATTTACAAATCGTTAACTAACCCCCTCTCTCTATCTACATGTCGTTTACTAACCCTCTCTCTGTATCAACATTTCGTTTACCAACTCTCTCTCTCTATGTACATGTCGTTAACTAACCATCTGTCCTTATCTACATGTCGTTTACAAACCCCCTCTCCCTTCGAACAGATCGTGTATCAAACCCTCTTTCCCTACCAACATATCATTTACCAAACCCTCTCTATCTCCAATAATGTGGTTATATGGTGCCTGATCCCTATGACATATGCTCAAAGAACTTTACAAGTCAAAGAAGACAATGCCACTGTGAATGATACTTTCTGAAGAAATAATATTTACCATTGTCTTTAAATCTCAATCTTGTTCAAATGTCAAACGGCGAGTTTTTGCAAGAAAGTAAGCGGGCGCCCGGGCGGGCAAAGTCGTTCAGGATCGAGCGCCCGCGAGCTTTCGCGGGCGCTCGCCTATTATGAACGTTCTCCTAACCCCACGTTACACAACATACAACAAAACACAATTGAACTGGAATACGCTCGTGAGTAGTGCTACCGTTTTATTTACAACAACCCAACTCAACACATGGTTACACAACTTAAAACGATAGTTACCAATCGCATTCGGATGAACATGAACATTCTTATTCAGAAAAACCGAGATGATGAAACCCGACACGTAATACCAGAGATAAAAACTGTTAAAGAAAAACACTCTGGAAACGTGTCCCCTCTACGAATGTAACAGCATAATACTTGAGGGTTTACAGTATATGAAATTTGCATATAATTACACGTAAAAACTACACATATAGTAGCTTATATATAGAATATAGCCATATTATAAAGGCTTGCCAGCCAAGACAATACAATTCACATGAGATAAAGCATCAACTTTAAGGAATACATTCCGTGAAACGCCCCAGTCATCACAATCAATAACCCGACTCAGAAGGTCAGCTTTCTTGTTATCACATCGAGGGATCCACTGCACCTCCAAATCAACATTATTCTCCAAACACAAATCAAAAATTTTCATGGCAATGAACTGTAGATTTTGTTTCATGCTTCCCTTTGTGATAATATTTACAACATTCTGATTGTCCGTGAACCACTTAACTCGATGATTAAGCTTTGAGACCAAACTTTCAAACACCAACTGCACAGCTTTGAGTTCTCTCCATGTTGAACTAGCACAAGCTTCTTCACTTGACCACTGACCACAACAAGGAACAGAATCTACATCAACGCTGTATCCTGCAAATCCAACATCACTAGCATCTGAATAAACAACACTTGTAGCTGAAGCTGATTGTAAGAGTGATCTAACGTCATATTTTGCTATATTCTCCGACCAAAACTTCAACTGTTTAATACTCATATCTGACAGTACAATCTTACTATACCACGAAGAAGCCTTGAGAATGTCTACACTAACTGATCTCGTCATCAGTTGAGACAATGGTCCTAAAACCAACTTCATAGCTATGAGCTGACCGACAATAGATGCTACTACCTTCATACACACTGGTCTATATACACCCTTATGAAGTAAATCATCGATCGCCAACTTCACCTACTCAATCTTGTTTTTCGGTACAGAAAGTGTCAACGAAGATGTATTGATACCAAATCCCAACCATTCGATATTTTGAGACGGGACCCACAAAGATTTCTCGACTTTTGGTACAAAACCAGATAGTACTAGATCGTTCTTAATGCTCAAACCAGCATTTAGAGTAAGAGATGATGACGCACCAGACAATATACCGTCATCCAAAAATGTCACTATTTTATGTCCGTTTGACCTCCACTTTTTCACAAGCTGCCTAGTTACTTTCGTAAAGACATATGGCGCCGATGTCAGTCCAAAAGGTAAAACCGTGAACTTATAGTAGCATGGTTTACCTGTCTTATCTGGCCATGCAAAACCGAGGTAATCTGTATGTGCAGGATAAATGTCTATATGATGGTAAGCCGAATGAATGTCAAATTTGATAAGCCAATCCCCTTTGTCAATATACACCAAAGCAACTTTCCAATCTTCATATTTCACAGTTCTTTTAAACACAAAATCATTCACTCTGGACAAGTCAAGAATAAGGCGTTTTTTGCCTGAAGATTGAACAGACACAGTTAATGGATTGACTACGGTAGGTGGTTGAGGACAGGACACAATCAACTGTTTCACCTCCAACTCTTCAATGGCCTGCGTGACAAAAACATGGTGCTTTAGCGCTGAATTGTTATTTGGTACAAACATTGAAGGTGGGACGCAAATAAATGGAATTTTATACCCGCAAGAAATCAAATCAATGACAAAATGTGACGCGCCAATTTGGCGCCAAAAACTCAAGTTCTGTTTAAGGCGACCCTTGACAATTATTTCCGATATACCCTGCTCATACTCATAGTAGTCGTCAGTTAACTTATAAGACATGGTCTCTACATCAACACAGTGAGAATACTTAACTGACAAATCTTGACTACTTGTTGACTGTGGTCGACACTCCTGTAACTCCGGCGCCCTGAGATGAGCTGACGCTGTACAAGTAGGGACAGTCTCGTCTGTAGTGAGCCATGTACATGTCTCCGCAGTTGAAACATGATCCTGACTTTTGGCACGAAAAAGATGACCAGGCTGGCTAGGCTGTAAAGCAGGAACAGGCTGAGGAGCAAACTGCACGGGCTGAGTGACCGTCAACGAGCGGCGAGCTGGCCTAGATGTCGGATACAGCTGGTGACGTGCACGCTTCTGACGAAGTTTTCGGACTGCCTTATTTTCGGCCGATGTAATCCTTTTATCATCGTCAGAATTATCTGCAAGATCATTAGCAACATAGTTTCTCACAGTTTCCCAACCTCCTTCACTGGAATCCGCAATCTTGATATGTTTGTTTCTTGTCTGGACACTGTCTATTGCTGACGTCAGAACTGTCTCCGCCTCACTATAACGTTGATTCTGAACAGCCAAAAAAGCCGAATTTAAAGAGTCTATAGTCTCACTATTGAAGTTCAATTGTATCTTATTTCCTTCCCTTGACCAGGAATAGCTTTTAGTTTCTTCAATTCAGTAGACGTTTGACCAAACTCCTGTCTTAAAGTGACACAGAGTATCTTTCTTAAAATTTTATTTGGTTTTTATAAGCTACAAAATATCTTATATGCTGATTGAAGTTCGACTTGTAAATATATCCATGTATGCATAATATCTCTAAAATGCTTGATTTTATGGAAAAATCAAGAAAACATCTCTAATACGTTTAATATTCGAAATTATGCATCCAATTAATCTACGTATTAGTTACAATACCTTATAAACACTATCGAATCGAATATATCTTCCTGTCAGCTTATGACAAGGTTTCAAAATTACGTTTGGCGAATTTGCGTGCGCCACTCGAGCCACATTGTCCGATTTTCGATCAAAATCACGACTTTGAATGACCGTATTTTCGCTCTAATGTACTGATTGACCTTTAATTTGTTATTTTCAGTAACAATTAGTGGTTCCCGATGTAATAACATCTATTTCAAAATTTGACATATGTGATCCTATCAACATACTCTGTGTCTCTTTAAGGCATCAATTTGCGAATGTAAAGAACCTTGTCCATCTTCCCCGCAAGGCCAAGCTAGCGCACGTTAGAGACGAGCTCATCTTAGATAGGCTCGTTATAACTTAACGTTGGCTATCTGGGCCTTGCGGGGAAGATGAGAAGCTTCCAGTTCGACCTTATTTTCGTTTAACTTTTCCAAAATGGTGTCTAACTTGGCGGCGGTGTCCATCTTAATGATTTACGGTCTTGATTGCACAAGCGAGAGAACGATTTCAAACTCAACACCCTTTTTATACCCTTTAACCAACGCCACCTGGCGGGTTGACCAGTCACGTGACTGTTGTTACACAACGCTAGGAGAAAGCAATTTCCCACTAATTCATACTTCAAACGTTGGAAATTTCATGACTACTGGACCGACCCTACAAACTGATTGACTGTTAAATTCGGGGTCATTTCCTGTTCAAAGTTCAAATCTTCAAATTACTTCAATCCATCCTCGGTTCCCCAGGGGTTTATGCTCCGATCCTCTCCATGTGGAGAGGATCGGAGCATAAACCCCTGGGGAACCGAGGATGACTTCAATCATGATACTTTCAAAGCAATACAACGTGGCAGTTTTGTAAACGCATGATTGACTCGAGTTGCAATGTACAAGCACGGATTTTTCATTCAATTGAGTGGCGTTCATCGTGCTTACTCTGACTTACTCTAGTCGTGTTTACCTTATTTATAGTGACACTTAACTATTTTGTCTCATCGAGGATATTCGTTGGGTAGATTATCCCTCAAGATGATAATTTTCATATCAGTTTTATGTTGTGTTTGTATATATTTATCCCGCTGCTTGATACCTTTGTTTGATCTGTTCCAATACCAGAAGTACTTTTTATCAAAACAACAGGCAATGTTCATAGAACCTTATTTTGAATTCATTTTTCATACCAATATTGATTCCAAGTTGACTGATATTGAACAACTGCATCAAATTGACATAAATGACTGAAACTATAAAAATATTATGCCATAATTGTAGGGGCTTAAATAACAACTTAAAGCGCAAGAAGGTATTCAACTTTTTAAGAAAGAAGAAAGGTAATATATACTGCTTACAAGATATACATTTTACTGCCGATCAAATTAAAAAAATATGTATCTTACTTAATTAAATCTCAAAAGGAGCCTCAGAAAAATGGCTAGTTCACTGCAGATCTAGAATATAGTTAAAATAAAGTTAACTAATGTCTCAGTGTAAGACTTGTACTGATACTTTTACCATACATGTCAGTTAAGATTGGTTCCAGAATGTTTGCAAATGTTTGAAACGATGGTAATAAGATTTTTTGAAATAATATTCACATGACCTTGTTTCGTCCAATCGGCATTCTTAATTTTGCATGAACAAAACAATGTGCAGCTATTTTATAAAACCTCTACTCCACTAGGGTTCATTGCATAACAGTTAATATTTACAAACGTGGTAATCCATATCTATCATTTTTGTATTTCCTTCTATTTCATCTACTGAATTTGTACCTGTATATTCATCTGCAAATATTTGTATTTTTTATTAGCTTTAATAATTCATTGTTTTCAATGCATTAAAATACAGAGCCATTGGCTCTGTTTCAACAAAGTGAGAAGCTTGTTGTTGTTAAAACGGACCCACGTGAAATAAAGTTGGGTAATATGGGATTCCAAATATCATATACCAACTTTATCCCACTTTAACCACGTTGATTTTGCTCAAATTCACACATGAACATCTTTTAAGATATGTGAAGGTGATATTTCAAAATAAATCTTTGTTTAACAATATCTTGTCACATTAACCAGATAATATAATTCTGTCACATCGGTGACACCATATTTGGCAAATGATCGAAAAATCACCTAGATTATCTCAAATGAGTCGAAAAACTATTAAGATGTCTATTATATGTATTTGGAAGCAAATAAACTCATGTCCAAAAGAAACGATACCAAGTTTTCAAAGTCGTCCGAAACAAAATTCTATAACCTGACAGAGTCGAATTTAAGTGTGTCTAACAGGCATATGTCTTGTAAAGAAGTATGCACATTTTCATTCTTCAGGAAAAAATACTTTTGATTTTGTGTCTTTTCAAATGCACATGGGGTGCATAAATCGAAATTTCAAATTGTTTTATGAACAGAACTTTTGTCATTTCACTTTAAAATTGATAAAGTATTGAATTTATGTCAGAAAAAAATGTTGTTGATATAATACACTTTATTTGACATAAATTCGTTGACGCGTCACTGCACTAGAACGTTTTAAAACAAGCGAAAGTGTCCAATTTCTCTCTGCTATCTCGCCTAGTTAAGGAGATTCCAGATCGATGATTTTTTCAAATGCATGTTTCTCGCAAACATGAAAAGATAATGTTTCCAAATTTTGCATAGACGTAAGTTGACTACTGAAGAAATGATATTACCATGTTTTAGTCTTATTAATCTGCGGTGGATTGAGTTATTTTGGGATTTGTATGGTATCGTTTCTTTTGGACATGAGTTTATTATTTGACTTTGGCGTTATTTCACATTGTTTATGAGTTGTTAAAGGGGCAGTAGCACGTTTTTTGAGAATTTTATATTGTAAAATTTTCACTGATAATTGTATGTTTATGCTAAATGTATTATTTTGATAGTGTCATAAATATCATTGCACAAGCCAATCAGCCATAGTCAGAGGACAAAGTTTGAAGATTCACATGAAATCCATTGGCGGCCATTTTTGTGTGAACGCCTTTTATTCATTTTCTGTAATAAAAAGGAATCGCATGCCTAAACTTTACATTATATATTTGAATTATTACTGCTCCATTTAGTTTAAATACATTGTCTTTCAATTGGAACCATTTATTTTCATTTTCATGACATCACCTTATATTCCCACTAAAAACGTGCTACTGCCCCTTTAATGTGTGTTTGGGTTACGTTTAAAACCGTATCCCATTTCCCCCACTTTCCACTACATATATACTTTCATGTAGAGATGAAGCGATAATGGACGTTCTTCAATAATAACCTTTCTAAATCTTCAATGGGAGGTTTTAAAAAAAGAACATATTTAACGATATATTTTTAAACATTTTAAAGTTATTTATGTGAGCAATTTTCAACCAGAACTAGAAAGGAACTGCTGCATCATTGAATCAAGTGAAGGTGAGCCTTCGAGAAAACACTAAATCTTAAAGGGGCAGTAGCACGTAGCAAAAATCTCATTACACAAGCCAATAATCCATAGTCAGAGGACAAAGTATGAATATTCACATAAAATCCATTGGCGGCTTTACACCTTTCATTTTAGGTGAGAAAATATTTAAATAGAGGGCTGCCGCGGAATATCTAGTACCATTCTTCGGGGAAGAATGAAAGTCAAACTGCACTGTAGAAAGATGACAGAATAAGATATTCATAAAATAGGGTATTCATCACATCTATTCAACAATTTCTAGTTGCTATTGGGTGACTAATCCTCCTGCAGCGGCCGAGTTGAAAGCTCTTCACAGCGCCTTCAACGGTTCTTAAAGGGGCAGTAGCACGTTTTTAGGGGGAATAAAGATTGATGTCAGGAAAATTAAAATTAATGTTTCCAAATGAAAGACAATGTATTTAAACTAAATGGAGCAGTAACAATTCAAATAAATAACGTAAAGTTTAGCCATGCGATTCCCTTTTCTTACACAAAATGAATTAAAGGTGTTCACACAAAATGGCGGCCAATGGATTGTTTCATACTTTATTATCTGACAATGGATAATTGGTTTGGGCAATGAGATTTTTGACAGTTTCAGAATAATACATTTAGCATTAACTTGCAATTATCAGTGAAAAATGTAAAATATAAAATTATAAAAAAACGTGGTACTGCCCCTTTAAGAATTCTCTTACCATGCTGCCAATTTCGGTTCGGTAAAAATGAGTCTCACTATCATGCTGGACGCAGAGTCAACTTGCCCGCAAGGCTTTATATATCGAGTGATTGCCCTGCTTTGGTTATGCTGTGAGAGGGTGTTGTCCCCTCTTTATATCTATATATTTATCTTGATTAGCTTGTGTGACAATTACGTCCATGTTAATCCATATTTCACGTTTGTCAATCTCTTCATCAAATTACCTTATGTATATTGACAGGAAATTAAAAACTGATCACTATCTTTATCAGTTTCATAAGGGTCAATACTCGCCCTCGGCAAAGTGGTTGTTGCGTATTTTCGGTTTTTCGAAATAACCAGTTGCTGACTGAGACCAAGGTGTTCAAGTTAGAATAAATTCTAAATTTAAAATACATATATTTCCCCCATCTCATTGGACATAACAAGGTTATGTGACCGGTATACATTTACCCAGTCTAAGTAAACCTAGCCTCACTATTATCCGTTACACTGCTATACTGAGTCTAGAAAGGCTTGGTTGAGTGTCGCGTCAGCCCACGTGACCAAGTTGACCAATCAGAACTGATCTTACCAAGCCACAATAGTGTGCCTTCGCACATATAACGTTGGAGGGTCATAGATCGCAGAAAGTTCGGCTGACGCGACCCTCAACCAGACCTTTCTAGACTCAGTATAGCAGTGTAACGGATAATAGTGAGGTTTACTTAGACTGACATTTACCCGAACCCTAAACTGAAGGTTATACTAAATAACAGTCGCATAAAGGCGTTTACATTTAATCCTTGGTGTTGATTACGAAACAAGGTCATGTGAAGTTCCGAACTATTTTATCAATGCAGCATTCCTAAGCGATACAAAACAATAGATATTGAAATTTGAGTCTAAAGATTGATCAAACAATTTATTAGAAAATAAATATATTTTTCAGAATCGTTTCTGTAAACTACCTTTCTTTTGTGAACTCACATGAGTGCAGCGGCACTTATGTAGGATGAGTTTAGGACCAGCTATTGTGATAGGAATCGAAACATTAATTTTGTTTTAGTATAATTTTGTAATGTTTTAGTTATATTGCGAATTAATGCTTCCCTTAAATTTTAAAATCAGAAGTTATGAGAAAATATGTTCACAATGTCTTTTCCCGTACGGTTATAACATTCTCTCAACTTGTAAGTTAATGTGTATAACTGGCTATGCAACTTACAAGATATGTTTCCTTCTGATTGGTTCTAACAAGGTCATGTGACCGGTACATACATTTTAATGAACCATTCGGTGGATGTTATACAAGGTAACCGTCGCATTGTGGCGTCTACACAATTTGCTGCCTGCTGATTGGACGACACAATGTTCTATGAAAGTAAGAAAATTATTTGAAAAATAAGTAAGATGTATTTCCTTATCGTTTCTGTTGACTGTTTTTTGTCAAAGAACAACAAAAGAAAACGGCCCTATTGTGGGCGGAGATTAGGGTATGTTAAATAGAGGTCAAAACTTTAGATACTAAATTGAGGTGGTATAGAAGTATACATCATAATTGGTCAACTAACTCTTTTCTATTTAAGATCAAAATAGCAGATAGCAACCTTTGCACATTTTGTTTCTGTAACTGAGCTCTGTAATAAAAAGTTGAGTACAAAAAAAACACAAAAAAAACCAGCTGTTCCATTCAATTTCAAATTTGATTCCTGTTTTGAAATTACAACTTCACTTAAAATTAGGGTCAGACTGTTTATGATTTAAATGATTTACATAATGGGTTTGTCCACACAGTTATAACCTGTTTTAAACGCGTAAGCTGATTTTTTTTGTATAACTATCTTCGCAAGCTTATCAGATTATTCGAGGGCAATCTATGTAGGTTCATATTTTTCATTTGTTGCCCTAGGGCAAAATATCACTTTTTCATTGTGACGTCACATTATAAACAATGCTTATTGACGTCACGGTTCACCTATGACGTCATACTCTATACGGGTCGGCGGTGGCGTGTCCGCCTATGCTGAGGAGTAGGTTTTGGGTATTTTCTTTAATTTTAGGACTACGGTAATAGACAGAATATCATATTCGTGCCCATGACATACTATGTTACGACACTCGTGCTTAATTATCAGTATATCCCTCGCTCTCGCTCGGGAAAATAATATTTAGCCACTCGTGTCGGAAACATAATATGTCATGGACACTCATATAAAATCCTCTATAACTTACGAGTTTCAAACATGTTATTACCGTGTAGACAAAGCATTGGTGTTGTTTTTCCGTGAGGATGGGGTGTTCATGTTTATTGAACCCGTGGTGGAGATCGGTTACTATCTTTCACACTAGCTTCTTTGTTTTATTCGGGTGTTCATTTTCCATACTAACTCATATTGTCTTTGAAATGCAGGTGCGGAGATGTTCATCAGTCATACCGGATTTTCATCACGTTACAGTGATACGATTGATGTTTTATTATCGAAATTAATCAAAGCAAATCAAAGAAATTCAATAAAAACCACTTCCCCCACACTAGACATTTACAAATGTTGCAGTCCAAACAAGGGTTTGAACCTAACGGGAATCCTCGTATTTTAGCCATGGGCTTAATTTCGAATTACCCCTATTTCATATGAGACATATATTTTCTGAAATTAAGCCCTGAGCGTAATTTCGAAGGGAGAACAAAACTTTTTTTTTATTAACAATCTAAGGTATCCCTGTAGTAGTCGAGGGTTTATTTGTTAAGGATTCAACCTATATAATGATTCAATGGCGAATGAAAAAGAGAGACTTATTTTTCTTTTAAAAATCGATACTGACCAACATCAACGTTTTTACTCTATCACTTCCTGATTGCTTATCATCAATATTTGGTGTCTAGAATGGAGACCAATGCATTTTCAAAGTTAGAAACCCTATTGACTATCGTAGATAGGCAGATGGATTCCATCGAAAAAATTGTTTTGGACATTTTGAAGGGAGAAAATATATCAAATTTACGCCCATGGGCTAACATTCGAAAATCAAAACTCGTTGATAAGCCCATGGGCTTAATATCGGCAGGGCTTAAATACGAGGATTCCCGGTATGACCAATTGCTTCAAGGCCCAGTGAGCTAACCATTAAACTACGGAGCCCCCACCACTACCAACATTTATGATATTGAATGATATTGATTATTTCTGCTATTCTTTCATTTTGTCAATTATAACGCAATCATAATAATTACTCCAAGTAACATGGTCTAACAAGAATGAATTATGTTTTTATTATACATTTATGTCAATTTGGGATGCCCCTCGAATTCCGTTTCAACAAAAATCCCCAATAATTTTGTATATTTTAGCATTGTGGTCAAAATCTTTCAGACTGCAGGGTTTCATAAAAATTATATATCTACGAGAAAAATCAAAACACTTCTATTAGGGGTTTGAATGTGCGTGAATATATATGTATGTGTGTCACGTAACCTTACTACGCCTGTGCATGTAATCCCAAATAATCAGCAGTTGTAAAGGACAACGAAACTGCATTCTAGAATTCAGAAGAAAACATGTCAATCACAGCCCTGGAGATAAGGTCTATCATTCGTCCAGTTACATTTCGATTCAGTTAAAAGACATAAGTGTCATACATATGTTTTATAAATTGACGTTCAGGCCACTTAGGTGTCAAGTGATAGCCTAACGCAGTTTGAACCCAGTCGCCCTCAGGTTAAAATGTTGAATATTTAAACAAGAACTCTTTGCTGATAGTAACACAGGTGACATATTTGCCAAGCGATTGCTTATCTAAGAAAGTGATGTCTTAAAGCGTTTGTTCATTAGCTTACAAGCGAAGGTAGAAGTACACTATAAACTGGTATAAGCGGAATTTATAGTGAAGTTTCAAACTCTATCAGCCAGAAAACAAACATAAAAGGAAAAACATTTCTTTTGAAACTTGAACTTGTGACTTGTTTCAATGTTATGATGATAAAGTCATTTGATGATTTAACAACAAAAAAAGAAAACTAATTGGACTGTGTATGCCACAAGCCATTAGCTCCACCCACAAAAGTGCCGAATCATACGTGTGCAATAAGCTTTCAGAGTGAAATGTAATTTATGAATAGTATTAATGAGCCGTATTAATCAATTTATAAACCTTACTGTGAATAGCACGCCCCCTCTGAGCCCTCTAAGAACTAAGAAATATATACCTGTGACAGCTGTTTCATGAGTTGCAAATGATAGCACAAAAAACCTTGCTTTAACAGTGACTCTGCAATGTTACTATTTATACTGATACCCAAAGCGTGATATCAGTGCGATAAAGATGTGAACATCTTGTGAACAGTTTAATGTCGATATAACCTCATTCTGACGTCACTTTTGAACAAACTTAACCAGCTATCCTCACTTAACAGCACACAGCAAGGATTTTCTAAAACGTTAAATGAAACGTGTCATTTCAATGATACGAGTGCACGTGTTAAAATGCCATAAATTTGCATATTTGAAACGATTTCGGACATCTTGTAACTTACGTCACTATCAGCCATGGGTCAAAACAATTGCAATTGACAACGAAAGCAATGAAAGATCTAATGATATTTTGTAATATATGCGTTTAGACTGTAAACATAAACAACCTGACATTTTCAATTATTTCATGAATTGAGCACAGTACAGTGTTGTTGTGGTTAGCATGCTGGCCTTTCGCGCAAGAACCGGTGTATGTAATAGATATACCCACTCTTCCCGAGGTGTATCGCTCAATATACCTCCTGTTTGAATCATGGGTCTCCAAGGCGTAGCGTAGCGGAGCCGAAGGAAGGGTGGGTATTTCTTACTTATACCCCACTCTGGTTGAGTTATATTTGACGAAAAAGAGTTGTCCACCATTCTCTGTGTATATTTATCTTAAACCTAACAAGATCAACAAAATGTTAACAATACTCTTTTTTACGTTTTTAAAAACATAATCTACATAAACTTCATTACATTAAAATTTGGTACAAATTAGTACCTATACATGGCTTATATAGGAAAATACAACAATCCAGACATGGCACAACAAAAAGTACCCCCACCTACATGGAGCCTCAGTAGCTCAGTCGATAGAAGCGTTGCCTGGTTCGATTCCCACTTTGGACATTAAAATTTCTCAAAAATTTTGAATTTTACAACTTGGTTAATTTGCCTAAGTTATTTGGATGTTCAAAAAAGAATAGGTGTATTAGAAACGTTTTGGTGTATCGGTCAATATACCTACGGTTAGAACAAAAGAAACCATAGCAACGAGACCGGAAGTGGGGTATAATCAGGGGATATGTTGGAATATGTGGCGGAGACATATACGCTGATACAGCAGGATGACTTCGTTTTTTGAGATGACACTCTCAATGTTCGATATTGGTGAACATAAAATATTTTCTGGATTCGATTTTCGTTGTTGATCTCAGAGAACTTATCGGGCAGCTGTTAAACTGCACATTCGTCTCCTGTAAAACCCTCTTTGAAAATATTCTACCATCACAAATGTGAGTTTCTAGGTAGGTAATCATGATTTAAGTAGACATTTCAACAAAATTTCAATTCATTTTCAGTCAACTTAGCAAAATTTAGTCAAAAAGCATATTTCTAGCCTTTCCGGCAGTACTTTTGGTGTAGAAATGAAAACGTCAATCACATCATGGTGTCATCAATTTAATTATGATTTTCAATTACAGATAAGTAATGTAAATGTATGTTTCGATTGAAATACAATTTTGGGAATAGCACAAATGAACTCGCTGTTAACGTGAATCCTCCCTCAGTGACCGAACAATATTGATTAACGGTGAATCGCTTTCTTTTACTGGTGAATCGATATCATAACAACCCCTTATACAATACGTGTGACCGAGAACATTTATCTGTTTCTCAAACTTATCGACTCTGTAATCAATTATATACAATCTAAATTAAATAAAAGTACCGAGGGTACAGAAGCTCACATTAAAATAAAAGTACCGAGGGTACAGAAGCTCACCTTAAAATGAATGAAGTGGTAATATGGTTTAATTGTGTAACCATCTTTTATATGATAATTGATTATGGCTGCCATCATGATTTTTTTATCTTTTAAAATGCTATTCTTCTGTTGGAAACCACTAGAGCTTCAACAAACATTAATACAAGAATGATATAATCATGATTTGTTAACAAGCAGTAGGTTTTTGTATAACTTTTTTGTATATCTATGGCTGAATTGGTGACCATCTTGGACTTTTTAATCTTAAAAATGCTACTTTTATGTGGGCATCTGTATTAATTTCATTATGATATCTTGATTGGTTTAGGAGTATTCATTTAGTCACACTCTCAACTTCCAAAGAACTAAAAAGATGATGCACATAAACATTTGGAATATATCCCTCTGACACAAATCACAAATTCAGCTAGTGATAGGTCCAATTGCCAAAGTAAACTGTCCAGGTCAATGTCTCATGTAATTCTAACTGAAGATTTCTGAATATCTTAAATCTTGACATATGTTAGTGCAATCTGATTGGTCAGAATAGGCTAGCAACATGGGGGTTTATGCTAATTACTAGATATGATGACCTCTTGCACCTGCATGTAGCTTATGTAACTTATCCTCTTATGTAAGTTACTGTTATTCCATACAGTGAGTGTCCTCCCCTCATTTCAAAATGCAATACAGATACTCTTTACAGAAGAGTTGCAGAAGAGGGGCTGGAAGGATAGGAGGGGAAAGGGGGTGGTTGGGGTATATTTGGAGAAGCACCCTAGTGTGCTGAGCATGTAAACCTGAACTCTGGCTAAGCCCTTATGTGTGGTATTAAAATACTTGACGGGAGAGAACATGCATTGTTGTGAAAAATATATATAATTTCACAAAATATAGTAAGCTTATGTCCTAAATTGATTTTGTGTCAAGAAGAACTTCTGTTAGATATAGAAATGGTACAAATATGAGTAAAACACAGCAACTGGAACCTGATGCAAAATAACTCTTTCCACATCAACTTATCATGTAGATTGCTAAACACAAAGCTTATTGTTGACAAATTTTGTGTAAGTTGTTTTCTTAGAAAGAACATATCACTGTCATGAGAATACAAGTCTAATTTCCATAACTCTTATTGCATACACATGGCCATATAGCATAATGCTCTACCATATCAATTGGGTCAGGTTGATTATGCAACAGACTAGCAGCTGACACTGTGATGCTAGCAGCATGTATTGGGATGTGTATTAGAAATGCATAGTGGACTCAACTGAATATCTGAACTCTGGTTGACCCCTTTTGTGTGGTATTTAAAGGAATATAAGGGAGATACCATTGTTTAAAATTCAACATGATGTTTAATGTCATTGGGTTTTTGCAGCTAGTTGCAATAAATATTTTAAACAAATTAATTAATTATGTTTGTCTTTCATCTTAATGTTTTAGAAACACTTAAAAATATAGAACAACTTGCATGACAATCTTAAATATTCCATATTCAAGATAATATTATGATTAGTAAGTTCAAATTAGAGAATTTATATGGTGCGAGTGATCACTTGATGAAAGCTTACAATTTAGTAATAATGATGTGTCATCTGCAGCTGAAAAGTCAATATGGCTGCTATCGCGGCCATCTTGGATTCTCAAAACTGAAACGTCTACCTTTGTGGGAGGAATCACTATAGGTATAACATACTACAATATGAAAATGTTATCTAGATTGGTTTAGGAGAAGGAGTCATTTTAATGAAATCTAATTAAAAATTCAATATGGCTGCCATGGCGGCCATCTTGGATTCTCAAAACTGAAACGTATACCTTTCTGTGAGGAATCACAATGGGTATAACATACTACAATTTCAGAATGATATCTGCATTCGTTTAGGAGGAGTAGTGTTTTTCCTGAAATCAAATTGGAAATTCAATATGGCTGCCATGGCGACCATCTTGGATTCTCAAAACTGAAACGTCTACCTTTCTGTGAGGAATCACCATGGGTATAACATACTACAATTTCAGAATGATATCTGGATTCGTTTAGGAGGAGTAGTCTTTTTCCTGAAAGTTTACGGACGGACGGACGGACGGACGGACGGACGGACAGACAGACGGACGACGGACGAAACGCCATGACATAAGCTCACATTTACTTCGTAAAGGTGAGCTAATGAATGATGTGGTAATATGGTTTAATTGTGTAACCATCTTTTATATGATAATTGATTATGGCTGCCATCATGATTTTTTTATCTTTTAAAATGCTATTCTTCTGCTGGAAACCACTAGAGCTTGAACAAACATTAATACAAGAATGATATAATCATGATTTGTTAACAAGCAGTAGGTTTTTGTATAACTTTTTTGTATATCTATGGCTAAATTGGTGACCATCTTGGACTTTTTAATCTTAAAAATGCTACTTTTATGTGGGCATCTGTATTAATTTCATTATGATATCTTGATTGGTTTAGGAGTATTCATTTAGTCACACTCTCAACTTCCAAAGACCTAAAAAGATGATGCACATAAACATTAGGAATATATCCCTCTGACACAAATCACATATTCAGCTAGTGATAGGTCCAATTGCCAAAGTAAACTGTCCAGGTCAATGTCTCATGTAATTCTAACTGAAGATTTCTGAATATCTTAAATCTTGACATATGTTAGTGCAATCTGATTGGTCAGAATAGGCTAGCAACATGGGGGTTTATGCTAATTACTAGATATGATGACCTCTTGCACCTGCATGTAGCTTATGTAACTTATCCTCTTATGTAAGTTACTGTTATTCCATACAGTGAGTGTCCTCCCCTCATTTCAAAATGCAATACAGATACTCTTTACAGAAGAGTTGCAGAAGAGGGGCAGGAAGGATAGGAGGGGAAAGGGGGGTGTGGGGGGGTGGGGGGGGGGGGGGGGGGGGGGGGGGGGGGGGGGGATAGAAGGAATGTGGGATAGAAGAGAGGTTTGCAATGGTAGGTCAGGAGAAAAAAGGGGAGGAGGGAAAGGGGGGATAGAAGGGGTGGGGGTAGAAGAGAGGTTTGCAATGGAAATAATCTGGAGGTCAACTCAGTAATATGTTTATTGTAGTATCTTAACTAACAGAGAGAATTGGTGAGAAAGTCTTTGTAAAAAAAGAATTGTTCAGACAGCTGTTCAATTAGTTTTGAAGATGAATATTAAATGATATCTTTTATTAGCATGACAAACAAAATAAAAGATAATTTGTTATTCATTAACCACAATTTTCAATTTGGAATAAATTAATTGCATGGGAACAAAGGACTAAAAAACCTAACAGTTAGTGTTGGGAGTGAACAAATTTAATCATTTTAAATGCTTTTGAAAAGGATTTGTTTGAATTGAATGATCATTATAATTATCTTGATAATCATTGTTCAGACCGTAATCAGATATAGATGATTATAAAAAGTATATTTATCCCTCACTGGCTATGTTATTTGCCATATATGAAGTGTCAGGAATTATGTAAAACGGAAAGGATTTATTAAAACAGTCATGCTTCAGGCTGTTCGCAGATAAAGATGATTCATACAGTTTTTTGTAACTGTATTTATAGTGTTGATAAATATTACAACAAGCGTATCAATACAAATATAATGACATTGATTTGATTGATCAGGAAATGTATTCTTTTCAATGAATTTCATGAAATCTAATTGAAAATTCAATATAATTGACATATTGACCATCTTGGATTCTTAGTAATAAAATAAATGCGTCTTTGTCAGGAATCACTGTATAAAAAAATACTCACTTTTCAGAATGATATCTTAATTGATTTAGTAGGAGTAGTACTTGGCCTGAAATCTAATTGAAAAATAATTACTTCTATGATTACATGTTGTTCCCAGAACCCCTTCAGCATGATACAATTATCATTTATTTTTACAGGTATTTATAAACCACATGGTATTGGAACTGGAACCTGATACAAAATACCTCTATTATTAACTTATCATGTAGATTACTGAACATAAAAGCAGATTCTTTACTTGTTAATATTAACTCATCGTGCAGATTGTTGTACACAAAAGCTGATTCTTGACTTGTTTAAATTGTTATTTGTAAAAAGTATTACTATTAATAGAATACAAGTATACTTTTCATAAAGACAATTTATATACTTTCCATGAAGTCCATTATGTTCTAATTATCAATTAGGTCAGGATTACTATGCAATATACAAGCAGGCAGGGCTGCTAGCCCCAGATCCTAAAGGAGAGTGTAGCAATTTGTGTATTTGGCTTTTCTGTAATATATTTGGAGAAGCATCCTAGTGTGCTGAGCATGTAAACCTGAACTCTGGCTAAGCCCTTATGTGTGGTATTAAATGACTTGACGGAAGAAAACATGAATTGTTGTGAAAAATATATATAATTTCACAAAATATAGTTAGCTTATGTCCTAAATTGATTTTGTGTCAAGAAGAACTTCTGTTAGATATAGAAATGGTACAAATATGAGTAAAACACAGCAACTGGAACCTGATGCAAAATAACTCTTTCCACATCAACTTATCATGTAGATTGCTGAACACAAAGCTTATTGTTGACAAAGTTTGTGTAAGTTGTTTTTCTTAGAAAGAACATATCACTGTCATGAGAATACAAGTCTAATTTCCATAACTCTTATTGCATAAACATGGCAATATAGCATAATGCTCTACCATATCAATTGGGTCAGGTTGATTATGCAACAAACTAGCAGCTGACACTGTGATGCTAGCAGCCTGTATTGGGATGAGCATAATGGACTCAACAGAAATATCTGAACTCTGGTTGACCCCTTATGTGTGGTATTTAAAGGAATATAAGGGAGATACCATTGTTCAAAATCTAACATGATGTTTAATGTCATTGGGTTTTTGCAGTTGCCATAAATATTTTAAACAAATTAATTAATTATGTTTGTCTTTCATCTTAATGTTTTAGAAACACTTAAAAATATAGAAAAACTTGCATGACAATCTTAAATATTCCATATTCAAGATAATATTATGATTAGTAAGTTCAAATTAGAGAATTTATATAGTGCGAGTGATCACTTGATGAAAGCTTAAAATTTAGTAATAATGATGCGTCATTTGCAGCTGAAAAGTCAATATGGATGCTATCGCAGCCTTCTTGGATTCTCAAAACTGAAACGTTTACCTTTCTATGCGGAATCACCATAGTCATAACATACTACAATTTCAGAATGATATCTATATTGGTTTAGAAAGAGTAGTCTTTTCATGAAATCTAATTGAACATTCAATATGGCTGCCATAGCGGCGATATTGGATTCTCAAAACTTAAACGTCTACCTTTCTGTGAGGAATCACCATGGGTATAACATACTACAATTTCAGAATGATATCTGCATTCGTTTAGGAGGAGTAGTCTTTTTCCTGAAATCTAATTGAAAATTCAATATGGCTGCCATGGCGGCCATCTTGGATTCTCAAAACTGAAACGTCTACCTTTCTGTGAGGAATCACCATGGGTATAACATACTACAATTTCAGAATGATTTCTGGATTCGTTTAGGAGGAGTAGTCTTTTTCCTGAAAGTTTACGGACGGACGGACGGACAGACGGACGGACAGACGGACGGACGGACAGACAGACGGACGACGGACGAAGCGCCATGACATAAGCTCACATTTACTTCGTAAAGGTGAGCTAAAAAAGGTTGAAAACAGTTTGTGTTGTTTTTGTAATGATAGAGATGAAAATCTATGTCATGTGTACTGGGAATTTTAGGTGACCCAAACGTTTTGGAATTACTTACAAATTTGGATTAACAATGTTATATATCAACATCCAACCTTTTCCAAATAAATGGTCTGGTTTGGTACCCTAAATCAAAATAGACTCTACAAAGAGGCACATTTACTTATGCAGTATAAAAATTTAACTTTCAAATTTTCACTTATGTATCAAAACTCTGAAGCAAAGTTTTTTCGCTGAAAACTTTATTTCAAAACAGAAAAATAGAACCATTGGCTCTGAAGACTATCAGGTTTCATATCCAATAATGCTGTAGAGTGTAGCCAATGTGGTTCCCCCTTTGTAGGGGCCACAGGGTCACCAATCCTAAAATTAAGTATATAGACGGTGTGATTTCAGATACCGGTAATCGATTCAGAAATGGTATTTGCTAAAAAAATCAATTAATAATTTAGGGTAGAGCATTCAAAGGTTTACAACAAGCCTTTTTCAGCGGGCATAGGGTCACCAAAACTGTATATTACAATCCTCATAAGTGGGAGTCTCTAAACAAGATTTCAGCTTCCTAAGCATTTTGCTTCTGGAAAAGAGGTAAACATCTACTATCTTCAGCCCTTATTATGGGCCACAGGACATCTTAAGCTATGAATTATAATCCTCATTTGTCAGGGAGTCTGTCAACAAGGTTTTAGCTTTCTAGGCCTTATGCTTCAATAACAGAAGATGAAAATAGATTTTAAGGATGGAGACCCCATGGCCCTAAAGGGGCCACAGGACAACAACAGCTACCATTCATAATCCTCACTAGTCAAGGAGTCCGTACACAAGGTTTCAGCTTTCTATGCCTTATGCTTCTGGAGAAGAAGATGAAAATGGGTTTAAGGGGCGTGGCCCCTGTGACCCTTCTTATGGGTCACACTTATAGTTCATGTGGGCTGCCGTTTCTTACATTTGGTAAATTGTCTCCTATTTAAAGAATTTTGGTCCGATTTACTCTAGGTTGGTCGAAAAAGTCTGTAAAAAATACAAAGCATACAGTATGTATACTTTTTAAAATTTTGAACTTTACTTCACTTTTTGAATATGGGTTTTTAAGGATTGGTACCGACTTTGTTATCACTTTAATGCACTTCTGATTGACAATGGCCCGAAGGAGATTTTCCTATGCATTGAAATGGCGTATCACTGGATTCATCGGATAGGACTTTCGTACGAGGACATGTCAATAAGAAATCACCGTAAAGAACCGTCTGTTTAAAGAAGCATGCTCAAACAAATGATGTAAATGACCTTATGCGTCCTGGAAGATAAACAGGTACCACGCCCCAGGAGGATAGGCCAGTTGCGGCTTGTTAGAAGCCAGTCTTTTGGTTCAAGCGCTCTATTGAAACAGGCCTTGTCGCCTCATTTCCGTTTGATCAGCCAGACTGAGAAACCGCCTAAACGCTGCTCAAAATCAACACGAGCTTTGGTGTTGGTTATGGTGTGAGCACAGGCAGAGGTGGAACCTGTGGTCATGGAAGAGATTGTAGACGAAGTCCTTTCCTCATGAATTCTTTTAATGGGAGAGCCTGGGTTTGGAAGACTAGGAATATACGTCTGCTCCCGCTAGAAAGTTTTGCTAAGAGCACCATATCGCGGGGGATCCGTAGTGTTATGGGGAGGCTGGATTTGGTTACTCAAGGTGCTCTCGTTACATAGGAGGTTCTGGATTCTGTAATTATTGATCATTTTGATGACCGCAGACTTGCCACAGGACCCTTGTTCATGACAATTCACGACCTTATCGTTTAAATGCCAAAATCTGGCAATAGATGCTGTGGCGCGAATTCCACGGCAAGCAATGTTTCCTGATTTGAACCCAATCGACCGTGTTTTGGACATAATGGGCCATCGGGTCCAGTAGGAATCTTCCATAACAAAACCACGATGAGTGGCAGCGGGTACCGATGGAACCTGCTTATGCCAAGAAGAGTGGCTGCAGTTATTTTGGCATGTTTTGTCAGCAAGCGCTACTGGTGTTTCGAGATTCCTGTGACATTGATCTACTGTATCTTGGCTGCTATAACATGGTGGCATACACATCATGGCCTTGAACTGACGATACTTGAAACCCATTGTCGTTTGGATTAAATTCGAGTCTAATTTCACTGTGTCTCCATGCATTTTAGTACTCATATCGTTACAAAACTAAATTTGTAAATGACCATATGATTTTTCTATTATTTACTATTTGTTTTGCTCCTTTTCTCGGATTCATGTCATACCGACATGAAGTTCACCCCTTCTTCAAAAATCAAGGGGTGATTACCGTTTATGCTGTGTTTAATAAAATTAATTTAATATTTTTTCCCACAACTATTTTGCCTTTCTTATTTCGTATTAACATAGCTTTTTCATTTTAAGTGGTGTTGATATACCAACTCGTGATTGATAGAAACAGGTTAATATCATGTCATATAAACCTGATTTTTAGCGTGTGAATATTATCTCTCAAATGGGTGAAGTGGATGTTTCTGCAAACTTCTTTATCAGTTTAGGAAACGCTGCTAATGTCTGATATACACAGAGAACAATCGCTTTTTGTAAAATTATGTTGAGTGCTTTTGGAATATTTTGATTTGTTTGATGTATTGACCACCCCAGGGGTAACAATTGCTCTTTTATTAAATATTTAATTCAACCAAAAATCGAAAATGCAAAGATATTGATAAAATGAGGGGACATGTGATAGAACTGGCCAAAAATAATTATAGTCAATGGGAAGTTTCTCATAATAAGCAATAAGATTTGTATTTTTTTTAAACAAAGCAAAAAACATCCCTGAACCCGTTTTGACATTCATACATAAACCTTTTTATCATTATGCATGATAAGAGGCTAGAAGGACATTTCCAGTAATTTTTTCATCAATGAATGTCATGAGCAAAACTTTTGGAAAGTTTACGAATGATGCATGATGCCCAATCACATGGAGCTATCTGTTCTTTCAGGAGTCCTGATGAGCTCAAAGTCATTTAAAAAATGTTCGAGTTGATGGCGTCAAACATGACCTCCAATCAACTGAAAAATATCCATAATCTTTCGAATGGCGCCAATCTTCCAACATTGACAATTTCGTATGTTTGCTATTGATCAAATAAAAGAGTATTGTACGTTAAGATCCCAAATGAACGTGTAATTGGGTGGTCAATAACATACCGGTATGCCCTGATTTGTTTCTTACATTAATTTATTGAGCGCACTGAAACGTGCCATTACACCTAAACAACCTTCTCATGTAAAACCTGGTTAGATGTACAGTTTGAAACGGTGTACTTCTTACATATTCTCCAATCACAGGAAATTGCAAATAATCCAAATATAAAGACCCATTATGAAACTGCAAACCTTTAAAAGTTTTTACTGTATTTGTGGTTTTTTTACCAATACTTTCCGACCAACCATGGGATCAAAATTCATTAAATAGGACACAATTTACCAGAACGACCGAAACGTAGGTACTGTGTGGTCATCTCACAATTTCCTATTTCTCAATATATGCTTGAAACCAGTCTTTGTCGCGCAAGACTAGATTTTCTTTTTTTTCACCGAATATTGCTAAAAATACCACGAATACAGTAAAAATACTTTCTAAAATATTGCAGTTGAATATGGTTCAGTCTTCAAGAATAAACTTCAGGTCTCCAAATCATTTGGCTTCGAACCTGTAAATAAAATACCCCAAAACGCAAAACCCGCCGACCATTCTACATTATCACGGCGCTTGCGTAAATACAGCTAGAAACAAGAACAGCTTTTACAACTGAAGAAATGTTTTGCTTTGTGAGATATTTTACCGACGATTCGATAGACTTTTGAACAATCGCTTACAATGGTTAAATAATAGACTAACATTAATAATCGAAATACGACATATGACAAAAAAAGATTTTTATAAGAAGTAATTCTCCAACTCTAAATATTAAATCAAATTGTTATAATTTACAAGATAAATACGGACACCAAGGTTTACAAACATTGGCCCAAAACAATTGTTCAAAACAATTTTATTCCATAGATGTTATCAGTGTCAGTTTTATCTTCAGATTATTTTTTAAAACTTGTCAAGGAATTCAGTTAAACAGAGCAAAGTTTGTTCCTTCTACCCAAATAGCGTGTCTTGTTTACTCACTTGTAGATATGGAAACAAATTAAGCACCCCAAAATTTAAAACAAAGAAGTTATGTCATAAGGAAGTTACGATTCTTTGAATGAATTTATCAGTTTTATCGTGAAAGATGTAGATTTTGTGAATCATTTCTGCTCAGAACGATAATTCAGTTTGTTGTTTTAAGAAAATGCTACTGAAATCGTAATGGTACTGAATTTAATACCAAAATAAGTATGGTTTTAGTGCCGAAACTATGTAATAAACTTTGGTTATCAGATATAACAAGTGTTTGCCACTAATGTGGCAATATCCCCCGCCGCTTGGATATTGCTTGGATATTGCGATAGAATTGTCACAATAAACAAATGCTATATTCCCATTGACTATAAGTGCAATGGTTCAGGCGATTTGGATAATCTTAAAAGTGTCTTCTAAATCTATTTGATAGAGTTGACTACATGCTTATTTTGTTCGAGTTCCAGGCATCAAAGGGTTTATTTTTTACACTATTGAAATTTATTATTGATTCATTCATGAATTCCAAATTTCCAATGACAACATACATCATGATTTTATACAAAAACATTTCTTAAACAATTTTAGTTTATGGCATTTTTGCATCAAACCATCAATGAACTGAACCATTCCATAATATTATATTTAACTCAGTATACGGTTTCATTTCTATCAGCAAATTGTTTTCTTTAGAAATGCTTGCAAGATCAGTTAGAGAGAGAAAACACACACAAAATCACCTTTATACAATATGTATTCATTAAACATGATTTTACAGTCTGTACAATGAAGTTATGTTCACAAAACAGAGCTTTCACTCACAAGATAACTCCTGAAGATAATAATGAAGTACTTGGTATTCAAATTGCAATGCTACATTCTACACAGGAGAAGTGAAAATGTGTTGTTCTTTTGAAGAGGTTAGTCTTTCACAACCACACACAATGTTGGAATTTGAAACACATGTAATTCATAGCTTTGGATCTTTAAATCTAAACAGACAACTCAAAATGTTCATATCACTTCATGCGACTATCAATGATGTCAAGATGAAGAGAATTACAAAGACAAATATTGAGTGTAAAGCTGACACAATCATTTTTGCAATATGCATAACATGAAGCTTTTGTTTACTTTTTGTATTCTTCTCCCTGACAAAAGCATATTGTTTATGAAAACTCATTCTCTAATATTTTTTGTATTTGGGAAATGTACATTTTGGGTTAGCAAAACAGCCAACCCTATCTCCAATCTTCCACTTTATGCTTTACAAGCTTGTTTCCTTTCTTACCCACCTACTTCTCTAAAACATTCTATTATGTCAGATAATAATAATGAAATGTTATCTCAAAACAAAAGACATACAAATAAAACTTTGATATTCGCAAATAAACATGTAATCCTGTGCTTATGTTGTACAGCTAAACACACAAATCAGTCGTGCTAATCAAATAAAAATACATATTGTGCATAAATATATGTAACAGTGTTAATGAATCAAAACAATATCGTCAACAAATGATCAAGATACTTTATGGTTTGTTCTGTTGTGTTAAATAAAAAGTTGGTCTGAAGATAACTAAAAGAAAACTAAAGATAGAAAAAGGCACTAAATCCCCCTGTTCACAATTGACAAATGATTTCACAGAAGATTAAAAGATCACACCTACTAAGTGTTTGTAAAACCCTCCTGCTCGCAGAACTGCTTTCAAGAGTATTTTACTCATATGGCTGCTAGTATCAATGAAGGCAGAAAGCCCGCAACGCTATGGTAGCTCTGTATTGCGGTGAAACCTGGGAGCATCAGCCGGAACTAGCAAATCATGGGTGACAGCTTGTTTGAGAAGAGCACAGCAAGCCCACAGAGGCTTGTGTGATTTTAGAGATACTAGGATCCACACATTGCAGGGCTTGTCAAAATTAACAGGGGCATTAGATTTTTCTGAACATAAGCCATGTCAGGAATAATTTTTTTTCAAACAATGCATATGTTACACATTCAACAGAGAAAATAATACCACATCTATACAAATAATACCAAACAACATCTTCATTCATGATAACATCCATTCTTCAAGTTCACATTCTACATATTGTGTCTGATATGAAGTACATGGTGCTAAAACCAAAATAAAAAGAAAGAAACTTTAGTATACCAAAAAATTAGCAAAATTGTAGAAAATGACATCAATTATCACAATATTGGCTCAATGATCTGAAAAAAATCAGTTTGTCATCGCATTCTTGACATATCTGTAGCCTTATGAACTTCTTAGACTTAATCTTTCCGAAAGACAACGCTCAAAAATAATATTTTTAGTGTACGACCGCCATGAAAGTAAAGGATTTGATTTCGATGCTTTACTGACTGTCCTGTAAATTTGTCAGTTATTCAAGATTAGAGCTGAAATAAAAATGCCAAAAAGGGAACTTCTAAACATCTAAGCATTAGGGATGTACCATTTTAACTTTTACTGAGTTTCAAAGGCTAATGCCCAGCACTGCACTGACTATTGTATGACAGGCATAAACTCAAAATTGTTATGACCACAAAAAGATTTTAAATGGATCATATCAAGGACGATGATTAATTTTGGGCAGTCATTAATATTTGAATGATATGCCAGGCAAAATAAAAAGTATTATGGGGAGTGAAATTTCTTTTACGGAAAACTCATAACAGTATGAATATTGTAGACTGAGGTAGAAAGAGAATTCCACTTTTCATTAAAACCTTTTCTCTATATCTATATTTGGGGCAATTTGAAATATATTTGTAAAATTTTTAACCAGTGGATAATTGACAAGTTAACAGATTTATGCATTATTCAGGTAAAGAACTTGAAAGATAATCAAAATTTCACAATCACTAGTCAATATCATTTATCTATTTACTTCAGTTTACTTCTAGTTTCAGGGTAAAATGGATAGAAAGGCTGATAGTTTAACAGAAAATTATTCATGATGGCTGTAGCTTTCAACTCCATGCAGTCAATATGCCCCCTCTATAGTTCTATGGTGATTCAGTTATCATGCTATTGCCTTTGCCTCCGGCAGGAATGTTTCCCAGAACTTGATCATCTGAAATATAAAAATAATTGTGGGGGAAAACAGGATCATATGTATGTAGTTGTATGAACACAAGTATGAAGTCTTAAAATCCTGCACAAAAAAAACTTTTTTTTACTGATTTCTTAGGAGTGAAAGAGTTAATGACTTGTTATCGAACCGGCTTTCACTTAATTTATACTTAATCATCAATTTGATACAAGCATTATTAATCAGAAAACTGTCTAAAGTACTGTCGGAAATGCTAGAAAAATGCTTATCCTACCTCAAACTAAACTTTGAATATATAAAGAAAATTTGGTACCAAATAACTACTTGAGCGACAACTACCTAATCTAGCCTGTCGTGATTTTCACTTTAATATCACATGAAAAGTTTCTTTACAGGTAAAATTATGGAAACATTGACGGCAGTAAAGGGTGGTTTGTGTTGAGTTAAAATCATAAACTTTCTTTGAAAATATTTTCTTTACCATACCGACAGTACTATCTCTAAGATACACAATCAAGTGAAAATATCATGTACATTTGAACTTTATCAATCTTTGACATCATTTGCATACATCTAAAGACTCGACACAGAAAATATATAGGGTAGCTGTTTTTCCTCAAATTATTCTCCTGTAAACCCCAAATGAAAAAAATTCTACAATCACAAAAATAAGTTTCCTAGACAGGTAGTCATGATCTAAGTAAATATTTCCTTAACACATTGTTTGATTTTCAATCAAATTAAAATAACTTAATTCTAGCATTTCCGGTAGTACTTTAGTATTCTCTATGTCCACAAGATCTATCATTACACCCAGTGTTACAGTACTGACCTTCTGTTGGTTCTCCATCAGGGCCTCCAGGTACTTGACTACACTGTTCTTGAAGTCAACAACTCGGTACTTCTCGAAGCGGGTGATTTCTCGTCTGATTGTGTCGGAAATCTTCTCAAACTCTTCTTGACCTTTCTCCACCCTGTGTTCACACTGTAACATCACCGATGTGTAAATCTCTGATCCAAAATTACTTTAAAATTGTATACAATTTCATACGGTTGGTAAAGTCAAAGTATCACTCTCACATTTCTCAGCTCACATACCCGAACTATCAACTAAAATAGGCCAATAGAAGAAATTCTTTTTGAAACAGCTTTCCAACTTGATTGATATTTCAATGAAAAAATTACATATATAAATATATTCAGGAATGCTCAGTTACCAATATCAGAAAATGCATGAACGTAAATGAAATGTAATTTGCATCAACTTCAATTACAGGTTCAAGGACCCTTAGTCTGTCAAAATGTATTTTAGAAGGGCATTTGAACTCTTATGATGTAATAGTGTCTGAGAAACCTTGTCCCAACTGGAGCATCAAACCTGTCATTTGTATCAAGCTTAATTGAGATGAACTCAAGTAATAGCAATTCTTCTGTAGCAGCCAAAAAAACATGAAACAGTTGGTCAGAGGGCAGAGTGATTTGTTTGCACTAATGAATTACTGCAATAATGCTTAGGATAATATTTAACACATAAATACATTCTCTCCCTAAAATCAACGCAATTATCAAGTAATGTTGCTTGAGCAAGTACCTCTGTTATCTCTTGTGTTGCCTGGGATATCTTGTCAGTCTTATGTTGGATCTCTAATTTTGCTTTATTTTCCCGCTTTTTCCCAAGCAGCACTTCCGCCTCCTTCCAGTTCTTATAAACCTTGTAGCGCTCATGGAATACCTCCTGTAATAAAGTCAAGGAAAAAGGATAAAGATGTTGTACAAGTCAAAGAAAGAGAGTCAACATGTGATATAAGAATCTGTGACATGGTTTTCCTGTAAAATGTTTTATTATTATTTGCTAAGTTTCTTAAATTCTATGAATAAGCATTACAAATTGTGATACAACTTGCAGTAAATACAACCGCAACAGGAATTGGCCACCACCTATCCTTTGAAATAACTGGACTGTCAAGAACGGAACATTGAGAAGCTTGTTGATTGGATGGACCATGACTGTTCCAATGATGGAGATTTAATTCTTTCTGAATTCACTAAATATTAGAGGCCTCATATGAATAGGTAAAGACATTTGGTTAAGGCACCCTAAGCGAGTTGATTGTATAGTCATTTGGCTAGTTTTAAGATGTAGTCATTAATGAATTCAGCAATACTCGTCATTAAATATTCCATAACGGTTAACCCTATTGAAAAGAGGCCTGAACTTCTCTTATGAGGGAAATGTTGTCCTTTATTGGTTCAGCCGTAGTTATATAAACATATCAATATTAATATCTATTCCACGACTCACAAGAAAAGATTCAGACATTCTGTTAAGGGTCATTAAAGGGACAGTTCTATCGGGGTATTTTTTGTGGAAACGAAATTCAAGAGGTCGCTGTGATGCATGTTATTATTTGTCAAAATATTATATCTAGAACAACTGAAGTGTTACCCTCACTAACATATATGAAAATAAGTCATAAATAATCATGTGATAATCATATATAAGTATAAACAGGTAAGAACTCTTGATTTTCGTTTCGACAAAAATACCTCGATAGGACGGCCCCTTTAAGTAATTAAATGAACAGACCTTGACTGCTCCTATTAGGGATATGTAGTCCTTCACAGATTCGGCCTTAGTTATATAAACATATCAATTAATTGACCACTCCTATGAGGGATATCTAGTCCTTCACAGATTAAGCCTTCGCAGTTACATAAATACATTATTATCAATATCTGTATCAGGAGTGACAAGAAAAGATTCAGACATTCTGTTAAGGATCCTTAGGAAATTAAATGAGTTTATGAACAGACCTTGACTGCTCCTATGAGGGAGATGTAGTCCTTCATGAGTTCAGCCATGGTGAAGAAGTCGTGTTCCATCTGGTCCTTGTGAAGTTGTTCTATCTTCTCCTCGGTCTCTGCTAGTTGAGACAGAGCTCGAGACAGGGCTGTGTGCTCTTCCACGCTACCCAACATTGCTGCACTCTTTGCAAACACTGCTGTCGTCATGCTCAAATCTGGTCAAAAAGCAGGTTTTCTTGTTATGTAAATTGTTCTCCTAATTAATATATATGGTACAAATATATGATACGTAACACGATATTGCAAACAGACATCTGCTCAAT
Organism: Steromphala cineraria; assembly: GCA_916613615.1. Lineage (NCBI taxonomy): Eukaryota > Metazoa > Mollusca > Gastropoda > Trochida > Trochidae > Steromphala > Steromphala cineraria. The sequence continues at coordinate 15,075,693 of OU744720.1, read as the reverse complement.
CAAGTGTATCTCTTTCAGTGGCTCTTACAATTGTCTGTTTTGTTTCACTGGATTATGTGTATAGCTACTGCCTGTTTCTCACATTTTTTTGCAACAAGAAGACAATATTAAGGGCTCTAATGTGGTGACAGAATATGTTCCTTGATATATCAGAGTATTGCACCAAAATTTGTTTTGCAAAATATTGCAATATTCAGCTTAGATATTAAATGAACTTTTTTATGAAGTTTAAGCATAACACATTAAATAAAATGCCTCTCAGATATCTTGAAAAATATAAAATGACTCTCAGATGATTTGTAAAAGTTGAAGGCATATGTATTCAAGGATGTTTGCAATCATTTTTAAAAAACACATATTCTTGTACATCAAAAGAAGTTTTGTGCAAGTTATACATGTAACTTAACCTTAGAACAAGAAAGTTGAATGTATCATTAAATAATATATATTGCTCAATAAAAATAAAATGGAAATAATTGTATTGCACACCCTGTGATATGTTGGTAATATGATAACATTACACAGCCCTTGAATTCATTGGCACAGCAGCTGTGATGGGATTACATGTGAAGACAATTGGGGGATTAAATGATTAATGAAGTCTAAATTAACCTAGCCTCAATAATACTTGATACACCCGATATTGAGTCTAGCAAAATGTAGTAAGGGCTCGCGTCATACCCTTATCAAATTGACCAATCAGGGCTCGGCTTACCAAGCGACAATAGTCTGCTTTCGCACGTATAACGTTGGAGGATCGTAGGTCGCCAAAAGGTCGGCTGACGCGACCCCTTACTGCATCTCTCTAGACTCAGTATGGGAGTGCAACGAGCATAATTGAGGCTAGGTTTAGTTAGACTGATGATTAATGATGTTCATAAGGAAGAGAGTTCACCTTTCCTATGCATGGAGAGTGCCTCGATGCTGGAATGCAGTTTACGCAGCTGTTGATCTAGAGCCTCTATCTGCTGTTGCTTCTCCTCAAACCACTGCAATAGAAGCAGAGGGATCAAGTTCATATATCTAATATTTTGTAATATTTTTTATTAGAAAGTAACTATATCATCTCCTTCATTCATCTTCCAAAAATCTATATTATCATAATTTCTCTATAAATTTGACATCTCAAATAATTCGACCACATAATATTTTGCTGCAGTCACAAATTCAAATAACTTCTAAAATTTCAACCAAGTGGAAAGGTTTTTGTTCCAATGATTCAACCTTTGCTTAAAATCATTAATTTGCAAAAATAAAATAATTGCAAAGAATAACTATCTCAACTGCAATATATCTCACAATAACAGCAATTTTGTGATTATGAAGATATTTTAAATTAAATATATTTGATTTATAATATCTTCATAATCACAAATTGTTATAAGAACTATACACTAAAATTACACATGTTCTTTATATCTTATTTAACATTTCAACCAAAGTGCCAAATACAAGATCAAAGTGAAAATAGTTCCATCATAGACATTTTCTGAAAATATCTTTAGAAACTTTGACGGTCGGTTTTATATAAAGTGTACAAAATAGATCTGCATAATATCTTTTAAGCATGATGATATTTTCGTAATGATCAACAAATTACCTGATTGTGATAATTTTGTTCAGGATAAATACAGGATATAAACATAAGTATTAATCATGGTCTTAACTGAGTCACAGTTCTCAATCTGATTCAATTTAGTATCTTGAAAGAAAAAGCTCACTTGACTCTCTTGTGACTCTTAAACTGAGGCAAATTTCAAACTTCAGTGACCTTAAATTAAAAGATTTTTTACCCAAAAAGTATCATCAAAGTGCATTTGTAATAGACGGAAGCCATGTTGTTTATGTACATTTTCGTTATCAACTATGAAAAACTTGAAACTAAGGAGGTTATGACGTGCAATACAAAACTCAAACGAAAAAATCAAACAAAATAATAATTAACTTACTGCTGGCAAAATTTGGTGAAATATAAAATAACACAAGGAATTTATGCAACACAGATTTGGACTTTTGACTTTAATCCAGTCCATGCAGATAAACCTATAGGCAAGGCTAGTGGTACAAATACACATGAAACATTCCCAACCAAGCACAATACCCGTCATTGCCTAGTGCACAATCAACTCGTGTTTCAAAGATTTGTTAGTTTTAAGCCATTATCAATGTGTAATATGAACGTCTATCTTTACACTTCCAAAGATCTTACAGCCTACATGCCGAATCTACCCAACAAGAATATAAGGTCTCATATTTTCAAAGTTTTGTTAATAACTAAACAATTTTATATCATTGTGAATTTGCGAAGTCATTTGCTGCCTCAACACTAAAAGATTCTACTAAACCAGGAACTTAGGAAATGTGTGATGTTCCTCTTATAGTTAGAAAAGTTTCGAGGCTTAACACTGAAAAGACTTTGTTTGTTTTTCTAGAGGTGTCATGGTCCACAATATATAATCAATTTTAAGGATGTGTATTGTGTTACATACAATACTTATAAATTCTGAATTTCAGTGCTCAAAAACATAATGATACAGATAAAAAACATTTTTTTATGGAGCAAAGAAGAACCTCATAAAAACTAAGATAGATTAAAATACAACATCATCAAATCAGCTACAATTAATTCATACATATAATTCACAGATCCAAATATTTCGTGATAATATCATGTGTCGGAGTTGGAGTGTATCGGGATACGTTGTCTCTCAACCCACATATACAAATAATATCTCGACCTCCTCAAAATTTTGACTAACAATTTCGAGAGCTGGAAGAAAACTGACACTATTCTGGAAACAAGCAACCTGGATTGAAAACTTGTATCATAAACAAATTTCAGTTGTCTAATTACTTGTACCAAAAGGTCATCATAATTTGGTCTTTCATTGGACCTTTTCAACCTTTTTCTTTAGTATTCTCAGACATCATAATTATTTTCATGGCAAATCTAACACAATCTATTATAAAAAAAGATCAACTGAACTCGAGCTACTTTTTTTAAATATTTCAATACCGTAATCAAACACTTTCAATATTTTGAAGGCCCTAAGCTTTTTATATAATCTGAAATTCAATCACAAAATATGCTTGATAGATAACTAACGTTTATCAGCAAAGCCACCATGAATGAAGATATACAAATTTTATAATACATACAAGGATTATTCTGATATAAGTGGTATTTCTTCATCAAGTATTCAACCTGGTAAGATAAAGAATTCAAGATTGAAATTGTTTAATTTCAGATACACCAAAATGATTCACATGTTTGTTGTTCTTAAAAAGAATAGATCTATACTTCAATGAAATCATCACAATATGTAAAGCTATAGTATTGATAGAATAAGAATAACTACAAAACCAAATTGATACCTAATCTGATAAAAGAAGTAGTAATAACCCAACATCAGTTTTCAAAATAAAAGATGTTATGATAGAGCATGCTGAGAGTTTATGCAAAATAACTACATCAACTACATATAGCCATGTGGAATAGATTCTCATAATCTTTGTGGACAATGAATTCACTAAATAAAGTTCAGAGCATACTAGTGCTGTAAAACAATAGAACAATAAGAAGATATAAATGCAAATGCAATGCAAAGTCAAAACTGTTAAGTCAAGAAAAGTTGAATGTAGTCATCAAAACCCACTAAAATTGGCCCAGACCACATGGATTATGTGCTGGCTTATCTCTTTCTAACATTCAGTTCAATTTCTGGCTTGTTATCAAATGTTACCACTCACTCTATAAAAGAATTGATCACATTTCATTCAGTTTGAAGGCCATTGAGCAAATATGCCAAGTTTCTTAGATTTGTTAGTGATATATATTTCAGGTCAAACAAGCAAGAAAGATTTGATTTGGAACGATTTTGAGAAGTCTGAATCAGATAAATTAAGACACAACTACAGTAGAACTCGGATATAACGAACTCCAAGGGACCAAAGAATTTAGTTCGATATATCCGGTGTTCGTTAGCATGTAATTTTAATGATATTATATAGGAACGGGACTTGAAAATTTGTTCGCTATATCCGAGTGTTCGCTATATCTGTGTTCGCTATATCCGTGTTCTACTGTATCATAAAAGCCACTCATATTTAGTTTGGAATACAGTATTCAAAAGCATAATATATACATTCCTTAATTTGGTTTCATAACATGCTTAAAATTTGAGGGTTAAGAAATATTATTTGAAAAAAGAACTTTGTCAGACTACAGTCATTATCAAGGAAAGTAACTAATTTAACAAGACATACAAACAGAACAAAACAGACACTACTGCAACAACTCTCCTTGCATAATAACATCTTCCAATATTTGACTTAGATTTATCTACACAATGTCTCCAAAAACTAAGAGCATTTCAACACACTTCTTAGAATAATGAAACAAAAAATCAACAACAAGATTTACTTTTTCAAAGGGGGGCGGATGTATCCATATTATTCCATATTATATAATTTTCTCGTGAGACACTCAGGTTTTCTCATCAAGGCAATGCCGATATTCATAGTTTCAGTCATTTCTGATTATTAACAGTGACATTTAGGCATGTTTAGCTCATTGGGTCTCTTATTTGGCCCAAGAATGATTTTAAATTAATTCATTGACTGATTCTTAACATTGCATTCGAGCATGTTGATCTCATTGGTTCTCTCCTTTGACCCCGGAGTGATTTTAATTTTTTCATTGGCTTGATAAAGTGTATACAAAGCAAAGATGACATGACAAAGAGGGGATTGGAAGAGTCTAAGGCAGACATAAATTCCCTGACGTAGTAAATACTGTACTGTATTCAAGGCATTCAATCATGAACATGTCAACATGCCAGTGCACAATTACTCTTAGCAACAATTCATCTTTGAATTTCTTGTCATGTTAAGAATTAAGAATTAGGGGATTAGCTTAGAATTCTTGGAGAATGCCAAATGAAGTATAAAGGAGAGTTGTTACAGCAGTGGTAGTGACTGACTGACTGACTACAGACAGGATGGATGGACAGAGAGAGAGAGAGGGGTGATGTGCTGATACACAACAAGTTACCTCCATCTGATAACTCCACTGGTCACCACATGATGGGGAGCGGGGCACGATTGAGCAAAAATAAGTATGTAGATAAAGCCCTAGTGACTGGGAAAATACATAGTATTAGCCAACTCTCTGGCTTCATGGAAATACATACAATTATGAACATTCAAAAGAATTAATTTCTACCTTGAAAGTGATATCTTAGATAAATTTTTTATAATTATCAAGTTAAAAATGACAGCATATTTACAAAGATTTATGGTCATTACACCATAAAAAGATTTGAAATTAAATTTGATTTGAAAAGATTCACTGATACCAAAGTAAATTCATCTTCAAATGAGTCCCTAATTTGTGAAAATAATTATTACAAGAAATGAAGTGACTATGGCAATGTGCAGAAGATCTTCTAAGAGAAATGTTAGATAGCGCACAGTGAAAGAAAGTGGCATAGTGTCTCAGTTACCACAGAAAAAAAACTGTTCACATTGAATTGAGAACACATATTATGTGAGATGCTCAATTAAATTCTACCTTGAAGCAACAGAAACAGTATTGGACATTTCAACACTTATGAAAGAGTTAATCTTGGAGAAAGCAGAAAGACTCTTCATGTGTAATACTTTACCCTGGAAACATATTATTGTTATTCTTGATTTGATTTACAATTAATATACTGTTATGAAAACAATGAATTTATTCATCAATCTATCTTAAAAATCTAACAAGCAGTAACACATGTCCGAAAACTGATGTTGGGTAGAAGTAAAATCTGATTTGGGAATTATCTACATCCTGCAACATTAGCATATTTTAATCCACAGAGCTCTTTCAATACCCAAATATCTAAAGAGGTCAAATTCCTTGTATCACTGATCCAAGCAAATGAAATGACTCACATCAAGAAAAAAGAAGCAGATTACAAGACGGTTGTTTTCCAGATATGCTTCAAGTTACTTACATAATGTCATTTCCTTGGTTGAAAAGTTAACATACTACATAGCTATGAATTACTAGCAACCATTGAGATGGTTAAAAGCACTTGGCCTTAGAGATGTCAGGGTAGTGTAAGAACTCAAAGATATGCTGATAAGGGCAGGATTAAGAATCTTTTTGACATGAAAAAACACTAACAGTAAACACATTACTTTATTTACAATATAAACTCTTAACTAACAAACTGAAATTTAGAAGCTAATTTGCTACTACCATGAAATACTTGCTTTGGGCTATCAGTAAGGAAATACAAACCTTTAAAGGGGCAGTAGCACGTTTTTAGGGGGAATATAAGGTGATGTCAGGAAAATGAAAATTAATGGTTCCAATTGAAAGACAATGTATTCAAACTAAATGAAGCAGTAATGATTCAAATGTATAACGTAAAGTTCAGCCATGCGGTTCATTTTTCTTACAAAAATGAATTACCGTAAAGGTGTTCACACAAAAATGGCCGCCAATGGATTTTATGTGAAGCCTCATACTTTGTCCTCTGACTATGGGTGATTGGCTTGTGTAATGAGATTGTTGACACTGTCAATATGATACATTTAGCATTTACTTACAATTATAAGTGAAATATTTGAAATGTAAAATTATGAAAAAACGTGCTACTGCCCCTTTAAGTATTGTTATTTACCATGTTTAAATTAGAAAATATGCTAACAAAAAACCCCACCTTTATAACAAAAACAAATTATCAAATCACTTCATATTGACCAAAACGGATATAATGAGAGAGCTTTTCTTTATTTGAAGCTACAAGATAAGAAAACGTTGTACCTCGTCAGTTTCGTCCATCTTGAAGGTGATCTTCTCTACAGCGTCCCCGACCTTATGAAACAGTCTCATCATCCCAGCGCCACTCAGCGCCGACGTGCTCGTAGACTTGGGCAGTTCTCCATCCTTCTCCAAGAAGTCCTGGAAGTCTGGGTCCTGGCGTAGAACCGGGTGTTGTGCTGTACGGTTCAGGTATCTGAAAATATTATCTTTTGTAATGTATATGATTTTTTAGACAAACCCTATGCACGTTTCCAATCTAAGCAATTTCATTTTGCTGAAGGCTGCTTGTGGCTTGAAATGTTGCAGATGAGGTGCTGAACCATAACTTACTCACTCACTTACTTGGGGTGAACACAAGGGTCGTTCTTATGCATGTTATGGAGTACTGTGATTTTATATTAAATGAAAGAAAAAGTTCAAAAAACATATTCACGTTACAGGTTTGAGAGTGAAAAAATAGTTAGTTTGAATAAATCTGCACTTTCAACAATGTCTGTGATGTCACAGTTGGTCTTGATAAATTGGGTATGTCACTGGCTAAGTTCATCACTCAATACTAGTTTTGACTAGGCTGTTTCTAGTAACTCAACAATTAAATCTGAAAAGACATTGCAGTTTCACTGTTGGGAATACTTAAATAAGTACTATGCTATCACAAAAAATCCCATTAACCATAAAGGGAGATAATATGTGCCTTACCACAAAATCTGTCACCACAATGAAATTTTAAAAAATGAATTAATATCAGACACGTTATTGATAGCAAAAAAATTACATACATAAAATCAAGCAACACTGATGAGTATCTGCATACTTTTGATAGCCAGAGGTCAGTAGGTGACAAACAACAACAAGTTAATCAGGGGATTAAAGAAGCCATGCGCAGATAAAATCCCTTCTTTAGTTAATCATACCTCTCTAAAGCAGCTCTCCTTCTCTCTACAAAGTCTGCTGATCCAGATTCCTCTTTAGACATCTTGATCTTTGTCATGCCTGAAATTTTCATGTTAAAACTGTGAAATTAGATAACTTGCTTTATTTTAGAATTTGTTATTTCGTTTCACATACAGGTTAATAATATCTAATAAGCATTGGATTGGTTTACCTTGAAATACACTTGGTAAACTATATCTCTGTCATTAATGTACTACACTCATTTTTTCACAACTTGAAAAACAAAAGATGTACATATGTACATAAATTAGTTTTTAATCAGTTACATATAAGCAAAAAAATCCGACAATAATCATCCTGAAGTCTTATCTAGTATGTCAACCTGCAGATTTAAGCTTTCAATGGAAAAAGTTAGTTCATGGAAAGCTCAACTTTTAGGATGTAGCATTTAGCTAATCCCAAATAAAGACCATAACTAAATTTATTTAATCCCAACATACCAACAACACTTTTCTCAGGTGCAGGGGGGACAATGATTCCACTTTTGACATGTTTTTCCTGCAGTCTGGCATGAAGTCCCAAAAAGTCGCTGAAACGTCTCGGAACAAACAATTCTGGTTTACGGAATGCTGCAATAGTTGTCTGAAAACAGAAACAAACTTCATAGAGAAAAGAAAACTTAACGGTTCTACATGATAAGTGATTTTAAACAATCTTCAAATATTTAAATATATGTTGACAACTTGTATGGTCAAATCTTCTAATTTTTGAATACGGATACAGATAAAGCATATTCATCATTACAACAATAAATATTCAGGATAATGAAATGTAAACAGTTATTTAAAGCCATTCCTGTTCTTGTTGCAACTTCAACAATTTTGAACTATTTCCAATGATTTGCATCTGACTAAATTACAGTTAATATTACTTTGGTGTGGACTCTGTAGCTCATGTAGGCGCCGATACCATCTCCCATCTTCATTGGTTCAGACACTTTGATCTCAATAGTGCTCCCATCTTCTTCCTCTTCTTCAACCTGCCAATCAGACAACTTATTACCTTCAAGGCAAATCATACTATGCTGTTCGGCAAAACAAATTTTACGTGATAAACAATAACGTTACAGATTGCCTTTATTGTTGTATTCCGCTTGAAGTAGATCTGGATTATTATCTTTTATTTATTTATTTGAAAATAAATATAATATCATATTTTCACTCAGGACATTCTATGATTGCAACAATCATATACATGATCATCATTTATTTTCACTCCAGACAATAATAATTAGACCTTTTTTTACATACGTGTTCTGAAGATCTTCATGAGATAATTTTGGTTATTTAAAGTGTTGTTTAACCAAAGCAGGTTATTCAACGCTAGTGACGTCATAATGCCATACTACTTTTGCAATCAGTTGATCGGGTGCAAACGAACCCCCGCCGCTTCAAATTTTATTAATTCATCATATTTTTTTCCATTTTCATATTTTCCCTCAAAATAAAATTGCATCACACCAAAGATATACGTGAAAAATAATCAAACCAATATTCTCGACAAGTTCATCACTAATTTAAAAAAATTTCTTGCCTAAATTTAGTTTGGAAAGCGTTATCTCCCTTTTGTATTCAACGGACGGGTTTTGTGAACACAGAGCTTTGGAAGTTCGAGTGAAAGTAGAAAGTTTAGAAACGGTTCAGGTGTGTTACGATACAGTTTCATTTATAAAACATCACCACTTTACATAATCAAGCAATATACTGAAATATCAGCATTTGTCTAGAAAAGTTTAGCAAGGACCGTTGAACGATTCAAAACCCATGTCACTGTCATCAAGGCCTACGGTATCGACAACAGCGTCGTTTATTGTTATTAAAGTATTTGCTAATGTCGTGGTTTTGGATAACTCTGTCACATAACTGTACACAAATGATTGTTTAAAAGTAGGATATCATTGAAAGGTGAAGATGATGCTAATCGAAAACTGGACTATATTATTGCTTTTGTGAACACAGGTAGATCTACCTCAACAATGTTTCATTACGCAACTATGTCGAGTGTGGTTTGATAGTTGTTTCAAAGAAATAGAAATTCCCTTTTGTATGTAATAAGAAGATCATAAAACTTGTGACTGTTGAATATCGAAAATATTTCAACTAATATTTTCAAGGTTTTGATTTATTCACTCGCTTTCGCTCGTGAATAAATCAAAACCTTTTAAAATATCTTGTTGAAATATTTTCGATATTCAACACTCACTCACTCCACGTCATAAGCATACTATGTAATGGACACTTCCCCTATAAATTTAGTGATAGAAAATGCAAAATCAGCTAGAGCAACAATGAACTGGAACTTTATTTGAATGCAAAGACAAACCTCATCCCTTGAGCTCTTGGTTTTGCCTGCCAGTTTGGATGAAGCTGTGGATGACTGAGACACGTTAATCTGAGGAGTTGGGTCAACCTTGCTTGCAGCTGCTTCTGGTTTAGCTGGCTCCTTGTCGGGTACAGCTGCAGCTACTGGGGGAACTTCTTCGTCTTCAGAGTCATCCAGCTTCACCTCCGTACCACCTCCTGCACACACATATATATAAATATACAATAAGAATCATTTCTTGCATACTTCGTTTAGAGAGATATTCACTTTAATTTATAAGGAAGATTGATTTTATCTAGGTCACGAGCATTGTCTGGACGTTACTTCCAAATGTATTGCAAGCTGTCGCCGAGTACCTCCCTATTTTCCGTCAAGATTTTCTAGAGCAATATCATATACAGTCCCACTATGCCCCAATCTAGCAATAAGCTCCAATGCTTTACCTGCTAAATATTGCTTAAACTGTAACAATATGTATTCATTAGATGCAGGAACTTGATCAATGAAAGACATGAATGCGGCTTTCCAACCTTCATAGATTTGAATTTGTTTGACAGTCCTGTCACTATCAGGGTATTTTTGATGGTAAAGAAATTCAAGTGGATTTTCCAGTTTAAACATAATAATGTCAAGATGTTATTAGTACATGACTATAAAACAACAAAGTTGAAACATGTTACTGAGGGCAACAGGTTTTTTGTTTTGATTTGGCAACTGAATGAGAAAGAATGCAACAACGATTCGTCTACAACTGTGAAAAGCTCTACTAAGGCATTATAAGACATTGCCAATGACATTGACGACAAGATACAAACCAGAGAAAAGATCTTCTTCATTTTCTTCTTTCTTCTGCTCCTTTTCAGGTTCATCCTCATCATTGATTTGCAGACTTGCTGGTTCTTCACTTGGGGAAGGTTCCGACTTGATCTAGACAAAAAACAATTCCTAAGATGAAGGTCACCAAAACACATAGTCACACTCATATATTGCAGCAGACGGTATTTGCATACAGATTAAATCTGATTGTTGTTCACATATATGTCTATATAAAAGAGTGTGGGAGACCCGCCAAACGCAAACAGCAGTGTTGTTCATAGAGGGGGTCCTGGGGACATTTGCCTACCTTTTATGTTTGGTGTCCCATAAAATTTGGAGAGGTTGGATACTTTTACCATTGCAAGGGGTCCCATCCAACTCAAAAAAGACCAAAATGACCCTCTTAACTGACCACCTAGGAACAACACTGCAAACATAACAAGACGCGAGTAATTCCAGGAATAAACTCATGTTATATGTCTTCATCTGAAGAAGGGAGGCTTTGCGTCTTGTTGTGTTTGTGTTTGACAGGTCTCCGACCCACTTTTAAGTTTTCTACTGAGTAAGATCAGCCAGAATCATTTAGTTGATCCGCAAACCTCAGAGAATAGTTAATCCTTCAAGATCACCATTGAGGGATGCCAACCTTGTTTGTGATTTCGCCTGATAATATAAGTATATTATATAAGTATATACATATAGACTATTAGTATAGTACTTGTCCTAACAATCTAACAATTTAAGGGGTCAGTCCAATAAGGGCATATTTTTTGGGAAATGAATTCAAGGGGACATTTCAGTTATACATTTAATGTTATTAGTACATGATTATGACACACCCTAGTTGAAACATGTTACTTGGGGCAACATTTTTGTTGACATATATTTGAAAATTTGATAAAGAAGAGTGCACAATTGGTCACAAAACAACAAAGCCATTCTTCAGTTTCTATTAGTATGTAAAGCCTTGCTATGGCATTATAAAGCATTTTGAGTTAAGTCTCATCATTGAGAAATTGTAAATGTGTGGATATTCTCTTAAAGATGGACTGAAATGCTATATGGCAACTTTCAGGATTCGTGAAATAGTGATTACAATTTGACATTGACTCAACTTTAAATTACTGAAATCGACCTAGAAACGGCTTAATTACGACTGTATACATAACACTGCCTAATTAGGCCGGCGAACAGAATAAAACGCACTGAAGCGTGACTGCCTCGTGACGTGTTAGTAGGCGATGTGATACCCCGTTGTGTGCCCTCGTTATGTAAAACAACACAAGCTAACAGTACAGCTCAATGTTTAACCGTTGATTAAACACCCTAAACAACATCCCAACATCTCAAACCTTCAATAAATCGGTTGTTTATTTAATCAACTGGCAATTTGTATTGATGAAAACGTAAGACCCTCATTAAAAACGAAGTTGTGCGCATAATGCTACAGCATGTAGCCAGGGTTTTACGGGATGCAACTTTCCTGAGTATTTGACGCAGAAAATGTCAGGAGGACCCCCAAAAACTAATCATGTGGGTCCTCTGTGACTCAGTATTACTCTGATACAAATATCTAATCTTTCAATGAAAACACATTTCAGTATGATTTTTATGTCAAGATGGTATTAAAACATCAACCAATAACCATCCCATTAAAGGCCATCTTTATCAACCTTTCCATTAAGTATGAAACTTTTATAATGTTTTTAAGGACTCCTGAAATAGGAAGAGGACTCCTAAAAATATATACTCTGAGTCCCCAGGACTCTCGGTTTTGATTGACTATGTAAAACCCTGGTAGCTGGTCTCGATTTGCGCAATGTTGTCATAAGACTTCACGTGAGAACCCGGATGTATTTTCGTCATAAACAATTGCTCACGTGTGAACCGTTTTATCTTCGTGCACAGTTGTTTGTTGTTATTGAATATAACTTTAGTAGCACAACAGAAAGGATGTTATTATACAATACTATTTTTTATACATTTAAACCAATTTTTTTTAAATGCCTTTGACTTCATTTTGTAACAGGATAAAAAAAATATACGTTTTTCTTAGTTATTTCATTTAGTGATGGATAAGTTACAATTCTCAATGAAAGGCATGTATTGGATGATGACTGATGTCTTGTTTAAAACATTATTTTAATAGGGCATTTCACTGACAATCTTAATGTTTTCACTCTTGTACATAGAAGAGATATTGTTCACAACAATACCCGATACATGGCCCAACAGAATGAAGATTTATTAAATGAACCTTATTCAAAATAATTATCAGGTAGAGCAAAAAAGGATTTCTAATTTCAACAGGTTATAATTTACCAATCGGAGAAAAAAGGGACGTTAAGGAATACAATTGCTATTTGATGTTACCTAATAAGCTGATGTCATAAAATAGCCAGGTGTTGATGATTGTGCATTATATAACCTACCTGCTATAGTCATCATTTGATAGCTTTTAATTAGGTAACAGACAGGAAATACGATAGACAATAAAGTAATTGTGTAATAACTGAGTATCTGATCTAAAGAAAGTAAATAACACCTGCAGACCAATGTCATTGTTTATTCAACCTTTTTACACAATGTTCAAATCTAAATGTGAGCATTGTAAATTCGGATTATTACCATAAATCAGCCAAAAACTTTGTGCTATGTTTTATATTTTACTAATCGCTTTTTTCTCTGCATGCCAAACTGTTCATTCAGTGAAAATGTGAGCTCGAAACAGAAAATCGGTGTAGTGATCGGAACACGTGAGTTCGATGTAGATTGTCACATTGCTCTGTTTGACCTTACACAGCGGGTCAATTTGGCGTGAAACGATCAATGTGATGGGAATTTGTCTACGGAAACTTCATCAGGAGATATTCTAGGACAGTTGACAGCAACACAATGATATGACATACTGTTAATCGCTTGGAAAACGCAGAACTACGGATTTCGCCTACCATTTTCCATATAAGCAGACGAACGCTTCGCCTACTGCCACGTCACTTCCGGTATCCCCTGCCCGTGACCTCTCAGCCTTGTTTTGGTTTGTCGCTGGACGGCGACGAGCAGACGCCTTGTTACGCAATGTTTACTTAGCTGTAGCTTCATTGAGAAACTGTGTATCGTTGTTGTTTTGCCCTAATATTTATGTTATATAGTTATTTGACCAATATCTTATGAAAAATATATTTAAAAAAGTTTATACAGCGGCTCTTTAACACATTTAGTTTATCCTTAATAAAAGTATTTATATAAGTAAAGCAGTTTTTTCGACATTTCCCTCGCTGACCAGAAGTTAATACATCAGGGTCTTTTAGTTAATCCAGTCGCTTATCGTTTACTTATTCTGGATCATAGATATTATCCTTAAATGAAACAAAAGAAAAACAAATAATTTTTGTGAACAGTGAAATCAGGAAAGCGGACACAGATTTTATACATTCTCATAGTGCATTTATTCAACAATAAAGATATCAGCATTTGAAAAGATGGTCAATAAAAAGACTTTAGCCTGGCAAATAGACGATCATGCTCGCCTCGGTACTAGCTTCCCTTACGCTCCGCAGTTACCGAGGTTTACCAGAGATAGTCACGGCGAGCATACATCGTCTACCTGGCAAAGTACTTGCCATTAATTTTGGACATGGCCATTTTACAATGATGTTGACATTAAAACAAAAAAGATATTTTGAGCATAATTCATATAATATCATGAGAAAAGCCTTTGAACAAGCCAGACCAAACTGGTTTCTGTTTTTGTCCTGTAAAATGTTTCCCTTTCCTGTCAAATTTCTTCCTTGGCGACTTGCGTCACGCCCCCTGGACATTTGCATATATACGTTATTCTAGACTTTCAAATTCGGCCTAAAACGCCTTTAATCCATATTGGTCAAATGATTTCAAAAAGTATAATCCGGAAACATACAGTTGCTTAATTATAGTAAGGTGTTCCATTGGTTGTTGAAAAAACAGGATGCGAATGTTTCACTGATTCTGAGTCAAGCCGGTTCGAGCCAAGATAAATGTGTCTTTTTGCTAGTAAACAAAGTTGACCATGACATTGGCGGGTGCAATATCATTGCATGAACTCATGTATAGTCATACAGTCCACAATTTACCTCATTAGCGTCCGAAAAGAGATCGTCTTCTTCTTTTTGATCAGTTTCTTCCTCGAATGGGGGTGGTTCGGACGCCATTTTGATATCACGTGATCAGAAATTTAAGAGTTACTTCCCCTAGTTAATTTCTCTTCCTAAAAAGAGTTAGCTCCCTTCGACTTGCAAAAGTTTTATGCAGAGACTACTGACGAGGTATAAAATGCGTGTCTGCACTTCAAACAAGATACAGAGCTATTTGTTAAATGATATTGTACTTATTTGGTTGTTTATTCCGTGTATTGCCAGAGATTTGCTCTTCTGGATACCAACGTGTGTTGAGACTAAATTATGAATCGATAAGATGTAATTTAGATCTTTATATACCTCAAGGCCCATTTAACACTATTTGAAGCGAGTTTTTGTTCGGGAGAACATCCGTCGGAATGGAATTGAGAGGGCCTTAGACTGTATAACACCCCGCCGGGAGGGCCTTGCACTGTATAACAACCTGCTGGGAGGGCCTTATACGAAATAATAACATCCAAGGAGGTTATTATTTATTATGAGGCCCTCCATTTCGCACCTCATAATAAGACCGGTAAGGTAATCCATCTCAAAAATTTTCAGAAGTGAAACCGCGGGATTCGAACCCACAACCCTTCGCTCTGTAGCCCAAGACTTATACCATTAGACCACAAAGGATTGGTGAATATGATGGAATTGTTTTGTGAGGTCTTTGCTGCTCTCCTAGAACTTGATGATATTCAATTGCGCTCTACTGTACACTTTATACGTCAGAGATGTGGTGTATCTCTGTAACAAAAATTAATAACGCCCTTAATATGCTTATGCTATAGTGTTCTGGCAAAATGTCCAAGATAAAACATTTCGTGGCAGAAAATGGGGGATTCGAACACAGAGACACTCACTTCGTAGTCCAAGATTATACCACTAGACCACTAAGGATTGGTAAGTGTGAAGGGATTGACTGTTGATATCTATTCTGCTCTCCTCAAACTTTAAAAGGTTATTTTCACTGTTCACCTTAAATGTTAGAAATGTGATTTTATTTTCGATATATGAAATTTGCAACAACCTCATCCTCTAGCTATAGCGTTCAAGAAAAATTTCTAAATGTAAAATGTAAAAAAGTAGGACATTAGGGATTCGAACCCTCAACCATTCAAACTGTAGTCCAAGACTGTACCACTAGGCCACAGGGGATTGGTTAGGAATATGTTATTGACTATTGACGTCTATTCTGCTCTCCTCAAATTTAATGAAATTAATTTGTTGATTTTTTTCGCTTTTAAGTTAAATAAGTGATTATTTCGGTATATAAGATAGATAACACACACATCCTCGGGTGTTATAGCAAACAGAGGCCTTTGCCTATGGGACGACCCTCGTGCGCTGACGCGCACTCGGGTCGTCCCTAGGGCAAAGGCCTCTGTTTGCTATAACACCCTCGTATGCGTGTGTTATCCATAACATATATATATTTACATACAAATTATACAGAACACAATGAGGTTTATTTCATCGAGTGTCATGGGTATAGTTGGTATTTCACCAGTGGCTATCTATTGTATGTTTTTTTAATAAAATATGTTATCAAGAAAACTTTAAAATTGGACAGTTACCCCCAATTGTTTGAAAGTTGTTCCCGCACCTGACCAGTGACGATATCACTGGTCACAGTGAAAACATGATATAACGTCACTGTTGCCTGATAATTATTTCACTGATAAAACCCAGCATTTCATCGCTGATCATATAATAAATTATGATATGAAAATAAATCGAAACAAAAAAACAGGGGATGCTGAAATTATGCAAGTAACGTACGTTTTGCACGGAAAAACTCCCTTACTTAGTAATTGTGCACAATATGTAGGCCTACCCGTTTTATAATAATCATTCAATATATACAATTAGTTACAAATATTTAATAAAAATTATCATAAATTCTAACGAGCCAATGGAAAGTTTAGACATATGTCTCTAATTCAAATGCATAAAACATTACTTAACAAACATCGATAAGAGAAGTAGAATCGGCATAAATTATACATATTTCCCGGTCGTCATCCGATTATACGGAGGTAATTCATTAATTTGAGATTGATCAAATTCAAAGGAAAATGCTCAGGTAGGGTCAGTCAGTTATCTTCATATTTCCTGTTTACCTAAAAGGATTTAACTGAAATTACTGCTTTATAAGGATGGATATATCGTTCCTCATTTCTGAAAAGCGTATTGCAATACGTATTATTATTATTATTATAAGAATAATCAACGAGTTGCGAGGAATTACGGATTATCTGTCCTGAGTTAATTATTGTGATAAACTCCGAACTTCAGCGAGGAGTTTGACACAATAATTCACGAGGGACAGATAATCCGTAATTCCGAGCATCGAGTTGGTTATTCTTTTTCTTACCCAAGATAACTTTGATGCGTAAAAAGGGTGGAAAAAGGGAAACATTAAAAAACTACGCTCGACCGGTTAAGTACAAATTGTACTCATACGCCATTCATAATTTTGCTCACTACTTCAGGATGGGCGGTTCTAAGTAGTTCGCAACTCACAATTTAATTTGAAATAGTTTTTTATTTTGATGTCGCATTATATCAAAACCATTATTGTCGCATATCATTAAAAAAAACGTTTTTATTGGCTGCGCACAACCGGAAAGAAAAAATAAGACGTCGTTAGCTTTCGTCTACGTTAAGATAAGATAAGATAAGATAATTTATTTGCACAGAGAACACCCTTCTTGGGCAGTGTACAAAACGAGAACAAACAAATTTCATGACATACATAATATATACATAACAAATAACAGAGATATGCTATTATACACAATGACACAGACTGCATGCCATTTAACCTAATCTGTATTGATATAATTCATACAACAATTTGGTGGTTTTGGAGGCATGGTGACTCTTAGGGTTTAATATGGCAGTTAGGAGATCTTTCTTTGGCAACCCCGCATTCGTCATACCTGTTGAACAGATGAGGTCTGAACGTTGATTATGGAATTTAGGACATGACAATATAAAATGTTCCTCTGTTTCAACTTCCGTTAGGTTGCATTGCTTGCAAATCAGCTGGGATGTTGTTGTACCGACCCCTCTCTATCTCTAGTTGATGAGCACTAAGTCGTAATTTTCTTAAAACTTTACGATGCTCCTTGTTCTTAATTGACGATAGATAGTCCTTATATTGAAATGAATCTCCAATGTGCCCAAGCAGGCGAAGTTTCTTTCCTTTATCAGACGGAAGCTGATTTATTTCCTGTAGATACAAGTTAACAAATTGAGACTTTATAAATTCTGTAAATTGGAGTGAGGATATGTTGACAATATTTGAAGTAGGGAAAGCGTTTTGGGAATTTGCTCAATAGTTGAGACCCAAGATGATTTTGATAGAAGTCTATCTTCTTGTAAAGCAGCATATTCGAGTCGATTATGGTCCATATTTATCAATCTTCTGTAGTAGTTAAACATGCTTGAGAGTATAGTTATTGATATAGGGTAAAGTCCAAGCTCGCTAAGACATCCAATGTTACAGGTGCGCTTTGGTACTTCTAGGATTGACTTGGCTCAACCTAGTGAGGAATGTATGACGTCACTGTTTCATAAAGCTATGACGTAACGATTGTACGGCCGGCGCCTCTCCCACCTAGCGCCGCCTTGAAAATTTAAACTTGTATTTACGGCAAAGAAAACATCAGACGGTATTGATTTCTCATTTAAAATGTTGTAGTAGTGTGTGACTTTCGCAATTTAAGTATAAGACTTTTCATCTATATCTCTCAACTGAAATACAGGATCCAAGCGAATCATGAATGAATACAAAATAGTTCCGTCAACCAATCAAAATGCGAGTTATTTTTAGAAAAACTGTAATTCCCATGACCATTATGCAAACTTTAATACCCGGCATATCCTTGCCCGCTTGGGTAAGAATATATGGATATTTTTATAGCGCGCATATCCAACCACTCGTGGTTGCTCAAGGCGCTTACATTTTCTCCTGGTCAATGGCATTCTTTCACCGTCCGATCATTTTTCCATTTCAACTCCCTGGGGAGTATTCAACCGGCATCCATATGTGGCGCTCAGGTTAGGGACCATTCTATGCCTTACAGGGTACCCATCCACAGCTGGGTGACCTGAGTCACAGCAGTTTATCCAACACTGCTGAACGCCGATAACCGACACCTCGGCGTATGCATGTGTTCATGTATCCACCATTCAGCCACTGACATGAATTCGTGGGATCTTTTAAGTGCGCAGTTTTTGTTGCACTACACACTAGGGCTCCAGGGTGACACTTATAGAGTTCTTACAGAGGTGAACTCTAGGTTTTTACACCTTGGCCTGGATGAGATTCGAACCCTGGACCTCAGCAACGTGAGACCGGCACTCTTGCCGACTGAACTATCCCGTAATATATTGGTACTTTGGTACTTTTCCCATTCAAGAATTTGCATGCTCTCCTGTCTGAATATTTGCGTTAAGAACGATCATCATTGTTCAGCTATGAGCACAGGAACCCGATATCGTAAATAAAATGTAGGTAAAACGTGGGTAAGAAAGATCCGTACCTTGAACCCGATATCGTAAATAAAATGTAGGTAAAACGTGGGTAAGAAAGATCCGTACCTATAGGTACGGATTTTTCTTACCCACGTTTTACCTACATTTTATTATAGGTACGGATCTTTCTTACCCACGTTTTACCTACATTTTATTTACGATATCGGGTTCCTGTGGCTATGAGCTGTTTAGAAAAATTGTATTAATCACTGTTTATTACCTTTGATTACAATGTTTAAGCTATTTTCACAACACAACTTCAAACTTTGATAATAACTTTCTAGATAAACATATTTTATTTGTTTTGTTTTTTTCTTGCAATTTCAGATGGAAATTGTTCATTTTAATACGTTCAATGTATTGGATATTTTCAGAAGTGCGTACCGATTCGAATCATGTTGTTCTTGTATTACAATATATACCGATATATCGATAATACCGCGCATCCTTACAGTGCTTTACAACATGAAATTCTCTTACTTCTAATTATAAAAGCATGCTAATATGTATTCAATGTCATCGTCTCAAGAATCAAAGCAATTGCATAAAAAGTAAATGGTCAATGATTTAAAAATTAAAAGCATTTCACATGTATTTGTAGAGGACAGGCATTTTTTTAAGTTATGGACATAAAACGGACCCTCGCTTACATAGTTAACGTGAGTTTGTTTCCTAGATAAAAATAATGACAAAAAGTCACACTTTGAAACAGAAATATTTTCTTCTTTTTTTTTTTGCACATGAGTTTAATATTTATGATATATTTTACTTTATCCCTAAACAATTAACAATAAAGGTCGTGTTGGCAAGCCCGACATAGATGAGATGTTTGTTCAATGTTAACTTTGTCTTTGAAACCAATCAATTAGTTCATATCTTTCATATATTTACTGTTTTCTGAAAGTAAATGGGTAAAACTGTCAAGACTGTCATAATTCTAGGAAATTCATACCAACATTTTTTTTTTGGTTGAGAACTTCAAAACACTTAGGTCAATTTCATTAAAAAAATATGCCTTGGTTTTTATTATAGGGGGGGGGGGGGGGGAGTCCTGTCGGGGTATTTTGTTTTAAACGAAATTCAATAGTACATTCGAGTTCACACATATTATGTTATTAGTGCAGGATCCTAGCATAACCAGTTCCATTATGTCACTGGGAGGAACATTTTTGTCGATTTAGATTTGACTAAAGACGAGCTTGTAAATAAAAAATGAGAAGTGAAGCCATTCATCGGCGCAACGAGTGTCAGAACCCGAGCTACAGCATGACAATGATTTGTAAGTTAGTCTTGTCATTAATCAAATGTTAATGTTCTGATATTCCATTACTACATAATTATATTTTATTTTAGTAAACTTGTAAAAAAACCAACAAAAAACAAAAAACCCAACCCCTAATTGCTGACTGAATGGCATGGGCCAGTCACTTTATATTGTTGACTGGGCTGCATGGCACTGTTAAAGGGGCAATAGCACGTTTTTAGGGGGAATATAAGGTGATGTCAGCAAAATCAAAATTGATGCATGGTTCCACTTGGAAGACAATGTATTTAAACTAAATGGAGCAGTAAAAATTGAAATATATATCGTAAAGTTCAGTCATGCGATTGCTTTTTCTTATACAAAATGAATTAAAGGTGTTCACACAAAATGGCCGACAGTGGATTTTATGTGAATCTTCATACTTTGTCCTCTGTCTATGGGTGATTGGTTTGTGTAATGAGATTTTTGTCACTGTCAGAATAATACATTTAGCAATAACTTACAATTAACAGTGAAAATTGTATAATATAAAATTATCAAAAGACATGCTACTGCCCCTTTAATTGAAAACTTGTTTTTGGTCTTGGATCATTATAGGTGTTTAATATATCACATTAATTTTTTATGTGTGTTTATTTTTCACATGGGGCTCAACCTACGGGGCAAAGTGCACTTCCTTTGTCGAAACTCATTTCCTACATAATAATATCTTATGCAGTTACGGAGGTTAAAAAGGCTTTTGCCAATCGATATTCTAATTGATTGGATTAAAAGATATGATTTAAGTTGCATTCAGACCACGTTAAGGTGCCCAGAAAACACAGTTACAGACAGACAGACAGACAGATATTTTTATTTACGTCTCGCCTCAATTTACATATAACATGATATAAGATAACATAATATAAAATGAGCCACTCCTATTGGAGTTATGAGAGACACTAAAATCAAAACATTAAATAAAACTGAGATGTACATTCTCGAAAGATAAAAAAGGAGCTATACAGTAAATATACAAAGTAAAAATATAAAAATACAAGCAATCACGTGTATAAGATATTGCTACGTAGTTGTAAAATTGTCCTGCAGGTTTTGGCACTAAGCATTACAACGTTACATGTGGGGATGTGCGTTTTGCCCTGGTCTCTCACGCTTACTCCTAATTTGTGGTTGAGAGAAAGAACCGCAAGACAAGGGGGCGCAGATTGCTTAAAACCATTCTACTTCATAACTTTTAAGCAACATAGGAGACATTTTCATTTCAACTATATAAAAAGATAATTTCTGTTAGAATTTCGTCCGATCGAGCGTTTTTTCTTGTAGGATATTTCTTATTGAATTTTGTCCGGAATGTGTTGCCCGACATTGGTACGAATGGCTTTGTCCAGAACGTGGGTTATGTTTGCTACTAACAAAGATACGGTCTAATGCCCTGTGTATACGGCGAGCGTTTGCATATGAGTAAATCATTACACATATGCAAATTTGCTTATATTAGTAAAATTCGCCGTATGGACGCATTTGCATATATGTATGTTTTACTACCGTAAATAAATGTTTCATTACCGTAAGCAAATTTGCACCTAGTCAGGGGCAGGTGTAAATGCAATTCTACCGTGAGTAAATATCGAATTTGTTACTACCCTAAGTAAATCTCGATGTATGAACGTGTAGCAACTTTGCTCAGGGTTAGCAATTCATTTTTATTCCTGGAAAATTGTACAGCATGAATAGGGAATATAGTAACCATGGTTAGGATACAGTAACTGTAATACAATACCAGGATTTACAAAAAAAGATAAAGTAAAAAAAACCAAAAAATAACCTAGATCATTCACCCACTTTCATACACACTATACACAGGCTAGAATATATGTAGACAATTATAGTAGAATGAAATTAGAGTAGATTTTCATAAAAAATTGCAAAAGTTTTCACCTCATTTTGAAAAGAAATCCAAGATATTTATCACTTTTAAAATTTGGAGAATATCAAAAAAGGATTACGTCTACAGTAAGATCTATATTACGTGCATGTTGGCACTTTGATTAAATCCATTCTGAATATTTGTTCCCAAAAGTTTTGCTTCCCCTACAGTCCAAAAAAATAAGTTTTATAGTTTCTGGTCCAGCCTTGCAAAACGTACATAAATTATGTGCATTTTAATTAAGAATGTATTAACAGGCAGAATTCTATGGAGCAATCTGAGCTGAAACCATCTTATTTTAGGGTCTGGGGTAGTTTTATGTCCTTTAACAAAAAGGCTTGGCCAGTTTACAGTGATTAAGAGTTGTTCTTCCCATTTGTCAATGGCTTTCAGATTATCCTCAGTTTGAGTTATGACATAATATTATTTCTTTGAACCATGTCTGCAACCAAAGAGATTACTTTTATATTTGTATCATTTGTTATTTCCAAGTCTGAATCCTTTGTAATACCCAATTGTGTCAGGTATTTATTCACTGATCTTATAATTCCATAAAATTCCAGGAAGTTTATTTTGGAGTTAGCCTAAATCTTATATCAATACTTTAGTGAGAGATTTATCGCAATTGCAACCTTTTTGTCACGATCTAGGTGTGAGCTAAGCGATAGACCGTCTTTTAGTTTCTCGCAAATCATATGCATAATTTCTCTCCTAGTTATGAAGCCACTCTGAACCATTAAAATGATTCAAAACATCATCTTTAAACCACCTGCTTAATCGCAGCTTTCTTCGACATTCCCTAAAATTGGCCAGGCTAAATATTAGACAAGCACTAACGTAAAATGGATATTTACTGTGTCTCCAGAAAGTTTCCAGTCTTACCCTCTCCATGATTATTGGTGAATGATATGTATCGTAAGCACTGAAAACCCAACTGCTTATATGCGACATAAAACCCCTATGAACGCATAGCAAAAATACTTTTACACACGTGTGTATATATACTACCCTGCGCAAATTTGCATATATGCAAAGGCCGCCGTATAAACAAGGCTTAACTGCTGTACGTGATTCTCTATATGCCGATTTCTAATTTACATACTGGCCTTACATGCCACTCGATATTCTGAAGGTACCTCCTCCCTCCAATGACATCCACCCATAGACCATTCTCTCCCAAAAGGGGGATATCAAGTTATGAAATGTTGATACAGCCTCTGTTATGTTACGCCGAGTTTGTGGGATAGAATGGGAGATGCCTGATTGGAGGCAATCAGAGTTAGTTGTGCAATCAGCGACGTTGTTCTTAAATCATTATTTTGGCTACTGAATCATGGCAAAGGCATTGTCCTATGAACCACCCTTTCCATGCGAGAAGCGTTGTCATTTGATAAAGAAATTCAAATGGATTGTGGTGCAAGTTTTTGTCAACCAGGGGAAACTGCCGGAACCCACGGGTTTCGGCATTATATAAGAGAGGCTGTATCAACATTTCTTGACTTGATCTGCCTCTGTGGGGAGATAATGCCCATAGACTTACATGGTAGATTTATGATTTCTCATCAACCTAAACTAGATGAAACAAATTATCAACACAAGGTAACACAGATCTCTGGAAAAAGGAACCTAACATTCCAAGTCCCAAGTCCCAAACTACCTTTTCAAGATTTTGAACAATTGAAATTGTTTTTACAAAGAAACAATATTTATAGATACACATATCAAAACGCTTGAAAATGAATCCTCTCTTTCCCAATATCATATTTCGATGTGCATATTCTATAATGAATTGTTTATTTACGAACATAAAAATTGTTCTAGATGCTCTACCAGGAATAGTGTTGAATTGTTCGAAGAGCCTACGAGAGAAGGTTACAGCGCTGAGTAGACAGGGCCTAGAGAGGAAATCCTGATAAGCTTCCGGTTTAGCTGGGTGACGGTTGGTTAAGATGACACTTAAAATTGCTAGAGTGATGTGGCAATTGTACATGGAATCCTGGTGCAATGAGTCTAACGAACAATTTATGACTAAGTGAAAGAGTACATGTACATAAGCGATAGAAATATATAAACTCCCCTAGACCCTATCATGCCTTTATATAATATTTGGTCTGTAGTATACTCAACGGTAAAAGAAAAGTACATAAAAAGAAATATATCTTAAACCACAAGTCATACATGTGTGCTGAAATGGTTATCGTAGTTCCATTATATCTTCAGAAACCAACTCTCATAATTGACGAAGTTTAAAACAATATTTTGCCACAATCCTGAGACGTCGTTTTAGAAAATTGTTAGTTTAAAATCTCCTTTACGAGACTAGATGGAAGAGTACCTTTATTATGTGTCAACACAAAACAGTTCAACACGTCGCATTATGTCGGCGAATTTTTCTGTTTGAAATTTGAAATTGTATCTTTTGAAGAGTTATAGAAATCAAGCAGTCAATACCCATATGCGAAAATGTGCGTATTCCTATTACCAAATCATAGATCTCTTCATTACATTCATAATCAACGTTATCTGACAGCAGGATTTTGTTTTGGCTCTAAAGAAAATAACTTGACGTCTCTTTTGCATTTGAGTTTTTAACTGCCACACGAGCCGCTTAGCCACAACAGACAACTCATTACAGAGGTACATGTACACTTCACCATGGTGTATAGCGGCGAGATCTACGTAATGATACAATGCTTTATCCATGTAATAACGATGTGATATTTTGTCCCATGCGAAGTAGTGAATCTCTTCTTTAACAACATGAAAGCAAGTGAATAATAATGTACCATATCTGAAGCCCATACATTATTCAATAAGTAAAGCGTGATCAGTTATGTCTTTTGCTGTCTTTTGTGAGAATATCACAAATACCTCAGATATGACACAGGATTGGAAGTTTGTCACCAAATGTAATAAAATATAGTTTAGAATTCTCAAACACGAACCTTGTCAGTTGTATTATGCATTCAGTTTGATAAAAATATATTACATAAACGTGAATAAAAGCATTCAGGAAACTATAAATGATCACGCTTGAGCAAATTGAATTGAAAGAGGTCTCACGCGAACCCAACGTGATTCTCCTGTTTGCGTTACATGATCTACAGATAGTATCCATTATATTTGTTCAAACATGTGTAAAGTCCAGGTTAACCTGCAAGATGGTAAAAGAAACAACCAGATGTTCTGCATACCATTTAGCCATGTTAAGATATAATTACTGTAATTTCAAATCTGTTCTCACTGACATTTGGAAATTAAAAGAGTAAGTATACCTTTATGATATTGGTTTAACCATTTGGACCAGGAAGACCAACATACAATTGCTTGGCATTATCCTATGAAATCATTCTGAGTCAATATGAACAAGGAACATTCTGTTTTCAACTGTGGCAAATACAAAAATTCATTTAGATCTAAACGTCTATAGCCTTTGAATGTAGAGTCAAAAGTGTTAAAAAGGTTCGTGGACATTTAATGTGTTATGTAACAGTTTTTCATTTTGATAATATAACCCCTAAATGAATAAATCATGCAAACGTTAATACAAAATTTAATGTCAAAATGCCAATGAAAGATTTCTCAGTGAATGAGTTATGACCGATAATGACCTGGTAACTTATCATGGATTTGTATTATCTATTCCAAATAAGGCCTATATGCGCTTGTAAAACAAGGGCAGTACACGACGTGATCAATAAAACATGGTTTAACCTACGTCGATTTGTACAAAATGTACAGGCCAACAGTGATATTTAGAACATGTATCAACACAAATCAAATGCTCTATCTAGTCTTGAAAATGAAAATTTTAATCAATGCAAGTTTAACAATATTGTATATATCAAGATCGTGACGTCAAGACCCTCGGTGACTGACAGAATCTGTGTTTCAATGAACACGGAAGAAAATTACAAATATCGTACATGCACAGGAGCGAATTGAAATGGCGGATAAGTAGAGTAGAGAAAGAAAGGAACTACACGCACGATGTCTATAAGGAAAGGATATATTCTTGCAACTTTTCTTCTTGTTATTGGTGAGTATGCTATTCAATCATACTACCCATATAAATCTAATATTATATTCTGTGTACATCGATGTTAATAAACTTATTGTATCGGAGTGTTATTTTTCGAGAAAAAGGAAACATCGGACCATTTTAATGACTTAATAAATGAATGTGTTAACTTTGAATTATTAGTAGCCAATTCATAACTGTTACACAAAAATCATTTTCAGTTAACAAAGATTTTTTTATATTAGATTACCAATACATGTAGTATTCTTAATTACATGAATTATATGAATATGAATTGTATGAAGATTTTAGGACTACATACTTTACATACAGGACTTTACATTTATATACCATTTCTTGCCCCTAGCCCCCCACAAGACAGTCTGGGGGCAGGATGACAAAGAGAGAACCCCCCAGAACGGTTTCTTCAACAACTTGTTCGAGCCAGAATGGGGTGCTGTAGGTGAGCTGTTCATGAACACAGATTCCATTTGTCTTTTGGTTATAGTATATACTAGCACAAGTCGCTATATCTCAATGAGAAGAGGTTCAGAGTTGACATCTATTGACAATCGTGAGGCTCCACATGAGTGGCCAATACATTCGCTACTCATCTAATATAAACTGCCAGGCAGAAGAAAGTACACACCACAGTTTATTTTAATTTTCGTAATATCTTAGAGTCATGTCATGTATTTGATTGTGACATGTTAACAAAAACACATATTTGCAGTATTATGAAGAAAAATGGTGTCTGGTTAATGTTTTTTCAAAACTATCTTCTTTTTAATGTAAGCAGGGGTGAGGTTTAGAATTTACACTGTCATGTCATGAAACCATGTTAAAAGTATTGTCAATAAGTGAAACAATAGACACGATTATTGATTTTCGCATTGAATATATCTTCCTTGTTGATTAAAAGAAATATTGTGTGATATCAAATATAACTTTTGAAAATAAATTTAGATAGAATTTATTTTTTTGACAAAAAAACGTTTGAATTATTCTTTGAACAATGATTAAACTATTGTTCATTTTGTGAATACGACATCAAAAACTCGACGTATGTGTTATTGAATGTGATAAATTCAACTAATGTTTGTACTTTCTTTTGCCTGTCAGTAACAAATGCTAGCGTCATAGGTTTCAGATTGGTTGGATATATTCGCTAAGAAATTAAGTAAGGTTCATGTGATGAAAGAAAGTTAGTGAAAGGATCAGAGACGCGTTATACTTCAGAATATAAACATAATGTTAAACATATCATGATAACACGAAAATTGAAATAGTTGAAATCGGTTGTACAGTTGTAAATATGAAATTTATGTGTAATATTTATTTAGTAATAAAGTATCCTTATTTTACAACACGTCATTTTAATTAAGGATTCAGCCTTTCAGGCTGAATCCTTATTGTTATTGGCGTGTTTTATTATTATTATTCCACCGATTTTGTGGTCGCGTTTCAGCCAAAATGGCTAATGCTATAACAGTAAAATTTAGTACACTGATAGCCCTCTATGAGAAGAGGCCATAATAAGCTTTTGGGCGAAATCGGTCGACAAATAAAAGGTCAAGGTCGAATCCAAGTTCGAAAAATTAACATGGTTTTTTTTTTCAAAATGCACTTAGCGACCTGAATTTTTTTTTAAAAGATGCGCAATAAAAAATAATGGAAAAAACCAAATCATGGCAAATTTGTAGGTCACGTGATTTGGCCGCCATCTTGGTTTTAGTGCATTTTTGGCAATTTCCGACCCCACCCACCTTTGGCAATCTTCTCCTCTGAAGATACTTGCACTACAGAGCTCAAATTCATACTGAATGTAGCTGAAGTATTGTAGATTCGAATTCCTAAAGTTGAAAGACGTAACCTTAATAATTTTTGTGCTATGACGTTTCAAAGTTGACCAAAATCTCAAAATCGCAAAATTCAAGGGCAGATAACTCAAAAACCAGACCGTAGAATTTAATGATTTTTGCATGAGAGTTAGACATTGGCAAGGTCTTTAGGATAAAAGAATAAAATCGCTCGCGAACAGTCATTTCCGGTCGATGGGACGTGTCAAATTACATGATAAGTCAAAATTTTCGGACCCCACCCACCTTTGAGAATCTTCTCCTCTGAAGATACTTGCACTAGAGGGCTGAAATTCATACTGAGTGTAGCTGAGGTACTGTTCTCTTGGATTTATATTTTTTATAGACTTAATTTTAATACTTTTTGTGCTGTGACCTTTCAAAGTTGACCAAAATCTAAAAATTGCAAACTTCAAGGGCGGATAAATCAAAAACGTAGCCAGGGAATTTGATGATATTTGCATGAGAGTTAGACATTGGCAAGGTCTTTAAGATAAAAGAATAAAATCGCTAATTTTTTTTTCTCGGAAAAAATGGCTTGGAAAAAAAAGCACTTTTTTCGATTTTATTTGATAAAAATCCTTCCCAAGGGCAGGGCAAACCGGCAAATGGCCAATGAAGTCTGGACTTATAAAAAAAAAAAAAAAAAAAAATTAAAAAAAAAATGGAATTTCGAGTATATTTCTTCGTCCTCTGCCCTCCTTCCCCTTCTATCCCTTTGTCCCTGCAGTCTGACTACTTGTCTGTCAGCTCTGAGAATTTCAGGCAGATATCAATTAAAGTTTTCGAGTTATGTGCACTTGAAATGGTAGGTATGGAAAAAATGACCTCAAAACAGCTTTTCCCCCCTTAAAAAATAAATCATGCCTAAGTTGCTACAAATGGCCTCAAGCACTCATATATTTGGCTGAATCCTGTAATCGTCGCTTTGCGACTATATTTTACCTTAAGATTATCCTTCACAAACAAAAATATTAAAGTTTTAAATGACATAAAGAAGAAGTCGTTCCCTGATTCTTGGTTCTGTTTGATACCAAAGCTCCGGTGAATCGTTGCTGATTAGTGGACATTTAGTTTTCTTTCCTAGAAAACTTTCTTTATAGTTTTGAGGCAAATATAGGTTGACGTAGGAAATCACTATGCAAACATAAGGGGGTCTATATTTAATTGATAATCCAAACAAAGAATACATGTAATTGCATTTTCCAAGTAATTACTTCATATTCACCAGGCCTCTGATTCAAATACATTGAAGGCAAAAAGGTCACAGACAAAGCCATCTGACACAATATCTATAGAGATCTATTCAGATAAGAAACGTAGGGAGGCACGAGTTATATGTTGCCCCTGCTTTCAATATGACTGGATGCAGAAACGATATGACATTGCACTCATTATAAAGTATGGCCTTTTCTTACTTTGGCTTCTATATCAAACATATTAATAACGTTTTATCAAAAATTTCAGTTAAATGCTAATATCTTTAATCAAGGTCCTTGATTTTGCTTTGCAATAAACATTAATGGTTTTACTCTGGAAAAAATTATTTCAAACCATTTATAGAGCTTTGGTTTTTGCAACGTTTGTGTATCCAAAAGTACAGTCGAAGGCGTTGCCTTTAACTCTCCCATGCCAATAGATGAGTACAATTTGCCTTAAAGGGGCAGTAGCACGTTTTTTGATAATTTAATATTTTAAAATATTCACTGAAAATTGTAATTAAATGCTAAATGTGTTATTTTGATAGTTTTAAAAATCTCATTACACAAACCAATCATCCATAGTCAGAGGACAAAGTATGAAGATTCACATAAAATCTATTGGCGGCCATTTTGTGTGAACACCTTTAATCCATTTTGTGTAAGAAAAAGGAATCGTATGGCTAAACTTTGCGTTATATATTTGAATTATTACTGCTCCATTTACTTTAGATACATTGTCTTTCAATTGGAACCATTTAATTTCATTTTCCTGACATCACCTTATATTTCCCCTAAAACGTGCTTCTGCCCCTTTAACACTTCAACAATAATGCAGAATGTTATCAAAGGTATCTGAGCGCTGGTATAGACTAGACGTGTTTACTTTGTCTTATTTTCAAACACAGGCCTGTGTACGTATAATGAAACAATTCTCGTCTCAGCCTTTTTGTAAATCTGTTACCATCCAGTGACTATTTTTATCCAACGTTGTGAATAGCTTCTATTAAGGCGTACACTTCATCAATGGTTTACCGATTCTCTTGGAAATAGGAATTCAATGTCACAGAGATATTTAGTGGTAACAAAGTATTCAAATGGGACGCTCCAGTTTTGTTGTCTAAAATTATATTTGAAGCTCATCAAATGAAACTTCAATTTAGCATTCAGCATCTTTTAGAATTTTTCAACAGAACATGCAATGCTTCTACAATGCCTGACACTGAATCGGTTTCGAGAAACAAGTAAGGTGTGATAATATTTTCCAAATTTATTCGATGTTTGTCAAAGCTCAGACAATTTGGATTAAAAAAAATCGTTTTTTCCTATGGCAAACACAACCTAATGAAACGGGTCAACGGATGTGTTGTCTGGGATACAAAAAACGGTCAATCTCAAAAGTTTACAAACAACAACCGTACTTCAAGATATCACTCAAAACTTCATATATGATTTATAGCTATAGCAAACTATATGTGTTCACGATCTACTGTTCAGAGTGCTATAGTTGGAAGAACATTAAACGTCCGAGTTGTTTGTTGTCAAGACTTGTTTTACGATATACCGTTTTGTATACTAAGTAAACTTGTTAGATAACTTATCCGTGAGATAAACAAACTTTTAGTAATATTGTTTAAACAGCGTACCAGGAAGACTGCCGTGTTTTATAGCAATGTGGCATGTCTAAAATATATTACATATAAGCGGTTTAAAACAACACACAGTAACACATAAATGTACATTTATCTTAGGTTAGATCAATGTTGTCGAAGTAAGAATAAATAAATCAAGAACTTTCTCACGAGTTTACTTCCTCAACACCGAGCATTCGTCAAATTTAGGAAACAGTTATTTTTAACTTATGACCATGAATCTTAATTTTAAGGTAAAAAATCATGCTTTATCGATATATAACATAAATTACAATGTAATACAAGCCAGACCAACAAATATTATTTTCAAGCATAACCAGAAGATCATAATTCAAGTAAAAGCATTTTCAAAGAAATGTTATTATTCAAACACGATCCGTGTGAAGACAAATGTGAAACAACAATCATATAAATCTAATGACAAATGTGAAACAACAATCATATACATCTCAAGACAAATGTGAAACAACAATCATATACATCTCATGACAAATGTGAAACAACAATCATATACATCTCAAGACAAATGTGAAACAACAATCATATACATCTCAAGACAAATATTAAACAGCAATGATATAAATCTCAAGACAAATGTGAAACAACAATCATATAAATCTCAAGACAAGTGTTAAACAACAATCATATAAATCTCAAGACAAATGTGAAACAGCAATCATATAAATCTCATGACAAATGTGAAACAACAATCTTATAAATCTCAAGACAAATGTGAAACAACAATCATATAAATCTCATGACAAATGTGAAACAACAATCTTATAAATCTCAAGACAAATGTGAAACAACAATTATGTAAATCTCAAGACAAATGTGAAACAACAATCATATAAATCTCATGACAAGAGATGTTGCATTGACCATCATGCGTATAGTTTATGACGTCACACATATCATTCAAGAATAAGAATTACAACGAATTAAACAGGTTATCTAAAGTCGCTTCAGAGATGTACAACTTAGAGAGGTATGCAATTTAGTTCATATTCTTAATATCCATGGCTGATATGGTTCAACAACAAAAGCAAGTCAAGTCAACCGACACTGGAAAACCTTGATAACAATTTGTTTTTAAATGAATTACCTATGAGCAGTTAAATTTAAAATTCACATCATTGCAATTGGGTAGCTATGTTGAACGTCACTATGTAATGTAATTAAACTCTTGTTGTTTGATTTAACACAATATCCATTTTTTTAACACGATTATTCCCACCCCAGGTAGTGAACTGCTGCGGTCAAGCGCTGCCCGCTACAGTGACCAAGTGTACGAACTGGACAGCAGGAACCGCCCAAATCCCCTAGTGGTCAGTGGGTTATTCCACAGTGGCACCAGTGGAACACCCTCACGCGCGGGGAGGAATGCCATGCTGGTCTTCTTTGGTAAGCCTTTATGTCCATAGAATATTACAACAATTTCCGTAAGAATGTGAGACTAAGATATACTGTACAACTTTTTCATAGAGACAGTAGCACGTAATTTGTAAATTACATTTTTAAATTTCTAGATAAATAAACGTTTTACATCAAATTATGATCTCCGGACCAAACATCCATTTCAATCCAAATATCATTTGTTATTTTGAACAACTTAATAAAATTATTTATTTGACTTTTTTTTAAACTTACTACGCCTTCCGTATTGAAAC
The DNA here is from genome assembly GCA_916613615.1 of Steromphala cineraria. Lineage (NCBI taxonomy): Eukaryota > Metazoa > Mollusca > Gastropoda > Trochida > Trochidae > Steromphala > Steromphala cineraria. The sequence continues at coordinate 15,042,490 of OU744720.1, read as the reverse complement.
TTGTTCAGCCTTTTTAAAGTGTTAAAACGACTATAGATTATGCAACCTTGGTAAATATTTGCATAAATTTAGTTGTTAAGGAATGATTAGATATAAGTAACATGACATTGATTGTACTGAGTCATTTTCACAGTACATTCCCCTCTACATGTTTCATTTAACCATTCTTTAGTCTTTAATTACCTGCACCAATTCCCGTCTTTCTTACTTACCGATTATCTGTATAGATCAAAGTAATAAAACACCCGAAGAGACATTATAAAGTATCAAGCGAAAACAGGGGGAGGAAAACTATTGGCGTAGCTTAACAGAACGTGTTATGTATATTCATTTCACGACTGCAACATCGTCTAGCAATTGGTAAAATTTATTTTACTTTATCAACCTTAATACCATGCCAATGTTTTTTTAAATCACATCATCAATCTCCTATTGTTTTCTTTCGGTAAAGCTGGTTGCTAAGGAAGCGAGACATGACACTTTTAGATTCACGGAATATTGACATCTGTTATCTTTGCCATAATTTGCACGTTTTCCCCGTTTAACAACCGCTACAGAATAGAGGTTATAAAACAATTTCATATACCATCTAGATTATGCTGTACTACGTTATGTATATGCGTTATGTAGTGTAGCAAAATACGGACTTTTAAATGACATTGATGTCAACGATAACTTTAGGAGCCATTCTGTGGGATGTTTCGGTCACACCTGCAAATCTTTATCAATAGCTAGGGACATTTGTACGATAAGTGTCGAATTTTGCAGTAAAGTATCAAAAATAGTAGTCAAAAATTATTGAACGGTGATAATAGGAAGGTTTGAAGTCGGGCTTATGTTAGAACCGGACAATGACGCGCGTCAATCAGTCAAATGTTATTTTGGAAACTTGTGTAAGGCAGTTTCGAGTTGATAATATTTTAAAGGTAATATAACGAGTATTCATGCGTTTGGCGATGTGAAATTGGCTTCCACGAATAGTTACATAATTACCATTTTGAAATGTGTAAATTGTATGTGAAATCACGGAGTGGCTGCTTAATAGATGCCAACCTCTCACATTTATGTTTATTAATGGAAGGGTGGAAACGTAAAATCGACACCTATTTACTTGGAGTACCTTTACAGAACAAGTCTTTCTATAGAAGCAATTAACTAAAAAAATACTTGAAAGCTCATCCCAAATCGTTCACATAAATCAACTGTTAATGTCATTATATAACAAATTCATACTTTAACGGCCTGCCAGATTATTCGTAAAAATCATCTTAACAAAACTATGAAAAGCCCTTTAATTCTTAAGAGTCGATGGTTTTAATGCGTAGTTCATGCTCAACGCAAAGGGCCGCCGAGTATCATTCATGTTTCAATGTTTAAAATGGGCGTAGTATCTTCTCCGTAATCACGCTCTTACTGGGACAATACTACAATTCATATATAGCATATATAACCGGAGGGTATCAGCTGAGCAATCTAAGGTTCAGGAGCAGGGTCGTTTCACCCACCACGCGTTCGGGACGCTGACGATAAACCAACCCTGTACCCTGATACGTGAGATTCCTGCTCCATTGAGCAAATATATACCTAACGACAGTAATAAAAACCTTAAAGAGCATTATATGAACATTGAAGTAGCGTTTTTGCTAGCGACTTCCCTTTTCACAGGTGTTTAAACCTTTTACTTACTATTTTTAAGGTATATGAATGAAGATATGCTTGACAGATTACATGAATCCGACAGAGTTTATTGGTCTTTAAGTATGAAAATCAATGCATGCAAGATAATTCATTTTATGTGATTATCTTTTGCCTGAAAACTCTTTTTGATGAAAAACATAAAACTTTAAAAGGAAAGTACATTATTATCACAGATTCTTAGTCATATCCTTTGCAAATAATTTTGAATGACATACAGACAATTGGAGATATATTGATGCTTTATTAATTCACCAGCTTTGACATAGTAAGATTGTAAACAAATTATGACACACACACATTTTCGTTAATTTTTATTTTTTATAGATTTTTTAACATGATCGAATCTTATCAAAGTAACAAACGGCTAATGTATTACATAGTCTTTCAACATTTATCGGTTATTGAAAGATTTAGAAATAAGGTTACTGTAAAGATAATTTTAAAGATCTGGCATACTAATAAGACAATTGAAAAGAAAAACTGCAAACCCAGAAAAAGATTTCGATAACACTTCACTTATTGCTTTATCTATTGTCTAGACCCGAAACATTTATTCAGGAAGGTGACATAGTTATGTGTATGATTACATCATTATTGCGTGGTCCTTACTGGAAGAGAGAACCGGTATGGTCATTTCCTTGGATGCAATGTCGGATCATAGAGCCTTCTTACTGTTTCTCCTAGCCATGTACCATACACATACAACAAATAACATAACACACATTGGAATAGCTATGCTGTGCACCACCGCGTTTATTGCGAAATAAGTAAATAGGGTAGTGTAACATATGTACAAGAAAAGGGCGACAAGCCTCTAGTGGCGATTAGCTTAGAGTTGCTGAGACCGACCCCAACAAACGGCGACAAGCCTGCAAGGACGGCGACAAGCCTACATGGACGGCGACAAGCCTGCATGGACGGCGACAAGCCTGCATGGACGGCGACAAGCCTGCATGGACGGCGACAAGCCTGCTTAGACGGCGACAAGCCTCAAGAGGCGACGAAACACCCCAACAGACGGCGACAAGCCACACATGTATCTGGAACATAAATAATACCAAATATTACAAAACAATAATGTCAAACTTTCCATGTCGCAATGTATACGTGGTGCACAACAAGCGAGAATGACCATTCAAATATCTTACACCTTATATACTCTTATTAAGCGCCACCTACAACTGGATTACATCCCTTTGTTGTATTCCCCTACGCTAGGAGAAAGTAATTTCAATCTCATTCGTCCCTCAAACGATATAAATAACATTTCTCCTAGCCATGTACCATACACATACAACAAATAACATAACACACATTGGAATAGCTATGCTGTGCACCACCGCGAGACTCAAAGAACGGGCAAAAATTAGAGACCAAGTGACTGAGACACTTGCAAACGCCTTTCTACAGAATCTTTGACGTATCCATCCTTAGCATTTTCGCTCTTCCATCTACCATGCCTCTTGAACATCCTGTCAGGGATACCACCATTAGCAGCCGCTGAGGCACCACCAGCACGCAAACTATGCAAACCATATTGCTTAATATCAGAAACAAAAGGTGAAAACGTTTCAATAAACAGCTCTCTCAAACGAGAATAGGTCATAGGCTTATTTTCCCTTCTCAAAACAAACCCATATCGGCATTTCGAAATGCCCCTGTACAAATACTCTTGTGATTCCTCAGGGAACTGTGACAGCGCCAGATACTTTTCCAACCACATGACTGGACACATCTTCGAACCAGTCCTACTTATCAGCAGCCACGCACCATCCCTATACATATCTGTCTTTGATTTTTCTATGAAAATCATCATATAAGCTTCATATAACATAACATCAGAACGTCTCAAGTTCAATAACTCTGCAGATCGCAAAAAACCTGCATATGCGAGGAGACACATTGTCACAATGCGAACCTCTTTCAAACAATTTGAAGCAGAACGAGAATCAACCAATCTTTCCAAAATTTCAATAGAAATAGGTTCTTTCTTACACACTGGTTTAGCTAATTTGCGTTTAGCAGCCTCCAATACGTTTTTAACTAAACAATTCTCAGTAGGACTGGACAAGCCTATAATCGTATGAGCATGACGAATGCTATAAAAAGCTGTTTGTACTGGCGAGAAGGAATTGCTTAGTTGCATCACAGAAACTAGGTAAATAGCACAATGTAAAGGTTTCATAGGAAAACTTGTAGGCATATCATTACTTTTAGCCCATTTCAACCACCTCTGTATTCCGTAATCATATTTCTTATTTGTTGAGTCAGCTCTTGCGAATTGTAATAGTTCTGGAATAGTACTAACCAAATCTCTGGCTGGGCCTGAAAGGTCATGAATATCTCTGGCGTATGCAATCTCAAAGACATCTGTAAAGAGAATGAAAACATCAGCACTTCATTTTAATAGCGAACATGTCAAAAGATAAGTCCCTCTCACCAAACATTCCTCCCGATACACGGCTGGGTACATAAGCTTCCTTATCTCTTGGTAGATACACAAAATCAAGTACTTCTGGAATAAATACACCTCTCGGGCACAATAGTGGCCAGTAACTGGCTGAATACCATGCAGGTACAATTAAAGTTCCCCTTGCTTTGCATACCTTCATATGAGCTAGCACTCTACACACAAGATACACAGGTGGCACAATCCAGTTGTTTGTATCACCCCAATGTTCAGTGAACGCATCTATCGCAACACATCCTTGATCCCAGAATCTTGAACAAAACGTTGACACTTTTGCGTTGTAATGAGAAGCAAATCTGTCGATATCATATTTACCCCACATCTCTTCGAGATTCTTGAAGATACATTCAGAAATTCCCCAATCATCGTGATCAGTTATTTTACTTAGAAAGTCAGCTCTCTCGTTAAGAGATCGAGGAACCCACTGCATCTCTAAATGCACAGAGTGAGATAAGCAGACATCGAAAATGGATCTTGCAATAGCCTGTAAATCTGGTTTCATACTGCCTTTGGAAACTATAGACTCAACGTTAGTGTTGTCAGTAAACCATTTCACACGCTGACAGTTTAGTTCTCCACACAAACTTTGTAGAACAATTCTTACCGCCATTAACTCTCTCCACGTTGAACTCTTACTCGCATCCTCAGCAGACCAATGTCCATTAATCTCACTTTGACCGACCTGAACACAATATCCGCCATACCCACTAGAACTGGCATCACTATATACAACTCTGGAGACCACAGATTGTTCTATCAGCATACAGTCCTTATGCTCATGCAAATTGTTTTTCCAAAACATCAGTTGATCAATACTTTCAGGAGAAAGGATAATGTAATCATTCCAGGAGAAGACCTCTAAAGTCTGAATACTCAACGATCTTGTCATCAATTGACATACTGAACCCGCTACAATCTTCATCGAGATGATCTGGCCAACGACTGAAGCAACTGATCTAACTGGAACTTTACCTGTGCAATCTAGCAAATTTTGAATAGACGAAGACAACTTGTCTAGCCTACGTATAGGAATAGACAACATCATAACTCTTGTATCAATGTTCAGACCGAGCCACTCTACAACCTGGCTTGGCTCCCACAGAGACTTTTCAACCTTTGGTACAAAACCAGATTTAATCAAATCACCCTTGATTGCAAGTCCGATGCTTCTTGCATTACTCAGACTATCGCCCGACATTATACCATCATCGAGGAAAGTCACACATTTGTAAGCCTGAAAACGCCAGTACTTAACCAGTTGACGTGTAACTTTAGTAAACACGTACGGGGCAGTTGTGAGACCAAATGGCATAACTACAAACTTGTAAAAAACTCTTTCCTCACCAACGCCCCAGGAAAATCCTAGAAAATCCGTATGAGGCTCAAAAATATCAATATGATGATACGCTGAATGGATATCAAATTTCACTAACCAGTCATTTTTGTTTATATACATGAGCGCTGTACGCCAATCTTCATACTTCACAGAGCATTTCCATATATGCCTATTCAATAATGATAGATCTAAAATGAGCCTTTTCTTTCCCGACGTCTGAGTCGCAACTGTTAAGGGACTAACAACAGTAGGTTTCTTCTTACACTCAACAACGAGACCCTTGTGAAGCAATTCATAAATAGCACGTTCAACGAAGTCCCCATTACAGAGAGCCGATCTGTTATTTCGTCTGTCCATTATCTGGGGGGATGAATAAAAAGGTATTTTGTAACCATTTTCAATTATGTCAATGACAAATTCAGTTGCATTGATGCATTTCCAAAACGACACATTCTCTTTCAATCTACCTTTAACCATAATCTCAGCCTGACCCTGCTCGTACTCATAATAATCTGTTGTTAACGCAAGATTATCTGATGGGATCTTAAGAGAGTCATTAGAACTGGTATACTTAACTTTCGTATCCGTTGATCCTTCCTGCTCAGATTGAAATCTGTCTGTCCGACGTGGCAGGCTTCCTGACGTAGAAGGGACAATTCCTACGCCAGTGAGCGGGGTCGCCGCAGTGGAAACATGATCCCGACCTCTGACCTCGGCCACGAAAAAGCTGACTCCCAGTAGACACAGCAGGAGTATGCAACGCACTCCCACCGGGCTGCACGGACTGCGTGCTGGATGCAGGTCGTGAAGTCGAGCTGTACGGAGGTCCACGTGAAGTTCGCTGTGACTTTGTCTTGATCTTCTTAATGGCTTTATTCTCAGCACGGGTGATGCGCCTGTCATCGTCGGAGTCCGCGGCAAGGTCACGTGACACGTAGTGACGTACAGTCTCCCAGCCTGCCTCAGACGAGTCGGCTATTCGTATCAACTTATTACGATGTTCTAATCTCGCAATCTCGTTCTGAACAACTTCTTTAATATAATCAATCTTTTGATAGTTTGCGCCAAATTCGATCTGATGTAAAGCTTCTAGTGTCTCTGCATTGAAGGTGTGTTGAATCCGATTGCCTTCCCTAGACCAGGTCAACTCTTTTTCAGCTTTGAGTTTCTGTATCTCATTTGAAGTTTTTGCAAACTTCTCTTGCACACCCTCATGACTTGCCTTGATTCTAGAGTCAATAGTGTTCTCTAAATCCGTCTGAGCAGATTCCATACGCTGTAAGATGGTGTCAAGTTTCTCGGCAATTGAATCACTAGGTCTGTCGGAACTTTCCATGTCGCAATGTATACGTGGTGCACAACAAGCGAGAATGACCATTCAAATATCTTACACCTTATATACTCTTATTAAGCGCCACCTACAACTGGATTACATCCCTTTGTTGTATTCCCCTACGCTAGGAGAAAGTAATTTCAATCTCATTCGTCCCTCAAACGATATAAATAACATTTCTCATGTAACAGAAAGCTGTCTGGGATACTTGAATATTGTGTTACAAAGAGGCCAGTGTTAGAAATGTCACGATACAGGTACTTTACATTACGTAACGTTTTACGATAATTAGGTCACGATACGTCATAGAGAGACATATCATTTCTCGGTTTTAATTTCAACATTCGTAACAAAAGAGTAATTTTGGTGCACACAGACCAACAAGAAAACTAAGTTATTTTTAATCATGTATTTAAACATAATTTCTTACTTTACTACCTAATCTCTCTCCTAACAGTTAATGCCACACACCTGTGATCAATATTCAGTGAACTTAACTTAACTGTATCATATATCGAATCGAAAACCGATACATTGGTGTACCGTGACTTTTCTAAATGACACCATAATTACTTACTTCGTGTTCTTTCTTACTTAAATGCCATCTGGGTCTTAATGACTTTATAAATACAATTATTTCCTTATATAAACAGTAAATAAACTGACTGAACGGTAAAAGGATCTATACCGAAACGTCCTTACTGTCAAATAAAGAAGTTGTTCACCCATAGAATAACTCTTGTCTTCCTTATACAACCAACTTCTAGAATGCCACTCATTTAGCTTAAACAATGCGACAAGTAATACCATACGAACTGAGGTTAACCAGGCTTTGTCCCTACTGCAGGTCAACTCGTGGTGGACGAGATAGTGGACTCCAGACGCAAAGGGTGTCCACCCGAGTATGAGAACATCCGGGTCCCTGACGGACATCTGTACAGAGACAAGGCAGAACACATGGTCTTCAAGAGATCAGTCTACAACCAGCGCACTGGGGTCTCGCCCAACCAACCCAGACAACAGGTAGATCTACTAGGCGTTAAGGGGGTTAACATTAATTTACTCTCTGATTTTGAATCAGAATATATGAATATGAAGTTCCATAATAATTGAAATCGAGTTAAATGAGCCTTATTGATGCACAGAAAGCAAATCATAAGTGACTAGTTGTCAAAAACTAGATTTCTAGAAATATAAAACTCGTTATACATAATAGATAACTAAATAATAAACCGAAATGTGTCTGTTTGAAAGAATATGTTGCAGCTCTTGTCACGAAATTCAAATAAATAGACTGTTTTTCCGTATTACTCCCATAAATTATAATAATTAGTTTATGTTTTATGTCTATTTATAAAATCATCACATTTGCAGTCATTATACTTTAGATATTGTTTTATCTGATCCGGAACATGACATGTATATTATATATTCGCCAGGGAGCCTTTGTCAAGGATATTGTGCATTATAACAAATGCTCAGCTTAATTGTTGATATCCGTAAGGGTTTTGATGCTTTTGAGACAAGCTTTTTCATTTCCTGTTAATCATTTATATAAAGGCCATTGTTTATGAGTGGTGTTGCTGGAGCTGAAGATCTTAATTTGTATATCCTGCAATTGTTAAATGCAATCTAAATAAATTTAGCTCTACAGTTGTTTATTTACGCATATAATTGTCCATCTGAATTGATAATAGTTTTGTTAATGGTCAATAAAATTTGACAAGGGCACACAAAGAATAACGTTTTTTGATATTTTAAAAACTACCGATATTAGTTCTAGGAAATATTTGTTCAGTATGATGGTATTTGAAAGACATCCCTTTTTTCTCGAGTTTTTGATATACTGTTCTACTGTTTTAATGTTTGCTACCATTCTTTAAACATTGACGAATATGTTTTTCCTGTATATTGTCAAAATTAAAGTACCATTTGATTTGACTTGGTATGTAACAATGTACTTTACCTTAATTCTTGTAATTGACATAAACATATGCGCACCGATTTTCTGTGAATTAAATTCGGATATATCGCCAAAAAGTCTCCCATACACAGATGCTGAAGTTTCACAAACGAAGTTTTTGCCTTTTCTCTATTTTCCAAATTTTAATCAAACATAGTTAAAACGGTTTCCTTTAGGTTGTTTATCTTTTATATTAGTTAATAAGAATTATTTACATTAAGATTTTGTATTACATGTATTCATGTAATAATGATTCAATCTAACAATTTGTTTAATTATCTGTTCTAATCAGTGTTCACATATTGATGTTTTTACTTGAGAAATCCTATTCCAGCAAAATGGCGTGACGCCGTTTCTGGACGCCAGTTTCCTGTATGGGACGTCTCAGTTCTGGACCAACTCACTCAGGGAGTTTCGAGGGGGGAGACTGAAGGCTTCTGGGAACAATTTCCCTGCCCCCAACACCATCCGCCTCCCCCTCTCCAACCCCCCTGTACCTGTCGATCACACCCTCAGAGAAGCTAGTCGATTTTACAGTGAGTCATATTTTAACTTTGCATAGAGGGTGTGTCTGTGATTAAAATTGAAGTAGCTATTTGAATCAAAGGGCACAATGGATATCCAACTTCTTTGTATGCATATGCTTAAAATGACATACGGATCGACTTCGGAGGTCTTTAAAAGGTTTATTAGCTTTTGTACCTAATTGTTAAATTTAAAAAGAAAATATGATAAAAACTGAGTGTCAAGAAGGGACATACTCATGTAATAACACTCGATATGCAACCCGAAAATATGTTTTGATATTCAAATACATGTACGTCAAATAACTGTTCCTGCATTGTTGACATAATACATGGCTACATGATTAAGCTAAAATCAAAGTTTTGGCCTACATTCGGATTTGAGAACACACGCAAAATGAAACTACCTTGACACGAGTCGGAAACACCATCGGGTACGGTCTTATCTAACTAATCTACCTATCGGAATAACTACTACCCAATGGGTTTGGTCCTTTTCGTAATATAAAAACACCGCTTAACTTGGGGTATAAGAAATTGTGTATAACAAAAGCATCGTGTCAACAATTGAAATGTTTACACAACAGTGCATGCATAAGCTTTGCTTCATGACTATGTATCAAATAGGGGCCTTTATAGAGTATATGTCCTAATTCGCTATGAAAGGAAACAAAAAAAGCTTTTTTAAAGGAAACATATGCAAAACAAATATTTGCTACGGAAAATGCCTATAACGCGGTGAAAATTACAAACAAATAACCCAGAAAATATTCTAGCTATTGGGAACACTCGCGGGCATGAGAATCCCTTTCTGCTGGCCCTGCAGATCGTGTGGTTCCGGTGGCATAACGCTATAGCGGGGGACCTGGCAGCAGCCAATCAGGGCTGGGTTGACGAGCAGGTCTTCCAGGAGACAAAAAGAAGAGTTACCGCCCATTTTCAGGTAAAGCAATAAGATTACCTCCCTTAGATCGTGCCTTAGTTCCATTACTAGTTTAATTGACAGTGTGCTCATTGCTTTGAAAATGCACGATAAGTTTTAAATTATTGAAGAATAACTGCTGTTTTATCAACAACGCAACAGAGAAGAATTTGATTTGCTCCCTTTAACCATACCTTGTAAATCACCAGTTCCTTTTCGTAGTCCTTATTTTGTGATGCCAATGTCCTTTTTGTATATTATTAATAACATATTTCTCAATAAATATATATTGATTAATTAAATATATTCAATATCGTAAAGTATGATAACTGCAAAAGGTCTGATCATCTACTTAACGTTTCTTCTTTAGAAAATCGTGATCACAGACTGGTTACCTCGATATCTACACGGGTCATCAAACAACATCACGGTACCAGAATACAGAGGTGCGTAATTCTTTTATTCAATGAACATTTTTAACAAGGGGGTAGAGTACAGCTCCGACAGAAATGTATACATATTTCAGCCTTTTTTTCTTTAACGTTGACACAACACCAACTTATTGAATTATATTTACTATATAGAATACATCTAAACATATTTAAAGAATTAAGTTTTCAGTTTCTCTCGGTTCTGAATTTTAATTTCAATTTTGCAGGGTCGAAAAAAGTATCAATAGATGAAGTCTCTAAAATGTAATACACATTTTGAAGAATGTACGAGTCCTAAATGAAGTTGATTTTTTCAATGACAAATACAAAAAGGAAAGTGAATTGATATTCTTGTTCTAATATCATGAAACCCTCAGTTAAGAATACTCATAATATATAATAAATGAAAACGACTGTTACCCTGACCAACGTCTTTTTAGTCAATCAAAATGATCAATTATTCTCTTAGCTCATTTTTATATAAATGTTACAAAATTCTACTGACAAATGGTAAAAAGTGTCCATTGGTTTTGTTGCCTAGGTTACAACCCACGCGTGCAGCCCGGAATCAGCCAGGAGTTTACTCTTGGTGCCATGAAGTTTGGACACGTGCTTGTGCCAGCTGGCGTGTGGACGTCAAAGTACGATAGAACATGCTTGGATTTTCATAGTTTCACCTATACACTAACATTATTTTCCTTTAAAAATTAATAATTATTTTCAATAATCTTTTGTGTAACACAAGTAGTTATGAAAGGGTTCAACAAATCAAGCGTTTCTACCGTTCATTTGCCTTCTTTAGTGAAGGTCGACTTCATTTTTTATAGACTTTATTGAAGGAGGAATTATTTTATATATTGATGACAAAGTGAAATTTATGAATACAAATTAAATTAACAAGTCATCAACAACCGAATTCGTGGCTTGTCCCGCACATTATGGGGCTGTAATGTAACGTTTACAGTCGTTTGAAATGCGCTCAGAATCTGTGTTTAGAGATGTATCTCACCGCTTTAGAGGAGTTTACATGATGATGGCATAAAGGAATGACATGATACTCAATGCTCGATAGAATCAAAATATTTTGCATAAGTATAGAATAATGACAGTTACAGTTCAATGCCACTACAAATTTCAGAAATACATCACAAGAATCTTACAAAATTGATAACACTTACATTATAGAGTTTAAAGAAAAAACTCCAAGAAGAATTTGATTATCGGTTATATAAAAGTGCAAGTTGTGCAATAGCTGAAGATCTATTGAAGTACATTTGTAATAAGAGATTATAAACCATGACAGTACCACGACCTCGGACCTCGGACCTAACGGAGAAGAGAGACAAGTGTCTGCGGTCCGGCTGTGTAACACCTTCTGGGGGTCAGAGGTCAGTGATATTTCGTCTCCAGTCTCTAAGTCATCAGCGGTTAAGAATATTAATTTTTAAACGTCATGCAATTTCATCATTATCGCATCATATGCATTTATATTATTTTTTTACTTATTTCAGGAACACATATTATGATATGAACTTTAAAAATCACGAAGTAAGGTTTGTAATTCTTTCCTATATAGTACACGATTAAATCAAGGAATCAACGATATAATTATAATTTATACATGTTTTCAAATATCTCAAAGTCTCGATTATTTACAGAAACTGGTGGAAGAAAATTTCGACGCTCTTATTCAAGGAATGACTTTGACCCTTGCCAAAGCAGAAAATCCTTCCTATGTTCCAGATTTGAGGGGTATTTCTCGCCTTTATTGTTAGTGTCTAGAGCGAACTTTACGTAAATTTATCATTTTCAGTCCTGTATATTATTCAAATCACGTCAGATTTTCAACATTTCCTTAAAGAAAATCTTAAATATCCATTCTTAAAAGAAAACACAATCATGTTTTAGTTTCCGGCATGGTTGCCCATCTGTTTATCATTTTTGAATCTCTTCATCATTTTTCAATCAACACCATTTTCGTCACCCTCGTTAGTCGCATAGCCATGTACATAGAAGTCGATATCATCTTGTCCACTCTTGCTACCAAATTACGATGGGTAATTAAAATTTGTCAGCTCTGCTCCCTTTTATCCTGTATATTTCATATTATCAGATAACGTCTATATCTATATTACTCTCTATATAGAAAGTCGACACAACACATCAGAAATATAAATGTCAATTAATAAAATATAAATCTCGACTCAATTTAGATTGATTACGATACGATTGACATTAAGAAGTGTTTTCGAAAAGCGTAATCTGATTTTAAACCAATCAAACATGCATTTCAGAGTACCTTTATGGTCCATATGAGTTTTCCCGCCAAGACCTGGCAGCTGTTGATATTCAGCGGTCACGTGACCACGGTGTAGGCGACTACAACTCCGTGAGAGAAGCATACAGCCTGCCCAGGGTCGACTCCTTGTCCGATATATCACCATCTACCAATATCAGCAATGTATGTCATTGATTTCGGATATAAGAGCTATTACACGACAAAAGAAGACCTCATTAAATTGCTATTAATGTCGTCGTCCATTCCATTTTTTTTCATCAGATGTAAAACTTTCCATTTCCAGCGAAACAAGTTCGAAAGCATTATAACAGGTTTTCTCTTACAAAAAGGGAAACAATGTAACTAATTGAAAGACAATCGTTTTGTTGAACATTAATGACATGCTACAATGAGATGTTAAACCCTTTGAGTGAAATATTTTTGGCATACAATTGATGTAACTTCTGGAAATTAATATAATGTTCACTTCATTTTCGCTTTGTCCTCTTGCCTTTTTGAAAAAACAATTCTGATTTACACAACAGTTACTATTCAAGAAATCGATTGTACTTACACTGCCCTTCAGAAAACGATAAGATGAATAAGATGGTTGCAGAACAAGCTTTAGTTATGCTATTGTTATCAAGGCATTTACGATTTAGCATCAAAGGGCCAATAGCTTAGATTGTAGGATCATTATAAGAATATAGAAAATCGACGTCTTGTCATGTCATGTCTATTATGATAAAGGATATTACATGAAACAACTTTTGCAAAATATGAAGTAAGGATTGTAGCTCCTTCTACCTTTCACGATTTAATCAAGGTAGCAACGTTACCGTATACTTCTACTACATGCATGCAACTACGTCCATTAAATACTGTTAACTAAATATAAACACTGTTGAAATACTGTATTTCAGTCAAAAGTATGCCATGCCATGACAGTTCAGATTTGTCTAAAGTTTTGATTACTCTTCAGTATTATAGTAACTATCCTCGATAATCAATGGCCAATGTCCCCATTATCCACCATATTGTAGAAAATAATGATAATCCTAAATAATAGAGAATGAACTGTACCATACATCATGATATATTTTGCGTTTCTTATCCAGCTGTACGGCTCTGTTGATGACCTTGACCTCATAACGGGAGGTCTGTTGGAGTCGTCCGCTTCAGGAGGACCAGGGTCTCTCTTCACGAAGATCATTCAAGAGCAGTTTGATCGTATTCGTCATGGGGACCGGTTCTGGTATGAGAACAGACAGAACAAGTGAGTGGTTTTATGATTTACTTCTTGTGTACTCTGATGTGTTTACCATTAATCGGTATAGAATTGCTGATTATAAAGTCTTCATCTCTTTACAGCTTACTGTAGGTCATTGTCTAGTAACTAAAAATTAGTTCTTGTTGTAGGTAAACGAAGATAGACTGTCAAATTGAATGGTAGTTGGAATAGAACAGTGTTAAGGGACTGCGCACATGCATGTGTGATTGCTCAAACTTTCTTTAGTATCGACAACTTGCAAAGAAATGACAATAGGAACTAATCAATATCAAATATATAAATGATAATACACCTCCCAATGTCAATTGTATATGGGAGAGGGGAAATCTGTAGTTATCAATGTTTTATGGAAGTTTGAATATTGATCAGTTTTCATTTCTTGCGAAAAGGATCAACATAATCATTTCCCCCCCAGTTTATTCAGTGATGCAGAGCTCGCCGATATTGAAGCGATAACCTTTGAAAGAATACTCGCTAGAACCAGTGGTCTGACACAGAGCGACATAACAGCTAATGCCTTCATCTGTCCCCCAGGTAAGATTAATCCTTCAAGATGTTTTAGTTCTCAAATTAACCTTGTTAAGTTTATACATTTGGCGTATAGGCATCTAAGGCAAACGTTCCGATGATAATTCTTTGCTATCCCTTGATCCAATGAAGGATCAGCATAAAATGAGAGGTAAACCAATTGTCAGGTTGAGCCAACATTGTATCCAGATTATTAGGTGGTATTTAATAGAAAGATAAGCCGGGACTGCCGAGGATGTCTAGGCATCTACTTTTCTCATTTTGAGTTAGATACTTGTAACATTGAAAAGGTGCAAAGATTCTATCAGTATTTCCAAATATCCACTGCATTTTTTTCTTCAGCTGACGCCCGTTGCCAGCCTCCCCCTAACGTGGACCGGCGTAATGATACTAGGTTCGGAGTTTGCACGGAACTACAGACGTTTGACTTCTTCTCTGGGAGCGAGGTATCTTTCGCACTTTCAATCCTGGCCATAGGATTAACCATACCAGGTGAATATATAGATCATATCAGGTGCTTTTGAAGGCAAAGTCTTGCCAAATTGCGGGTTGACCATTTCATGAGTTTCAGTATTTTGGACATATGGCACACATCTTGTAAATGATCTGCACTTACATTCTAGAAACATTAATTTTGTTTGCCTGTTTGCTATCATTTAGATAACGATTTGGGCTGATTGTGTTCAGGCTACTAATGAGAGTGTCTTAAATATAACCTGTAAATATTGTAGACATGACCATTCAACCTTTGAATGATATAATTCACTTCTACATATGTAAGCACATCAACAAATCTTCATCGGTTGTTGTTCTATGAAGGTTCCATTGGTGTCCTGATGCTTCTGGTACGAATGAGACAAAAGAAAACCGCTGTGGAAACACGTCGTAATTCTAAACGAAGACGAGAGGGCAAGAAGAATGTATTCACTGGTAAACTTAAAATATTCCTACTGTAATCGTAGTATATCTCCCGAGGGAATTTGAAGATTTTACTAAATGTATTACTTTCCTGGAAAATGCTAAATTTGAATGCAAAATATTGGCCATATCGCAATCCAATTATAGTAACGTTATTGTCTACATATTTCAAATATGAAAAGTAACAATTGCAACAGTCGGACGTAATAAACTGCATTTCCAACGTCACCAATAATATGTTTAACTAACTCTTGAACATTTTTTTTATATATTGAAACCAAAATACATTTAAACCGATCGATGCTCAATGAACACTGAAACCTTTGTTATATTAACTTGCCACTGATGAAGGAACAGGTAGTGTCTAAAATATATTTAATGTTATTTCAATGAGCTGAATGGCTTAAACTGAGCTAACCTTAGTCGAATCTTAAGCTATTAATCAAGCGTTGACACTTCTGTCTAGCCTGCGAATGGATGGGCCCCGAGTCCGGAGAGAGAAATGTGTCGATCCAGTTCGACAGCGAGCGGAAGAAGATAAAGGTCACGGATCTGCGCGGGAAGGACCTTAGATTCATCGATCTGCGCAACACACAGAAAGTCACCTTCAGAATCTCCTACGACAAGAACCTTGACCTCATATCAGTGAGAATACCTGGAGAGGTTGACCTGGTTAGTGGTAACCCTAAACTCTTGTATATTCACTCAATATATTTGAAGATCAATTCTTTGAATACAGCGAGAAGTAAAATATAAAGGTATATTATCGTGATCTCAGTTATGATGCTTTCTTGAAATTTAGAAGTACGATTGTAGTAATTAAATTCATAACTTACACATACTCCACCTGCTATTTTCTGTATACTTATCATGCTTTGTCATCACCATTCAGTGCTGTCTTTTAGATAAAAACGGTTTGATTATCATAACAAATTGTCCCTTAATGAATAAATCTAAAATTTCTCGGAATTCAATGAAATAACAAAAACTGCTTGATTAACCTCTGCTTGTAAATGTATGTGATATGCAATATGCAAAGGAAGATGTGTCATGAGTTTCCGGGGTAAATAATAATCATCATCATTGTCTCTTTCCAGATACTTCGTCTACCACACCTGGGCGATAGACAGGAGTTTGTGCAGGGGTGTGAAGAGTTTCTGGTTAGTCTGGGGGTGGAGGTTGAGAGACAGGAACAACCCGAACAGGTCATCTTCAGACACTCCAACAACAAGGACGACAGGCAGAAGCTTCTGGACAAGTTCTTCAGAGTCGTCTGTCTACAGGTGACAATTAACAGCATATAGCTCATCCTGTCTACGGGAACGAACGTAATGCTAACTCCACTAATCTGTACCCTGGGCTCAGAAGCTAGATTCGCTCGCGCGGCCCGACTTTGGATGTAGCCAATCAAATCATTTTCTCGTTGAAATTTTATCGAGAAGGTTGCGAGAAAATGATTTGTTTGGCTACATCCCAAGTCGGGCCGCGCGAGCGAATCTAGCTTCTGAGCCCAGGGTACAGATTAGTGGAGTTAGCGTAACGTTCGTTCCCTGAGACAGGATGCATATAGCTTAGCACAGTTAGAGTTGAGGTTTTCTGGACGCCATGGTAATAGCACGACTGATCAGATGCAATGACTGTGAACGATGAGAGGACTTGGTTTGCTCGTATGAATCTTATCCAGCATCCTAATCTAATCTCACTGTGTCATGTGCTTTGTTCTTATGAGCTCATTTCAATAATATTTATTATCCCACCGGTATGTAATACCGTGGGATATAGTCATCACCCTGTCCGTCTGTATGTCCGTCCGTCCGTCCGTCCGTCCGTCCGTAATCATTTCGTTTCCGGAGCAGAACACAAAAACCGGTCCACATATCTTTCTGAAACTTTACATGTGTATTGCCCACCTACTGAAGTGGTGCCTTTTGATATTTTCACATTTCTGAAAATTTAATTGTTTATTATTTCCATGGAAACGGCCCCTATTTGGACTCTGTTCATAAAAGGTTTCGTTTCCGGAGCAGAACTCAAAAACCGGTCCACATATCTTTCTGAAACTTTACATGTATATTGCCCACCTACTGAAGTGGTGTCTTTTGATATTTTCACATTTCTGAAAATTTTATTTTTTATTATTTCCATGGAAACGGCCCCTATTTGGACTCTGTTCATGAAAGGTTTTGTTTCCGGAGCAGAACTAAAAAACCGGCCCACATATCTTTCTGAAACTTTACATGTGTATTGCCCACCTACTGAAGTGGTGCCTTTTGATATTTTCACATTTCTGAAAATTTTATTTTTTATTATTTCCATGGAAACGGCCCCTATTTGGACTCTGTTCATGAAAGGTTTTGTTTCCGGAGCAGAACTCAAAAACCGGTCCACATATCTTTCTGAAACTTTACATGTGTATTGCCCACCTACTGAAGTAGTGTCTTTTGATATTTTCACATTTCTGAAAATTTTATTTTTTATTATTTCCATAGAAACGTGTCAAAGGTTTACATCTTACGATCATGTGGAACCGGTGGGATATGTCATCTTCTGATGACTCTTGTTTACGAACGCCATAGCCTAGTGCAGCTCAGTGCTTAAAGGTCATGCACAAATTAAAAGAATAAGGTCTTAGTTCGCCTAGGTAGCCGAAGTGTAATGGGCATGGTACTTAGGTAACGTTGGTATAGATTGTCAATTGCAAAGGGACATTGATATTAAGAAACAATAACGTACAAATACTTAATAAGTAAACTTTGCAAAAACATTTATGTCGTTGATTTTACCAAAAACAGACACACTGTTAACAAGACTGCACGGGGCGCAATCAGTCGAAAGGGTCAGCGCTTTATGATGGTAATTATATTTGATAGAATACGCGCTTCACATATAAAATGATAACTTCTAATATTCTCCACAAGGCTCTCAAACACGACCCGACAACAGACCAAATGGACCTGGACTCTGATGTCGCTAGTGACGTCATCAAGTTAAAGTTGACGAGGTCAGAGTTCGCGGAGTCACTGGGTCTGAAGGCGTCCTCCATCTTTGTGCGGAACGTCTTCCTGTTGGCCGACACCAACAACGATGGTTTCCTCTCCTTCAAGGAGTTCCTCGACCTCTTTGCTGTCTTCGCAACAGGTACTGAGATGTTGGACATTGAACTTTACGTTGTAAACAAAAACCCGGTCACTTCTGTTAATGTTAAACATGCACGACCCTGGCAGATGATTTTCCTCGAGTTCATTAACATGAAATTACCCTGGATGTTCGCGTGTGTTCGCGTGTGTTAATACCAAATGAAGGATACCCGCCACGTATTACTGAACGCAGGGCACTCCCATGAAGCAATGCTGCATTGTTATCGAATCTTTAAACTGTAGTTGTATATGTAAGTTCTATTTCAGACATTAGATACGTTTACATGTCATGCAATTGTTTGCGTAGGTTGAACTTTACTTTAAAGGACAATATTCATAATATCTAATCTCAGATTAAATGATTATTTGCCTAAGAACCCAAAATGCATATGTATCTGTATGTGTTGTAACAGGAAGTGCCGATGACAAGGCCAGAATGCTGTTCAACATTTACGACATCCGACGACGTGGTTACCTCACAAGAGACGATTTCTTTAGAATGATTAGGTAAGAACAGCGACATCCTTGATAACAGGGTAACTTAGTTTCAATGACTAGAAACCAACTGGATAGCCCAATTACCCAGTTTCTCTTTGGTTTCCATGGTTTAAGAAACCATATCTTATTTGCCGGGTCTTTTTGTATGTTTAGTAATAGATCCGTTAATTTTATGACATGTTATTAGTTGTAACGCATACTGAAGAATTTGCCTAAGACATACAATCTTGAATTGTAATTCAAACATGTAATTCAATTCTGCAAGAACTACTTTATGTGTATCGTGCCCATCATCCATAAATTAAGTATACCAAGATATGAATTGAAAACATGACATCCTTTCTTCAATAAAAATTTGTCATTACCTGCCTTTTCATTCCCTAGGTGATTTCATAAAGTAAAATCATACTAGTAGGTATCTGCGAATCTACCAATCGAAGCTACGATCGCTTCTTGACTCGAAATTAAAACCCTACGATATGAGTTTAAAAAATGATTTCCCAAAATATTAATGCAAGAATGTAGTTTCGTATCAAAAGACTATACCAAAGATTTGCCTAAATTAACTTATATTTCAGTCTTCAGGGAAAAAAGGATTTAAGTTTATGCCTATTGAAATTAATAGTCAAACGAGTTCCAAACAGTTACCATGGGTTACTTAAATATGTTCCTGTCCAGATCTACGACGGAAACACCTTTATTGTAATGTAATGTATTTGCCACCATTTCGGTGTTTCCTTCTATTCGTTTTTCACTTTTCATATTGTACATGTCCAGATCTCTCCTGGATCTCTCGGACGCCAGCCTGGACGACGCCCACGTGACTGAGTTGATGCAGGTGATGTTCAGGGATGCCGGCATCAGTGACCAGGAGAAGATGACTCTGGCTGACTTCAAGAAGATCTTCGCCTCCAAGGACTACGAGGAGACTCTACAAGCAGCGTCCATCGCAGGGGGTAATCTTTCTTCAGTGGCTTTGCGGCTAATTGCTGAGTGGCTTTCTATCCTTGGTCTGTGCACAGAAATGCAGCGCAAACGGACTTGCGCTATAGAATTGAAAATAACTACTTTTTAAGATTCTAGAGTTAGTAATCAAAACAGACCACTTTTTAAAACTGAAACGATAGAAGAAACATGTTTTCGTGTTACTTTTGCCTATTATATTTGTAACAAACAATTTTCTAGGCAATGTAGTCATGAATGAAATCAACCTTGTTCCGAGGAATAACTAATACTGCGGGATGCCAATTCTGCAAAATGTTCTAACAGCAGCGCTAGCCCTAAGGCCTTTTTGATTTGGGAACAGGACACAACCAATCCAGGTAGAGCTCTCGATATTTGGTCGGTTTTAATCGGAATGATACTTTCGAGTTTTGATTTGTGTTTTGTAAATGTATGTCGTTATCTTGTACCAGGCGGTGCAGTGTCCAAGTTCACGAAGAACAAAGATGCAGTACAGAACAAGCGGACTACCTTCTTGAGGAGTTATAGGTATGATATGTGTATATTATTGATTTCACAGCACTTCCTCAAACCAGAAAAATTTACCTTGCTCGATCTACATAGACCATTTATATACTACACTGTGTATAATTTTCGGCTGCAAGGTTTGTGACTTTTACAAAACCTTGGATCCTGTAACTCTTCTTATGATAAATACATACATTCGAAATACCCACGAACTAGACCTTATTAACTTGACACTTTACGTAACTTCATGTCAATGGTCTGACACATGACTACAATTGACGGTTAGTTAACATAAGTGATAAATCTCAAACATAACAGTCATCAAAATGTTTGGCATTTCTCTCAACATATCTATGGCCGATCATCATTTTATATTTTTCCGAGTTAGGAGTAAGGTCATATTCGTGATTTTCTCAATGAAATGTTGATAAAAATAAGTAAAATAGAATTGAACATACTTGATTCTGGATTCCTGTCAAGTTTACTTATCATATTGCACAAGTATGTCTACATTTCAGGGGTAAGAGGTCAGAAAAGCCCGGAATGTCCCGGTCCGTGTCGATGGTTCGTCCCTCTGTCGAGAAGTCCCGCTACCCTATCGGTGGAGTCGCCCAAAAGTGGTTCGCCTTCAGTCGCTACGTGGAATACTACCAGTCCCATATCTTCTGGCTTTCTCTCTACACTCTCATCGCCATTGGTATCTTCATCGAGAGATCCTACTGTAAGATCTAGAGCAGATTGATTTTGTTACTTTTAGAATCCTAATAATTCATTAAAATCTGACTAACTAATTGTAAGATGGTCTGATTGTTTTCGACTGTGTTCCGTCCCGGTCCTTATCCCGATAGATTAACATTATGGAATTTTTATTTTCTTTAGAACATGGTCGATCTTAATAAACTGATTTCGATTTACTAACAAACATCTCCATAAATTAATCTGCTATCAATTCATCCCGATACGTAAATGAGGGGTGAAATAATCCCAATCCAAAATTTTTTTTGTGAAAAGTATTTATCTTTTACACCATTTGAATATTGAACTCTGTATCAACTAGGACTACGAAAATCTTTGAATATACGTTTTTAATGAAAATAGAAGTCACACTTCTATCAAATCCATAATTCAAAAAGTTCTGATCATTCCTTTTTTTCATTCAAACGCTAACAATGATATGCCCTTTCAAAATACAAACCCTATATAGTTTGCGTTGTTAAAGTGTCTTTAGAAAGTGTTCAAACAAGGACAGTAGTTTTTTAATCGGGAGTCGTATGCATGAAAAATGTTGTATTTATATCGCTTTTAAGTTCACAATCAAGTCAACAAGCTAGCAATCTTATTAAATATGATCTATTTGCTACACTACGCTACGCATGTAGATCATACCAGGCTCAGATATAACAGCCGGCAGAGTATCCTTTGACCCAGCCAATCAGCGACTTTGCCCCGTAACTCGGAATGCTGCATTCTCTCCCCACAGAGGCAACTCAGTTATACCTGAATTAGGTATAACTGAGTTGCCTCAGTGGGGAGAGAATGGGAATGCTGGCGACAGGTATTCATATCTAATCTTCGGAACTCGAAAAACGAACATTTCCGACTATTTCTAAATGTCGACAACAAACATTTCCTGTCATGTACGAATGAATTACTCAAACTGTGCTTTATATCACTCCTATCAATTTGTTGGTCCAAAAACGTCCAGGTAAATACTTAAATGTTTTCATTATCGAAGAAATCACCGTAAACTTGGCAAATTCAAACAGCAAGCTGTAGATGCTATTTTTCGAACAGTTACGTTATATAAACGTTTCCTTTTAATTCTTATATGAAACGATTTATGCTCATTAAATTCGTTGTATTTTGTAGCCATAAATATACTGACACAAATGAGAAGACCAGAACTGACATAAAAACATTCGATAAAGTCTTGTTGATTTGATATCACACATATTCGATGTACATATCCAAATTAGAAAGAATCTAGTTCTGTCAAATAGTCAAACATTACAAGTGAATTAGCGAATGTTACGACATATGCAAATTACCTAACACTGCTTTTTGGGAAAATCGAAAGGTCATAAGTTATCATTTTATCATTTGGGCTGTACTGTGTTAAATTGCTTTAATCTCTTGAATTGTCCTTTACGAAAGGTACGATTTGATTGGTGGATGAAATCTTCCTCACATCCAGCGGTCAAAGGTTACCCTGACGGCTGGACTTACGGGGCCTTGTGAGATCTTTAATCTGCGTAACGTAGTGAAGCAATTAAGATATCATTTTAATGAGATTGACAAGCTAGTTGTCTTAATGAAATATTTTATGATCCAAAATAGTCATTTATTTGTTGCACTTTTTAAACCTTTAAGAGTACACCCACTCGAACTAAAACCTGCGTCGTCCCATGAAGTTTATGAACATCTCAAAGTTAAGACAATGTTCTTGTTCTCTATGTACAGACTACGCAGTAGGCCGAGAACATGCGGGATTACGCCGTCTGTCCGGAGCTGGAACTACTGCTATGATAAGAGGGTCTGCGAGTGTCATCATGTTCACCTTCGCTAGTCTCCTGGTCACCATGTGTCGTAACATCATCACGCGTCTCAGAGAGACATTCCTTCATCGCTTCATCCCCTTCGATTCAGCAGTCTCATTCCACAAGTACATCGCATGGATGCTGATGGTTGCAACAAGTATGATTTGCCTTTTTTCAAAAGTCCTCGCCTTAATTCGATAATGTTTTACAACGGATGTCTACAGAGCAGCTCTCTACGTCAACATGCCTCTCATCCTGGATGAGCGAGTGAGCTATTGTTAAGCGCCTCTTGGGAAACAATGCAGCAATTAGCAGCGTGTTACCCTTTTTGAAAATAATAAAATGTGACTTAAATGTGCATTATTTCTTATCCGAAATCCTTACAATCCGTCATTTACGTCTTTTCCCAAGCCATGTCAGTGTAGACGGAATGCGCTCTTTCTCAACGTTGTTAGCGATTTATTTGATAGATTGACGATTGGTATCTTGAAATTTCAAGTTACAATCTTGAAAATTCAAGTTACTATCTTGAAATTTCAACATACTATCTTGAAATTTCAACATACTATCTTGAAATTTCAACATACTATCTTGAAATTTCAACATACTATCTTGAAATTTCAACATACTATCTTGAAATTTAAACTTAGTATCTTGAAATTTCAACATACTATATTGAAATCTCAACATACTATCTTGAAATGTCAAGTTACTATTTTGAAAATTCAAGTTACTATCTTGAAATTTCAACATACTATCTTGAAATTTCAACTTACTATCTTGAAATTTCAACTTAGCATATTTGACATTATAATTAAAGACAGCAGTAACAACCCCTATAGAGGTATACCTATCCAGTGAAAACTTTGGATGCAATCTATGTAATTTATGCCTATGTATATATCACTGCAATGTAGTTGTTAGGAAGAAACGGCATACTCAGAGAAAGAGTTAGCTCCCTTTACTGTTTGTCAAGGCTCAGTACTGTTACATACTAACTGTAAATAACGTCATTAATGAGCAAGTGTCAGACCGTGAACGGCATACATGGACAAAACATTATTACATTGTTGTAGTGCAGGAACAAGGGATATAAAATCTGCGGCGTTGGCCATGATGTCTCAATATTAGATGTGCTTTGTGACGAAGATATAGCCAATACGATACCCTAGTCATGTCTTTTGGTGAAATGAATAATCATCACATAACCACATGTTAAAATCAAGTGCACCACAATATTTTGCTATAATATCAAAATTGAATATTTCCTGTGTCTGCTGCCAATTGTAAGATTCGAAGATATGTCGTTATTGTGTATGGTGCAAGAAAAAAAAATATAAATGGCGTTCACTAATTTTAATGTTACTTGAATTAATGGTTTCCTTTAGCTGTACAACTCACATATATGGAAAAGCTCAATTATTTCTTGACTACAATTTTGATAATAAAATGAAATGTATAGCTAATTAATTTTTTTTTGCCAGTTGTACACATAGTGGGCCACTGCATCAACCTGTACTGTATGTCCACACAGCCGGCTCAGGATCTGGGCTGTCTCTTCAGGGAGTTCGTCAGATCGTAAGTTGCTGCTTGTTCATTTGATTTTACTTCAAGGCGCAGAACTGCTACTTAGCAAGTTACCTTTAGTGAATAAATTCTTAAGAAGCTAAAATATATGTTACTAATTACAAGATACAGAGTTCATCAATGAATGCACTTCTAAAACGAACGTATCAATCTATGCAAATCCATTTCAAATGATTAAAAGGCGGCTACAAAAACATGATCGCCGGTGGGTGTTTCGCTTGATAATTTCTTTCTAACACTATCGGAGTGAGTAATGATAAGTTTGACCCACTGAGGGTTTACATGTGGCAAGCACTAACTTGAATTAAATTTTTTTGGCACGGCCGCTTTAATACGCAAATGATGATATGTGTGTTACCTTCAAATAGATTTGTTGTGTTCCACAGGAAATCGTTTGGACTGTGGATTTTGAACAATGTCCCACATTCGTTTACACTATGTCATCACATTGCTACAATATCATTATGATAACATTGTGAGGTCAATATACTATGACATCACCGCCTTTTGAGTCCATCCTGATTATTTCCTATATCAAATATACAAGCAACAACACTCGTTGATAGAACTAAACATATTCTCGGTAAGCCTAAATAATTGTTGGTCAACTCGTGTGATACTGCCATATCAGTGTATATGTATCCTCATAGCCCCTACTATACCCTGATGTCTTTAAAGCCAGAAGTCTCCATCTCGAAACATGTTACTGTCAAATGCTGCACTACCTGGATAAAGGCATGCAGGAGCTCAATGTACTTTGATTCAATTTCCACGAATGACCACGGTCACTTTTAACTGGCCTAAAGTCATGAACAGCCGGCTAGAGGGAGGCATTGTCTTTATGGATACCAGGGTAAAGTAGGTGCTTCGCGTACACAAAGCTTCAATTGTCTCTATTCATTTTGATCTTGAAACCTTATTTTCATTCCAGATCTCATCTTCTTTACACATTCCACTACTGGGCTTTCCAAACAATAACTGGTAGGTTTTAACAATGATACATTTCGTATTTATAGGGAACAATTTCAAAACATAGATGATAATATTTGACCATATATTGTGCTTTTTTATCTAAAATATTTGGTTTGTGTTTTTTTATCTAAAATATTTGGTTTGTGTTTTTTTATCTAAAATAATGGGTTTGTGTTTTTTTATCTAAAATATTTGGTTTGTGGTTTTTTTCAGGTTTGGCAGGTGTTGCTGTCACAGTCCTTATATTTGTCATGTACGTGTTCGCCACTCAGTTCGCCAGGAGTAAAGTGTTCACAGCCTTCTGGTTCACACACAGTCTCTACGTATTTGCCTACCTTCTCACGTTCTTGCACGGGATTGGTCGACTTGTCCAGGCGCCATTGTTCCCCTGGTTTATGATTGGTCCATTAGTTCTCTTCATCTTAGACAGACTGATGAGTGTCAGTAGGAACAAGGTGGAGATAGCGGTCAGGAAGGCCGAGCTCCTGCCATCAGGTCAGTCTAAGTATACTCCGGTACATTATTTATTCTAAACTTGGTTTTTATTACGGTTTGTAATGGCCTTCAATAAACAAATTAGATTCATTTACTTGAAATATAACATGCAAATGTTGGAGTTGTTCAATCTTAGTTAAAATTATTGGTCTTATACTGGATCATTGTCTTGAATATATTAATACAACATAGAACTGTCCATCAGGACTAATTTACTTTGGTTAATCATACTATTGAAATTTCTTCAAATGTTTCATTAATTTTAAAATTGCTAAGTTATACGATGCCCTTGCATATGAATAGATTTTAGAAACGATGAAAAAAAATCAAGTGAACTCAAGACAAAAATGCTACGACCATAAACAAGGATTATTTTGTTGTTCTCAAGCAGAGGTGATTTAGCTGATTTTTTTCTTCTGTCTTGAATTTCAAAATGATCTCGAAATTGTTTCAGCCGTGACAGAGTTAGTGTTCAAGCGTCCCTCAAACTTCGACTACAAGTCTGGCCAGTGGGTGCGTATCGCGTGTCTGGAGCTGGGTAAGAGCGAGTACCACCCCTTCACTCTGACGTCAGCACCCCACGAGGAGAACCTGTCCCTCCACATCCGGTCTGTGGGACCCTGGACCAACAACCTGCGGAAAGCTTACGATCCCAATAATCTGGGTATGAAGCCCTTTCCTAAGGTGCGTTGACATATGTAATAGTAAATAGTGAATTAAGGAAATTAAATGTTAGTCTTGAGCAATAACCTGCGGAAAGCATACGATCCCAAATATCTGGTTATGAAGCCGGTTCTTAAGGGTCGTTGACATACGGATTGTATCATACTAAATTGAGTGAATGAAGTATATTAAATGTTTGATTTGACCAACAATTTTCGGAAAGCATACGATCCCAATAATCTTGGTATGAAACCATTTCCCAAAATGCATTGACATACATATTGTATTATACTGAATCAAGTGGAAGAAGTAAATATGAATTAAATGTTTGTTTGGACCAGCAATTACTGAATTTAATTATCAATAATAACGATACGAATATTACGCACAGAACGTAAATGATTGCTTTGACCGGTAACCTCAGAAATCCATATTATCATCAACAATAGGCACGATGCCTACTCCATTATGGTCGAGACACTGTAGTATGATGGCTGCTTCGTAATATCCTTTTGGAAAACATAATGTTTTCACCACCTTAAGATGATGTTCTCTCTGAAAGTTTGTTGACGGACGTAATAATAAAGTAATAAATGCTATGCGAATAACAAGCACAATGAACTTTGACCAATTGTGCATTATGGTTTAGGTTAGGTTTCTGCATTAAAGTAATTGAATGTTTGCTTTGAAACGACATCGTTAGAAAATATCATCTTAAAAACATTAAAGGGGCAGTAGCACGTTTTTTGATAATTTTGCATTTTAAAATTTTCACTTATTATTGTAAGCTAATGCTAAATGTATAATTTTGACAGTGTCAAAAATCTCCTTACACAAGTCAATCATCCATAGTCAGGGGACAAAGTATTGAGATTCACATTAAATCCATTGGCGGCCATTTTGTGTGAACACCTTTAATTCATTTTGTGTAAGAAAAGGGCATCGCATGGCTAAACTTTACGTTATATATTTGAATTAGTACTGCGTCATTTAGTTTTAATACATTGTCTTTCAATTGGAACCATTTATGTTCATTTTCCTGACATCACCGTATATTCCCCCTAAAACGTGCTACTGCCCCTTTAAGGGGAAAGTATTTTCCAGGGTTAGTTTAAGGGATACAAAATTCGTAAGATAACATCTCATAACACGATTTTCCTCTAGGAGTGATGTGATTGGATGATTTACTCAAACAATGTCTAGCTTTCTCAGGTAATTTTCCTTCTTGTTTCGTTTTCTCTCCTCTCTTTTTTTGCTTACTTATCATATTTTATGCTCGTGCTTATATTTACCGTAATGTTCTTCCAGTTGTATCTTGACGGTCCGTTCGGGGAAGGCCATCAAGACTGGTATACCTTCGATGTTGCAGTTCTTGTAGGAGGAGGTATTGGAGTCACCCCCTTTGCCTCCATTCTAAAAGACATAGCTTTCAAGTCTCAAACAGGGACTAGATTTACTTGCAAAAAGGTAACATTATTTCTTTACAATTTTTAACGTTAGACTTCACGATTTCTATTACCTTTGTGTTCAGCTAATATGTAGACTTGAACCTCAATCCTAGAATAATTACAACCCCTATAGAGCATTATGTTCCTGATGTACTTAACTTCAGTGTGTCTACTGCAGGTGTACTTCGTATGGGTGACGCGGACCCAGAAGCACTACGAGTGGCTGGTTGACGTCATCAGGGATGTGGAGAATAAAGACTCCCAGAACATGGTCAGTGTCCACATCTTCGTCACTCAGTTCCAGCAGAAGTTCGATCTCAGGACCACCATGCTGGTATGTGTCACCGTCACCTGTGTGTCTTGTAGTAGTCGTCATTGTTGTCGTCATAGGTATCTACATCATATTTGTGATCAGTCGAAAAGTTTGGTCATCATCATCATAATCATCATCATCATCATCGTCGTCGTCGTCAGCATCATCCTCGTCGTCGTCATCGTCTTCAGTATCATTGCCACGATAAGCTTTGATTATGGGACATTGTTTGTTTATTCTCAGCAATGTTTCAATCATCAACATCATCTTTGTTATCAAAGTTATCGTTATTAACATTATCAGCAACCAAAGCAACACCATCATCGTTGCCATTATCAACATCATCGATGTCATCGACATTCTCATGTCACCAATGTCCATTTTTCAGACATTCATAAACACATAACAAAAAATTCAATGTAATCATCATCATGAGCGTTTAGGTCACGATAACACTTACCTTTGATAATTTATAAACATTTTATACCCCTCATGATCATAATTATCTTCCTCATTGCCACTTTTTTTATGAGTCTGTTCCTATTGACACATTTATGGTGATTTTCTATTGTAAATTGTTGAAAAAATAAAAATAAAATATTTTTGTCATTCCAACTGTATTTTTTGAACAAAACAAAAACATATTTCTAATTTTTATTTTACGATGTTTATTGTCGTCTAGTATAAACAAACTTGAGCTGAAATTATGTATAATAGATGGTTTTCACAAAGGAATGTATTCGCCTTCAAATCTAAGTTTAAGTTGATACCATAAATAACTCCCCGAGGTGAGACTAATCTTACCATTCTATAACTGAGTCACGTTTTCTGAACGTTTGTTAAGGTGTAACCAGTTTGATCGGCATTCTATGTTTGTTCAAGCAAGTGCCCAACAGGCCAGTAACACTCACGGCTGTCAAAAGTTTTGCTTTTACATGTATAGGTTAACTATATAAAGGAAAACAGTGTTTCTTTCAAATGTGTTTTGCAACAATCCAATGAAACATTAATTCAAAGCCAAACTCTTTTGATCGTTGTAAACCCTCAACTGTATTCATAAAATGACGTTTTCGTAGAGTAAGGGATTCAAAGTGTTTTATAGTCAACAAAGACGTATACGCCAACAGTCTTTTCCTCCTTCGTGTTCGTTCTATAGGCCTAGGAAGTTCAATCGTTAAACGTTTAAGCTGACTATGTTATTATTCTATAGAATTGGTGATCATGTTACCACGGATAAAATAAATGAATGCCCTTGCGCTACAGAGCAAATGGATCTATTTTGATATATTTCTTTGTTTCTAAATTTCCTTAATTAATTTCTACGTAGGCTGTTTGAGTGGCATTCTAGAAGGAAGACGACAAGAGTAATTCTATGGATGACCAACTTCTTTATTTGACAGTAGCGACGTTTCTGTATAGATTCGTATAACGGTATAAATTCTTGAAAAAGGTATAAGAATCAATACCAAATAAGAAGTTGTTCATCCATAGAAGTACTCTTGTTTTCGTAATTTCTTCATAATTCATTGTCTTCTTATGTGCTCTTCATTCACTCATGCATTGTGTCTTCATGACCTTTCTATCTTCAGTACATCTGTGAGCGACACTTCCAGAAGGTTGAGAACAGAAGTTTGTTTACCGGACTCAAGGCAATCACGCATTTCGGCAGACCCATGTTCGAGGACTTCCTTGGTTCCCTACGTCATGAGCACCCTCAGGTACTTACATACTTAGATAAACTTTATGTGTGTCATAAATATCAAATGACTACGATACTGTAGCCTAGCAAACATTGTCAGTGTAGAACTTTCCGTTTGCCATAAAGCGTTTGATCGTGGTATCACTGAGGGAGAACAAAATGAACTTTTTGCACTTTTGCGATCGAATGCGTGCTAAAGGATGTTTAATATTTATGTATTTAAAACCCTTGCTGTGGATTTGGTAACCTTTTATGGTTTTATACTGCATTGGTCATTGCATTCAGAAATCCTAACATACGAGTAAATTAATGAAAGAGGATGTCATCCAAAGTTTAGATTGATGTTTACATTGGGGTTGCCTTTTAACTTTTTAATTGAAATTCAATAATGATTTTAAACATGAACCCAAATTTAAATACTCGTTATGAAACTTTATTTACCATATTATATTAACTTCTTTTGGAATAGCACCTCGTATGTTCGGTCAATAGGTTGAGAGCTTTTGTGTGACATGAACAATCATACTATGTCATCTTAAAATGCTACCATATGCTTTATGTATATTTAACATTATATAGCATTTGTATATCATTAGATATCATCCGAAGGATATCATAATATGTTGTATATTCTTTCACTTGAAGTTTGAAAAAATACAGCAGTTTTACAAGTCCCTTTTAAGATAAATCAATAACATAGAAAATATGTTTCATTTGTGTTGATTTTATTTATGAGCTTCAATTATATACAAAAATAACTATGACGATCTCTGTTAAAGGTGATGTCTTATTTGTCTAAGAACAAGGTATTCTGTGAAATCTATTTCATTGTTCATATGAACGGCTTTATTATTCTTAACATTGATATGTAATTGTACACAGCAATGACTTACAATATATACACACTCATGGTTCACGACAAAACGGTTTGAATATATACCACTTGGGCATTACGAAACCTACATAAACGCCAACACTAAACTGATATATACATGTATATTTATATCACATTGATACCATTCAACACCTTAAGTTGTAACGTCATTCACTATCGTCTTATAAATAGTTTTCTTCGTGTATGTACATGCCTTTTTGATCACTGACTCACTATAAAACGTCACGCATTTACGAACTAACTTGACACGGTGGTTGCACTAAATAAAACTGCTTTGATTTTAATATTCCTTAATTCAAAATATGGTTAAGCTCATAAATTTTGAAAATTCTATTGGGATTGTATTTTTCGTGCCCAGGAATACACTTTTTGTAATAGATGTAGAATCATAATATGTATTGTGAGTTGGTTTTACTTGTAATAAAATAAATCATTTCAAGAAAAACTCGTTCACCTAAGAGATGCATTTGTCACTCAGGTTCGTTGCTGTATGGTGAGGCGTATCATTTAAGTTTTTAGTTCATTTTAATCTTTAATCTTAATTGCCATTCATTCAAGTAGAACGAATTTGGGTAAATCAATTAAGATGCTCATTCTTTTGTAATTATATTCCCAAAAACGCATATCAAAACTTTAAAATACTGTGTATTTAATATGTTTATTATAAAGTCATTATCATTTTAATACTGAAACTCAATTGTATTCGTTTGTATCATGATAATAAAATCATAATTTAGGAAAATATGTATGACAGGAAAGCATAAACGCGCGTTAACAATAGATTATGCATTTACTCAAGTGTCAATCTTTACGATTATGTTCATACTTTATTCATAAATCAAATACCCATAAGGAAGTTCTTATCGACATGCCGAAT
Organism: Steromphala cineraria; assembly: GCA_916613615.1. Taxonomy (NCBI): domain Eukaryota; kingdom Metazoa; phylum Mollusca; class Gastropoda; order Trochida; family Trochidae; genus Steromphala; species Steromphala cineraria. The sequence goes on along the minus strand of OU744720.1, from coordinate 15,010,207 downwards.
ATAATCGGCAGTGTAGATTGTCCAAGTGTATGGAAAGTGGTTGATAGATATATATCACTCGCTACATGTGACTTCATACATACTTAACATACTTCACATATATAAAGTTATCGTTTTCTGAGGAATATTAAAGACTCATACAATATACATGCCCATGAAGACGTGTATTCTGTAAGCAGAATAATACGTTTGGTCAAGTTATGTTTGCTGGTACCTCATTCCGACTGAAACGTCCAAAAATGCATATTTTCTGTCTCTGAAATATTAGATATGTGTCTAAGAATGTTATTACACGCCCGTGTAAGATACCGCAGTGTAATATTTATAAGGTAATATTTAACTAGTGTAATATCACAATGTAAGTATGACGTCACAGAAGTGAGCTGTTGTGACGTCACAATGTAAGCGCTTCGTCACAATGGGTGCAGAGTCGCGGAACTGTTAGTTTCAGCACATTTTCGGCAAGTTTGCGTGATTTTTAGGGCAAGTAATAAACAGAATACTAAACTTCCTTCCATTGAACTCGCTTTCGCTCGTTTTATACAAAATCATTAACTCGTTTAATAAAAATAATATTAAATGGAAGGTCGTTTAGTATCCTCTATATATTCCATGGATAGTACATCAATAACACTTCACTTACCCAATTACAATGAAGTTTATGAATCCGGGGAGGGATAGCGCAGTGGTTCGGCCTGAATCATGGGGACCGGGTTCAAATCCCGCCAGGGTCTCGACAAGAGAACTGTTGTACACCAAGTAAGCTTTGTAATTTCAGCTAAGTACCACCAATGGTTGGCTAGTTCCAACTGATGCTCGCAAGTTTTCCGCAATGCACAGACACAATATTGTTGCGGACTTTCTCCCTTGAATAATACTGGCAGCGGTGGTAATAGTGAAATACTATTTACAGCCGCGTTTAACCCCAAATAACCTCACCTCACCTTTTTGATGCATTCACGTTGGCACTGCTTAAACGAATTTTATGTCCATGCGTGTAAATGTTTTATATCTTAACCCCTGGCATGTTCCATAAATTTACGATTTGTCCCTCTAGAAAATGATTTTGTCAAATGAGAGCGAAATACATCTGCCGCATTCATCCATCATTAAGAATTTAAATAAACATGGCAATGGTCATTGCAAGGAACGGAACGGAATGAGCAGTAACCTATCGTTCAAAGGGTTGCTGCTAAACACATATGTTCATATGGCAACGGACAAAGGTATGCCCTGTTTCACCGCAAGTTTCGTATTGCACGACAATGTATTGGAGTGTGTAAAGTTTAGACCTTGTCGCAGCTATCATGTTCACGTCGGTAGATAAAACTAAAGGCCACTGCTCTGTCACTGAAACACAAACCAATCCGGTGATCCTGAAATTCTACAATTCATGTGTTGGTGTTTGTTATTCTAGGTTACTGGTTTCAGATCCATTTTGATAACATTACCATCCATGACACAACACGAATGGAAGTTTGTTCAGTTTGTGGTTTCCAATTCTTTTATGTAATTTATAGTTAACATTTTTTAGCTTTGTAAAACTTCATTCAGAAACAATTATAATGCGTGGTAGTTGACCAAGCTTCGGTGTCGGACTTGATGCTTACTTTTTGTGGCTAGATTTAGATTTCATTATGATTTATCAATTATTAGAGTGTCGTGAGGATAATATTACGTTGTGAAATGATTTATGATTAAATACACATTATTGTACAGAAACTGTTATGAGTTGTAAATCATAGAGGATCTTCCATCGACATATCTCTTCTTATCAAAGCGAAGCTGAAGGTTGCAAATTGTTGTCTATTTATATCATTTGCCCGCTTGAAATATGAAATGTTACAGATATGCTTTCGAACTGTATACAATTATTGTCTTGGAGGGTTGGCCTACTGTTACATATTTTATGTTGAATGTTTAGGTCCATGTTTAAGCTTTGTTTTTTCTCTTATCTTATCTTATTTTATCTTTTTTCATCATCAAGATACATGTAATCAGCCACGCATTACTACGTAGATCTTCATCAAGCTGGGTTATTTGTGAAACAATGTTCTCAATTATTTCTTAGTGGGCACTGTTTCTCAATTTTATTAATATAGATTATACTTTTGCAACACGATAATAATGCACTTTTCCTTTTATTTACAATATTTTGGTAGGTTATGGCAGCTAGCATAATAAAATCAACATTTGATAGTTTAAACCCCCCCCTCCTTAAATCATCAAATCTGAAAATGTCTTTATTAAACATAATGCAAATATCAATTTAATAATCCCTCTCCAATTCATACAAGGGGCAATGAAGTAGTACATGCATTTCTACTTCAATATATATCTTTAATGTGGTGAGGCTGAGACAAAAGCTAAGGACCGTGCTGGATGGAGAAATCTTGTTGCGACCTTATGTTCCACGATGGAGTAAATAGGTTAAGTAAGTAAGTATATATATATATGTATATATTGCGTTTGTTTTCAGGTTCAGCGGATAGGCGTGTTCAGCTGTGGGCCGGGGCCAATGACCCGGTCTGTCCAAACTGCCTGTAGTTTCCTGAATAGCATAGACGGACCCAGCTATACTCATCACTTCGAGAACTTCTAGTCATGCTTCCGAGTACTGAAGTCCGGGTACGAAGAGAAACACCGGTTTGAAATCCTTGTCAACATTTATATCAGCCATAGCGAATGTTGCTGGTCAGATTTTACAAGAAATATAAATTACCTTTTGTGTTTTTAATGGTGAGAAATGCACATGTGCATAGAAATTCAACCAGAAATATGAATGATCTTTGGTGTTCGTGTTTTAGACAATATGTATGTGCAGACCTTTTTATTTTATTTTAAAATGACACTTCTCGAGACAATTGAAAGCTAGGAAAAATCGTTAGGTCTAGTTTGATACGATTAATGAATTGACAATTTGCAAAGGTATCGGTCGTATTTAAAGATGAAAAAAGTGATGAATGAAGTTGATCTCTTACTTACTGATTTGTATATTACCATAATACAAATGAAACGACATGAAATTGCTCATGTGTACTAAAATCAGATAAGGTAGCGTTGTCAATGTCTGAATATATGGACTATAAAGACGTATGTTGTTTTAAGTTCGTACATGGTCTGCTGTTTCTCATTATTAATCAGAAATGATTGTTTAAGAATATTTTTTTTAAAAATCATTCTTTTATTACTCGCTGGAAATAGAGATTAGAGCCTCATCGAAAAACATTAATTATTTGATGATCCCTTAAAATCTAACCTTTGAAATCAATTTGATGTGACCTTATTTCATATTACATTGTGTAAAACTTTCGTTTCTCCTTTCAATTTTTCCACGTGAAGATTCGTTAATGTACATGACATGTTTGCAATGTAAATTACATGTTGTTATAACTTGTTGTATACATATGTCTGTGTGACAATAACCCTCGAAGGACTTGAATCAACAAAGAAAAAATCAACAAATATCCCTCTCTCCTAAAGAAGAACCCTCCTTTGTATTCGTTGTACAATAGAATATATACTCCATATATGCATTTCAAAGACCCTGTACATGATAGAGATGATTCGGTTCAAGGGATGTGTCACAATACACGTTCCTGTTGTATAGGTGGTATATCTTAAAGGGGCAGTAGCACGTTTTTAGGGGAAATATAAGGTGATGTCAGGAAAATTAATGGTTACAATTGAAAGACAATGTATTTAAACTAAATGGAGCAATAATTTAAATATATAACGTAAGTTTGGCCATGCGATTCTTTTTTCTTCCACAAAATGAATTAAAGGTGTTCACACAAAATGGTCGCCAATGAATTTTATGTGAATCTTCATACTTTGTCCTCTGACTACGGATGATTGGCGTGTGTAATGAGATTTTTGACACTGTCAAAATAATACATTTAGCATCAACTTTCAATAATCAGTGAAACATTTAAAATATGAAATTATCAAAAAACGTGCTACTCCCCCTTTAAAATATATGTATGTACAGTGTTCAGTCTTCATAGCATATGAAATTTACCCATGAAATCATAGCCATGTAAGGTCGGCAACTTATATTCAGTACCGGACAAAAAGTAAGGGATATATCTTGAATTTCTGGTGTAAATGATTACTCGATTTATAGGCAAATTGATTGAAATATCGATCAGAAAAATTGAAATATCCCTAACTTATTCATATACATATATCCTTTATTCGGTGCCTTCAGAGAACGTTTAGTGTATGTATTCAATGTTTACTTAACCGTAATACAAATAAATTATGTAAATATGTGCCTTATGTTTGGTTTGATGTTTCAGTAGGCCTCTCTCGTGTTGACCGTGTGGACATACGTAGAAGTACATATAAACTTCATCCTCGATAATCCAGCGCTTTCGTTCCGATAAATCTACACTACAAGTCCTGGAAAACTTTACAAGGTTTTACCTCAAACCAAAGACCACCCTTTGCATCCAAGTTTATCCAATCAGAAACGAAACGCAGACACTACTTGCGTAAACAACTCGACTAATCAAGTAAGCGTTTTGCTGAGTCATTGCAAAGGGAGAAAATTTCGTTCGAGGTAAAACCTCATAAAGTTTTCCAGGGCTTGTAGTGTAGATTTATCGGAACGAAAGCGCTGGATTATCGAGGATGATATAAACTTACACACGACACGATACATAAGTAGGGTAACATGACACTACATACAACATTATACTGATCAGGCTCCATTTTCGCCATGTTTAGCACTCCTAAATCCAAATAATTTATTTGGCCTAATCTTCAATAAATGTTTGCACAGACAGAAAGCTGTACTGACTATTCATATAGGTAAATACCTACCTGGTGACAAGAAGGAAGTAGATTGGCGTCTGTGTCACCTTGTTCTGAACAACCTAAATACCTGTCTCCAAGGGAGGAGAAAGACGGCCATATTGTGATTGATAGCTAAACTAACACTCTACCTGCATATTGCATTTACCTGGATGTTTGAATTGCATTTAATCATTTCAGAATGGTGTCATCTTATTCCTAACACCTCCTTTATTTAACGTCAAGGTGGGACAAACGACAAGTATGTAATTTACATAAGTGTCGCTTACATCAGCCCTGTGGCGTACAGGCAAGTTATTTGATCCTGGTTCTTGGCGGAGGTTATCATTATGTGAAAGAGCCACTCCGTAATTTTCAAAACATGTTGTTTTGATTGATACCAACTTTTATATCATTATTTATGAAATAAGTTCAGAATATTTCACATATTCGTTCCTAAAATAGCAGATATTTAATAAATGCTTGTTTTCAATCATAATCTTAAAACAGTCATATATATTCGTTGAAGCCAAACTTGCAGGAAACTTTACATGAACACTAGTTATATATCCTATGAAATATTATCAACTCGTGACTGTCGTTCTCACTGCTTTAGACTAGTTTCCAAAATTACTGAAATTGACTGATTGACGTGAGTCATTGTCCGGTTTTCGATCACAATCGCTACTTAAAAACTTACCACCATCAGATCACACTATTGGTAAAATTCACGAAGTGACAAACAGTGATCAAAGCTGATAGAACAAGCGAACGTTTTGAAATCAAATTTCGGATTATAAATATTAAACTAAACTAAGTGTCAAGAGTAAGAGAACTTGCCATACAAACATCGACATATTTTCATGAAGATGTCAACGTCCATTGAATTGTCATTCGTTAATGATGTTATTATTCAATGAGAAAATAAATAAAACATCTGGACATTCAGTTAAATACACAGCTACGTGAATCAGTTGAGTCTTAGTGCAATATTGAATATTTTCGCTTTTCATCGCTGTGACTGTGATGATTGCCAAAGAACTCGCAAGTCAGTCTTAAAATCAGGTTTAATTAATTCATAAATAAATACATGTAATGCAAGTTTTGATTCTTTGCTAAAAAACATGCATAACATGGTATATAGAATATAAAATTATCATTATTTTTATTCTACTTCACTTAATAGATGGCTCCATATATGAAAGTTAACATGTAGATAGCTGCATACCGAAGTTTGTTAACATACCTACGTATCCGAGTGCAAAAGTAATGCATAATGACTTCGAGGTACCATAACTTTGCGAAAAAGTTAATAATGAATCTTCAATATCGATGGGAGGATTGAATGTACCAAAAATAACCACATATTATAATCAACATTTAACTAATAGTTTTGGGAAGTCACTGATGTGACAAGTAGTAAAAAAAGGAAAGCCAAAATTTGATTAGCAGCATTGTACATAACTCAGATATGTTCTTTTCTACTTAGTCAATGTAGTTTTGTTGACCTTTATCTGAGGATATGAATATCATATCGAAATTTAAGGAAAGACTTCTGGTTACATCAATATGACAAAATTCGAAATTTCGAATGAGAGACATTTCGTAAATTGTAATTTAAGAATGGTTATTATTTATATGGACAATGGTGGATCCTTTGTCACTTCAGCTGAAATATACATATATATATGCATATATAAATATATGCCTGACGTCAAATCTGAATGATATTATTATATTTGCACCAAGTGTGAACCAACCTTTCGCTATGAAGGTGTAAACAAATACGTAAACACGATCAGACCAGGAACCAATCCGTGTTTATAGCGACGTACAAGGAAGTTCTGATAAAAGGTCTTCAATGGAGTCATTGTTGAGGTGTCTATTATGTACCAGCCAAGTCCTCCTGTATATATTCACATTACCTAAACTGGATCCATTGAGAACGTGATTATTAAGTTACTAAAGTCGTGACCATAACAGTATACGGAGTTTTTAGAATTCCCTTTAAAGGGGCAGTAGCACGTTTTTAGGGGGAATATAACGTGATGTCAGGAAACTGAAAATTAATGCTTTCATTTGAGAGACACTGCATTTAAACTAAATAGAGCAGTAATAATTCAAATATATAATGTAAAGTTTAGCCATGCGATTTCTTTTTCTTGCACAAAATGAATTAAAGGTGTTCGCACAAAATGGCCGCCGATGGATTATAGGTAAATCTTCATACCTTGTCCACTGACTATGGATAATTGGTTTGTGTTTTTGACATTTTTGGCACTATCAAAATAATACATTTAGCATTATCGTACAATTATGAGTGAACATTTCAAAATATAAAATTATCAAAAACCGTGCTACTGCCCCTTTAAGTGAGTATATCGTGGTATCATTATCGATTTGACTTGATCCCAATGTCAGACGTTCCATTGACAGACCCCCTTTACAGATCTTAAACCGAGGAGTTGAATAGAACAACCACGACGGTTGTCAGGAATGAGTTTGTTGGTTACCTCTGTTGAGTAGTACAGTAGAGTAGGCCTGAAGTTGGTTGTTACTGAGTGGTATGGTTATATATTTTATTCTCAACTGCAGTTTTACCTGTCCATCAAAGTGCTGTTCAATGTTTGAAAGAGGAGTCGTTAATTGTAGGACAGTTTATATCCTCATTCAGCAAGTTTGGACTTTTTACGAATAGACAAAATAAAAAACTATTATGAGGAAAATCATTTTTAACAAAAGCATTTCATAAATTGAATTTTATTTTCGTTCAAATTCAATAGGTTTATACAAATTGATCAGACATTCATCAAAATGATATAGCTTTACATAAACAATGGACATTTGAAGGCTAGAGCTACTCAAACTTAAAACGCATATTGTCATTGACGACCCATACTGATATTGCCATTGAATATTATCGAATATTGCAACTTGTTCCGCAATATAATTAATGGAATATATTTCATTCTTTTAAATGAAAATGCATCTTTCATGCAGCTATTTACCATTAAAATTTAAAAAAGCCCACTTAAGCTGTTCATTTGCAGAAACTGCGGTGATCTAGACAGTATAAACATGTTGTTCAGGTGCTGTTATACAGACTACATGTATATGATTTAACACATCTTGTCTTTTTCAACAGACTTAAACATCTTAGTTGTAATAATCTTAACTATTAACACATGCTCATCAATAAAATTAAAGTCAATTTGTCTGGCAGAGCAGTTTATTTTGAATTTTGTAGAACATAAAAAAAAATGTTTCATTTGCCCCTAAATACATTCATATACAGTGGTAACATGAGTTGTGTAATGAAGGACTCTGCAAGGCGTGCTGTAAGATGTGAGCTGCTCTACACGTACACTAGGAAGCAATAAGTGTTCTCTTCCTGAAGACCAGATGCACGGATAACCAGGTTCATAACTGATAACAAGTCGACCTTAAGTGCTTTATCATCTGTAGGACATCAAACTTGACAATATAAGAGTATTTCTCAGAACACGGGCACACAAAGGGCATCGTGACATTCATGTAGTGCGCAGTGCAGTATATATTCGACTGTAGTTCTATTTGATGAGATGCTACCTCCTTTGAGGCGTGTCGTCCAATAGAAAGACCGGTTTGTATATAAGCTCGTGTGTGTCAAATGTGCGGAGCAAACACACAATTTGTTTTATACAGATGATGTTTACCTTAAAGGGGCAGTAGCACGTTTTTTGGGAATCTTATAATAAAAAATTTTCACTGATAATTGTATGTTAACGCTAAATGTATTACTTTGATAGTGTCAAAAATTTCATTACACAAGCCAATCATTCATAGTCAGAGAACAAAGTATGAAGATTCACCTAAAATCCCTTGGCGGCCATTTTTTTGTGAACACCTTTAATTCATTTTGAGTAAGAAAAGGAATCACATGGCTAAACTTTACATTATACCCATTTGGTTTGAATACATTGCCTTTCAATTGGAACCATTAATTTTAATTTTCCTGACATCACCTTATATTCCCCCTAAAAACGTGCTACTGCCCCTTTAAACATGTTATTGAGTCATTGATATTGTGAAACAGATTTTCCATCTTATGTAACGTTAATATGTCCCTAGTACTTTGTAATCTTCAATAATATTTCAGGAGGAAGTATATTATATTGCTCCCTTTAATGGCCCAATGCCAATTTGCGATTTAACGAGATGCAACCGGTCATGCTGAAAGCAATCATATTCATATCTTTATTTTGCAGTTCGTTACGCAATTTTTAGCTTCATGCGGCAAAATAGATAATATGTTGATAAGATTGTGCAGAAGGATGCGTAAGCGAAATATAATATTTCCTCTGTGACAGTTAATGAGAGTTATCTGCCCTTAAACGAACGTCATCTTGTGACAGTTGGTCTCCATTCTAGCGGGGACTGCTGATCGCCGACCTTAATCGGCTTTCTCCACGATAAGCAGTTGTCAAACAAAACAAATAAACTTTATATTTCGTTTGATATAGGTTCCTCTTGAAAAAGCTTTCAGATTGTCCTAAGAAATCGTGTGGGTTTTTTCTTTTGTAGCAAAAACGTAGACGTAAGCGTCCCATGCTCGTATCAGATCATACAATATGACATTTGCAAACATGTAGTATTAAGGAAGTTCTCAAGATGACAAATAGCCTTATAACAGGACAGGTATGACAGTGTATAACATCATGTATTAAGTGACAACCTATAAATCTATGATAATAACCGACTCTTCTCCTTGACCATTGACCGTAGAACAGCCGTTCATGTAAATTGATCTCAATCGTTTATTGAAGGCACGAATATGCAGAACTGATACGCGATAACACTGTTAGCGTAGCATTTACAATGTATGGGAGACAAAGTCTTTATTAATGGTTACATAAGCAAACATGTGATGTAATGAAGATTGCAAATCAAAACCTTTCAAAGATGAGGTACATTAAGCACAACTTTTAGACACGCATGCGCCCACTCCTTCCCAACATAGGCAGCTGAGTCATATTACTCTGATCTAGTCTCTTTTCGAATTAGTCATAAACATGGACTAGAAAGGTAATTGCCCGATTGGATGTTGTTGTCAGTAAATGCCTCGCACTGTTTAGATCATCATACCAATGTTCACACAGTCAGCTCACAGCACCAGTTTCATTGCATGTATGCTACCTCTGTCAGCCTTCCATAGCCGAGTGAATATAAGCCATGGGTTTACAATGGGGTGTATTTTCGATAACTAATTACTAGAAGAATATTTTATATACGATAATGTTAGTTTTGTCACGCTTGAACCACATTGGTAGAGTCTGTATTGTTAAAGATATCAAAACATGACATGTGAGTCATCAGACTACTGTTTACAAAATAGCTAAGTGAATTATTATTGTAAGTCAACAATGTGATTAGATCACAAATAAACACCGTTTGCCATGTAGTCACAGCGTACAATAAACAATACATAAAACATTATTTTAAAATAAAACTGTGTTGAGAAGACGTGTTCAGCTTTGGAAATGTTCTCACGGTGTTCCGGAAGCGGCCTTAGTTCAGATGTATGCGCACACACAATGACTGGGCACTTCCACTGGTACAAAGTTTCCGGTATGGACCAGTACCCACGTGATCCTGTTCTCCTGTAGGCACGTCCCTCCCAAGTGACATGACGACCACTCACTGTGATAAGAGAATATATTGAGCTCAATTTCACCAAGGATTTTTTCTATTCATTTGTATATTTTTTATATCGTCAATATGAGAACCATCTCAATGCAAACATCATTTCATTTTATGCTAAAAGCAGGAACCAGTTGTCAAAATGTAAATTTGTTCTTGGTGTTAGGATTTATGCCTATACACCTCATTTTGTTTGTGGTACTTGGCTTAAGTACAATAAACATTACGTCACGTAAAATTGCTCACGTGATTCAATAAAGATTCATATCTCTTTTTGCAACACACACATCCTGTTCCGCTATTTGTATTTATAGTGGCATTGAAAAATTAGATTATGAAAGACAAGAATAATATATAGATTATTGACATTTTGTTTGATACTTCAAAAATATATTCATTCTTGTCTTCTTTCTCATTGTTGGAATGTAGTTTTTATGGCATTTGAAGTTATAATTTTCAATCTCATTTTTAATAAAACGCTTTAAATCCAAAATAATAAAAGACCGGAATTCATCTCACCTTGCACATGTGCCCACATGTAGAATCTGCACCCCATGTTGTGAGGTGGACACGTTGTATGTCACCTGGTCCACACCAGTCACTGTGGTGGGCTGGAGCAACTCCATTGTTCTAGAGGACAGAAGTTATACAATAACACAGGTAATCTGGAATAGATGGCGTCTGGATCAACTCCATTGTTCTAGAGGACAGAAGTTATACAATAACACAGGTAATCTGGAATAGATGGCGTCTTGAGCAACTACATCGTTCTTTGGAAAGCAATTCAAACAACTCAATTAGCGTCTGTCTATGCATAAGTGTATTTGGGCTGGAAGGCCTACACTTCCTTGAATAAAACAATTACGAAGTAAAAAAAAAGTGTATTTTTCTCAATAACCCAATTAAACAATCATCAACGAAAGTTTCAGTCATTGGTAGATCTAAAAAGCGATAACTGAATTAGGTTGCAAGAGGATGAAAGATCAACTATGACATAAACACTAAAGAATTATAGAAACAACTAAACATTGTTTACACTCATGCATGATTGAACCTTACTTAGAAGAAGCATAGTTATATAGCTTGAATGTACATCTCTGAAACGTCAACTATGTTGTACCAGATTGAACATAATAATAAAATATTATTCCTGCAAGTTTATACGGTATGGCAAGTTTTTGAACACTCACACTACAATTATTCTATTGAATTATGTACCAGTCTAAAGAAAACGCCATTCCGTAAACATTAAATTCTTTAGTGATTATGAGTGACACGTCTCTTTTAATATAACGCACGCATTTGAGGTAAAATTTGTAAGGTATTTCTGTATTATAGGAAATAAATTTGTCACTTCAAAATTCATTTAGCCATAATTTTAGTATTTTTGTTGTTTGTGTTACAGTTTTTTTATGCACAATACCTCAAAAACAAAATTCTTGCAAACTTGTAAATGTATTCATAAGTTTACCTCAGAATGTATCACACTACATAAATTTACTTATAATAAAGCTTTGTGATAGACCGGGCAATTTATGACTATGTTTGTGATATTCTATGCATTATTCCTATAAATATGATTATTGCGAAATTCGCAATGCTACAAATGTCTATTCTAACTGACTGAACTGAAATTATCTACATAGACGGTGTTATTCTTGCTTAACATCTATATCACGTGACATCTACCATCAGGAAGTCAGAATTGCTTTGTCACTTTGAATAGTATGACTAGTTACTACTAATGTGAATGTTTGAGTTTGTATATAAACATCGTGAAAATGGCATATTTGATGTTTTTTTGTACCTTGATCACTATATGAATGAGTATGAACTTTAATAATCATTTAAACTTTATTTTCGATATTGGACAACAAATTGTCTATTGAATCATTTATTTCCAAACGCATTCTAGCCTTTATCAGTATGTGGTACATGTACATGCAGCACGTTACAGTAGACACGTGATCAGTTTTCTACTACATCAATTGAGAGGTATCCGGAAGCTGTTATAATAAGCTAATACCTATGACGGCACATGTTTTCATTTCATTGGTTTGATATACAGCCGTGATAGAAGTCACGATATAAGAGACTTCACGGATACGATGCGGCTTGTGCAACAAGGAATCAGTCCGTGCAAGGATAGCCAATTATCAGAAACTATAAAAACTTGGTGGCAAATACGAACAGTTTAAATCAGGAAGATAGTTTTTCCGTTGAATTTGCATTTCCTCAGAAAAGTTAGCTAAAAAGTCTTCAATTATTTGATAAAATCACAACAGTTTCGAAGGAAAAGATACATGCTTAATCTATCCACTTCATTTCCCTTGCATATATGACAGGAAAAGTGGATTTTAAGGAAATGTTTTTTAAATGTTCGTTTCTATATTCAATAACAGTGATAACATCGACAAACACAAATCATTACATACACAGAATTATAAAATGGTATAATCTTCAGAACAATGGACTGAATCAAGGGCATTTCTCGTCCTTTTCCGGATTTTATTTAATGTTGCATTTAAATTAAAGCCGAGAGAAACATCACAACAACACTTTTTATAAACCATGTCCATTAAACGTCGTTACATCGTATCGATGAACTCCAAGTGAAGACATTTATGATTATGTCCACTCTTTTAACATCATCGCTTTCGATTGTCTTTTATAACAAGATTTAGATAAAATTGGCAATTCCTCCATCTATGATAGAGAACTTTAAGTAGACATCATCTTGTTTTGATTTATTATCCAAGTTTATAAGTAGTGTACATAATTGCATACACTAATATTCAAAACAGGTTGGTTGTAAGGACTGTATATTAGCGCTCCCTGATCGTGTGATCAGATTTGGATACTATAACCTGGTACATTAAATGGAGTTATATAGCGACCAAAAATTATTGATAGAGCTAAATGAGTTAATAATTATGCAATGTTTGTTTAAGGAGAAAGAAAGGCTATATCAATCTTAAGTCCCCCAACATGTAGACGAGTGTGTATCTCCACGACACTCCCAACAATCAAATAATAATATATAGATGAGCGAGTCTAATGAGAGTAGTGAGTTGTTGTTTAGCTCAGCTTTGATAATATTTCAGCCATTATGAGAACTAGAAACAATGATTATATATATACTTACGTGTCACAACATGTAGACGATTGCGTGGCACCACAGGCACTTCCGGTCTTGGACTCCTGCCAGAGACCAGTGGACCCACATGGCACCGTGAGTGTCTCTATTCCTCTCACACCGGTCAGCTTATAGAGGGGCACTGACTTCTTTGCTAAACCTGACTGCAGTTCTGATATCTGCTTCTCCGACCAAAAGAGACCAGGGTAGTTTGGCTTAATGTCCTTTCGTATTTGTTTGATATCTAAATCAAAGCTTGATATCACGGCAAAGGAACTGATGAAAAGTGCAAACATAAACATTGTTAAAGGTTATTTTCCAAGCTGAAACACTCCTGGTCGTTGAAATATTTTTGCATTAAGTGTTTCAGTTTATATTACATCTGTGCATTTCACTTTCCAAGCAATTGACTTCACTTAAGCGTATTTTCGAAAGTGGTATTTCAGCTTTTAACGTCGAACTGATCTATTGTAATATTTGAAACGGAACATGGACTCTGTTCTGATTTAGAATTCAAAATGTCTTTTTATATGCGGCGAAACAGGATCCCTGGGACGACAGAAAAGTCTTTGTGGAATATATTAATGTCATAAAACGGTTTTATACGGCATATGTCATAAACATCCAGTGAACCGTGGATAAGTTATGTATTGGAACCTTTTTCATCTAGTATATTATCATACAATCATCGTACAAAGAATAATCTATCAGTCGTGCTTTATAAGACCATGTAGTAGATATGTATAATGTCTTTTTTTCAAGATAGAATTCAAGGTAACAGCTGTCCGGTGATGCGGAGTAACCCTTCATTGTTTTGCACCTGTTCACAGGAAATACATTATGTGAACATCAGAGAGAAAAATGAAATCGTGATGATGATTTCCTTCCTGAATGCCTGATACAATCTGAGGGGATCTATGGTAACATGGCCATACACAACATTGTCATTGTCTTAAACGTGATATAGAAGGAACAATTTTCATAAAAATTGATTATGCTTCTGGAACGTGCAAAACTACCATATACGTCTAATCAAGTTCAATGATCACTTTAAGAGGTATTAATGATTATGCCCAATTATTTCAATCAATTATGAATTTAGATCAACAGGTTTTATATTCCCAATATGGAACTGTCGATCTAAGTTTATTTAGATTGCAATTATTCCCAATTTTGTGAAATTACAGGTTGTCGATGGCAATCAAGCACATACGCCATATATCTTTACATTTTCTTAGTCAATAATCTACAAACATACACTGGTTATATAAGCTATAAAACACTAAAACCTTTTTGTCTGGTCTATCATAAAGACCAATTTTGAATAACGTTTAAAAACTCCACATGGGACAGAGGCAGTAAATAAAAATTGTCAAAATGTCAATAAAAGCAACTTTTTAACCCTTTGTGTCTTTCGAGATCCAATTGACATGAGCATTTTGACGTCGATAATTCAATGTATTTAGAAATGAAATTGGTATGCTGTTTTGATTTATGGTTGATACGGAAAGGTGAACTAAAATCTAAAAAAATGATAAAAATAAAAAAAAGGTTCTGTGGGTGGTCAAGTTATTTGAATTTTTTTTCAGTCTATAAATATTCATAGTCATAGACTGAGAGAAGGCCACTAGTTTATTTGTATATCTAATCATTCTCTGATGTGTTTCACTCTCTATCAAATATTTGAAATTGTAAATAAAAAAATAAAAAAACTTCTGTCAAATATGTGTATCAATGTTGTGCATAGAAATATTTCCTTAAATTCGGCCATGTGGCACATTTTTGAACCCGATTGACATCACATTAGATGCCTTCAACAAGTCAAATGTCATCATAAAGATGATTGATTATTCATGTATTCCTTCAAAATGAAAATTATAACGAATCATTATGCTTTTGGATGAATTTGGGTTTCAAATAAAACGTGTTTTCCCTCTCAATAAACAAAAAAAACAAAATAAATGCCCTCAATAAACTGGCATACCAACAAGACCAACTCCTAAGAAGGCAATAACTATTTAATAGTTCCATTGATCCAAATAACAATACGCAGTCGTCACGCTTTGCTAGAGTTTAAACAGTCCAGGAAGAGGAAGGACTAGTAATGATATAGGGAATGAGATAATAAAACATACTGAAATACATTTGCGTCATGTACTCGTGTCGTTACTTGAGTATATTTGAAGCTGCGATGAGCAGATATCTCATTAGATCTTCCCATGCCAGTTAAAAAAATCAAAAGGCTGATCCGGTTTGTTTTCCCTGTAGTCTCCAATACAATACGCATTACCACATATCGTTAAACTTTTATCTTATACATGCCGCACTGAGGCACTGTCCAATAAGCTAACATACCTCTATTATCTGTTAGAAAGCGCCTAAGAGATAAAGCCTTACTAATCTATATTAAAACCTGAAAGCTTTTTAAAAACAGCTAGTCGCTTTTATCTCTGTTTTAGTCTTTAAAATTTCAATATTTTTTAAATTTCCGATTTATGAACTTCATAAAGTGACTCTTTGTCAGACGCTAGGACTATTTAGGGGGGGGGGTTGGGCAAAAAATAATTTTAAAAGAATGAGATTAAAAGTTGAAATTTATGAATGGTCAAATTCTTAAAATTTTCTAAGTAGTTATAAATATCATTTTATCGCTGATTTACATGCTCTGTGAGTAAATATTTTAATTATGATAACAAATCAATTTATCTGAACGAACGATATTTTAAAAAGTGTGTCTTCATAATCATGACTTTTTAGAGTGATCTTGTATGGATTCGTGTCAGACAACGCTGTGTTATTGATCTGAAAGAATTTGTACAGAGACCAATATAAATCGTATTTGAGCAAGAAATACAACTGTATAAATAGTTTAAAGTTTGGCGCAACTAACATATAATTAACATAAAATGTCATGTTACAAGATAAGGAAAACTATAGATTGAAAGAAATAACGTATAAGAAGGGCAAACGTTGCATTCAAACAACGCAATATCATAAACTATACCACTTTAAAAAGGAAATTACATGCGATTCATAACATTTTATAAACTGATTTCATTATATTTTAGTGTATTGACCCATTGCCCATTAGCCTCGTTATATATGAACTCCCTCACTTGATGGATACAAAATATAGTAAAGAATGGTAACCAAGATTATCAGGAATAAATATTTACGTACTCAAGCAAGAATGTAAGTCAAATGTCGTTTTCATCGATAACAGGAGTTTGTTACCCATTACAAATATACTTATCACATAATAAATAAATCTTGCATAACAGAACTGTCAATTCAAAACAAAACAATAGCTTTATTGTCTTTTTCATTCATAAAAAACTGCCCTCGTTTTTCATCACCTGAACTTTCTAGAATGAAAATCAAACAAAAGGATTTCACACATCAGTGACCTCTGGTATGCTATTACCAATAGTAATTGTGTGTTACTGACAGCTTAGAATGAAACTAATACTGGCATATCATGTGACCAGTCTACAGGGAAGTGTTCGGTGTCTCGTTGCGTCAAGCATATAATGGTAACGTCATGCTAGAGAGCAACCGTGCTACCTAATAGACAACACTAGATAATAGAGTAAAGCTAGGGATGTTCAAAGCATTACCAAACCATAATTACATATTTATTGTTAAATGTGAATTACATATGTGTTGTTCAATGTCCCTTGACAGTTGATGCGGAAGTATCCTATATTGTGATGTTGGCTCTATTAAGCACCGAATCCTCAGCATAAACGAGAGATAATCAATGAAACACAAGATGAGAAATAAGAATAAAGAACGACAGTATTTTACGGTCTAGAAGGAAGTATCTATGATATCGATTAGCTCCAGTGAACGACCCACTGTTTGACCTATAGGAGCATCCACATGTCATTATCTTAAAATCTAATTAAAATAGTATCATCCTTTTTTGTACAAATTTATCATATTTTGTTTATAATCTTTCTTCGTTTTATTGTGAATTTCTCAATTCATACTTATCTATTAAGGCCTATAACTTGTGTTTAACTGATCATTCTCTGATGTAATAACAAATATTGTAAACAATCACGAATTTCAGAATAACATATTATTATTTTTTATTTGTTTGTGTGTATTTATATTTCATGATTTGATACAAGTCAGTACACGTACGTCCTGCAGACATTCATTAGTAGGAGACATCCATCGAACTCGACAAACCACTCCATTTGCTCTATACCATACATTTTGTTATATCATTGATCACTGATATAAATAATTGCAAACAGCCATGAAACATTCAAACATTGATTGTCGAAAACATAGTTCGATACCACAAACCGCAAGGTGATATTTCCACCTTATGTTCAAATTAAAAAAGGTGTACAGGCATTCAACTATAGACCTCAATTACAACGCTTTTATGACGTTCAATGCACCAAGTTAAACACGACAATCTTTAGAATTTATTTACTCTTTACAACCTACACGTGTACCCGAGTTTAAATATATACTTCTTATCGTCTAGTTAGATGCCCACCATTAACAATGTACGCTACGTCACGTGACATGTATCATTACATAGAATTTACTTCCCTGTTGGGGTTTGGAGATTTCGCCCTCTTCTCCCCTCAATGTAGTCGAGTTGTTCTGCCATTATAGGGACCAAGATGGACACCAGGCACAATGCCACTTGGTGTATGATATGTGTGCTGGTATTTTCTCTATTTGGTAAGTACAAACTATTTTTATTTTCACCTGTAATAGGCTTTTTGGGCGTTTCATATTCGTTCCGCACTGAAAAACACATACTTTTTCTCTTATTCCCCTTCAGTGAAGTCAAAATTTCATGATTTGTTGTAAGAAACATGAAAAGAATTTATGTTAACAAAATGTATGTAAAATACCGTATGTGACAAAAACATTTGACATTGAAACAATTAAAACGGCAAAAATTGACAGAGAACATATAATTCCATTATGTATTTTCTAAATAGCACGAGTTTCTGAGATCTGTTTCTGTTCAGTGGAGCGCGAGAATATATATATATATATATGTTAGGACACAATTTCAACTGGTAAGTAAACATTGCCAACTGAATTGAGGGCATCTATTTGGGTACACATCTAACATATGCTTCAAGCAAATATGAATGCTCACTAGGTTTTATTCATTGATTTTAGTTATTTGTGACAATTTAGTAAAGCGGCAAACATAAACAAGGAAAGTCAGTCGATATTTAGCGTGTAAGCTCATCAACGTGACAAGAGACATTCATGCATTGTTATAAGGAATTCTATTATAATTATAAACGGTATAACTGTATTATGAATACTGTAATACCAAACCAAGCCATGAATTCGCATGATAAACCGTAAAAGTGTAGATACCATGTTTAAATGTAAGACTTGAGCATAGACTATTGAAGCTCGTAGGTGTAGATAAACTATATATACATCACAGGGTAGAACTACATTGTTTATACAACATCAATTATCTGCAACTGTTTATAAAAACTAAATTTATTTTAATAATTTAAAGCCTTCCGGGGAGGACATTAAAGTCAGTAATAATCGCTATATTATGTTTTCGCACTGAACTGATGAGTACACTGATATATGGAAAGTTGCCCCGCCCACTTGTTTGTGAGAAGTGCTTATTGGCGGCGCTTGGTGATATCAAGGTCACGTGCAATGTATGCATGTGCAGGTTTATACATAGCAGTATGATTGACATATGAGTGAGAGGGCCCGGATTTGAAAGAGATAGTGAGCGCTACGAACAACAGGATATTTCTATGGGACTGAACAATGACAATCGCAAATATGGCAAATAATAACATTATTGAAGAATGGCGATCCACTTTTGAACAGAGTAATCTTTTTGCTGTGACGAAAAATAAAATATAATAAAAACAAATAAAAAAGACCAACAACGTGAACATGGTGGCATGTGGTCCTGTGCGAAGCTCAGTTGACCGCTATCAGTGTAGTTCGGCAACATCTGGCGTGGCTCGCCGGATGGGTGGGTTACCCGATTCATTGCTGAATGAACTGAGAGTTTGAAGGGTAATTCCCTGCCCCACACTGAGACACGAGTTGTATAACTTGTGGTGTCGCCTTAGGTAAGAGACTTTATTCAAAATGTGCCTCTGTTCACCCAGCAGGAAATGGGTACCTGGTGAAAGTTGTGTTGGAGGGAGACCCACCAAGCGCTTAATCGGCAGCTTGGGTTAGACCAGGGTAATAATTCAGGGAGCGCCTTGAGCGAATAGGTATGCGACCCCTTGAGCATGCATTCGGTGTGGATATGTGCGCTATATAAATACCCTTATTATTATTATTATTAATATACACATTAGACATTTGAATTCAACTCTCATCCATTATGTAAACTCTCATCCATTATGTGCCAACCTGGTATCAAATAGCTCTGACATTGTAGACACTACATTGTACATTAAATGAGAGAGGTTGGGAAAAACTCAAGGCAAACATATAAAACAAACATACAATGTACACGTTTGATCAATGTGAACTGTTGATATAAACCAACTCGCCTTTTACAATATGCCATGGCTTTTAGAACAAGATTCCATGTTTGGAATTTTCCTTTTTTATAGAGTATTCGATTTTTAAGGTTGAGTATATGATAAGTCATAATTATACACTTTGATCATAACATACATGTTCACAAGGAAAGAGAAAGTTCTAAATAAAGCTTCATAATAGAAAGAAGATCCTTCATCTTTTGTGTTCTACACAATGTTAGCCTTTAATTCAAAATTTCATCTGTTTGATAAGGCCAAAGGAACAAGTCGACCTTTCTATCAAATATTACCAAATGTAAACAAGAAGAGTACATATGATATGTAGGACTGACTCAAACCCTATCTTAACCAATCACCGAAGGCAGACCCGTGGAAGGCATACTGACGATAATAGGTTTCAAAAAGGTAAAGTTCGTGTGACGTTTGGGTTTTAATGCGCTGTTTACGTTTTTAATAGTATAGATTTACCCAAATGTACCAACTTCTTCGGATATTATCAGTTTATTGCTTATCGGTTCAATAAGTGATAAATTGAGAAATTTACCAAAATAGATCATGTTACAATCATTAAGGAAAGAAGCTTGGGTTCATTTTAGATTTTGACATTCATTTATATTGAACGTCTGACATAACTGGTTCACACGTTTACAGTGGCTTTCCATTCTCAGGGGAAACTAATTGTCATATGTTTTGCATATGAGGATGAATATACACGCCTTGTGGTATATTCTGAATTCATGACAGCACATACAAAAACCCAATAAAATTTCGTGTACAAGTGTTAAGCCATAAAAGTAAATTTGAATTGCCTTGTCAGTTTGTATCTCATGTCCAAATTCCTCATGTTTATTTATGTCTAACTCTTTCCACCCCTAAATTAACCACCCTGTTGTCAGGACTTTACAATGACGAAAGAGCGGAGTCGATATCAGAATCATTTGGGAACTGAGCGTGAATTAGAAAATTACCTGTACTCCAGCTGTAGTTTATTTTTCAAATATGTAGAGCTTTATTAAATTGTAGAAATTAGCATCTTGAGCATAATGAAGAAATGAACTAAAGACGAAAGGGATGATATTAGTATTAATCAAATAGTCCATTATGACGTCAATGATTCAAAGTTGTAATAACATTGTTTGTGTGAAAATGGATTGCATCGAGGTTGTGTTATAATCTTGTGTTGAAATGAAATGGAACGCCTCCATTACTTTATGCTATCTAAAACTGTATGTTCTACATATTTTATACAAATGGTGTTGAAGTAAATATTCTGACTTGGTCTCGGCATTCAGTAGCACACAAGTTAACAGAACGACGTGTATATGCATGTCATGTAAGCATTACGTCTAATTCAATACTTCATTGTGATAGAAAATAGCAACAATGGTCGTCTATGACATGAAATGGCGGACTTATGTTATCGTTGTACAAGCTTGTAGCGAGGGGAAAATAAACAGGGTACACATTTGCTATTACAAAACTGGTGTATGAAACAGCTCCTCAACCTTGAATTGAGTTTGAAATGTTGTTATAGACAAGCTGTCTATTAATTTTTTGTTGTATTCTTAATGTTTTTTCTTCGAATGGTAAATAAATAATTTATATATTAAATTGACTCATGCTCTATTTATCGTTGTGCCCAAGTTATTGGAGGAATATTATAGTTATGAAATGACTAGCTGATTACCTTTCATCATGTTTTTAACAATTTTGACATATTTGTTATGAGAAGACAAGGGCTATTATACATAATGTACATAATGAAACATATACTTAGTTGAAAGTTTACTTATGAATGTTTATATTGATAATCTAAAATTAATCGCGTTTCAGGTCTTTGTACTTAAAGGGACAGTCTTACAGAGATATTTTTGTGGAAACAGTATTCATGAGTACTTCCCTGTTTATACTTTTAAAATGATCATTTCACGCTTATTTACATAAATAAGTGAGGGGAATATTCAAGTTTTTCTGGATTTAACGATTTAACAGAGAATAGAATGCGTCACTGCGTCCTCCTTAATGACGTTTGTACAAAATATACCCCCAAAGAAGTGTCCCTTTAAACAGTTCCCCGTTAGTTCTGATGGTTCGAGTGCACTGACGAAGTAGATCTTATCATGATATTAGCATAGTAAATAATACTGCATATTATCTTGTCTACAAGAGACAATAGGTATTAGCGTGCCTTGAGACATTTTGAACAATGATATTGAAAAAAATGTATCTAGCTTCAGAATAAGGTTCAGTGATTTGGAGAATTGCCAATTGCTGTTTTATCGATATGTTTCCTGATATCTTCACAATGGCCTTTCATACGTTGTATTTTACTGACAGTGTGTAAAGGTTCATTGAAAATAAAATTTCATATACTATATAGTTGCATCATATAGAAGATTAACATCAGGAAACTGTGACATTGAGAGTTCTCATACATAGCGCGTAACACAACACTGGTATCTACATATCACGGAAGAGTGGATTAATAGCCCGACTGACAATGAAGTATATATCAACCCAGTAGGCTGAATAGAAATAGTAACAAGTAACTAAGGTCACATTAGCATTCATCTATGGAGAGTAACACTACCTTGTATAGATATCTGAAGGAAGGGAGTATTAAGTACTTGAATCACAGCCAATACAAATAACATCAACAGTTGGTTGAGCATAAGTACAAAGAGTCCCCAAGGTCACATTAACATAGATACATCGTAAGGAAAACTAATCGTAATGCTGGCATGTACTGGTTAGGACGAGTGTATTTGGTAACTGGCTCAAAATGAAGTCAAATGTCAAAGCTGTAAGATGAATAGAAACTCAATCTGAATAGAAACTGTAAAAAGAAACCAAGGACACTCTAAGGAGCTCGATGTTTATGCTGGCAGATATATGGCTAGAACGGGTGTATCTAAAACTCGCTCACAATGAAGTCAAATGTTAAAGCAGTAAGATCAATAGAAACAGTAAACAGAAACCAATGACACAATAAGAAGCCCGATGTTTATGCTGGCAGATATATGCCTAGAACGGGTCTGTCTAAAACTTGCTCACAATGAAGTCAAATGTCAAACCAGTAGAATGAATAGAATGATCAACGAGTAAGAGGTCATAAGAACAACGCGTCTTCTCCATGGTACGTCAATGGTCCAGTTCCGGGCTTGGGGCATCTTCCTACGCAGAGCTTAAAAGGCCAGTTTCCAAACTGTCATTTTATGCCTTGCTGCATAACCTTGAATTTTCTGTGCTTGCTCTCTAGTCTGTAGGGGCACTATAGCAGCACAGAAAAGTAAAGTCTCTGCAGCAAGGCATAAAATGACAGTTTGGAAACTGGCCTTTTAAGCTCTGCGTAGGAAGATGGGCTTGGGAAGAGGAAGAGATGTCGGATACGTAGCCTTCCTCCATGAAGCGTTATTTATGTCTGTCTTGTTTAAACAACGCAAAGCTGGGTACATGGTGTGTGTCAGTGTTCAAACAAGCACATCGGTAGCTTGCTCAGCATCCAACTATCCCGCAAGCCAAGGCTACCTGTCTTTGCACCTGTTGAGTTAAACCATGTTGTAGGGCCTGAAATTCGTTAAGAGTCCTCTTCAACTTTCATTAGCTTTGAGATAGTATTTTGATATACGTCGAAGTGAAACAGGTTAATATTCTGATCCAAATTTTCATATTTTCACATCATTAAAAGTAAAAATTCAACAAAATCTTGAAATAATGGATCCATAGGGCATAGGGTCGACACAAAAAAACACAACAGTCAAGAAACGTTTCCTTAGATACATCAACACAACTTTACACACATATTGGGAACGATTTTGATAACCTAATGTCATATATTGGTGTGAAACGTTATGAAATTATGCGCATTCAGACGAAATGCCATTAAAGACCAATCGGAGTACTCATCATTATAAACCATACCAGGTAAAATATTTCTAATCGCTTTTCTATTGTTTTAAACCCAAATACTACACAGTAACGATTCAAAACGTTTCAACACGTTTGACATACAGAAAAAACGTTTCACAACGTTCAAACCAGTTCATGTTTGCTTTATTGATAACATTTATAACAAATAACTACATGTGTAACCAAATTCTACTAACCTACTTCAATGATAACATGAATTGATAACATGGTAGTAGAATATGCATGATAACAACAATTCAATCGTGAGATGAACATAAAGGCCTTATAATGTGTAACATCGTATTGTTTGAGTAAGAGAAATAAAGGATGAGCTCACAACTGTAATGTAAGCATTTGATGGAGATTCTCGATTATTTTAACTTTAGCATTGTTTTCAAATCCAGTTTTCCAAGTTGCTTGCAAAACGTTTAGTCAAGGTTGTAGGATTGAGTAACGCTACAATAAAAGTATTTGAGTGAACAACACTTTGACGTCAAAAGTTTATTTAAAGCCTTTGTACATGTATATATACCCATTCATACCCAAGTGTGAGACTGATCAGAACACCCCCCCCCCCCCCCCCCACTCTGGATCCGCCACTGATACAATAAAGTAACGACTGAGCTACTATATGTTAGTTCAAATACTTAAGTGTTTAATTTCATGCATGTCATTGAATATAATTGTTTTAATCCTCTCTATGTTCCAGCTCGCCTTGATGGACAGACCTGCCCATGCGCAGCCACAAAGGAGCAGTGTGTAGCAAACAACTGTTTATGTAGGTCCGGCTCGGAGAGAAACAATAACACTGGAATCTGCGGTAACTCGATATATTTTATGGCGCTTCAACGAAAAAGGACGTTGAATACTTAGAGTTTTTCAACCTGTTTAACCAATCCAATTTAGACCAACGGGTTTTATAGTATTACAAAATATAAAATCTGTTGATCTAACTTTATTTAGATTGCCTGTTTAAGGGAACTCCTTAAACACTTATGGTTATAGCGTAAAGTAACATATAAACATAAAGTTTAGCCATGCGATTCACTTTTCTTACACAAAATGAATTAAAGGTGTTCACAAAAAAATGCCGCCACTTTGTCCTCTGACTATGAATGTTTGGCTTGTGTAATGAGATTGTTGACACTGTCAATATAATACATTTAGCAATAACTTACAATTATCAGTGTAATATTCAAAATATAAAATTATCGAAAAACGTGCTACATGTACTGCCCCTTTAAGTCCGAGGACAGGAGACTTATTCAGCATCATTGTTAACTCTGTTTTAGTCTCCAAGGATGGGGAGTTTGAACTGACACCCGCTGATGGCTGGTACAACAACCTCCTTCACCCAGACTGGGGCGGAATAGGTAGGTGACCAAACCAAATTAGACAATGAAAATGCCCGTTTCATAAAGCGGAGATCAGGTTGCACTATACAGCGGGAAAGCTGGGTATGAATTGTGAATTCCTTGATCTTGTAGGCGTTACATAAGGTCCAGATCACAAATTACCAGATGATTGATAAAGCCAACGCCATAAAGCCTCAACCAGCGTTTAGTTTTAAATCTAACCGCATTGATGAACACTAAATAAAAAGGGGGCTCATTGACTGTATAAGGTTGTACTGTAATATCTCTTTTTTTAAAGTTACATTTTGAATTGTTTTATTCTTTAACATAAGCTGTCTTTTTCAACGATACTTTGAGGCTAATCACCACAAATTTCCAGACGGCCAGCTGTTACGGCGAAGCCCGACTGCCTACAGTGATGGCGTCTTCGAACCCTCTGGAGCAAATCGACCAAACCCATTTGAGATCAGCGATATCGCTCATGACGGTGTCATTGGGAGGGGGTCGCTTAGAAACCGCAACGCTCTCATGACGTTTTTTGGTAAGTGATACTTTAATACATATACCTTGATAACATACCTGAACATTTTTCACAACTTTGCACGTATGCATGATGTTGAATTATCATGAATGTAAGTTGTCAATGATAAACAATAAATACAACTCCTTCTCTCCGTCAATTAAACAGTTTTGATGTTATTATCTTCCCCCGCAAATCTAAAAGCGCCAGTTTCGTTTAAGTGTCTTCACAGACTCGCGAATATGTGTAATTGTAAGAAGTGTCGCTGTTGCTCTGGGAATTTCTTGTTTACGGTCACTCGGGTTGTAAACACTTTATCTTTTTCTCTTAGGTCTTAAACTATATTCCTTCTTGTAGATTACATACAGTTCTATTCATCAAAACGGTGTTGTAAGTCTTAATATTCAATAACTACAAAACAACAGAATGCTTTTAAAGCCCAAAAATCACAATTCGACATTGAAAAATAACTATCTCACGTTGCCTCAACCCGACTAACGTTATTTTAATATTTCCGGTTTATTCCATCCTTGGAAAAGCCTTATATGTTAGTCAATATTACGTTGATACGTATACTGACATAGTTGTCATAGAGGTTTGCAGTCTAGGATCGTTGTTGTTATATTTGTTTACATGGGCTTACTTACTAAGAGTCCCTTTACTTGTATCACTGATGTATGAAATAACTCAACAAAACTTTTGAGCAAAACATGCTTAACAAACCATTATGAAAATATATTTTACACTCTAGATTCGCTCATCGATTAATAACGATTCACCTATTACATCACTATTCCACTGATGCTCTCTTGGTATATTTGACTTAATATAGTATATTTTGATAACACAAGAACAAACTATTTTGCATTTTGAAGTTATATACCTTATGGTAATTAACCCTTTACCTACTCGGATAACAGGTCAGCAGGTTGTGGAGGAGATCATGGACTCACAGAGACCCGGATGTCCACGGGAGTACTTCAACATCAAGGTACCCAAGAACCACCGGTATTCCAATCTCACGGGACTTGACGACCTGGAGATGCCCTTCCTGAGGACCAGATACGACCAGAGGACCGGGTACTCGCCGAACAACCCCAGACAACAGGTGCGTGGCTCTTCAGGGCCTAGATTTTCGAAGCTCTCTTAGTGCTAAGATTGTCGTAAGTATTGACTTGAAGATACATGACTGAAGGATAGTAACAGATCACGAGCACTTTCCGTTCAAGAAAGTCCTGTCAATTTCATAGAGTGCTCACTTTCTACAGTGGGCTAGCGCAGGGATGTAGCAATTGGGCGTACCATGTTCTCATAAAGGCCAACATACTGTGGTAGACAAGAGCACCATTTGTTTTGGTGTTCGGAACCTTATCATCATGATGTGGAACATGGTAGGGTTTAGAACGTCACATTCAGTTTCATTGACTGTTCAAACTCTTTTTAAATTGGGCTTACGCAAGGCCGTAGCATATGGAGTGCTAAAAAAGCCGACAATTTTGTTTGGAGAGCTTGAATACATGTTTTATAAATAGGTTTAAGGTTAAATTATTTGATCTTTAATTAAGACGTATATTTTTAGAATAAGTCTTTACAACCATCAACTCTCAACTTCTCAGACTAAAAATGTAGGTATCTACAGAGTATTGTCGAGAATGACCCATAGATATTGTGTTGAATAACAATGATGACAAATGAATTTTCTCAGAAAGGGGGGTTTACCTGAGAAAGTAACCTTCAAAAGTACATAAAAATGAGGCTATATTATGAGCAGTACAGTGTCATCAAGCAGACCACATGCAAAGCGAATGACTGGACATTTCGTATCTATAGTAGATGAGGCAGGTCGAGTTGTCTCCATTCTTAGTTATTCTGGGCCTAGTAATATGTTGAAGATACCAGGCGTGGAACGTTAAACCGGATGTCTTTATTGTGATATAAGCGACACACGACGATCGCTACAACTTGCAATCCGCTAACAATAACTGGCATTGGTGGTGACATATTTGCCATATTTTATGAACGCTTCTTAAGTGTAACACAGGTCTGTGATGTTTCCGCTTAATAGCATTTAATTATTTCTCCGATGTCCTTCTTCTTCTGAATGTTCTGATACTCTTCACTTCTGGCGTCATGTCGATCAGGCGTTAGAGCCTTGGTATTCTGAAGTCAATGATGACGAGTCGTTGTGAGCGGAGCCATGTTTTATACGTAACGTAAAAAGTGCAATAAGTGTTATCGCCGTTAGCGGCTATGGTAGATAGATTCCATGACAATACCCCAGGCTTTACATCAGGGAATGATGTCCTTATATCACTGAAAAGCAATGGGACATTTATCCCTTGCTGATCACAAGATTAATGGATGTCTTGTCTTTCGTGAACTTCCAAACTAAAACACCCGATTGAATTCAATGAAACATATACCCGCAAAAAGGCTGTGTTCCTTGTGTTCTTTTCGCGTGACTGTCCAACCATGACAGCATTACATTTTTCACATCCTCTTGGTTGTGATACCTACTTCAAGACAACAATTATGGATATCTGGCTATATATTTGAACGTACATTACTTACATCTATTTTCCAGAAAACGATTTGGAATTACAAGAGTCATGAAATATTATATTGACGTAAATATGATATTAAATTTGTGTTATTGTATTTTAATCAACATGTCAATACAATATTAGGATTGTATCTTATTTTATTCAAATTGTTCTTTTTAACAGCTTCTCATAATTTCACTTAGAATCGGTTGATCCTTTTTAAATCGATTGCTGTAAAATTCATTCTGGTTTGTGATTACCATTTCATTTTATAGCTTTTACACGGATTTCTTTTAACCATGACAGACGTAAAACATATTCTAGTACATACATTATTTGACTGAATATTTCCAAAATCCAGCTCAACGAAATCACCCCATACATCGATGGAAATTTGATGTACGGTTTCGCAAAAGCTTGGACAGATACTCTGAGGTCATTCAAAGACGGGAAGCTGGAGGCCATGGACAACAACGCGGTACTCACTGAGAGCATTCCCGTCCAGAACAACATCAGACTGCCCATGGCGAACCCCCCTGCACCCTCCCTTCACATTCTCCGGCCAGTCTCCAGATTCTGGCGTAAGCTCTCGCTTCAGTTACAATGGTTGCGTTTGTTTGTTTTGTACGGACCCAGACATGAAACGAACAACCTTCCTATCTTAAGATCATTTAAAGACTACATCACATTAGCTATAGGCGACTCGAGTGCAACATTCCAAAATGAAAAGCTAAGAACAAACTTTCTGTCCTAAGCCCTAACAAGGACTCTAATAAGGACAACATCACCTTGGCTACAGTGTATAGACGACTCGAGCCAAATCTCCAAAATTAAACACCAAGATATGTGACCTATAACTACAGAAATACAGCCTGGGGTTGGGTGACTTCGAGTATTTAAGTCCCATAACTGTCTCGTCTAGGGTGTCATATATAAAAACGCAAAAAACCAGACAGATTCTGGTGTTAGTTCTAACCACGGTAGCACCGGTGGAGTTGGAGAATCGAGCTCCACAATCTAGGAAAATCGTTATGACCTCATCTAACATTCATGTTTCTTGCTTATGTGCAAATACGATAAATGTTTTCCCCACTTTTGACTACGTATGTGTTGAGAAGAGATACTAATTGGAATCCACCTGCAGGTTTGGGGAACCCTCGAGGCAATGAGAATCCTCTGCTGCTCGCGTTCGGCGTGATGTGGTTCCGGTACCACAACTATATAGCCCAGCGGCTGAAGGATGACCATCCAGATGATGAAGAATGGGATGATGAACGCATCTTCAACGAGGCTAGGAAACGTGTCATTGCACAGCATCAGGTCGGTAGATTTTACAGGGAGTAAATACCTAATCATCAATTATATAACGTTACTAACGTCAATCTCATTAAAATTAGTCATGATTTTGCTTCACTCATTTACGCAGATTAAATATGCGATGCGTCGTGATATCATATTAATTTTGCCGTCGTTACAGGTGATCTTGCAAAGTAACGGTTTCAAAGGATATCGGTTAAGAAGGTGGTGTCCCTGAAATTCTAGTTGATATGCAGAGTGGCGGATTAGTAGGATGTTGGTTAAGAGGGAGTTCACTGTTTGTGGTAAAAGAACAATCATTTCATTTTGTTATGTTAAGTCAAAGTATGGAGTATATCATTCTCTCCCCACAGAGGCAACTCAGTCATACCTGAATTAGCCTCTGTTCTATTACGGCTAATACACGGGACAGAAAAGTAGAAATCTGATTGGAGGCAATCGAAGTTAGTTGTGCAATCAGCGACGCCGTTTCAAAAGGGGTCATTCGCAAAAGCTCGGCTACTCCCGGCTATTCCCGGTGATTCGGCATTCAGGGGAGATAACTCTTCCTTCTACAAAACTTCGCTTTTTTAACCTTCTCATTACTTTTTATTTGCTAAATTATTAAAATAAAATTAATCATAAAACAAAGAACAATTTACACAATTATAAAACAGTATGTTTCTAATGAAAAACCCTATCCATATCTGATTTTTAAATATTTTCCCTCTCACACTGTTAATGAAAAATAAACCTAAAGGCATGATGCTTTCGAAAGTCACTATACGACCGTTGAGAATTCCCAAAGTCGTTGATATCCAAAAGGTGTTTTCATTGGCTGCAGATAAGGGAGCTATCTCAAGTTACAACTTTTTGCCGCTAGGGCAATCTGCCGGAACCCCAGGATCTAGGCGTAAAAGAACAGAGGCTAATTCAGGTATAACTGAGTTGCCTCTGTGGGGAGAGAATGGGAGTATATGTATGAGAAGGATTACTTCTACTTTTAATTTTGCCACTTTCAATCTGAAGTTACATTGCTTACTATGGATAAACAAGAACATACTTTTGTTCCTATGGTTGAAATGACCATGTTTTGCTCTTCCAGAAAATTGTCTTGTATGACTGGCTTCCAGTGTTCCTGAAGATTGACAGTGCTGGCACAATGATGGACCTGAGGTCTGATCGTCCATACCCTGGTTAGTTATTTATGACAACATGATGATATTAAATATTTCAATATTATGATATATAACTGTTTTTTTAATTTTCTAATTATATATGTATATGTCATATCTTATTATTAAACTGTTCATGTAACCCTAACACTGTGAGAAAATAAGAAAGCAATGTTACCAAAATAAAACAAGGATATTTATGATTAAAAGACGTTTTCCCTAAAGCATGGTGTTGAACTTAAATGGCCGCAACCTGTTTTCGCTTGATAGCTGAACACCCATCCTGTCTCAGTTTACGAACGTTACGCTAACTCCACTAATCTGTACCCTGGGCTCAGAAGCTATAGATACGCTTGTGCGGCTCGACTTGGGATGTACCCAATCAAATTATTATCTCGCCAACTTTTCAATAAAATGTCAACGAGAAAATAAAGTTGATTGGCCATATCCGTAGTCGGCCGCGCGAGCGAATCTAGCTTCTGAGCCCAGGGTACAGATTAGTGGAGTTAGCGTAACGTTCGTACCCTGAGACAGGATGCTGAACACCTTTCTACGGCTTGACATGCTAGGGTTGAGTTATTAGACGTTTAACCCAATGAAGAAAACACAATTGGCTTGAACTATTTATTGGGAAATAATAGAAACAATACAATTTCTATTGATATTGCCCCTTAACCTACATTGCAAAGAAGAAAATTAAGAAGCGGATCATGTGGAGTGGAAATTCATATAGTTGAACTCTTTCCCTCAACTTTTGAAATGCCGGTTCATACAACGGGCTTCTCCCCTTTTCTAAAGGTGACCCTCCTCTCATCTTTAAAATATACCAATCCACCATTGCAGGTATTGTCTTATGTTGTTTGTGGAACATTAACATGGAAATATTATCACGATATCAGGCTACAACCCCCACATCCACCCCGGAATCTCGCAGGAGATGCAGACCGCTGCTTTAAGATACGGACACACTCACGTGGTCGCAGGTGTCCTCACCAGGTGAGTCGACAAAGATATCATCATTCAACCCTTGAGTTGTCACATATACCACACTCACCAAAGTTGTCATCTGATAGTGGATACCGACTGAAGTTTTTTGAAAGCCTATCGGTTTGTACAGCGACAATACAGACGTAGAAACTCATGATTTTGATCGAAAACAGGACAGTAAGAATTAAATATAAGCAGTCAGAAGGACCTCTAGGAGTTGATAGAATTTGATAGTTTTATAACTGTTATATGGAGATGGTTAATTGTGATGTTGTGAATCGTTTTCATCATAAAAATAAAATAATGTATACCCACTCTATATTTGACCAAATAAAAATTGATTTTGGAAGCCTTTTTCCGATTCCCGTGCCGATTAAACGATACATGTTCTGTCAAATTAGATCAAATTAATCTTGAACAAAATGTAGAACCTGATAAAGACACGTAAACTAATATTGATATTATCTACACGGGATGCGTGTGTAATCACTTTCACTAACTGAATTTTCTAATCAAGAAAGAAATCGTCATTAAAATTGGACATATGAGACATTTCCGCATCATCCAATCATTCATTCGTGACAATTTCTGACAATGACATAGCTCAGCCCAAGCAGCGAATTGTACTGTACTGTGCTGGCACGATGGTTGATACAGAGAAATCCGATATTAACAGATATGAAAGATATGACAATGAATAATGTAAAATTCAAGTTTTAATTTCGTATTCTCCAAATCTTTTTTAGTTACAATATGTTATTCAATTAATCAAATCTAAAGGATATATGCTACTTAGCCATATCGACTCTCAGAATGTGGGTTCGACTCTACAAAGGGACTCAAGCCGAAAGTGAAGAATCTGTACTATTACAGATATTGTCATTCATATTGATAATTGCATCTTGTAATATGCTTGTATTACTTAATAACAGTTGTTTCACTCATCCTGTACTAGGGACGTTAGCGGAGACCAGTGCACCGAAAGAAAAACGTTCCTATCCACTGCTGATGGTCACGAGGCAAGAGGAATTCGACTTTGTCAGGCTTATTGGAGGTCTCAGGTAATATACAGACAGATTGTATGTAACCTATATGGTCCAACTCCATACTCTACGCATTCAGTCGTACTACTCCTATCTAGCTAGATCAAAGCAACACGACTGATCCTGATCTGTCTCTGTGGGGAGAGAATAACTAATTTGCATATTTGCATATAAGCAATTTGAAAACACTGTCATATATCATATAACAGAGGCGTCATGTAATGACTTATAGGAATTCGATAAGTACAGGAGATCGGAACAACTTTAGCTGCATCCATTTTGCATTTATAAATTGGCTATTTCCCATTGGATTTATATTTGAATCGTTGAAATTTATATTCAGTTATTGTTCTTTATTCAAATATCAAAGCTAAAATTGCTCAGTGTTTACTGTCAGTTTCCTGCTAAATTATTCCCCACACTCTTAGTTAGAATATATTTGCCAGTCTAAATACGTGTACAGGTATAACAAAACGCAATAAGGAAACTCATCTTGCTTGACAGAAACATACCTTACCTACATGCCAAGTTTGAATTTCGGATTAAGTACCAAGTAATTTCCCCGTACGTAAATGTCATAGTAGGTAAAGCCTCAAATCTTCTTGTGAACTCTTGACTGTACAAACAAAGTCACTCTCTCCAATCAACATTTCAGAATCATCTACTTACATTAACATGGAAGCTCTAAGACTCTCAAGACCTCTGCCTAAATGGTCTACTTTTTGAGATGACAACTTTTCAATACCTTGAGAAATTTAAATAAAAGTGCAAATAAGCCTCTTCAATGACGTTTCTTCCAGTGTTAATACAGTTGTTTGAGCAAATTCATATGTAAAAAGTGTTATATTATCGTTCACCATTTATGATTTGATGTTTCAGGAAATCTTGGCTGAGCAGAACAGTCTGAACATGAGCGAGATAATGCTGGGTATGATCTACACTCTAGCAGAGCGGGAGGACCATATCATGGTCCCTGATCTTAGAGGTTCGTGCAATATAGGCATGATCAAATATGCAGATGGTCCGTACAATCTAGGAAATATCAAATATGCAGATGGTCCGTGCAATCTATGCATGATCAAATATGCAGATGGTCCGTGCAATCTAGGAAAGAACAAATATGCAAATGGTCCGTGCAATCTAGGAAAAATCAATTATGCAGATGGTCCGTGCAATCTAGTTATCAAATATGCAGATGGTCGGTGCAATCTAGGCAAGATCAAATATGCAGATGGTCCTTGCAATCTAGGAAAGAACAAATATGTAAATGGTCCGTGCAATCTAGGAAAGAACAAATATGCAGATGGTCCGTGCAATCTAGGCAAGATCAAATATGCAGATGGTCCTTGCAATATTGGCAAGATCAAATATGCATATGGTCTGTGTAATCTAAACTGATCCAATATGAAGATGGTCCGTGCAATCTAGAAAAGATCAAATTTGCAGATGGTCGGTGCAATCTAGGCAAGATCAAATATGCAGATGGTCCGTGCAATCTAGAAAAGATCATATGTATACATGTATATATGTATATATAATATGCATATTTCATATTTTGTTTAACGTTTAAAGGAAGGATCCCTAGATATAATCAAATGCCATGCAGATAACTATACACCGGTTGAGTAAAATGTTTGATTCCATATGAACCAATTTTACGATACATTAAAAGATGTTCCATCACGTTATCTTAGTTACGAGTCTGAATGACACAACAATTAAGTGGTATTTCATTTACTCTGTGCCAAAAATAAATTGTGTAAAAAAAAACTTAACAGCAAAAAATAATAGCAATACACAAATGAACTTTGTAAGAAGACTTTGTAAGCACTCATTGTGGTGCCATATGTTCCAAACATGTGATGGAAAGTTTCATAACATTCTATATGATAGCAACATTTCGAAAACATGTTACGGAAAGCAACACAATGTGCTACTCAATATTCCGACCCACTTCAGGTGACCTGTTCGGTCCTCTCGACTTCTCCCGACGTGACCTGGCAGCCCTGAACATACAGAGAGGACGTGACCACGGTCTTCCAGGCTACAACGAGATACGCAAGGCCTACAATCTGCGTCCTGTAGAGAAGTGGGAGGACATCTATAATGAAACCAGACATGGCAGTGAAGGGAACTACAAAACAGAACTTCCAGCGGTAATGAAGAATAACTAATTACTCCTTACATGGTGTTGTCTTCTACAGTTTGCCAATGAGCTTTCTGAAGTATGCCTTCCAAACACATGTTTCTTTAAAAGAAGGTTTTGAGTTGCTTAGGTATAAAATGACAATCATAAGTAATGTTTGCATTTTGTAGAGTAGTTTATATTGCTGAAATATATCATTAGAAATATCATTAAATTGTTAGTGATAATAGGAAGATGTAAATAAAAACTCTTCTCAAAATCAGGACAACGAGGCGGCTGGCCATCGAAAGAGTCAAACAGTTTTTTAATAAAAATGAAGCATTAACTGTCACAGTTTGCGACTTACTTCATGGTTCGTATACATGATTTGTTTTATTCAGTTGTTCAATCTAATGCAATGTTAATGCAGATCCTGAATCAACTTAAAGTTCTGTACGGCAACACTGAGGCTCCGGACGAGCTTGATATCTTCACTGGGGGTCTCCTGGAGACTCACCCAGATGGTGCAGGAGACCTCTTCACTGAAATCATGTTGGATCAGTTCCTGCGTATCAGAGACGCTGACCGCTTCTGGTATGAGAATAGAGACAATGGGTGAGTGAGGGTCGGGGTGGCGGAACATTTCTGAAAGCCCCTGAAATGCACCCGCATTTTTATTATTCAATGTAAAATCTTTTCATTTGTTATCCCACCGGTATGTAATACAGTGGGATATAGTCATCACCCTGTCCGTCTGTATGTCCGTCCGTCCGTCCGTAATCATTGCGTTTCCGGAGCAGAACTAAAAAACCGGTCCACATATCTTTCTTAAAATTTACATGTGTATTGCCCACCTACTGAAGTGGTGCCTTTTGATATTTTCACATTTCTGAAAATTTTATTTTTTATTATTTCCATGGAAACGGCTCTTATTCATGAAAGGTTTCGTTTCCGGAGCAGAACTCAAAAACCGGTCCACATATCTTTCTGAAACTTTACATGAGTATTGCCCACCTACTGAAGTGGTGCCTTTTGATATTTTCAAATTTCTGAAACATTTACTTTTTATTATTTCCATGGAAACGGCTCTTATTTGGACTCTGTTCATGAAAGGTTTCGTTTCATATATATTAGCTTATACTATTATGAACCTTGCTTGAAAAAGTTACAATTATCTTTCAAAGGTTTACATCTTACGATCATGTGGAACCGGTGGATATGTCATCTTCTGATGACTCTTGTTACAATTTTCATGGGCTCTCAATTTGAGTACGAATTGAACTGATGGAAAGCCACAGAGCAGTGTTGGTACATACATGTATACCCCAGCTGGATAGGAAAGTGGTTTGCTTAAGACGAAATGTGAAATGAACCGTACACAGAGCTATACACAGTGATTGTGCCAGTAGGGTGGTCCAGACATGTTGTGGCAAACCTTGGCAATCACACCTCTGTGCTTTAATCTTCCCCAGTGTTAACGCTTTTGAATCCAACATTTAATTTCAGTATAAAGTGGTAGCAATTTGAATGTGTTATAAGTGGAAAGTCCAATATTCACTAACAAAAACAATACAAATTCTTTGCACATGGCTAGGTACGCATGATAAGGAAACATACAAACTTATGCTTCATAAAAATCTAATTATTTGTTTTAATAATGTTGCAATAACAAGAAGTGTTTCGTTATTCAACGAAATTTATAATTGGATTTTAGAAAAATCCAATTATCATGATTCTGTTTTAATGTTCCGCGCAATAATGTACATTTGTATTTTTTGTTCTTCTGAACATATTGTAGCTATTAGGACATCAAAATTAAGCTTGAAGCTTACATGTATATTATTTAGTGACATCATAACGTGTAAGTCAGCATATTATTTGATGGTTATTTTGCTGGAGGTTATTTCATGTATAAGTTCATGATTAGATAGAACTTTACAGAATTCGGACCTCATTGAATTATGTCGCCACGGACCTAGTTGTGTTAGGCAGTTGATCATGTCAAAACGGAATGAGATGGACAATTCAACAAAAAACGGAACAAGAATTGAAATTAATGCTTCAGTCAGTGATTTTTCCTCATCCTATTTAATGTCAGAAAAACATACAGTTCAATGTGATAGATCTACTTGCAGATTGTTCACGGAGGATGAGATCACTATTATCGACAGCGTTACACTCCGAGATATCATCAAGGTTACCACTGGTATCAGGGACGATTTGCTGCCTGACAACGTATTTATATGTCGTAAGTGTAGAATTCAATTCCACTCGTTTCCCAAACGAAAGTTTTGTAATACAGTTTTAATTTGTGTGTGAGTCAATCTTTAAGAGAAAAAATGCACCTTATGCCTACTCGTTCATTTGCAGTTAGTAACGAATGATGATGTCAAAAGGGTTATCATGTAATGAAAACTACTCTGAAATGTTATCTATGTTGCGAGTGATTATCACTTCAAAACTAAAGGCTAACGTGTCGCTAATGTTTGAAAATGTATCGACACATTATATATTCGACACTTATCTTTGGCATGTAGGTAGTGTATAGTTGTTGAAAGGTTATAGACTAGTATTCATGTAAATAAATCGTTCGTTTTTCATTACAAACTCGTACTTGTCATAACATGAATATTCGACTTGTTTTGAATGAATACCATCATAATATGAGTTTTTACATGACTAAATTCCACATGAAATACCATAACATAATGGAGTGTTTGTTTAATCTAGAGAACAACACGATCTGCCCATGTCTCAGCCCACCGTCTCCCTCGGAGGTTGATATCGAGAACTGCACCACACTGGAACGCTTCGACTACTTCGACTCCAGCCGGGTTTCTTTTGCTCTCACGTTTGTTGCCCTGGGACTCTGTGTGCCCCGTAAGTATAGTTCGTGGTAAACTTCATGTCAGTTCATCAACTTGCCATCTCATTTAAATGAAATGATCGTAATTGCTGTCATTACTTATGCAGACGAGTGTAGTTATGACGTCGTGCAGCAATAATGATGTTACTTTAATATAACTCATTACACCGATTTGAGAAAGTTATTTCAATACGTCATCAAATTTGAAAATCTCATTTTCTTAAATATTTTTCAAGGAGTGATCAAGAACAATTTTGTCCAACACGATTGGTCCAGCACATTCCCCTCTCCATGTACCAAGCGTAGCTAACATAATCTCATCTACTCTCTTCCTGTGCTCCAGTTACTATTGGCGTCCTATACCTGATGGCGAAACATCGAGAAAAGCAGATTGCAGCTGCCAAAAGAAGACGGCCCGAGAAACCGGAAACTGACCCAAACAAGTTTAATGGTCTGTATAGTCGTCTCAAGTAAGGTTAAAAATTCTTTATTAGATCTTTGCATTTTATCGATCCGACCGAGATAGAACATGTGTCGGAAATACGGTAGCCGCTACGGTTATAGCAACAGCGAATTTGCAAATGAGAAATTGGTGCTTTCATAGATATAACAAACTAAAAATATTTGATCCGACGTTAGGTATTATATCCTATATAGAATCACAGATAAGCCGTTTTAGTAATTCTATCAACATTTTTTTAAATATTACTAACCTCAACCTATTAAATATCGATAACAAAACATGTCTCATTAATATGATATCTTATATTGCATCATAAATAGTATTAAAAAAGGTACATGTATGTCAAAATGTGTTATGATTACCTGTGTGTAATTATGCGAAAAGTTAACGTTAAAATATAACGTTATTTTATTTCTTTGTAATAGGATATAGCCTATACAGGAGTCGCTTACTGTATTCTTGCAGCTATTGAATGGGTCGGTCCAAAATCTGGCGAGAGAAATGTAAAGGTTCATCTGAACAGAGACCGGAAGAAGATTGACGTCACAGACAAGACGGGGAAGACTCTTCGTCTGATAGATCTGCGCTACACCCAGAAGGCAGTCCATATCCGGTTGTCAGAAGACCTTCAGCAAGACGTGATGTCAGTCAGGGTACCAGGAGAAATAGACTTGGTGTGTAAACAGTTTTAGAGACTTGTGGCATGTATTTGTACTGTATTACTGATAGTATTTTGCAATAACACAACATGTAGACTAACATTTAGTCTCAGAAGAATGTACTTTTTCAATATTGAAATTGTGTTTAAACAAATCATGTTTTATAACCAAAAAGAGCCCAGAAGAGGCTATAACTTCAGAGCTGAGTAATCTAGACTTTTCTATACAGGGTTAGTCGTCAATTGAGTATTTTTGATTTTGTGTCTGGGTGACATACTACACAACCGTTTGAGTCAAGGGAAATGGTATAATTAATATTATCTCAATGGCATTTTGTTAAGATATTGAATACAATGTTTAAATCGATTCTTATAGAAGACATATTTATGCTTTTGTGAACTGTTTGCTAACTGTTTTCTCCATACTGTTTGATTACTTTCCAAATTCTTGAATACTGTTATTACAAATCAAGAAATTCAATCACTGAATATGATAACAAGCAGTAAGCTAGCTACATTTAGCCAATGAATATCATGACGCACATGTACTCCATGCAGGTTCTACGATTCCCTAGTAGGGCGGACAGACAGAAAGTTCTTGGCACCATCGAATCATTCCTGCAGACAATTGGCATCAACCGAGAGATGCACGAGTTCAATGAGACGACCATATTGAAGGATGCAGAGACCTACGAGGACAGGAAGGTCATGTTGGACAAGTTCTTCCGGGTCGTGTGTTTGCAGGTAATTGTTTGAAACATTCAGTCAGTTAAGATTTAATTTAGTACTAGTATATGTTAGAAGATTTCCCTTGTAGGCATTGGAGATGTCCATTTCTAGTACTTCAGGACATTTACTAATGTAGATAACTTGACTTACCGAGCGAGATGCGACTATTCGTTTGGAAATTTAGCCAAATTATATCTACAGGACTAACCATTGTTAATCTGGACACTAACTAAGAATAACTGGCGTTTGTTAATTAAACGTCAATGAATTGATGGAATCAACACTATGTCATATTTTACAAAGTCCCCTCATACGTAAAGTTATAACGATGTGTTTAAGGGGATCTTTAGCTCCAAGGGGCCTCTGTGATTTAATGGGTAGAAGAAACATTGTAATTATCGCTACAGAGTTACAAAATCATTATTCCATTATCATGTGCATACTCCATACGAGTAGGGGAGACCGGGGTCGGTACGTCCCCTTTTCACTAAAATAGAGATAACGAGTCGTTCTCTTGCAATACACTAGTGTACGCTTGATCATATATTGAGACACATCTTAACTTTATTGAAATACTTGTTATAAGTGCCTAACTCAACTAGTTTGCCAATAACTCTGATTTTAAAACGACAAGTTGAAAAGACGAACATGCCCCGCATCGGGGTAGGTTCGGTTTCCCTCATGGGCAGGTTCGTTCATCGTTGAGAAAAATTAATACATGTTCAGGCTACAAGGATTAATGAGAGATAAGATGCTATTCATAGTATTCGATATTTGGGACAGAAAAAATACTACATTACTTCACAAAGATATATTTTATGATGATGTATATGTATAATCAGTTAACTTTCTATTACGAAAATGATTCCGATTTCTTTCCAAAAAGAGGAGCCTATTTTTCAAGGACCTTCAAGAGGGTCCTTTTGAGGAGGAGGACCTTTAGAAAATGGTTTCGAGGAAGACCTTAAATTTTTGTGACTCGTCCTCACGGCCGAATGTGCCTCGCCTGTAATGACCGAACGTACCCCATACACCACGTTTGTTCTTTTTATATGCTGCGAAAATACACAGCCCTCACTCCCAAATAACTTTTTTGGTTTCATATACGTCTCGGTATGGTGTTTTATGCTAACTTAAGAACATATTCCTAAACACTTTTGTCAAAAACAAAGTGAACTGAAGTCGAATAAGTAACTCAGCTACATGAAAAACGGTTTTCCTTTCACAGTTTGTCAAGAACATGTTGGACTGTCGCCATTTAAAGTCAATGTGGGACTAAAGTCATGATGTCTCCTAGAAATTACCAATTTAAGTGAAAGTAGCCAGAACAAACATTATTAAAATAAGACGAACATCCCCCGGGCCGTGCCTGCCCCATCTTCCTACGCAGAGCCTAAAAGGCCAGTTTCCAAACTGTCATTTTATGCCTTGCTGCATAGCCTTGAGTTTTCTGTGCTTGCTCTCTACTCTGTAGGGGCACTATAGCAGCACAGAAAAGTAAAGTCTCTGCAGCAAGGCATAAAATGACAGTTTGGAAACTGGCCTTTTAGGCTCTGCGTAGGAAGATGTGCCTGCCCCGGTCTCCCCTACTCCATTGTCCAAAGTAAGTGCACCGTGTTTTGCAAACATGGTGTTCTTAACTGTGCAGTGTAGGTTCAAATGTCTTATTCAATTCATGTATTACCAGGCGTTTAAGAAAAATGCAAGCGACCTTCACCTTGAGAATCTTGACGCGAAAGACATCAACGACATCAGGAACATCAAACTTACAAGAACTGAGTTCGCAGACGCGCTTGGGCTGCAGCCCAACTCAATGTTTGTCAGGAACATGTTCCTCCTTGTGGATAGATCTAAAGACGGATTCGTGTCCTTTGAGGAGTTCATGACCATGTTTGTCACTTTGGCTTCAGGTGAGTATTTTGTTATATAAATGTGTATATAATGTTTGGATAGCTTTCACGTTGACATTTTATATGCATGGCACAAACGTCTGTTTGAATATATCACTCCAAATAGAAAAATGATTAATTTAATGACAAGTCAGTTTTAGTGTAAAATCCTTTTGGATAGCCACGATAAGATATAATTGAAAGGAAAAAGTTTTATTGGGCATTAGATTCACAATATTGGTATAAATTTGTCAGAAGTAATATATAATGACAAGAGCGTTTAGAATTTGATGATGAAACTACGCTTTTGAGTCAAAAATAAATTCAATGTTGATAAGACTTCAATTGAAAACAATGAGTAGTAACATTGACGATTGAGCTGGTATTATAGTCTGATATATTACACAATGATACATCATCATAAAATAAGTAAAAATATTTTTAACAGAAGAAAGCAAATCATTAACATTTAAAAGACACTAGTATCACGTAACGTATCTAACAAAAGCTGGTCGCCGCCATGTTACCGATTTTACCGATCTTTTAATTCTTCATAGGTGTAATGGATTAAGTTTCGCCGAATCTAGTACGTCAAATAAGTAAATATATGGTCTACCAATTGAAAACATTTCTTATTTCTTGAAATTCGTCCATATCCCTTAGAAAACGTGCTACGGTGTGTTTAATGCTGACACATGCTTTGTTTCCAGGTAGCGCTGAAGAGAAGGCTCAAATGTTGTTCAACATGTACGACTTGAAGAAAACAGGTCAACTGTCAAGAAATCAGTTTTCAAAAATGTTGAAGTAAGTGTGTACAACCATATCAGCGTCATTTATATGGGTCCGACTTCGACTCATACTTACGTAAAACGTGTTTTGGTTGATATAATTCTGTATATCCTACTTTGCATCCTACTTTCATGAATTTACTTGTTAAGATTTCTTTCGTAGGAACTTTGTGTAAATTATACACACTGCCTATTTCAAAAAATTAATAAAACATTAGTATGTGGCGGTCTCTCTTTAGGTGACACACATTGTTTTAAACATTTAACAT
Organism: Steromphala cineraria; assembly: GCA_916613615.1. Classification (NCBI taxonomy): domain Eukaryota; kingdom Metazoa; phylum Mollusca; class Gastropoda; order Trochida; family Trochidae; genus Steromphala; species Steromphala cineraria. The sequence goes on along the minus strand of OU744720.1, from coordinate 14,967,453 downwards.
TTAAGAGATCTGACATATCATTCCAAATTACTCTTTTCAGTAAAGAGATATCGTAAAGTAAAAGCGGTTTCATTTTAATCGAATACTATATACAATAGAATAGTACCTAAAGTTTATTCTTAGACGTTTTAGGGTTGCACGTGTTTAATTTTTTCAAATGTATAAAATGTTTGTCAACTGCACATACATGTATATAATGAGGTTATTTCTATTCAAACATTTCAATTTTGATATATTCAGTTTGTTTATAAAAAAATGGGAAGTTGGTATACGGCCATCTTCCTACGCAGAGCCTAAAAGGCCAGTTTCCAAACTGTCATTTTATGCCTTGCTAAAGAGACTTTACTTTTCTGTGCTGCTATAGTGCCCCTACAGACTAGAGAGCAAGCACAGAAAACTCAAGGCTATGCAGCAAGGCATAAAACTGACAGTTTGGAAACTGGCCTTTTAGGCTCTGCGTAGGAAGATGGTATACGGCAAACGTGAATGGAAAACAAAGAATATCCTTATACTAATGAATTTAAGATCATTAAATGGAAAGAGCGTGTTTTTTTATTAGCGCCAATAATTAAATTTCAATCATTCGACTTTACTTATATTGAAATATATAGATACAATTACCTATACATGTTTTGACATACATAGATCAATGATGGACCTAGCTGACGCCAATGTGGAGAGTTCCCGAGTTGACCAGCTCCTTGAGACCATGTTTGAACAGGCTGGCATCAAGGGCAAGGACAAGATGACCTTTGAAGACTTCAAGAAGATCTTCGCCTCAGATGATCACGCAAACATCCTGCAGAACGCGACACTTGGTCTCGGTGGTGAGTGGCTTATAAATCCCTCTTCAGGGAGGTAGATCACAGTCTAAGTAAACCAAGCCTCAATATCACCCGTTTCACTTCGATATTAAGTCTAGAAAGGTCTAGTAATGGGTCACGTCAGCCAACCCTTCTGCGACCTATGACCCTCCAACGTTATACGTGCGAAGGCAGACTATTGTGGCTTGGTAAGATGAGTTCTGATTGGTCAATTAGATTGTACGTGGGCTGACTCGGCCCTCCACTAGACCTTTCTAGACTCAATATCGGAGTGAAACGAGTAATATTGAGGCTAGGTTTACTTAGATTAGGTAGATCAAGTCATGAAATTATCATTTGACTTGATCTACCTCTGTGGGGAAATATGGGCTATTGTGTACTCACACAGTTTTATCTGTTAACAGCAGCAGATTCAATTTTGATTGAGTAAGGTATTCATGTTGGAACTAGGACACCCTCTGTGTGTTGTTTTCTGTCTAAAAAGGGTGAAATCAGAATATTGTTTGTCTCGCATATGAAATATATCGCCAATTGGAGCAAACCTTGTGTGTATTAGTAGGATTTTTGAAATACTCACTAGCCTCGAAGCTTATCAATAGCACATTTAGATAATAACAATTATGATCTTTATATAATTGTGTCTATCTTCTCGATCGAAGACTTTTCATCTTTGTTCAGGGGTAATGCTGTTGATTATAAGGCGATGATATCTGCCTACAAGATTGTAATTTTACATTCACGTGTATGACGAATATTCAAAATGAATAATGAAATAAAGTATATTACTGAAAGAAGTCTGCATGTTCAGTTGAAGGGGGAACCATCGATCAACAGGTAGCTGCTAATGGAAGTCTTGCCCAGAGACGTCAGACTGTCGTTGGAAACTTCAGGTACAGTCAATCGTAGCATTAAAAAGGACAAGTTAATGTTGTTATTTCAATACAGAAGTTAAGATTAATGGAACGTTTATATATATGGTCATCATCATTCCATCATCATACATACATTTCACTATTCGAACGTTTTTGATGTTAAACGGAAGCGTTCGGATTATCGAGGTCTGACTGTATATATATATATGTATGTAATACTTAAACGTTAACCTAACATTTGTCAGGTTGATGAAGTGACCAGGGGTCAACATTTCCAAAATACTTTTTTTTATCATTTTTCTCCCCAAAACCCTTTATACATGAGCAACAGCTTTCAACATAATGATATTATGCATCAGACACTAAAAAATCCTGATATAAGGTTAAGTAATGATTATTTTATACATGGACAATGGTTTATCCTTTATCGGATTTGCTGAAGACTTTCAATTCACATCCATAGTAAACCAAAAAAACCATATGTGCTACACTAGCAAATCGACAAACCTGAGGAACGCAGATGTTTACATAGAATAACATTGACACTCATATATCACATGTCTGGTTCGTTAATATATCTACAGATCTATGTCAATGAACCGGAGAGCGGTAGCTCGTCAGTCCGCGGTTCGAGTCCCGACCCAGAAACTCCAGCCACCGATGAGTCCATTGGCCCAGAGACTGTACACCTTAACGCGCAACATAGAGAACTACAGACTGCAGATCTTCTGGGTCACGCTCTACACGCTTGTCAGCATAGGCATCTTCATAGAACGCGCATACTGTGAGTCCGTGTCTCTTTTACATTGAATATACGATAAGATCTGTGATCTACTCACACAAGGAGTAACCTTTATTAACAGACTTCCTTGGTCTGGTTTCTAATGTTTCCACCGAACAAACTATTTCTGTAGATCCATTGTCAAAATGCCAGCATATTATAAAGCCAGGCCAGTTGTTTATTTTGTATGTTTGTCTGTTTATTTGTAACAGCGATTGGTAAAAAGTATCCACGATGACATCCTGTCTCAAGGTACGAACGTTACGCCAACTCCGCTAACTCCACTCGTACCTTGAGACAGGATGCCACGATGATTGAGACTTTTTTGAAAGCAATGTTTTCGAAAAACCTTCCACTATTTTAATAATTTCAAGGCTATAACCTGAACGTAGCTAGTGATATATATTGGCTCCCGAGGAATGCTTTGTGAGAATACCGACGGGAAATAACTATCCTTTTCTATAACAGTCTACTCGGTGGAGAGAGAGCACGCTGGGTTGAGACGACTAGCAGGGTACGGCGTGTCCATCACACGAGGAGCAGCGTCCACCCAGATGTTCACCTACGCCTCTCTACTGGTCACCATGAGCAGGAACACTCTCACCTTCTTCAGGGAGACCTTCCTACACCGCTTCATACCCTTCGACTCCATGCACTTTATGCACAAATATGTGGCCATACTGGCTCTCCTGTCTACTGGTAATTAGAAGTTTGATCTTTTTATATGTTTCATCGTCACCATCATCTTCAGGATGTACACCATTCTTGTTAAACCATTTACTGTTATCATTTTTGTCATTGCCATTATGGTTATCACAATCTCCATTGTGGCCCTCGTTTTCATCAGCCCAATCATCGACGTCGTCTTTATCATCATTTTATTCATCACCATCGACCTTTTAACCACTACCTTCTCAGTAGTTATCTTCATTATTACCATCGTCTCTTTTTCAACCTTTAAAGTACTTAAAGTAACGGATTCATACCTTTAACAATACTAATCATGAATATTCAGAAAAACAGCTTCTGAATTTCTTACAGTCAAGTAAAGTATCATAGATTTTAAAATAGTTGTTATTTGTTATGGAAGTACGTCAATTTCAAAATGTTTGTTAACAAGTTCTCCAATGCACCTACAGTGTTTCACGTAGTGGGCCATGGTATCAACCTTTACCACATCGCCACCCAGGCCTCGTCAGACCTCAACTGCTACTTCCGGGAATACTTTAGAGCGTGAGTATTCATCCATTATGTGATCCATCGCAATATTTTAAGCATTGATTTAACTTACATAATGTTTATCTGGTGTTTATGTCCTGAGTTGGTTTAATGACATCTTCGATATTGCCTTTATGATCCATTTGGTTATTTTCCCCCGCCACGAAGTGGAAGGGTGATAGGTTTGGGTTCCATCCGTGCATCCATGCGTCCGTCCGAGTTAAAGGGAACAGATTTTCTCACAAACTATTTAGAATGAAATAACATTTTTTTTTTTGTCTTCAGTACATCAATACCTTGGTCGAGTTCTAAAATCTGAACCGCACAGTTATTTTTAAAAGAGTTATTGCCCTTGTTCCATGTTTTGGACTCTGTTCAAGGGTGTCGTCAAAGGAGAAGGTTTTTCTCAGAAACTATCTGAGATGGAATTACCAAATTTGGTGTGTGTCTTCAAGGCATCAATACATTTTGTCATTGCCCTTGTCCTGTGTTTTTGGACTCCTTTGAGATTTATGCATTTACATATAACAGAGTTATACCCCATGTATGAAAATGGTGGGAGCTTTAATGAAAACTAATTTGGCGACGTCCTCTTGTTCATTATGGAAATGCACTTTAATCGGTTAGTGAGTTTGGATAACTCAACATTATAGTATTTTACATTGTTAACTGAAGCATACATTGTTCGAAGCGAGTTCAAACATTGAATAGTTGTTCTAATTTCTGAACTACAGGACCCATGTCTTGGCCTCCTTTCACTACTGGGCTTTCACTACCATCACTGGTGAGTACCCAAATGCATCTTAATCATATGATCCAAAATAAATGCAATTTATAATCACATCATCCAATATATGCTTTTGGCAGTATTCCTTACTCAATAAGTCTTTTTCAACGTTATTGTGTGAACAGATCCCTTGAATTATCGTAACGATTTTCTCTCCCCGTAAGGCATAAATCTATAAATGTCAGATTTTCCTTTCTTTACAGTAAGCTATCCAGCAAATAATATTTTAACATTAGACATCTCTTGAAGGTTAACTCTAGGAGAGAGGGCATGCACACCAAACACATCATCGGGGTATTTAATGCAGGCAGACACAAGTGATTTAGTGCGTCAAGTTGAATAATATATGGAAACCTTACAAATGCCACTCACAAATTTTCGCTGCAGGTATCACCGGAGTTATTCTCACACTGATCATCATCGTGATGTTCGTGTTCGCTACTGGGTACGCTAGACGCCACGTGTTCAACGCCTTCTGGACCACCCACAGTCTCTACATCTTCCTTTACATCTTCCTCACCATGCACGGTGCCGGTAGACTGGTACAGGACCCGCTCTGGAACTGGTTCTTCATCGGCCCCCTCGTCGTCTTCATCCTAGACAAGCTCGTCAGTCTCAGTCGGAACAAGGTCGAGATCGGGGTTAAGAAAGCTGAATTACTTCCTTCAGGTAACCTTTCAATATATTACTCAGTGAACTCCTTCTCAACCAATATCAACTCTTTAACCGAGGCTCCCTCAGATCAAAGTTAACACTCTAGATAATCCGACACTCAGTCAGATTCCATTTTACCTCTTAACCGACACTCCCTCAGACATAGTCCTCCCTTTAAGAGATAACTCTAATCCGACACTCAGTCAGATCCGATTTTACCTCTTCACCGACACTCCCTCAGACCAAGACCTTCCTCTAAAAGTTAACGCTCTAATCCGACACTCAGTCAGATCCCATTTTACCTCTTAACCGACACTCCTCTAAACCGACAATCCTTTAATCCGATTCTTTCTCAAAACCGACATCAATCTTAACTGATACTTCCTTCAAACCGCAAATCATAGAATTCCACTGCCTCTTAACCGACTGTCTCTGACACTGATCTGAACCAGGATCCCTCTTATCCAACTGTTCTCCAAATACCAAACGTCGTTCAAAACCAAACATTCTCTATTACGACACTTCCTCCAAAACGACTATTCCTCCTCACCGGATGTCTCTCTTCCGTCTCTCGGTTGTTATATCAGGTTCCAAAGGTATGTTTTCAAAGGGTGTGTTGTGTTGCAAACAACAAAGTACAGGCTGAGTCATGTAGACATTCACAAATGAAAGTTTTAAGATGGTGTTTGAAATAACAAAATATCCATTAACTAAAAAGTGCATTGTTACCTATATAGCGTGGTTTGTTTTGATATAGATAAAAAAAATACTTCATCTTGTTTCGTTATAGAGTTTTAATTCTTTCATTCAGGGGTAACCAACCTGGTCTTTAAACGTCCTTTGAACTTCGACTACAAGTCCGGACAGTGGGTTCGTATTGCGTGTCTGGATCTTGGTAAAAGTGAGTACCATCCGTTCACACTGACGTCAGCACCGAACGAGGAGGATCTCTCACTCCACATCCGGGCAGTTGGACCCTGGACCACAAACCTGAGGACCGTGTATGATCCAAACAGCAATACTAAAATGCCAAAGGTAAAGTACATTAAATAATTTTCTGTACAGTTTACCGTGGCACATCTGTGTGTCTCTGGTTACCTTCTGAACTTTTGATTTTCACTTTTTAACGTTTTGCATAGTTGCATAGTTTCCTCAACAGTTTAACTCGCAGGTTTATAGGGGCATGATGTATTTCATCATCTTATATGTATGTCAATATTGTAGCCTACGGCACATTAACTTCAAAAACCACATAAGACTATGATGGCTACTTATGCCTGATGATGGCGCTACCATGCAACGAGGCTTAGATTAGTCAATTTTTGAGACAAGATGTGGAAGATATGCCTTAATTGGGAGATCAGTTCCCCACGTTATTTCAGGGAAATATGTTCAATGAAACTACTCCTTTAAGAAGGACTAATATCATGAGCACAGACAGCGACTAAGTGAGTAGCAAGAACTTAATTAGCTACACTGGTTGTAAATGAAACGTTCTCTACAGCTTTATCTCGACGGCCCATTTGGGGAGGGGCATCAGGACTGGTACCGGTTTCCTGTGGCTGTACTGGTGGGGGGAGGGATCGGCGTCACCCCCTTCGCGTCTATACTCAAGGACCTTGTACACAAGAGCAGACTCAAGGTCAAGTTCCGCTGTCGCAAGGTCAGTTGGTTATATGACGTGGTGGCAACTTCATGATTGAACGGTTTTTGTTTCTTCAAACTTTGATATTGAAGCACATCCAAACATAACTTAGATTTTTGTTCATTCTATTTTTCTTTAACTACGAAATAATAGAAAAATATGTCAACACGTCAGGTGTGATTTTAGATACAAAGTTTAAAACATCCCACTAAACGATGTCTTTAGGCAGTTTATTTTGTTAGGTTTATTCATATTAGTATCAACTCATAAACTAAATCGATCACTTCGTTGGCTTCGAATGAATATGGGCTTATATGTTTTGATACTCCAAATCTACTGCAAAAACTAATTACTTCATGATCGGTTACTCGGGTTTACGAGATTGCGTTTTCTTAATTTTTTAACACATAGGCATATAGCATGAATGTTCCCTTAAGTGTGTTTAACAATATGCCCCTATAGAACGATCCCTTTAACCATGATGACCTATGTTCAGGTGTACTTCCTGTGGGTGACCCGGACCCAGAAGCAATTCGAGTGGATGACGGAGATCATCAGACAAGTAGAGGGTGCTGATACTAACGATCTAGTAGCAGTCCACATCTTCATCACACAGTTCCAGCAGAAGTTCGATCTCAGGACCACCATGCTGGTATGTATGCAGAACCACAATCATCGTCGTCGTCATTGCAGTTTTCATCGTCAGTACCATCATCATTTCATTGTCATCGTCGCTATTCTTATCGCCGTTGTCGCCATTATGATGATTATGATATCGTCATTGTCGTTGTCGCAACCGACGTTGCAGTCATACCCTTTGTCATAGTTTGATTCACTGGCCATTTCAGTCATAACCATTGTTGCAGTCGTCGTCAGTGTCTTTATCATTATCATTTTCATCATTGTCATAATCATAGTTGTCAAAATCATCGTCATAATAATAACTATCGCCGTCATTTTCATCATCATCATTTATCATCTCAAGACCATTGTCAGCATAATATTATTTCTGAGTTAATGTTTTTCCCAATTTTAAATCTTACTGATGACTCAAACACAATTATTTATGGGAAACACCATTATTGTTAGGAAATCTTAAAATATGGGCCTTTCTGTTTTGGAATAGCCCTAGGGAATAGAAAAGGGAAATTAAATGTCTATTTATTATGCTTCAGTACATCTGCGAGAGACACTTCCAGAGGATAGCAGGACAGAGTCTCTTCACTGGACTCCGCGCCATCACTCACTTCGGGAGACCCAAGTTTGCTGAGTTCCTGGCCTCTCTTGCTACTGAACATAAAGAGGTGAGTAACAGATGTTAGCATCTGAAGCTTTGGACACTTGATATTTATTGTTTCAGAATAATCCTCGATTTCTTGTGTTGAAATAAATAGACAAGTACATAAATGTGTTTGCCATACTATGTCTATTAGGCTTGTGTCTGAATATCATTATGTCAATCGTTCTCTCTCTCTGAGATTACCAATTATCTGGCCGTCATGTCATGTAACATGGTTAATTTAGACACCCGTTTCATATTCAACATTTATCACATGCAATGCACTCATACAAAGTTTGTATATTTTTCACTCTATGTTTTACATGTAGGTCCAGTCTGATTAAAATCGACCGTGCTCCGAATGATATATCAAATATATTGTTTTATCGGGGTTCGAACCAGTCTGGGTATCCTCTCCTCGAATGAGAGGTTGAAGTTCGAGATAATATTTTTATACTTTTCTTATAATCAAAGTCGATTCAAACTAGACTGCATGTAGGTCCAAGTTTATTTTTTCATTCGACGTAACTGAAACATGGCACGTCTCTTCTATGTCCGTAGCGTTTTAAATGCATTAATTGCAGGTTAGACGGAAGGAAACATATCTATCAGGCATCCGTGTCTTGTATGAAATAGACACTGATGCTATAACCTCTATGTATTGCAGGCGGAGAGTATAGGTGTGTTCAGCTGCGGCCCCCCACCCATGACTCACAACGTGGAGACAGCCTGCTCGGACCTCAACAAGAGAGAGGGACCAACCTACGTGCATCATTATGAGAACTTCTAGACTAGGAACATCACTGAGTGGTTCCACTAACACGACAATATTTGTGGAAATCATGACAAGAACCGAGAACCTCCAACCGAATTAAATGAACATGCAAACAGGAACTCAAATGCATGTGTTTTGTGCATGCATGCAAACAGGAACTCAAAACATGGTTTTGTGCATGCATGCAAACAGATCCTAATTCGTATTCAGGCAAAGAGGATCGAACATGCATGTACGTGTAAACCGGAACCGAATTCATGTACAGGCAATCAAGACACTGAATGATCAGGTATCACTAGGATGTCACGTTGGAAACCCAAGACCCGTCATACTTCGATGACAATAAACGAACTTTGTGTGTCTCAATGTTCATGACAGTATATAAAACGTACATACTCATCTACATGTATATACACGCATAGTAGTTAAACACTCTTCATGATTTTATAACGTGGCTTACTTTAGGAAACTTTACAATATAATTTTCTTGTCTAGATACGTTTAATTTAGCTGAAAATAAAGGATCCAATGAAGATTATAATGTAACATGCCTGCACCTTTATGCTGACAATTCACCTATGGTATACGAAAATTATTTTTGCCATAGCAATTGAAGACGATTGTTAAGTTTCATAGACAATGTTAAATGACCTGCATTTCTGTCTTCGGATATATAATTATTTTTAGTGAAAATAAATACACATCGTTTTTTTCTATCGGGTTTTCTAAAATCTACTAGAGTACTCAATTATATTAGTGCCAAATCGGTCATTTAAAAAAACGATAAGAAGAATGTGGTTTGATATCTAGTATTATTGTATTATTATTGAACGCTACTGTACAATCACCTTCAAACGTATACGATAAATACACATTGACGAATGTTTGCTTGCTTGTTGGAAGTATGTCGTGACAGTATTAAAGGCCAGTCTATCAGCACGAATACATTGCACGTCATATTGTTTGTGTAAAGTTAAACCATCTTCCGACATTGTATTCACGTAGTAAAGTACAAGTTAAGTTAAACGTGTGTCGTCAGTGTAACAGCTAGTATTAACTTGATGTTGGAATGTAAAGGGCTTTACTTAAACAAAATGGACAGAAAGTAGATGTTAAAACTCAAATGCAGTATTTTGGGTTGCATTTGCAACTAAGGTCAATTTTACAAAATTAATATACTTGATATCCGTCGTGGCTCTTTATATTCGATGCAGTAAATAGTTTGAGTGCCAAACACGGCGACTTTTTAATATATACACATCATTTTATACGTTTGCTTACCTTTCACGTTATATTTTACTTGACAAGTTTTTCTTTATAGACGATGTAACGTGACAGTTGTTACACTTTTTCTTTATTCTATCTATATAAACAATGTTTAGTTCTGTCGCAATGCTTGCATCCATCATTGGTGAATATAACATAATCAAAATCAAATATTTGATTATTGTTTAATTCTTAAATAACTTTTTCTGTCATTTCTATGAATGAATTTATGTTTTGTTGCTTTTTTATTTGAATAAATGATTCGTTTCTTATAGATTGATTGATTTATTTCATTTTTATTCTAAATCGACGAGCGATATCATTTTCATCTACAAAAATATTTCCTCGGCTGATCAGGATGAAAAGGGAGTAACGAGTCTTATCAATTTGCAGTATAAAGGAAACTCAAAATTGAAGAGAATCAAATTTAATCAAATAAAAAATTGTTGGTTTGAAATCATAACATTAAAAATTAAGCCTCAGACACATTAACAAACACTACTAAATGACTGCTTCTTATCACCCTTTACTTTCGGAAAACAAACAATTCTAATGTATACATTTTAGAATGATTTGGAGAAAGTAATTCGAACAGGAAATATCGTTCTATAAAGCTTAGAACGAATCAATCTTTGGAGATTGTCAAAAGAGCCAATATACAAACTCATCGAATTTAAAATCGTTTGACTTAAAGCATGTTAACTAATTGATGATAAACTTTAGTGTTTCAACTCAACATGACTTTGTTATAGTAAAGTCTAGAGTCATTGCATTAGTCCTCATATATCTTCCATTGATCTAATTCAAAAATCATTTAGGTTAGATCATTCGTACATCTATGCGTATTTGATCCAGTTTATTAAGGTCATGTCACCTTTCCAGCCAATTTCTGACGAGGAAAATTTTTGGCTACAGAATCATGGCAATGGCATTGTGATATGAAGCACCCTTTCCATGCGAGGAGCGTTGTAGTTTGAAATTCAAATGGATAGTGGTGCAATCTTTTTCCGCCAGGGGAAAGTACCGGAACCCAGGGATTTCGGCGTAATACAACAGAGGCTGTATCAACAGTTTCAGACTTTATCTGCCTCTAACCTATATAAACGCAATGAACAGTGAACAATGAACACCCTGAACATACATGTAACTTCATATTATTGTAGGGGCCTAAATGATCGACTAAAACGAGAAGAAATATTTCATTTTCTTAAGCATCCTGCTACATCAGCGTATATGTCTCCGCGTTATGCTCCAACTTATCCCCTGATATCCTGCTATGGTGTTCATTTTCACATAATCTTCTAATGGACTATAACATTCCAATACTAATAGATGAAATAGCCCAGACACTAGAAAGAGAACTTTCTTATGAAGAGGTCCTTTCAGCTGTTAAATCCCTCAAAAATGAAAAAAAGCTCTGGACTAGATGGCTATACCGCTGAATTGATAGTACAATTCTTTTGACTTCGAATGAATCTTACAGGCATGGTACACTACGGTACCTATATCTTTATAAAGGGGTATAATCACGTGTATATCAAAGGTAAACAAACCTAAGGATTTCGTTAAAATAATTTCGTTGATGAGGCCCTTGAATTCTTTAATTTTGGAAACTCTATTCGAAACTTGGTAAAAAAAACTTTATAATGATATTGAAACGTACGTAATAATTGAATTTGGGTCAGATTGCTCTAACATTTCAAGAGGCTGTCGACAAGGAGATCCTTTATCCCCTTACCTTTTTATCCCACCGGTATGTAATACTGTGGGATATAGTCATCGCCCTGTCCGTCTGTATGTCCGTCCGTCCGTCTGTCCGTCCGTCCGTAATCATTTCGTTTCCGGAGCAGAACTAAAAAAACGGTCCACATATCTTTCTGAAACTTTACATGTGTATTGACCACCTACTGAAGTGGTGCCTTTTGATATTTTCACATTTCTGAAAATTTTATTTTTTATTATTTCCATGGAATCGGCTCTTATTTGGACTCTGTTCATGAAAGGATTTGTTTCATATATATAAAACCGGTCCAAATATCTTTCTTAAACTTTACATGTGTATTGCCCACCTACTGAAGTGGTGCCTTTTGATATTTTCACATTTCTGAAAATTTTATTTTTTATTATTTCCATGGAAACTGCTCTTTTTGGACTCTGTTCATGAAAGGTTTCGTTTTATATATATAAGCTTATACTATTATGAACCTTGCTTGAAAAATTTACAATTATCTTTCTATGTGGAACCGGTGGGATATGTCATCTTCTGATGACTCTTGTTATTTCATGTGTTGAGAAATACGTGAACATGATTAGATATAACCACAGCATTATAGGCATTTATCATATACTAGCTTATAAATACAGAGATTGTGTATGTACGATACACCCTCCGTCAAGCACCCTGTATCAGCCCGCAGGGCAGATAACTTGTATAAAACGTTTAAAACATAACTTGTATCAGCCCGTCGTCAAGGGCGAAAACCTGTATCAGCCCGTCGTCAAGGGACTTGAACCAGCTGGAACCTTAGGCAACGAACGAAAAAATATAGACCGAAGTCGCTAGGACTTTAGAGTTGTCTCCCTTTGTACAGCTGACGTTTTAACATCGCGAAAAAAAGGCTGCAGTCACTTGTGGATTTGTCAGCTTGATACAAAATAATTTTCCATTTTGGAAATTTAACCCGAGAGAAAAATTAACTCAAAAGTCGCAAGAGACGTAGGCTCAGGAGCTTTGACTATCGGTATGTGTCAGTTCACGTTAAGCAAAATTGATACCATCAGCCACTCAGTTAATGTTATTTAGTAAAGTTTTAAAATGTTACATTTATTTTTGTTGTTTCTATTGTGAATATATATGATAAAAAAAGCATGACATGGGTAGTTTCATATCTCATTCTGCATCAGCCCTCGACCAATATCAGCCCTCAAGCTAAAGCTCTCGGGCTGATATTGGGGTCTCGGGCTGATACAGAATGTGATATGAAAATACCCATATAATACTATCTATTGAATATGATAATATCGAATAAATATTAGCCCAATTTGTTGACGACACTTCCTGTATCTTGGATGGCACCGAACGTTGTTTGAATGCGGTTATGCAAACTTTAGAACAGTTTGCACGTTTCCCGGGACTAAAAGTAAATATTGGAATTAGACTAAGACCCAAAAAGTGTTCCAGAATGAAATAATGCCCTCCAAAGGAAGCTTAATTGGGATCAAGAATACACTTTTAGGAAACACTTGAATCGAGATCTTAATGACATGGTCAAAATGAATTATGATGAAAAGCTCTTAAAATGTCAAACATTAGTGAACTTTGGGTCCGCCAGAAACCTCACCCCTCTCGGTACAAACACCGTTTTAAAATCACTTAATCTTCCAAAACTCAATAACCTCTTCTCGACAATCCCAAAACCTTAAAATGTCATTAATGATTTCGAAAGTAAATGTTTCATATTCATTTGGAAAAATAAACCTGATAAAATAAAGGTTATATGTAGTTAAATGTTAAATATGTAGAGAAAAGTCCCAAAATAAAAGAGATGATTCAAGCGCAAAAGCTTTCCGTTATTGTATGTCAATACACGAAACCCACGCCTTGGGCCAATTAAGTTGATAAGAACTTGGCAAAATGACATCTATTAATATTCTAGATTAAACTTTCATAACTTGAATAATGAAACAATTTCTTATATCAGAAATCCGTTTTATATAGACCTTGTCTCATTTTGGCTTGAATTTGTAAAAGACATCACACCACAAACAGATGTAGATATCACCAATCAAACAATCTGGCATAACTGCAATAATACAATCGGTAAAAAAGTATTTATTGCCCTAACTGGCGCTCAAGAGGAATTCATTTTATAAACGATCTTTTGGATAACAACGGTCTCTTTCTGGACTTGACTTAAAAAAAGATATATCAACACAAACTTTATTCTTTATTAAGGGTTGGTACAGGCAACCAACATATACATCAAATTAACTGGATATAAAAAGTAGATTCACCAACGTGGCCTTTATATGTACAATATTTATAGAAAATTCTTATGATTTTTCGATAATTCAAAGAACAAGTTTGAGTAATTTGCATATGTCCATTCCAACAGTTAACAATGTTGAATTCAGTAATAATATCTCGGCCTTTAACGAAAAGAAGAACTTTCTAATTATAGCATATATAACAATTTTGACAATAAGAGAAATATCATCTTCAATAATTTTTTAGAATTGTTTTATTTCACCTTTAATATGTTCTTGCATTGGTTTCACAATTTCGAAGAGGATAAATAAATATAATAAATTAGAATAATGCCATTGTTTCACATTGCTAAAATGAATGGTCCCTATCCCATAATATTCCCCCACAAAGATTAGAACAAATATCAACGTTGTTGCTAGGTTTCGATGCTGCTCATAATTTATAACATAAAAGTCAAATATTTCATTTTATGAAATAGATAACCCAATAGTTTGCCGTACTCTCAATCCAATGTGTCATGTAATATGGCTTGATCGCTTTGTTTACAAACAACAGACACAATCGCCTTTCGGTAAATGAGTTTCCATAATCATTTAGATGTTTCAAAACATTAATGAACAATGCACATAAAGAGTATTCGCCAGCACACGGCGAAGCACATATGCACGTGTAGGAGAGTATTGCATATCATTAGGTGACGTCATGAGGATCAAATTTAATATGTCAATGGGAGATGCGCATTCGTACTCCGAACTACCTAACAACAGCTCTGTAACGAGAACAAAGGATCTAGACCCTACTTTTCATCTCTTACTGACAAACAATGCATTAAAAACATCATATTAACAAATGGAAACTCGAATTGCAATACAACATTGAATTTCCTATTCTGATATGGCACAAATATAACTTAATACCCGCACTACCCATACAACTTTACAACGGTTCCAATATAATATCCTTCACCATATCCTTCCAACTAAAACATGATTATACAAAATGGGATATACTACTTCAAATTCGTGCGATTTTTGCTCCCGAAAAATATATGCTATTCATCGCCTATTCTGGGAATGTGACTTTGTACGACAAGTGTGGGCGGAATTGGAAGATTGGCTCAGAGAAAAAGTTAAAATTGAAATATATTTAGATAAAGAGAAGATAGTCATTGGCTTTCCAGAACGAAATTATGACATTTGTGTGATTGATACCTATGTATTGAAATAAAAATGTCAATAAAACGTTTTAAATTTTTTTATGCATACGTACGACGTTCTTAGACATATTTATAAGTATACAACCAATATGGTTTACATGTAATACTTTCTTACATGAGGACATAACAAATTTGCAAATGATGGACAATTTAAGAAATATCTCGGTTATTTGATAACAATGGTAAGATTATTCACTGTGCATATTTTGTCTATTAAAGGAATCGTAGTTAACATTTTTGTAAACATTTTGTAAACATCGACAAACGACGTCAAGAAGTAAATCGGGAATTTGGTTTCATGATTCTAAAAATGTTCATGACAATAGGTTCGTATGACCAATATGACCTTATGCGAAAGTATTAGGGTTATATTGTTCTCGTCATTTATCTCTCGGTTCTTTGACCAAAATATATCAAGAATATAAATAGCAGAATGTTTCGTCCACAATATCTTCTAATTCTACTCCATATTTGTTACATTAATGAATATAAAATTCAAAGCACGATCCACCAAATCAAGGCTGCATGCAAAGACTTGACTCAAGGGCCTATTCAGTACGGATGCATGTCAAGCTGCGTTACTGGTCCAAATTGTAGATCAAACCGGAAATATAACCTTCTTTCAAGCTGTCGTCGAAGCAACTCTTTGAGGGCGCTGGTCCAAATGACCAGGTCACATCCCCCGCAGGATCGGTGAGCCGTGACATGCCGTTCATGACTCCCCAGCAGCGGACTGACCCCTCTATCAGAACACTGAGCGTGTACGTCTCCTCCGAGACGAGCTGCACAGGGGAGGCAAGCATTATCTCTAGTTGGGTGTGGTCTGCTGTTACCTCAACATCTTCGTGATGTATGCCGATACGGACGTTGCCAGCATTACGGACAACTACAGTGACGTAAAAAGTAAGGCTGTTTCCAAAATCCTGTGGATTCAAAAATGATTGAAAAAAGGACAAGGCACCTGTTGAAATGTTAGCAGGCGAGTACAACATGATACCCATCAGTTTGACAGACTTGTTGCATGAGATATACAATGCATCACTTCCTCGACTCAAGGGATAACCGGCCTCCCCGTGGACAAGACGCTGGATCTTGTACACCTTAGCGCCTGTGTTCCTCGGCTTCTTCAGGAAGGGGTCGGTGGGAGATTTTGGAGAGATGTAACTCTCAAGTATTCTCACCCTCTCGCTGTCGGTCAGTATCCTCTTGGATCCCACCAAGTTCACGAAATCAGTCTGCGACATTAGAGGAAATCTGATCTTGTATATACTGTCTCCAAGAACCTCCCGCAAATCCGACATCTCAATCTTCTTTCCCTGACGGCGACACTCCTCTTTAGCCCAGACGAGTGCAGCTGAGAAGATGACATCCTCTCCTGCCGCCAGATCATCCATATCAAGCAGTTTGTCGAGGATGGTGTGAGACAGTTTTGGGAAGCCATCAGTCATGAAGACCTGTTCTGGTTCTCTTTGGATCACATTGAAGGCTGCCTCCTGTAGTCCCGCCTCATTGTAGAAGCATGCCTGCTCCAGGAGAACACACGCGTTGTCGGGACAGATTGACGACTTGCAGAACTCCAGGACCTCCTGCTCAAGACTCTTCACGCAGTACTTCTTGGAGCAGTACAGAAGGACCAACGCGTTGTCAGCAGTCAGGGCCATAACTCCCGTGTACAGATATCTATGGGAAAAGATCATGAACAAGTTTAAGGTATGTGTATACATGTATCTATAGATTGTACGTTTTTAAGAGATCATTAGTATCATGGCCGCCTTCATATTACATCAGGTGTCATGGCCGTACTTAAAAAAGCGTTATATTAATTTTCATTAATTTATTCCACATAATCTTCATTAGAGAATTTATATTAATGAACAAGAAAAATCATCACCTGAGAAGGTTACGGAAGGCATTAGGGTCAATATCAGCAATCTCTATCTCAGCTGTTTCTGCCATTTGCCCACAAAACATTGCAAAGAAAACACAACTGCGGCTAGCCAACATGAACCTGTGGGCACGAATTATCTCCCCTTCTTCACCGACCTTGAAAGTGACGTCAGTAAGGGTTTCGCTATCCAGCATCATGAGATTTGTCTGAATGAAGTCCTTTCCCGATTGCCAGTCGTCCACATAGCCGGAATTCTGTCTCATACAGCCGTTTTCGCTCGAATCCTCCTCTGAAAGGTAATCGCTGTTGTTGTCTTCAGAGTCTTTCTTTGTTTTTGAATCATCAACATTTTCCAGAGTCTCTCCAAAGTTGCTGTCTTGATCTAAGTCTTTCCCCAAGTGGCAATCTTCAACATCTTCAGAACTGTCTGTCGTAGTCATCGCCCCAGTATCTTTCCTCAACTGAGTGTTTGCGTCTCCATCCGTCTCCTGTTCATTCATTGTCTCGAAGTCTTTCCCTGAATGACCATCATCAACACAGACTTGACTGTCTACCGTAAACTCCCCAGCGCCTATTGAATTGTTAGAAGACACATTTAGGTCACATTTATCTTTAGAACATTTCATTGACGGGATGTTAGCCTCTTTTCTTGAACCTTTCTCATTCTTTTTTTCTTTTGAAATTCCAACGTCCACTTCTTTGATGATCTTCTCGTCTTTAATATCGCCCTTGCTGGAAGTCACCTTTTGAGAATCTTCGTTGGTATCCGAGTCAGAAAGATCAGCTACAAGTGACCGTCTTTCCGCCATCATGCTCTGGACATAGATAATCACAAGTATGAAATGTTATAATAAATGATATGAAAGTCCCACTAGAAAGGACTTCTTTGGCTTCAAGGTTAAAGGAGAATCATGAATGTATACTATTATACTATGTATACTAATGTACTATTAGAATGTAACCGTGTCAAACTCACAGCATTTGCTCGTATGCAGATGAATCGATTCGATAAAAGCAGCGGTTTCAAAAAGTAAACAACATATATATTTAAACGATTGACGCAGGATTTGACATACTTGACATACATATTTGAATAATGTTTGTGAACATTTTGATCTGAGAAGATAGTATATGAAAATAAAACTCGCTGTTCATTTAGGTTTCATGAGCATGCAAGTATACTTTAGTTTTCTAAAATTTATATAAATGATAAATATAAATGACAAACCAAACTTGTATCTACAGTGACTGATAAAGTTAGAATATAACACAGACAGGTCTACACAAAACGAATATATTCTTTCTGGTTTCAAAATACCCCGTTAGGACTGTCACATTAAGCACAGGACTTTCGAAATAAGGTACGTTTTGTCAATAGTCAATATAGTAATGCTAAAGTTGATCCTGAACTAAATTTCCTAAAATAACCAATTAAATAACCAAGTAATGATATTGGGGATATAACTGTTTTTATCTTCCTGGGAAGGGAATAATAAATAAATATGAATGATTAAACAAATATATATACGATAGTCACGACAGTAGGCACATAATAAATCATCCATCAAATAATGCGTCAGTACTCTCATAAATTATTTACTAATGTAAATTATAACTGAAAGTCTTAGAGTGCAGTTAAAGCGAACAACCAAGTCTGTAAGTTTATATCAGGACTAGGGTATTAAAACAGAAGCATAAACAAAATATATCGAACGATTGTTATATTTTTCTATCGAGATATCAAGTACTAAAATATAAGCATTTCTTTAAAATGGATATGATTCTCGTGGGAATTGTGGCTTCGTCTACTTTTTCTCTTTAATACGTTGAATGTGAGTGATAAACATGAAAATAATCTTATCATGAAAAAATGTGGTACAAAGACATATGTTTGTTCAGCTCAGTTTTTGTTTCATAGCGTACATGTAGATGGGTCCCTGGTTCCTTATTTGCATAAGTTGTTGCAGTCTTATGTGTATACTGAGTGATAATGGCTGTTCGCTGCTAAATATTTCCATCTAATCCCCGTGTGTGTGATACAAGTTTTAGGCATAGATCTATTCCACTTCTACTTAGTAAAAAGCCTTTTCGTATACAAATACGCAACTGTAAAATATGAAAACTCTTAAACCTCTTTAACTGGAGTTATTATCAAATTGTATGCATAAGAGGTTTGCAAAAGACAAACAGACAGCAAAGTTGATTCCATCAGCGTTTAGCTCATCTGGCCTATAAGGCCCGATGGGCTTATGGCATTGCATGGTGTCCGGCGTTCGTCCGTAAACTTTATGCATTTTCGACTTCCTTTCTTTAAGGAAAGAATATGTCCGATTTCAAATATGTCACATAAACATATAACGCGGCAACATTAAACTCTAGGGCACCTATTATACAAAAATATGAATAAGGAAATTTGTAATTCATTTCTTTAATCATTTTTCTATGATGCACAAATAGAATGCTACCCTCAAAGGGGCAAATTGAGCCGGGGGAGCGCTTTGCCCCGAGTGATATTAAAATACTAAAATATTTCTTTATGGTCAACACATTATAATATCGGAGTTAACAATTAATTTTCATAAGCAAATTTTGTTAAAAAGGATTGAAATTTTCATCCTATTATTTTCTTGTATCATTTAAAATTTATATTACAAATGAACTTTATCATTCTATTATATGATTCTATCTAATTTAGAACATATATATTTTCATTGATTTGTAACATTAGTTCGATATTCAACATATATTTTGTTTTATCCCTAAACAATCAAGAATATAGGCCGTATGGGTAAGCCAAACCAATCAATTTCTTTATTTCTTTGATATATTTACTGGTTTCTGATAGTAAATGAGTTAAATTTTTAAGACTACCATAGTTCTTGGAAATTCGTATGTAGTAATCATGTAAGTTTTTGGATAAAATCCTCGAAAAGATAGGACCATGACATAAAATAACATATTTTGTCCTTTTTGTGCATACAGAGCCAAGGTTTAAGTTTTCATAAGGGTGCCTGGGAGCTGCATGGCATTTAAAAAAAATAATTTATGTATGGTAATGGCGTATTATAGGTGTTTGACATATCACATTTGTATGTCTCTTCGCATGGGGCACTTTGCCCCAAACTACGGGGCAAAGTGCACCGCCTTTGTCGAAATACATTTTCGTTAATATCTCTTTATGCAGGTATGGTAGGTTAAAACGCGTTTGTCATACAATAGTTTATCAGATGAGAATTAGAGACATGCTGCAAGTTGCATTCTAAACATGTTCATGTGCCCAGAAAACAGGCTTATATGTTAGGGGGTGCGCTTTGCCCTGGTCTCCCCTACTTGTACAGAAGGCCCAGAAAGCTGAAACCTTGTGTAAATACTCCTTGACGAGAGATGATTATAATTTATAGTTTTGGACACCCTGTGGCTGCTAATAAGGGTAATAAGGGCAATGCCCTTTTAACCTTTTTTCATCTGCAAAACTGATATGAGCAAACGGCTCTATTTCTATTTTTTATCTTATTCTTATTATAACTACTGTCTTCATTGATAACTATAGTAATCTCTTATTACATTTGTTACGTGTAGGATAAACGATGACCCGGGCCTGAGGTGGTACTGCAGTGGTACGTGGTATTTTCCCTTTAGAATCGACGCAAAATCCCTAGATCGTCAAATAAGTTTAAAGAATGATAAACAAATATTCATAGCCTTAGTTTACTTAAAGTGACACAGAGTATCTTTCTTAAAATTTAATTGTTTTGATAAGCTACAAAATATCTAATATGCTGATTGAAGTTCATATCTCATCACTGTATTTGCAAATATATCCATTTATGCATTATATCTTTAAAATGCTTGATTTTATGGAAAAATAAAGAAAACATCTCAAATACGTTAAATATTCGAAATTATGCATCAAATTAATCTACCTATTAGTTACAATACCTAATAAACACTATCGAATCGAATATATCTTCCTGCCAGCTTATGATAAGGTTTTAAAATTACGTTTGTCGAATTTGCACGCCCCACTCGAGCCACATTGTCCGGTTTTCGATCAAAATCCCGACTTTGAATGGCCGTATTTTCGCTCTAATGTACTGATTTACCTTTAACATGTTATTTTCAGTAACGGTTAGTGGTTCCCGATTACTAAATTTGACATATGTGATCCTATCGACATACTCTGTGTCTCTTTTAAATAGATATAATTTTTAAACAATCAAACCACTCAAACTCAGACATTTGTTATAAAAGGACCTAGCATAATCGCTCCATCAGCGCTGGAACAGAGGCTTAGTAATCAGGGCGTCGGGTTCAGCGTTCAGGAGTGTGAACTTTGGGGCTCGAGGCGGCACATCGCAAAACAAATTGCAGTGGCAAAATTAGAATTGTGTTTTTTTTCAAAAGTGATAGTTAGTTGACACTTTGAATAACACAAACAATAGTCAGTTACATCGTTGGAAAATGAATATGATAATTGTACGGGTCAGAGGGCATTATCAAGATAATTGCCCGGAACAGAGGGACGTAATTTAGATAAATGCCATTTGAAGCAAAAGTGCATCAGAGCTAAAGGAAATTACGAAAAAAAGTGTCCCGGAAGAACGAAAGAGTGACGTCACTGAACGTTAATTATTATTTATTGTACTAATATACTTATAGTATGTTTCATAGTACAAAGTAACTATTTATTTAAGTCGATAGCAAGGGCTTTAGTTGATAAACCTCGATTTTGGTTACCTTTAAAGAATCCCAAAACAATGCAGTTTGGCGGCATATGGCTTGGTTTTTATTTAGACGGATGATTCAATACATAACCATAGATTACCCAAATTCTCCCAAAACCCCTACTTTCTAATCACAAAGCATCCCATATCAATGTTTACTTTAATTCTTATCCTTACTCATTTCACTAAGATAACATGAAATATTTGCTCAAAGCTTATAAGGTCGTCCAAATTTGAAGAAATCTGCAGTACCAGTCACTAATCAGCTTAGTTATATCCTCATTACCTTTCATGACTAATTTATCATGGCATGCTTTAGCAATTGACCATTTTCCAGTTTTGACGTTTAGAGTTATCTGCCCTTGACCGCGGGCAACGTCACGCTTGGCGTCAATAGGATCTAGTGCAGTAGCTTGCCTTTTGGTGTTGTAAAATTGTACGGGAAAGCGTTTGATTTGAAAGAAATTTGACACTAATAAATGATGATTGTTAATGGGGTGAAATTCTTAATTTTAATCTTTCTTGTTATGTCATAGGCCATTGTACGGCTGTCTGTATTAGTCTATAGATATATATAAGCTATGTAACTCAATTTATGTTTGATTTTCGTCGCATGAATAATTTTTATGATATCACTGTAAAAACTTTGTCAATCAAATTGATTTAAAAACTATTTCAGGAGTTAAATTAAATAATTCGTCTGTAAATAATTCTTTGAAAAGAAAGTTTGAAAGTTTATATGAACCCTTCCAGATTTATAAAATTTACCCACAAAATATAGTGATTGGGGCTTTTTGGCTAGTCATGAAATTAGTTTCCTAATAAATTTATGTAAAAGACATATTCAAGTTGACGTACCATCGGAGAATACTGTATTAATAATTTGTAAACTGAGTTATTTAGTAAAATCTGATGTGATCGGAGAACATATTACATAGTTTATATCTTAAACTTTAAATAAACATCTTTTTGGTATTTCTACGTTGTATAAACATAAAAGATGTCATACTTAGCCGTATGAAATAAATTGTAGACGATGATTAAATTTAATAGTTTCGCGAATATATCTTCATCTACGCGTCATTTTGTCGTTAAAAATATACAGAGGTATCATATTTTGTCACATTTTGCGTAAATTCAATAGACTTAAATGTTAATCCGGTTTTACATAAATAATTTCTTATGCGATTAATTATGTATTATGTATTATTTTCGCTTGTATTATAAGCACTTATGTGACTGTTTCCACACCCATTTTAACAATATATATGATTTTTATCTCATGATTTTAGATTATCAACGAATTTCGTGTCTCATAAGCCTTTTAAGGCAGGATGTTGTTTATTAAATTGACTTTGTGAATGTTCCAAATGTTTTATAGCAACATGTGACACGTAAATAAAATATATTCTTCTTCTTCTTCTTCTATATATCTTTGTCAAACTTTGTAAGTTTATTTGAAATCATCTCAGTTTGAAGTACATAAGTATTAAAAATAAATAATTCGATGACTATCCGTTTTAAAACAGGTCTCCCATTAGCCTCCATTTAAAAATTTATGCATCAATTAACATACTATGATGAAGATGATATTCGAAAAGAAAAATAAACATGGTATAAATTAACGGAAAAATGTAACCGTAGCTACATGTATGGTGATTCCTCCAAAAGTTACTTAGTTAAAAGGAATCTTGAATTCTTTCATGAAAATCTCTGGGAAAATCATATGACATCCTTTTGGCACACCGCTGTATATTACTAGAAATTAATCTTTGAAACACTTTTAACACATAATCTTCAATTAACCCCGCTGTCGGTTAAACATTTCAAAACTCGCGTTTGCAGTGGTATATCGTCCGGTATTCGATCAAATTCAAAATTCTATGCCTTTATTTTGTCGCTCAACTGTAGTTTTCAGCAAAAATCAGTAGTTTTTGACTAAATAACACCATTAAGATGTACCGTTAATCCCTGAGTATTCGCGATTATTAATATTAGAAACCATTTTCATCCGGAGTATATTCAAGGTTGTTTTCTGAGCCATGGCATTTATGTTCAATTTGATAACTCTATGCAAATAAATTCATTAAGGAATGCTATTAAGATATTGTTACATCAGTTATTGCATATCGATAAATATTGTAAACATTTTTGTCCCGAATCACGGTATGCAGGCGGCTCAAACCTGACGACTTTTCAATGCCGGTGATTATTCAAATATTAAGGGTGTAATACTCAGAGGCAAAAGAAACGATACCATATAAAATGCAAGATAGTTAATCACGACGGAAACAGGGTTACTTCATGTCTTCAGGAGCAACCTGAACTAAGTTTTGAATTTAAAAGCAATATTTGATCAAGATATTTGAATTATACGCCTTTCAAAAATTGTCGTTTTAAAATCTCCTTAACTAGATGAGCTAGTGAAGTGAAAACAGATTTTACTTGTTTTGTTTAGCGTCATACAGCATATATGCTTAAAAAATGATTTTCGTGAAGGTTATTTATATTTGTAACATCTTATATCTATAGAGTTTCTACATTTCGTAACTTTTTCAAGTTCGATTCGTTACATTTTGGTCAAAAAGCATCTTGAAAAAGCTGTTTTAGGACCTCAAGTAATTTTGAACAGTCATAACAATAAAATAATCATACTCTGATGAATGAAATTGTGAGTAGGCTACTTAATCACAGCTAATCGCAGGGTCCAGTTGTCGCCAATCACTAGTCATAGCATTGTGTAATTCATTCACTCGAAAATGTTGATATCGCTTATTTTGCCCCTCAGTGTTTCATTCTGACTCAAAAACCTGTTTCATCAATAAGAATTGTGTAAATTATCTAAATTTTAAGTTCATTTTAAAATGCATAATTCACTGATTTTTACTTCCATTGCTATAAACCGCAATGTTGGAATTCTGTGCATATTCCGTAGGTTATGTTTGTTTCTTTATGGAAATTTAATTCATAACCTTACTTATAACCATTGTATCAATTTTTATTCAGTTTGTCAATTGAATATTCTTGACAAACTGAAGGACACTAATACATTCTTCTTTTTAGGCCTAAATAGATTATTAATGCAAGAATCGCATATATATCTTATCTGAAGTTTTCCGACATTAAAGGCTTTTTAAAAAGTAATAAAACGATGAAATAGATATGATAGAATAAATCAACGGAAACTGTGTGGTACGCCGTCAAATATCATTTCTGATGTAATGTAGCTATAAGTTTCTTGATTTATTTTATATCAGCAGTGTATCTTTCATAAATCAAAATAGTTTAATTTAATTTAATTTTAATTCAAATGCAAAAAATTAAATTTATTACAACATATTTCATTTGCTTATCGTATTTTCAAAATATGAACAATAGTAGGCCTACGGGAAGAGAAGCAGTAGAGACTGTTAACTTTCAAATGTTGTGGGAGAAGTTGGTTTTATGTAGTCGAATTTCGGAATTTTTTATTTATCATCATACGTGTTTAAATCAAGTTATGGTTATTTTTTAAGTTTAACCCATAACATTTTTTACTTTTAAAAATCTTATTTCAAATATAGAATTTTTCTAATGATTTTTATTATTTTATTAATTATTCTATTAAGTTTTTATTATTCCTGTTGTGTAGCCTAATCCCACTGTTCACAAAAGTGCGTCATGGAATACTTTTGAAGGCCTTAGTCGTCTTTTTTACTCTTTAAAATAGATCTAAACAGTGTACAGTCGTTTGAGACCTTCAATTGTTTTATAGATCTAGAGAACAGTTTAGGCGAGCATGACAAGTTGACTAAAATACCGTTCAACTCAACGAAAACTCAACTCAACTCAACGGTCATGAGACTTTTCAAAGGGAAGGTCACTCTAAATCGACTCGTTTCGCGAAACTGGAAAATGGTCAATTGAATATAACCTCAACACTTTCGTCTGATATTTCTCTGACAGAAATACGTGCGTTTTGACATAAATGCAAATAAATTAAATGAAAGCCTTCAACAACAATTCGGTTTTTAGCAATCTTTATAGATTTAGATCAACAGATTTTATATTTTGTCATGCAGTAGGCCTATGACCTAATATAAAACCTGTTGATCAAAATTGGGTTTTTAGGTCACACAAGGTGTGCAAAACACGCTATGTATAGAAACAGGATCTTCCTGGTCGACCGTCTGTGACAGGTCAATCGTAACAGAAAATACAAAACTTCTGTTTACCTTATATGTTTTACTACAGTTATATTTTGTTGATTTCAATACTACAGTATCTAGATACACTATTAACTTCCATTTGTAATACCTGTTCACAAAATTGCATGTTTCATGTGTCGCTGTCTGGGTCATATATGTTTACAGGGTCATAATTGCGTACATCCATGATTCTCCTTGACCTATGTCAAAACCCTCCTATGTTGTACATTCTACATTTTCGTGGATTAAACATTTAATACCATCTTATAAATTATTACGATTACAACTATTACTTGATATAGCGTATGATATTATAGCAATGATAGACAGAGACAAATATGATAGACACAGACAAAATACGTTATTAACTTGAAATGAGAACAAAGAAATCAAGAGTCGAGATATAAACCTCTATACGCCTCTTAATGAAATAATAACAGCATATAATTACCCAAGTGTTTACCTACCTTCTTGTCTCGATGACGTGTTGTCTGTATCTTTGGTCACGTGGAGGTGACGCATGACTGCATGTTTATATCGCAAGCTGCTATGTTTATTTTTATATTTCACATGAGTGCAGTATATTGTTAGGCATGAATGGACAACCTTAACGATAAGGCAACCATTGAATGCACTGACTCGTAACAAAGAAAGAAAGTGGATCTGTGTTAAAAATAGGTTAACGGAGATTCTTCAGGTGTGTTTGTGTTTGGCATGACATGAACACACACAATGCATCATGCATTTGATATAGATAAAGGAATATATTGATATGGTTGGATAACATCTCTAAATAAAAATATGACAACATGTAATGACTAAACGTGACAGTTAGTTGTAGTCTTGGCTTGTCTGTGTGAAAAGAGAAGTTGATCTTATGTTCTGTAAAAAGCTCCTTTTCTGTCAGGTCTGCATTAAGCTAGTAGATCTGTCGTCTGCTAGGCTGTAAGATTGCGTATTAATATACAAAATGTGACAGTATGACTTCCTTCAAACGTTTAAGTAAAGGTCACGTTGAAGATTGTATTAAAGGTCAAAGTATATTTTGAAATATGATAAAATCTAAGTACCAAAGCTGAAACAATATATTACAATATACATACTTAGAAAATATGGATGTATTTGAACAGAAATAAACGAGTACGAAAGAGTATAGATCCGATCTGTTAAAGGGGAAATAGCACGTTTTTAGTGGGAATAAAAGTTAATGTTAGGAAAATGAAAATGTATTGTTCCATTTGAAAGGCTGTATATTCAAACCATATGAAGCAGTAATAAATCAAATATATAATGTAAAGTTCAGCCAATGTTCAGCCATGCGATTCCCTTTTCATACACAAAATGAATTAAAAGCGTTCACACTAAAATGGCCGCCAATGGACTTAATATATGTAAATCTTTATAATTTTGTTCTCTGGCTATGGATGATTGGTTTGTGTAATGAGATTTTTGACACTATCAAAATAATTTATTTAGCATTAACATACAAATCATTATAAGTGAAAAATTGAAAATATATTTTATTCCAGAAAATCGTGCTACTACTACTACTAAGTCGTGGAAATCAGGTGAAAATTATTGTAAAGACTTTGCAATAGTCTCTACATACAACCGATCCTATATTGTTGACAACAAGACGGTAACACGTTCCTTTCATTTCTAATAACATTTGAAAGTGAAATGATAAAACTTACCTTTACCACCTAACCACCTATATAACTAACTACCTAACTATTCAGACAAGAAAATGATGTGATTGGCTATATATATATAAGCGTAACGTTCGTACCTTGAGACAGGATGCCACGATGATTGAGACTTTTTGCAAAGCAATGTCTTAGAAAAACCTTCCGCTATTTTAATAATTTCAAGGCTATAACCTGAACGTAGCTAGTGATATATATTGGCTCCCGAGGAATGCTTTGTGAGAATACCTACGAGAAATAACTATCCTTTTCTATAACAGTCTACTCGGTGGAGAGAGAGCACGCTGGGTTGAGACGACTAGCAGGATACGGCGTGTCCATCACACGAGGAGCAGCGTCCACCCAGATGTTTACCTACGCCTCTCTACTGGTCACCATGAGCAGGAACACTCTCACCTTCTTCAGGGAGACCTTCCTGCATCGCTTCATACCCTTCGACTCCATGCACTTTATGCACAAATATGTGGCCATACTGGCTCTCCTGTCTACTGGTAATTAGAAGTTTGATCTTTTTATATGTTTCATCGTCACCATCATCTTCAGGATGTACACCATTCTCGTTAAACCATTAACCATTATCATTTTTGTCATTGCCATTATGGTTATCATAATCTCCATTGTGGCCCTCGTTTTCATCAGCTCAATCATCGACATCGTCTTTATCATCATTTTATTCATCACCATCGACCTTTAAATCATTACCTTCTTAGTAGTTATCTTCATTATTACCATCGTCTCTCTTTCCACCTTTAAAGTACTTAAAGTAACGGATTCATACCTTTAACACAATAATCATGAATATTCAGAAAAACAGCTTCTGAATTTCTTACAGTCAAGTAAAGTATCATAGATTTTAAAATAGTTGTTATTTGTTATGGAAGTACGTCAATTTCAAAATGATTGTTAACCAAGTTCTCCAATGCACCTACAGTGTTTCACGTAGTGGGCCATGGTATCAACCTATACCACATCGCCACCCAGGCCTCGTCAGACCTCAGCTGCTACTTCCGGGAATACTTTAGAGCGTGAGTATTCATCCATAATTTGATCCATCGCAATATTTTTAGCATTGATTTAACTAACATAATGTTTATCTGGTGTTTATGTCCTGAGTTGGTTTTATGACATCTTCAATATCGGCTTAATGATCCATTTGGTTATTTTTCCCCGCCACGAAGTAGTGGGTGTTATAGGTTTGGGTTCCGTCCGTGCGTCCCACCGTCCGAGTTACAGGGGACAGATTTTCTCAAAAACTATTTATGATAGAATAACATTTTTTGTTGTGTCTTCAGTGCATCAATACCTTGGTCGAGTTCTAAAATCTGAACCGCACAGTTATTTTTAAAAGAGTTATTGCCCTTGTTCCATGTTTTGGACTCTGTCCAAGGGTGTCGTCAAAGAAGAATGTTTTTCTCAGAAACTATCTGAGATGGAATTACCAAATTTGGTGTGTGTCTTCAGGGCATCAATCCATTTTGTCATTGCCCTTGTTCTGTGTTTTTGGACTCCTTTGAGATTTATGCATTTACATATAACAGAGTAGGAAATGTAGGAAAATGGTGGGAGCTTTAATGAAAACTAATTTGGCGGGGGATGTTGGTGGCAACGTCCTCTTGTCCATTATGGAAATGCACTTTAATCGGTAAGTGAGTTTGGATAACTCAACATTATAGTATTTTACATTGTTAACTGAAGCATACATTGTTCGAAGCAAGTTCAAACATTGAATAGTTGTTCTAATTTCTGAACTACAGGACCCATGTCTTGGCCTCCTTTCACTACTGGGCTATCACTACCATCACTGGTGAGTACCCAAATGCATCTTAATCATATCATCCAAAATACATGCAATTTATAATCATATCATCCAATATATGCTTTTGGCAGTATTCCTTACTCAATAAGTCCTTTTTAACGTTATTGTGTGAACAGATCCCTTGAATTATCGTAACGATTTTCTCTCCCCGTAAGGCATAAATTTATAAATGTCAGATTTTCTTTTCTTTACAGTAAGCTATCCAGCAAATAATATTTTAACATTAGACATCTCTTGAAGGTTAACTCTAGGAGAGAGGGCATGCACACAAAACACATCATCGGGGTATTTAATGCGGGAAGACACAAGTGATTTAGTGTGTCAAGTTGAATAATATATGGAAACCTTACAAATGCCACTCACAAATTTTCGCTGCAGGTATCACCGGAGTTATTCTCACACTGATCATCATCGTGATGTTCGTGTTCGCTACTGGGTACGCTAGACGCCACGTGTTCAACGCCTTCTGGACCACCCACAGTCTCTACATCTTCCTTTACATCTTCCTCACCATGCACGGTGCCGGTAGACTGGTACAGGACCCGCTCTGGAACTGGTTCTTCATCGGCCCCCTCGTCGTCTTCATCCTAGACAAGCTCGTCAGTCTCAGTCGGAACAAGGTCGAGATCGGGGTTAAGAAAGCTGAATTACTTCCTTACAGTAACCTTTCAATATAATACTCAGTGAACTCCTTCTCAACCAATATCAACTCTTTAACCGAGGCCCCCTCAGATCAAAGTTAACACTCTAATCCGACACTCAGTCAGATCCAATTTTACCTCTTCACCGACACTCCCTCAGACCTAGTCCTCTCTTTAAGAGATAACTCTAATCCAACACTCAGTCAGATCCGATTTTACCTCTTCACCGACACTCCCTCAGACCAAGACCTTCCTCTAAAAGTTAACACTCTAATCCGACACTCAGTCAGATCCCATTTTACCTCTTAACCGACACTCCTCTAAACCGACAATCCTTTAATCCGATTCTTTCTCAAAACCGACATCAATCTAAACTGATATTTCCCTCAAACCGCAAATCATAGAATTCCACTGCCCCTCTAAGCCGACTGTCTCTGACACTGATCTGAACCAGGATCCCTGTTATCCAACTGTTCTCCAAATACCAAACGTCGTTCAAAACCAAACATTCTCTATTACGACACTTCCTCCAAAACGACTATTCCTCCTCACCGGATGTCTCTCTTCCGTCTCTCGCGATCGGTTGTTATATCAGGTTCCAGAGGTATGTTTTCAAAGGGTGTGTTGTGTTTCAAACAACAAAGTACAGGCTGAGTCATGTAGACATTCACAAATGAAAGTTTTAAAGAAGGGCTGCATAACCTTTTTTTAATATATTTTTCAAGAGATATTGTTCAAATAACTATATAACATAAATATTAGGCCAAAACAGCAACGATACACAGTTTCTCAATGAAGCTACAGCTAAGTAAACATTGCGTAACAAGGCGTCTGCTTGTCGCCGTCCAGCGACAAACCAAAACAAGGCTGAGAGGCCACGGGCAGGGGATACGGGAAGTGACGTGGCAGTAGGCGAAGCGTTCGTCTGCTTATATGGAAAATGATAGGCGAAATCCGCAGTTCTGCCTTTTCAAAGCGATTAACAGTATGTTATATCATTGTGTTGCTGTCAACTGTCCTAGAATATCTCCTGATGAAGTCTCCGTAGACAAATTCCCATCATATTGATGGTTTCACGCCAAATTGACCCGCTGTGTTAGGTCAAACAGAGCAATGTGACAATCTACATCGAACTCACGTGTTCCGATCACTACACCGATTTTCTGCTTTGAGCTCGCATTTTCACTGAATGAACAGTTTGGCATGCAGAGAAAAGGGAGATTAGTAAAATATAAAACATAGCACAAAGTTTTGGGCTGATTTATCGTAATAATCCGAATATACAATGCTCACATTTTGATTTGAACGTTGTGTAAAAAGGTTGAATAAACAATGACATTGGTCTGCAGGTGTTACTTACTTTCTTTAGATCAAATACTCACTTATTACACAATTACTTTACTGTCTATCGTATTTCCTGTCTGTTTCCTAATTAGATGATATGAAATGATGACTGTAGCAGGTAGGTTATAAATTGCACAATCATCAACACCTGGCTATTTTATGACATCAGCTACTGTAGGTAACATCAAATAGCAATTGTATTCCTTAACATCCCTTTTTTCTCCGATTGGTAAATTATAAGCTATTAACCTGAAATTAGGAATACCGTTTTTTCTCTATCTGATAATTATTTTGGATAAGGTTCATTTAATAAATCTTCATTCTGTTTGGCCATGTATCGGGTATTGTTGTGGAAAATATCTCCTCTATGTACAAGAGTGAAAACATTAAGATTTTCAGTGAAATGCCCTATTAAAGTAATGTTTTGAACAAGACATCAGTGATCATCCAATACATGTCTTTCATTGAGAATTGTAACTTGTCCATCACTAAATGCAATAACTAAGAAAAACGTATATATTTTTTATCCTGTTACAAAATGAAGTCAAAGGCAATTCTAAAAAAATTGTTTAAATGTAAAAAAAATAGTATTGTATAATTACATCCTTTCTGCTGTGCTACTAAAGTAATATTCAATAACAACCAACAACTGTGCACGAAGATAAAACAGTTCACACGGGAGCAATTGTTTACATATACATCCCGGTTCTCACGTGCAGTCTTATGACAACATTGCGCAAAGCGAGATCATCTAGGCCTACATGCTGTAGCATTATGCGCACAACTTCGTTTTTAATCAGGGTCTTACGTTTTCATCAATACAAATTGCCAGTTGAATAAATAAACTACCGATTTATTGAAGGTTTGAGATGTTTGGATGTTGTTTAGGGTGTTTAATCGACGGTTAAACGTCGAGCTGTACTGTTAGCTTGTGCTGTTTTACATAACGAGGGCACACAAGGGGGTATCACATCACCTACTAACACGTCACGAGGCAGTCACGCTTCAGTGCGTTTTATTCTGTTCGCCGGCCTAATTAGGCGGTGTTCTTTATACAGTCCTAATTAAGCCGTTTCTAGGTCGATTTCAGAAATTTAAAGTTGAGTCCATGTGAAATTGTTATCACTATTTCATGAATCCCGAAAGTTGCCATATAGCATTTCAGTCCCTCTTTAAGATGTTATTTGAAATAGCAAAATATCCATAAACTAATAAGTGCATTGTTACCTATATAGCGTGGTTTGTTTTGATTTAGATAAAAAGAATACTTCATCTTGTTTCGTTATAGAGTTTTAATTCTTTCATTCAGGTGTAACCAACCTGGTCTTTAAACGTCCTTTGAACTTCGACTACAAGTCCGGACAGTGGGTTCGTATAGCGTGTCTGGATCTTGGTAAAAGTGAGTACCATCCGTTCACACTGACGTCAGCATCGAACGAGGAGGATCTCTCACTCCACATCCGGGCAGTTGGACCCTGGACCACAAACCTGAGGACCGTGTATGATCCAAACAGCAATACTAAAATGCCAAAGGTAAAGTAAATTAAATAATTTTCTGTACATTTTACGTTTACCGTTAACTTTTAATTTTCACTTTTTAACGTTTTGCATAGTGGCATAGTTTCCTCAACAGTCTAACTCGCAGGTGTATAGGGGCATGATGTATTTCATCATTTTATATGTATGTCAATATTGTAGCCTACGGCACATTAACTTCAAAACCACATAAGACTATGATGGCTACTTATGCCTGATGATGGCGCTGCCATGCAACGAGGCTTAGATAAGTCAATGCTGGAGACAAGATGTGGAAGATATGCCTTAATTGGGAGATCAGTTCCCCACGTTATTTCAGGGAAATATGTTCAATGAAACTACTCCTTTAAGAAGGACTAATATCATGAGCACAGACAGCAACTAAGTGAGTAGCAAGAACTTAATTAGCTATACTGGTTGTAAATGAAACCTTCTCTACAGCTTTACCTCGACGGCCCATTTGGGGAGGGGCATCAGGACTGGTACCGGTTTCCTGTGGCTGTACTGGTGGGGGGAGGGATCGGCGTCACCCCCTTCGCGTCTATACTCAAGGACCTTGTACACAAGAGCAGACTCAAAGTCAAGTTCCGCTGTCGCAAGGTCAGTTGGTTATATGACGTGGTGGCAACTTCATGATTGAACTAATCCGGGGTTTTTTTCTTCAAACTTTGATTTTGAAGCACATCCAAACATAATTAGATTTCTGTTCAAGTAGGCCTTTATTATTTTATTTTTCTTTAACTACGAAATAATAGAAAAAAATATGTCAACACGTCAGGTGTGATTTTAGATACAAAGTTTAAAACATCCCACTAAACTATGTCACTCGGCAGTTTATTTTGTTAGGTTTATTCATATTAGTATCAACTCATAAACTTAATCGACCACTTCGTTGGCTTCAAATGAATATGGGCTTATATGTTTTGATACTCCAAATCTACTGCAAAAACTAATTACTTCATGATCAGTTACTCGGGTTTACGAGATTGCGTTTTCTTAATTTTTTAACACATAGGCATATAGCATGAATGTTCCCTTAAGTGTGTTTAACAAAATGCCCCTATGGAACGATCCCTTTAACCATAATGACCTATGTTCAGGTGTACTTCCTGTGGGTGACCCGGACCCAGAAGCAATTCGAGTGGATGACGGAGATCATCAGACAAGTAGAGGGTGCTGATACTAACGATCTAGTAGCAGTCCACATCTTCATCACACAGTTCCAGCAGAAGTTCGATCTCAGGACCACCATGCTGGTATGTATGCAGAACCACAATCATCGTCGTCGTCATTGCAGTTTTCATCGTCATTACCATCATCATTTCATTGTCATCGTCGCTATCCTTATCGCCGTTGTCGCCATTATGATGATTATTTTTATCATCGTCGTTGTCTTTGTCGCAACCGACGTTGCAGTCATACTCTTTGTCACAGTTTGATTCACTGGCCACTAGTTTCAGTCATAACCATTGTTGCAGTCGTCGTCAGTGTCTTTATCATTATCATTTTCATCATTGTCATAATCATAGTTGTCAAAATCATCGTCATAATGATATTTATCGCCTTCATTTTCATCATCATCATTTATCATCTCAAGACCATTGTTAGCATAATATTATTTCTCAGTTAATGTTTTCCCAATTTTAAATCTTACTGATGACTCAAACACAATGTTTTATTGGAAACACCATTATTGTTAGGAAATCTTAAGATATGGGCCTTTCTGGTTTGGAATAGCCCTTGGGAATAGAAAAGGGAAATAAAATGTCTATTTATTATGCTTCAGTACATCTGCGAGAGACACTTCCAGAGGATAGCAGGACAGAGTCTCTTCACTGGACTCCGCGCCATCACTCACTTCGGGAGACCCAAGTTTGCTGAGTTCCTGGCCTCTCTGGCTACTGACCATAAAGAGGTGAGTAACAGATGTTAGCATCTGAATCTTTGGACACTTGATATTTATTGCTTCAGAATAATCCTCGATTTTTTGTGTTGAAATAGACAAGTACATAAATGTGTTTGCCATACTATGTCTATTAGGCTTGTGTCTGAATATCATTATGTCAATCGTTCTCTCTCTGAGATTACCAATTATCTGGCAGTCATGTCATGTAACATGGTTAATTTAGACACCCGTTTCATATTCCATATTAATCACATGCAATGCATTCATACAAAGTCTGTATATTGTTCACTATATGTTTTACATGTAGGTCCAGTCTGATTAAAATCGACCGTGCTCCGAATGATATATCAAAAAGTATTGTTTTATCGGGGTTCGAAGCTGTCTGGATATCCTCTCCGTGAATGAGAGGTTGAAGTTCGAGATAATTTTTTTATACTTTTCCTATAATCAAAGTCGATTTTAACTAGACTGCATGTAGGTCCAAGTTTATTTTTTCATTCGACGTACCTGAAAAATATCACGTCTCTTCAATGTCCGTAACGTTTTAAATGCATTAATTGCAGGTTAGACGGAAGGAAACATATCTATCAGGCACTCGTGTCTTGTATGAAATAGACACTGATGTTATAACCTCTATGTATTGTAGGCGGAGAGGATAGGTGTGTTCAGCTGCGGCCCCCCACCCATGACTCACAACGTGGAGACAGCCTGCTCGGACCTCAACAAGAGAGAGGGACCAACCTACGTGCATCATTATGAGAACTTCTAGACGAGGAACATCGCTCAGTTCCACTAACATGACAATATTTGTGGAAATCATGACAAGAACCAAAATCCTCCAACCGAAATGAATGAACATGCAAACAGGAACTCAAATGCATGTGTTTTGTGCATGCATGCAAAAAGGAACTCAAAACATGGTTTTGTGCATGCATGCAAACAGATCCAAATTCATATTCAGGCAAAGAGGATTGACAAACATGTACGTGTAAACCGGAACCGAATTCATGTATAGGCAATCAAGACACTGAATGATCAGGCATCACTGGGATGTCATGTTGGAAACCCAAAACCTATAAAACCATACTTCAATGACAACAAAACGAACTTTGTGTGTCTCAAGGTTCATGACAGTTTATAAAACGTACATACTCATCTACATGTATATACACGAATAGTAGTTAAACATCCTTCATGATTTTATAACGTATCACATGGCTTACTTTAGGAAATTGTACAACCGTATTTTATTGTCTAGATACGTTTAATTTAGCTGAAAATAAAGGATCCAATGAAGATTATAATGTAACATGTCTGCACCATTATGCTGACAACCCACCTATGGTATACCAAAATTATTTTTGCCATTGCCATTGAAGACGATTGTTAAGTTTCATAGACATTGTTAAATGGCCTGCATTTCTGTCTTCGGATATGAATTTGATATGAAAATAGTTTTTTCGTTTTTTTTCTATCTGGTTTTCTAATATCTACTAGAGTACTCATTTATATTAATGCCAAATCAGTCATTTTAAAACTGATAAGAAGACTGTGGTTTAGTATCTAGTATTATTGTATGAACGCTACTGCCTATGACCTTCGAACATACTATAAATTCACATTGACGAATGTTTTGATTGTTTATTGGTAGCATGTCGTGACAGTATTAAAGGTCAGTCAAATAAATTGCTCATCATATTGTTTGTGTAAAGTTAAACTGTATTCTCGTAGCAAAGCACCAGTTCAGATAAACGTTTGTCGTCAATATGACAGCTAGTTTTAACTTGATGTTGAATGCATGGGACTTAATTGAATAAAATTGACAAATAGTAAATGTTAAACTCAAATCGACATTTCGAGTTAAATATACAACTTAGTCCTTTGTGAATCATCAGGTAAGGCACAACATTTAAAAAAATATACTCTATGTCCGTCGTGGCTCTTTAATTCGATGCAGTAAATACTGTTTGAGTAGCAAACACGGCGACTTTATAAATATATACACACAAGTTTATACGTTTGCTTAACTTTTCACGTTATATTTTACTTGACAAGTTTTTCTTTATAGATTATGTAACGTGACTGGTGTTATACTTACTCCTTATTCTATCTATATAAACAACGTTTAGTTCTGTCGCAATGCTTGCATCCAAAATCATATATTTGATTATTTTTTAATTCGTTAAATAACTTTTTTGTCATTTCTCTGAATGTATTTATGTTTTATTGCTTTTGTATTTGAATAAATGATTCGTTCTTACAGATTTATTTATTCATATCCATATATAGAGATTACTACCAGATGTAGTGCGTCTTAGGACTTTTACAAAAAGAGTGTTAATTTTTTATTACCCTGACCGCTTCCCTTGCGACGGTCGGCTACAGTGATGTCGCGAACAATGGTGTTATGACGTCACAAGCAAAAATAAGTTAACCGTCGTTGCTAGGCAAAGTGATACGTGCACTAGTGCTCATATTGTAGATTTGCCACTACTTATTTCCAACCATATAGGTAATAAACTAAATAAAGTCTTCGGCTGATCATGATAAAAAGGGAGTAACAAGTCTTATCTATGTGAAGTATAACGGAAACTGAACATTTGAAGAGTACCAAATTTAACCAACTAAATATGTGTTGGTTTGAAATCATAACATTAAAAATTAAGCCTCAGACACATAAAATTTGAGTTTTTATAGATTACCGTTTCAATTTCAATATTAAGTACAAGATTTGAAATTGTTTATTCATTACTTGAATTGTATCAACATGAGTCTTCTAAGTAATTAATTGTACCATATTTATATCTAAACTCACGTGCAAAAGAAACGTCCCTAAACGTTTTCAAACTATAATAGCAAATCTCAAAACACTTGTATATTCTGAAATTTATTATTATTTACTTGTTGTATATTTATCAAATTGCAAGAATTCGTGAAACATAAAGACATTTTTTTACCGTTTTACAAGATGATTAGTTGACTAGGGGTGTATTGTCCGGTATTCGATCACCTGTCAAAACACAAATCACACTGCTTCAGTTACTTAAACGTCATAATATCGGCTATGATGCAACAAGTAACGCAACACGACCGCGGACATGGTTTATAAATCGCCTAATAACACGACTATGGATATGGTGCCATTTCCCCTGCAAAACACGACTCAAGTCCTGCACTGTCAGTGGAGGCTGTTGGCGTTGTCGAATACGTCGCCTGAGGTAGCCTCAAAGATGCTCTACTGGATACATATCCGGAGATCTTGCTGGCTAGGCCAAGACATTCACAACATTGACGAACAGTACTCCCTAAAGCCAGTATTCGACGTCAATTTTGATGATTTAACTTCATTGCTCTGAGAGGTCGATTTGCTCAAATGTCGTGTTAACGCAGTCGTCTGGTCACTGTCCATCTGCTGATTCGATGATTCAGGCTGTGTGCAGCTGATGACGTCACAGTAAGGAAATGTTCCTCAGGGGAAGCACCCGTAAATGTCTGTCTACAATGGGGGTGGTCACCTTCGGTCTGTAGCTCCTGGGCCTGTTTATTGTCCTGCCAGTCTGTCCAAAATGCATCAACAGCCTACCAATTGTTTGCTTCGAGCAGTTCAAGATTCTAGCGACATGGTCGTTTGTAGCGCCAAGTTGAAGCATACATTTTGCTCACCCTCTCTTCTTTGAAGTTAATTGCGGCATGTTCTTGTTGTCAACATGATGTAACTGATGCCCAAAAACATTTTGGCGGGGGCTTTATACCCAAAGACCATACGGGTATTTTTATGTACATTTAGGAAATTTCACTGATTAAAATCATTTTTCTCTTAAAAAACGTACATTTATTGTCCTTTTCTGGTCATGTCATCAACTTGAGTGTTTATGTGACCTATTCCTAACACTGAGTTAGGTTCAATGTCATTAGATAAAAAATTACAAACAAAAAATGTTTGGGGACGATCTTTTGCACGTGAGTATACATTAAAAAAGCAACATTTAAGATCAACCAATTTTTGAAAGTGGGCTTTCTGTTACTTTTTAGCTCATCAGGTCTGAAAGACCCGATGGGCTTATGGCATGGCATGGCGTCCGGCGTCCGTCCGTCCGTCCGTCCGTCCGTCCATCCATCCGTCCATCCGTAAACTTTTCACATTTTCGACTTCTTCTCCAGAACCAATGACTCTAGAGAGCTCAAATTTAATGTGGAGACTCCTTGGCAATTGGGGATTCTAAGTTGTAGATTTCATGACCTCATGACCCCAATTGGGGTCACAGGGGTCAAAACCATAAAAACCTATTTTCATCTTCTTCTCCAGATCCAAAAGGTCGAGAGAGCTAAAAAGTTGTATGTAGACTCCTTGGCCAATGATGATTCTAAATTTTAGGTTTGGTTACCCCTTGACCCCCAATGGGGTCACAGGGGTCAAAACCTCAAAAACCTATTTTACTCCATCTTCTCCAGTTCCAAAAGTTCTAGAGAGCTAAAAAGTTGCGTGTAGACTCCTTGGCCAATGAGGATTCTAAATTTTAGGTTTGGTTACCCCTTGACCCCAATTGGGGTCAAAGGGGTCAAAGCCTTAAAAACATATTTTACTCCTTCTTCTCCAGTTTCAAAAGGTCTAGAGAGCTGAAAAGTTGTGTGTAGACTCCTGAGCAAATGGGAATTCTAAATTTTAGGTTTGGTGACCCCATGACCCCAAATGGGGTCACAGGGGTCACAACCTTCAAAACCTATTTTCATCTTCTTCTCCAGTTCCAAATGGTCTAGAGAGCTAAAACGTTGTGTGTAGACTCCTTGGCCAATGGGGATTCTAAATTGTAGATTTCATGACCTCATGACCCCAATTTGGGTCACAGGGGTCATAACCTTAAAAACTTATTTTCATCTTCTTCTCCAGTTCCAAAAGGTCTAGAGAGCTAAAAAGTTGTGTGTAGACTCCTTGGCCAAAGGGGATTCAAACTTGTAGATTTTGTGACAAGTTATAACCAAATCAGATACACACACAACCTGCTTCAAGTATATATCATATATCAAGCATACTGGTTACTTTTCAAAAGACCATTGTCTCAAATTTGAAATCACACTTACGTTCTGCCCTTTCAAATCTTTCTACGTTCTGTTCACATCCTTTTAAACTTCATTCTCTCCCAACAGAGGCAGATCAAGTCATGAAATGTTGATAGAGAGTCATATTATTATTATATTATACTCTGTGGGATAGAATGGGAGCTGCCTGATTGAAGACAATCAAAGTTATAGTTGTGCAATCAGCGACGCTGTTCTAAAATCATCATTTCATCAATCATCAAACCCATGATAGAACAAGGCTGTATGAACATTTCAGGACTTGATCTGCCTCTGTGGGGAGATAATGTTTAAACATATATCCACTCAATGACCAATGTACACCCTGAACATAAAACCATGTTATTGAAGGGGCATAAATGATCGACTGAAACGACTAAAGATATTTCATTTCCTTAATATAACCAATCTATTGTTGTCAAGACGTTCACTTCACGCCACAACTTGAACAAACCACAGACTGAGAAACAAACACTGTTACAGTTATTCCAACAAAAGCAATGCACGTGGTGGTCGCCATCCTGGTGTCAAGTACATTTTACAGTGGACATTGAACATGGGGACCACGTTGACAATGTAATGGGATGAGAGATTATGATTAATGACTCTAGATCTTGAGTAACTGTCTATGGATCGAGTACAGATAATACCGACTTTTACGAATATATTGACAAATTTATAAGTACATTTTAAACAGATAATATATCTGTTTGTGGAGATTGGAACAGTATTTAAGACTACCTTAAAGATTCGTTTTACTATAAAAAAAAAGCAAGGGAAAGACTTCTAACAATACAGAAGAATTTGATGAAGTAGATCCTTGGAGAAACCTTAACCCAAATGAAAAAGTTTTACTTGGCGACAGCCTACCCCTCTAAACATAGACCTGAACATTTCCATATATCACAGTACCTCTAATGTTAAATTGAACCAAATTTTAAATCCGATGATTCTCCCATCACAGTTGCCTTTGCGCTTGGGAAGGGGTTCTGTAAGTTAAATAACTCGCTCCTCGGAGACACACAAAATCAGTATGAAGTAGATAGTGAACATAAAAACAGATCCCACTTAAGTGATGAAATGTTATGGGGAATGTTTATATTTATGATAAGGGGCAATACCATCTCATACTCTTCTACTAAAAAAACCGAGTCGAATGACAATTTGAATACAAAAACTGCAGAACTTGATACCGCTTTCAACAAACAGCAAAACGCAGTATTTCAAATGTATCGTAAATTTTGAATGACAAATTAGAAGAACTAATCTCATTAAAGCTAAAGTGATTATAAAATTTAATATATCAAGATCATTATGTGGAGAAAGTGGCGGAAAAAAACGTCAATCTTTCCCTAAACCTTGAAGCAAAACATTTCGTTAACCAGGGCCTTTATGCGTAATACATGGAAACCAAGAATGGAAATATTATGAAAACTCAACAGGAAATTCAAAATAAAATCATTTTAAGAATATCAACATTAGACAAGACGTTTCCAAAACTATGACATTTCAAAACTATCAGACGAAACAGCCCAGACCCTTGAAGGAGAACTTTCTCACGAAGAGGTTCTTAAGACTGTTAAATCCCTCAAAGATGTAAAAAGCTCTGGACCAGATGACTGACCCGCTAAATTCTTGATTAGGGCAAAGATCCTGTTCGTTGTTTGAATGAATCTTACAGGTATGGTACCCTGCCGCTATCTTTAAAAGGGGTCTTATCATAGTAATCACGTGGAAACAAACGTAAGTATTTCGTTGCCAATTGGAGAACCATTTCCTTGCTTTCTATTTTCTATGAAATTGGCTCCTTGATAATTGCCAAAGAATTAAAACTCTTGATACTAAGAGCCAAGAGAGCTAGCAGATATCGAGACTACTATTACTTATTGACTTTGAAAAGGCTTTTGACACAATGAACTGGAATTTTCTTGATAAGGTCCTTAATTTCTTTAATTTTGGAAACTATTCGAAACTGGGTAAAAACTTTTTAAAAGGATATTGAAACTTGCGTAATAGTAAACGGATTTGGCTCAGATTGCTCTAACATTTCAAGAGGCTGTCGACAAGGAGATTCTTTATCCCCTTACCTGTTTTTATCATGTGTTGAGATATTAGTTTATAATATTAGAAATACCCATAGCATTAAGGGCATCTAAATTGCCCAATTTGCTGACGACAAGTCTTGTATCCTGGATGGTACGGAACGTTGTATGAATGCGGTTATGCAAATATAGAACAATTTGCACGTTTATCTGGACTTGTTGACAAGACTAGAATCTTATTGTTGGGATCCAAACGTGTTCGAGAATGAAATGATGCCCCAAGTGAAAGCTTAATTGGGATCAAGATTCCTTTAACCTTTTAGGAATATACTTTAGTCTAGATCTTAAAGATGCTGTTTAATACTTGCAAGCGGTTTAGGATGAAACTTAGCTATTGAGAAATGAAATACATCACTTTGTAGAAAAATCTTTCGTCGAAATTTTGATATCATATTTAGTTCGTTTAATCAACAATAACATACTTATTTCGACGCTTCAAGCACAGTACCTCTCATTTAACGAACCCGCTTTCGGTGACGTAATCATTATGCTTGTAGGATGTACACCGTGTCTCAACCTCCGTAATTGCTGTTCGATGGGTATCAACTTTGACAGCAACAAATACCTAATTCGGAGAAAAAGAAAATAAAATCTAGTTGAGCGCGACAAAGACGGTTTTCAAGCGAACTTCTAGAAACGGGAAGTTGTGAAATGGCCACACTTGATTCGTCCTTATGTCGACTTATTTACTTTTTGGTAAATTGTCTCCTATTTGATTAATTTTGGTGCGATTTTCTCAAGGTTGGTCGTTATTTTTTTCTAAAAATACAACGTTTACATTAAAAATACTTTTTTAAATATTGCAAGTATGATATAGCATCTTTATAAACTGCCGCCAACCTTTCGAACTCTAGTCAAACTCTAGTCTGTAAAGTTCACGACTATTGTAATGTTACCAAATGTGCAGCCGAATGTCCAATAGAATTGGTACTTTATTTTAAGTCTCTTCATCTTGTCATTTATTGTTTATGTAAACATTTGTATAATTGATACCTATGTATTGAAATAAATATGTCAATATAACGTTTATAAAAGTTTATGCATACGTACTAGATTCTTAGACATATTTATAAGTATACAACCAATATGGTTTACTTATAATACTTTCTTACATGAGGACATAACAAATTTGCAAATGATGGACAATTTTAAAAATATCCAGGCTTATTTGATAAGAATAGTAAAATTATTCACTGTGCATATTATGTCTATAAAAGTAATCGTTGTAAAAAAAATTTCGACAAGTAACGTCAAGAAGTAAATTGGGAATTTGATTTCATGATTCTCAAAAAATATTCATGAAAATAAGTTTATATGACCCATATGACCTTATGCGAAAGTATTTGGATTATATTAATCTCGTTATTTATCTCTCGGTCCTTTGGCCAAAATGTATCAAGAATGTACATAGCAGAATGTTTCGTCCACAATATCTTCTAATTCTACTACATATGTGTTACATTCATGAATGTAAAATTCATTTCATTTCAATGCAAACACTGAGATTGCAGAAAAAAGGAAAGTGCTTCGGCATTTTTCGTTTCGATGTAAGGTAACTTCAAAGCACGATCCTCCAAATCAAGGGTGCATGCAAGGAATTGTCTCAAGGGTCTATTCAATGCGGATGCATGTCAAGCTGCGTTACTTGTCCAAATTGTAGATCAAACCGGAAATGTAGCCTTCTTTCAAGCTGTCCTCGAACCAACTCTTTGAGGGTGCTGGTCCAAATGACCAGGTCACATCCCCCGCAGGATCAGTGAGCCGTGACATACCGTTCATGACCCCCCAGCAGCGAACTGACCCCTCT
Source organism: Steromphala cineraria (assembly GCA_916613615.1). NCBI lineage: Eukaryota > Metazoa > Mollusca > Gastropoda > Trochida > Trochidae > Steromphala > Steromphala cineraria. The sequence continues at coordinate 14,923,415 of OU744720.1, read as the reverse complement.
ATCAGAACATTGAGCGTGTACTTCTCCTCCGAGACGAGCTGCACAGGGGAGGTAAACATTATCTCTAGTTGGGTGTGGTCTGCTGTTACCTCAACATCTTCGTGATGTATACCGATACGGACGTTGCCGGCGTTGCGGACAACTACAGTGACGTAAAAGGTAATGCTATTTCCAACATCCTGTGGATTCAAAAATGATTGAAGAAAAGACAAGGCACCTGTTGAAATGTTAGCAGGCGAGTACAACATGATACCCAGCAGTTTGACAGACTTGTTGCATGAAATATTCAATGCATCACTTCCTCGACTCAAGGGATAACCGGCCTCCCCGTGGACAAGACGCTGGATCTTGTACACCTTAGTGCCTGTGTTCCTCGGCTTCTTCGGGAAGGGGTTGGTAGGAGATTTTGGAGAGATGTAACTCTCAAGTATTATCACCCTCTCGCTGTCGGTCAGTATCCTCTTGGATCCCACCAAGTTGACGAAATCAGTCTGCGACATTAGAGGAAATCTGATCTTGTATATACTGTCTCCAAGAACCTCCCGCAAATCCGACATCTCAGTCTTCTTCCCCTGACGGCGACACTCCTCTTTAGCCCAGGTGAGTGCAGCTGTGAAAACGACATCCTCTTCTGCGGCCAGATTATCCATATCAAGCACTTTGTCGAGGGTGGTGTGAGACAGTTTTGGGAAGCCATCAGTCATGAAGACCTGTTCTGGTTCTCTCTCGATCACGTTGAGGACTGCCTCCTGTAGTCCAGCTTCACTGTAGAAACACGCCTGCTCCAGGAGAACACACGCAGTGTCGGGACAGATTGACGACATGCAGAACTCCAGGACCTCCTGCTCAAGACTCTTCACGCAGTACTTCTTGGAGCAGTACAGCAGGACCAGCGCGTTGTCGGCAGTCAGGGCCATAACTCCCGTGTACAGATATCTATGGGAAAAGATCATGAACAAGTTGAAAGTATGTGTATAAATGTATCTATAGATGATACGTTTTTAAGAGATTATTAGTATCATGACCGCCTTCATATTGCGTCAGGTGTCATGGCCGTACTTTAAAAAATCTGTTGTGAACAAAAACTGAGTATTATATTTACTTATAGAAAGCTGTTTGTTCAGATAAGGCCATTAGTGACCGATCTCCTCTTAGTTAAGTCATTTGTCAAATTAATACTATATTTTGTTGATCAAATTACAATATATTCAATGTCAGAACGTTGGAAAGCGTTTCATTGTTTTTTAAATCTTTTCATTTATTGAACATAATCTTCATTCTAGAATTTATATTGACAGGAAAAAAAGTCACCTGAGAAAGCTTCGGAAGGCATTAGGGTCAATATCAGTAATCTCTATCTCAGCTGTTTCTGCCATTTGCCCACAACACATTGCAAAGAAAACACAACTTCGGCTAGCCAACATGAATCTGTGGGCACGAATTATCTCCCCTTCTTCGCCGACCTTGAAAGTGACGTCAGTAAGGGTTTCGCTATCCAGCATCATAAGATTTGTCTGAATGAAATCCTTCCCCGATTGCCAGTCGTCCACATATCCAGAATTCTGTCTCATACAGCCGTTTTCGCTCCAATCCTCCTCTGAAAGGTAACCGCTGTTGTTGTCTTCAGAGTCTTTCTTTGTCTTTGAATCATCAACATTTTCCATTGTCTCTCCAAAGTTGCTGTCTTGATCTAAGTCTTTCCCCAAATGGCAATCTTCAACATCTTCAGAACTGTCTGCCTTGGTCATCGCTCCAGCATCTTTCCTTAACTGAGTGTTTGCGTCTCCATCCGTCTCCTGGTTATTCATTGTTTCGAAGTCTTTCCCTGAATGACCATCATCAACACAGTCGTGACTGTCTTTCGTTAATTCCCCAGCGCCTTTTGAATTGTTAGAAGACACTTCTAGGCCACTTTTATCTTTAGAACATTTCATTGTCTGGATATTATCCCCGTTTCTTGAACTTTTCTCATTCTTCCTTTCTTTTAAGATTCCAACGACCAATTCTTTGGCGTTCTTCTCGTCTATAATACCGCCCTTGCTGGAAGTCCCCTTTTGAGAATCTTCGGTGATATCCGAGTCAGAAAGATCAGCTACAAGTGACCGTCTTTCCGCCATCATGCTCTGGACATAGATAATCACAAGTATGAAATGTTATAATAAATGATATGAAAGTCCCACTAGAAAGGACTTCTTTGGCTTCAAGGTTAAAGGAGAATCATGAATGTTCTATTACACTATGTATTATTATACTAAGTATACGATGAATGTAGATGAATTGATTCGATAAAAGCAGCGGTTTGAAAAAGTAAGCAACATATATACTTCAACGATTGACGCAGTATTTGACATACTTGACAAACATATTTGAACATTTTGATCTGAGAAGAAAATATATGAAAATAAAACTCGCTGTTCCTCTAGGTTTAATGAGCATGAAAGTACTTTAGTTTTCTAAAATTGTCGTGACACCGTATTTATATAAATGATAGATATAAATGACAAACCATCTACAGTGACTGATAAAGATCAAAATATAACACAGACGTTGTTTCAGAGAACATATTATGTTTAGAAATGATACTTTTGATTTCAATCAACCATCTTGCAAATGGTGACATATATTTTCGTTTAGATGGCATTATTTAATCTTAATGCATGTTAGCATTATTTTCTCTGCATGTCAACATTTTAGTTGTAACTGGCACTCCATATATTCTCTATATTCTCAAATATATACACTAGGCTCTAAATTTAGTAAAGCTTACATAAAACTCCAATATATTTGAAATAATAAAGATCTAAATTTAAAAAGGTCTCACTTTCTAAATTGATTTACATGTTGAGATGGAAGATATAAAGTTACAATCGCTCTTGAACACGCAAAGGGGTTTTCATTAAAAGGACAGTCCTATCGGGCTTATTATTTTGAGAACGATATTCAAGGGGCCTTTTCTGTTTATGCATATAATGCTTTGAGTTCATGATTATAACACAACCAAGTTGAAACATGCTCGCGGAGAAGCATTATTGATTTATATTCGAAATTATGATGAAGAAGAGCAAACCGGCGAATTTCATTTCAACAAAAAATACCCTGAAACGAAACATGCAAATGATATCAATGTATTTGAAAGAATTTAATTCATTGATCGCCTGCAACGTTGCGTCACGTGTTCACTTACAACAAGCCTTTGCGCGACATTGTAAAAAATACCCACCGTTCTATTTATAGCAACCTACCGCTTCAGGAAAACTGTTCGATTTTTTAATTATCATTTCACGAATAATAATCTGATTTCTGTTTTGGTTGTACTGGATTTCTGAATATTCAGAGAATACGTTAAAAATACTTTAAAACAATTCTATATTACTAAAATTCTTATCATGGGACTTTAAGCACATGACTTTCGATAGTCAATATAGTAATGTTAAAGTTGTTCCTGAACTAAATTTCCCAAAATAACAAATATAACCAAGATATGATATTAAGGATATAGCTGTTTTTATCTTCCTGAGACGAAAACATAATGTCATTCATAATAACTAAATATGAATGATTAAACAAATATATATACGACAGTAGGCCCGTGATTAAATCATAAATCAAATAATGCGTCAGTACTCTCATAAATTATTTACTAATGTAAATTATAACTGAAAGTCTAGAGTTCGGTTAAAGCGAACAACCAAATCTGGAAGTTTATATCAGCACTACGGTATTAAAACAGAAGCATAAACAAAATATATCGAACGATTGTTATAATTTTCTATCGAGATATCAAGTAGCAAAATATAATTATTTCTTTAAAATGTATGTGATTTTCATGGGAATTGTGGCTTCGTCTACTTTTTCTCTTTAATACGTTGAATCTGAGTGATAAACAGCAAAGAATCTTGTCATGAAAAAATGTAGTACAAAGAATTATGTTTGTTCAGATTAGTTATTGTTTCAAAGCGTACATGTAGATCTATATGAAAGATATTCTAACTCGTAATGGGTCCCTGGTTCCTTATTTGCATAAGTTGTTGCAGTCTTATGTGTATACTGAGTGATAATGGCTGTTCGCTGCTAAATATTTGCATCTAATCCCCGTGTGTGTGATACAAGTTTTGGGCATAGATATATTCCACTTTTACTTAGTAAAAAGCATTTTCGTATACACAACTGTAAAAATACTAAAACCCGTAAACCTCTTTCACTTGAGATAGTTTCAAATTGTATGCATAAGAGGTTTGCAAAGGACAAACAGATAGTAAAATTGATTCCATCAGCGTTTAGCTAATCTGGCCTGTAAGGCCCAATGGATTATGGCATCGCACGATAAAACCTAGAAGGTTCAAACTTAGCATACAGACCCCTTGACTAGTGTGACCCTGGAGTCCCCTCTTAAGACCAAAGGGGCCACAACCTTAAAACCTTTTTCATCTTCTTCTCCATAAACATAAGGTCTAGAAAGCTGAAATTTTTTGTACAGACTCTTTGGATTGGTTGGTTAATAAGGGCTACAAGGGCCACACCCTTCAAAACAATTTTCATCTTCATTTTAAGAAACATAAGGCATAGAAAGCTGAAACTTTGTGTACAGACTCTTTTTTAGTTATAGCTAAGGTGACCATGTGGACCCCGATGTTAGCAACAGGAGCCACGCACTTTAAACATATTTTCATCTTCTTGTACAGAAGCATAAGGCCCAGAAAGCTGAAACCTTGTGATGACGAGTGATGATTATAATTTATAGTTTTGAACACCCTTTGGCTGCTATTTACTAAAGTCGATAGCAAGGGCTTTAGTTGATAAACCTTGATTTTGGTTGCCTTATACAAAAACAATGAAGTTTGGCGACATTTGGCGTGGTTTTTATCAAGACGGATTATTCAATAAATAACCATAGATTATCCAACTCTCCCCAAACCCCTACTTTCTAATCACAAAGCATCTCATATCAATGTTCACTTTAATTCTTATCCTTACTCATTTCACTAAGATAATATGAAATATTTGCTCAAAGCTTATACACTTTCGTGAACCTGGTATGGAGTGGACTAATCACTATGTCGGACGGGACAGGTCATCAGAGGTAGGTGTCTGCTTTCAGTGCTCCCTTCTCCTAATCGACGACGTTAAGATGGCCACCTTTAACTGTGGTAATCAGGAACAGAATCTTGAATACATTTCTGATGAGTTTTGGTTCATAAACTGCAAGAAATTTGCGTATTTGAGATGTCAAGTTGATGTTTATCTCACTTTCATTTTCGAAGCGAAGAGGAGACTTTTAAATGCCTTTTTTCATGCCCTTTAATCTTGTACATATTGTCGCGCATATCAGTGTTTGGTTATAATAAAGATTTCTGTTCAACTTGAACTGATTTGGTTCAGAAACTACGAAGTTATTGACACAATAACAAATCAACATGGCAGGGAAGTGGACTCGCCGAATAGTCGGCGGAGGGGACCCAGAAAGTCGGGTAGGGAGGGGACATTTTTGGATATGGAGGGGACACATTTGGATATGGAGGGGACATCACCTTCAAAATGTATACTGTATAGTTGAGACAACACCCATGGTAATACACAAACTCCTTTGTAAAGCCTTTGTGAGGGGATTATTCCATTACCTTAAATAAAATTATCTCTTTTGGAATATCCATAGTGTGTACGTATTTTTGACATTCAGCTGCCAAACAATATAGTTTTTGGAAACCCAACATATCCTTTCATGATTAATTTAGCATGGCATGCTTTGGCAATTGAATAGAACCATAAAACTTTAGTCTGGTATTTCTCAGACATGAATACGTGCGTTTTGACATAAATGCAAATAAATTAAGTGAAAGCCTTCAACAAGAACTAGGTTTATAGCAATTTATATAGATTTAGATCAGATCAGAACAGATTTTATATTTTGCCAACAGTATGACCTAATAAAAAACCTGTTGAACCTCTAAACGTATTTAGATTGGGTTTTTAGGTCACACAAAGTGTGCAAAACACGCTAAGTATAGAAATCGGATCTTACTGGTCGACCGTCTGTGTCAGGTCAACCGTAACACAAAGTAAATAACTTCTGTATGCCTTGATTCACAGTTATATCTTCTTGATTTCAATACCACCCTATTTAGATGCATTTTAAACTTACGTTTGTAATACCTGTTCACAAAATTGCATGCTTAATGGTTGAGGGACGTTGTCGCTGTCTTGGTCATATGTGTTTACAGGGTCATGATTACGTACATCCATGATTCTCCTTGACCTATATGAGAACCCTCCTATGTTGTACATTCTATATTTCCATGGATTTAACATTTAATTACATCTTTTAAATTATTACGATTACAACTATTACTTGATATAGCGTATGATATAACAATTAAATGATAGACAGAGACAACATACGTCATTAACTTGAAATAAGAACAAAGAAATCAAGAGTCGCGATATAAACTTCTATAACACCTTAATGCTGAGGAATATATGGATGACACCTTCTTTGTTCATTGTATGCCCCTACTTGCATACTCCTCCTCTGCTCGAGAACGACACAAGAATCTGTGTCGAAACGTCGCATACAATAAACAAAGAAGTATCCATATATTCCTCAGCATTATTGTCATTCCAACTTCTAAAATGCCTCTCAAAGATGTTTTCTATAACACCTATTAATGAAATTATAACAACATATAAGTTTGCAAGTGTTTACCTACCTGCCTGTCTCGATAACGTGTTGTCTGTATTTTTTGTCACGTGGAGGTGACGCATGACTGCATGTTTATATCGCCAGCTGCTGTTTAGTTTTATATTTCACATGAGTGAAGTATATTGTTAAGCGCGAATGAACAGCCGTAACGATAAGGCAACAATTGATTGCACTGACTCGTAGCAGAGAAAGAAAGTTTGTGGATCTGTGTTAAAAATAGGTTAACGGAGACTCTTCAGGTGTGTTTGTGTTTGGCATGGCATGAACACACACAATGGATCATACATTTGATATGAAAATAAAGGAATAAATTTATAAGGTTTTATAACATCTCTAAATAAAATTATGACAACATGTAATGACTAAACATGACAGTTAGTTATGGTCTAGGTCTGTCTGTGTGAAAATAGACTTAGTCTTGGCTTGTCTTTGTGAAAAGAGACTTTGATCTTCTGTTCTATAAAAAGTTTCTTTGCTATTGGGGCCGATTTAAGCTAATAGATCTGTCGTCTGCTTAGCTGTAAGATTGTGTATTAATATACAAAGTGTAACAGTAGAACACCCTTTAAACGTTTAAAGGGGCAGTAGCACGTTTTTTGATAATTTGATATTTTGAATATTTCACTGATAAGTGTAAGTTAATGCTAAATGTATCCTTTTGAGAGTGTCAAAAATCTCATCGCACAAGCCAATCATCCATTGTCAGAGGACAAAAAATAAATATTTACATAAAATCCATTGGCGGCAAATTTGTGTGAATACCTTTAATTCATATTGTGTAAGAAAAAGGAATAGCATAGCTAAAATTTACGTTATATTTGAATTATTACTGCTTCATTTAGTTTAAATACATATTCTTTCAATTGGAACCAATAATTTTCATTTTGCTGACCTCACCTTATATTCCCCCTAAAAACGTAACCACAAACATATTTCACTATTTTCTTTGGAATGTAGAAAGCCTGACTACAATATTGTCTTGTGCGTCAAAGGTGGCTACTCAAATATGTTTAGTTTGGTAATGGAAACCTTTTTTGAAAGCCATTTTTGATGGGCCGCTTATCTGACACGGCAGGTGAATGCATGACTGGTCACGCCCCCATTTTGTGACGTCATAACCAGAACCAGCCTCGTTATCTATACATCTATCGCAACTATACCACAGGGAAAAAAGCCAATAATTAACGATTTTCAGAAATTTGTTTTCCACTCAGTTAGATAAATCATTTGACGATGTAACACTACTAAACATTTGGTGTAAAAAAGATATCCACATCAATGGTAATTAAACAATTATTTAGGCGGTATTTCAGTTGAAATAATGATGCGTTACTCTGTATAGTCTGTTTATTACGTCACACCCGCGCGAGTGTTATGGCCCCTGAGCCAGGTGGGTTTTTCACAGCCGATAATTGCGCTGTCTTACCGAAAGACTAATAAAAGGTGTTTATTCGACAAATTAACAAAAATTTAGTCCAGCTTTTAATTTTTTGAAAAATCTTTTAACGAAAATCAAAAAGTGGTAAGGTCGAGGTTAGATGATGTTTAAGTAAAAGTGGATCACGTTGCGGATTGTACTTAAACAACATGTAACCCCGAGGGGGTACACAATGCAGAAATGGATACATAAAGATATCTTGAGATAACATTGATATTTTGTTTGTTCAAAAACATGCGTAAAATAGTCATTTAATGACTTTGAAAACAAACATCATATTTTCAGTCTGTAAAACTTCTCTCAGCCAATCATAACCTGCCACATCACATCGCCCTTTCTCGCCAAACTGGTCAGGCTATTGCTATTGTTTACAGTATTGAGTCAAGCGGTCACTTACTTACTTACGTATAATTACTATACAAACAAAGAAAACAACTTTCTAGTATGATTGTTAGTTAGTGAGACATATAATGAAGACATTTACTAATTTTGGTTGAATCTTTTTGACTGTTGATAGCTTAATCACGGCTTCTACAGAGGGATCTAAAGTCGTCAATTCATCAATGAGACTACATGGTATGTCATAGCCCTGTCATAGAACTATGTTTCGCATATCTATTTTTTAAAAAGAAACAAAATAGTGACGTAACGTAAACATGGACAGATCAGTACACATATCATATACAGTGACAGTATTGAAACAACGATTTTCGTAAACATACAACAAAGCAATTAAATGCTAAGGTTATATCTTCATTAATGGTATAAACATTAGGATATTTTATCAAGGCAAAATCTTAATATTCAATCATTCAATCTCTTAGATATTACGGTATACATGTAGTTATGTTTTAAATTTAGTAGTTCTAAGTTTACATTTTGTGATGAGTGGCCAGATAAAATTGAAGACAAATTAAACAAGTTAGTGAAATGTTTTAAGGAACTTATGAATAATCTTGAAGTAATGTTATATAATCTGAATGAGGTTTTGCTACACACTACGAAATATTCGGAAAGATAGTCATTGAGGCATCATGTCATGAAATTGTATTAAGTTCGCAATACAAGGATATTCAGGATATTCACCTTTTGACACCATGTTTCATCATGTCTTGAGCGTTTTCTCAATCAAATAAAGAAACAATGTTAGTTTACAAAGAGACAACTCATCAGCGTAAAATAAATACCCTTCTAAATCTTTGTTTGAGATAATGTTATTTTAAATTTTAAATATTTGTATTTTTGTATACATATAAGTTTGAATGCACAAAGTTTACTTTACATATCATGTGACCAAAGCCTACCTTATTGAAGTCACTGTAAACGCAAAATACTCCATCTCATGTGTACTGTATGTGTTCATCTTAAGACAGAAACAATGCATATGATCAATTCTAAATGTTTATTTTTGGATTGGATCTAGTTCGTCTTATTGTTGACCAATGGATGACTAGTGCTTTGACAACTGGGCGTGTCATAGATGGGCAGACATGCTTGATCTCTAAAACAACATCCCCTAATTCTTGTAACAACATTGTCAAAGAGTGTGAAATATCCCAAGCGCGACTCCCTAGGCCTGTAATTACATAATCAGTTACGATGTGCCATAACTGTTTAATTACTACTCTGTTTTATTGCCGGACAGATGAAGCTTCTAAGTCGTGCTAAAAGATGTTTATTCTGTTTATTTACCACCATTGTCTGTTATATTTACATTGATTAGGCCCATTTCCGTTCTGTATATGATGTAATAATACACAATCTGTAAAACTTCTCTCAGCCTATCATAACCTGCCACATCACATCGCCCTTTCTCGCATGCGCAGTAAAGGCAATATCGTTCACCCGGTAAAATCCCTTTTCAGACTGTCAAATTGAGAAGCCTAAAATTTTCGCACTTTGAAGGGCGATATCTTTGATATTAGAGGACCGATGAAAACGTTTTTTGGTGTTTTTTGAAGTTGACAATGTTTTCTGTACATATTTACCAATTAACATGGGAAAAATTATGAGGTTTCTTGTTGTTTAAAGGGACTTGCCGTCGCCAAGGCAAATGGCCTTCGGCTCGCGCTGAGAGGCCTGCTCATTATTGAGCTGAGCTACGCCTTAAGACTTAGATGGGGAGAAGAGAGAGGTTTTGGGTTCGCTTTTCTTTAGGGGAATCCCCTCGTGAATCGTGCGCGCTGATTGGTTTAGAATATATCCACTACTTTTGACATATACAACGTTTTAGTTTTGTAAGAGTATTTTAATTTTAATATCCAAACGCATACGCTTGCCAAAACATTGTAAGTTTTCAAGTTTCGCTCATGGCTGGAGTATTGACAAAGCGTCATGAAACGTACTCAGTGAAACAATGCTAAGGAATTTCTACTTCTGAAAAAAAAATTTACTTATGCTATTTTCATACAATCTCAAATGATGATGACACAGTTGAAAGCAATAACAAAATCAGAATGAAAGTATTTTATTTAATGGAAGCACAGCTAACATTCTGATTAGATTTGAGGCTTCCATCTTGTCTAGTCCCAAGCCAGAGACACAGAAGTAGTAATATAATTATTTTATAATTTTACACGCCTTAATCAACAATGTTTTGTTATCATTTATAATATTTTAAATTCTACATGTATATTGCCAGTGTCTCATAAGCCAATTTATGGCTGGATGTCAGTTTTTACTCATGTATATTTGTTATGTATATAAATTTTTGTAACTGGCCTAAACTGACACTTTAATAAAATATTTCTGTTTGTCTGTCTGTCAGTATTGCAAATCATGATATCATAAAGCAAGCTTACTACATACATGGACATGTCTACCTGTAAGCTAACTACACTTGTTGGGAAGTCCATTTTAGAGTAGGTAAGCAGTGACCCTTTGTTGTTTTAACTAATAGGATTATAGTAGTCATTGTGGGAGTAGTTATTTTGGGAGTAGTCCAACTGGGATGTAACCGTCTGAATTACACGACAACGGTAAAGTGTTTTTAAAAGTTATTTGTATACAAACAGTATTGTGTGTATATCTTGAACGCATTCTAGCTTGTTTATTTAGAGTCCTCTTTTTTAAATCACCACAAAATGTTATATATTTGTTTATATCGGAGTGGTATAACCATAAGAATTTTGCTTGTGGCATAAACATATTTATTTCAAATAAGAATTGTATTGTGTTTGAAATATGATAAAATCTAAGTACCAAAACTGAAACAATACGTTTCAATATACATACTTGGAAAATATGGGTTTACTTGACCAGAAATAAAGAGTATAGATACCTATCTGTTAAAGGGGAAGTAGTGTTTTAATGGAAATAAAAGGTAATGTCAAGAAAATGAAAATATATTGTTCCGTTTGAAATACTATGTATTTAAACTAAATGATGCATTAATAAATCAAATAAATAATGTAAAGCTCAGCCATGAAATGAATTTAAGGCGTTCACGGCCGCCAATGGACTTTATATATGTAAATCTTTATAATTTTGTTCTCTGACTATAGATAATAGGTTTGTGTAATGATATTTTTGACATTATCAAAATAATTTATTTAGCATTAAAGGGGCAGTAGCACGTTTTAGGGGGAATATAGGGTGATGGAAGGAAAATGAAAATTAATGGTTTCAATTGAAAGACAATGTATTTAAACTAAATAGAGCAGTAATAATTCCAATATATAACTTTAAGTTGAGCCATGCGATTCCTTTTTCTTACACAAAATGAATTAAAGGTGTTAAAAAAAATGGCCGCCAATGGAGTTTATGTGAATCTTCATTCTTTGGCTTCTGACAATGGATGACTGGCTTGTGTAATGAGATTTGTGACACTCTCAAAATAATATATTTAGCATTCACTTACAATTATCAGTGAGAAATTCGAATTATAAAATTATCAAAAAACGTGCTACTGGCCCTTTAACAAACAAATCATTTGAAGTAAAAATTGAAAATATTTTTTTTTAAAACACGTGCTACTACTACTACTACTACTGAGTCGGCGACACCTGGAAATCAGGTGAACATTATTGCAATACTCTCTACATACAACTGGTCCTATATTGTTGATAACAAGACGGTAACACGTTCCTTCATTTCTAATAATCTTTTGAAAGTGAAATGATAAAACTTACCTTTACCATCTAATTAACTAACTAACTGAGTTAGTTTTAAAGTGAACTTTTGTTAAAAGAAATGTATTTTAAAACTTTAAATCCACTTAAATCATAGTTATGCTCAGGAAACTTGTTTCTGTGAAATGTAACTGTAGATGGTTATCATTACAAACAGTGTGCCTTTATCATAATAAATAAAATTTCCCATTTACATCCTTAAATTCGACAGAGGTCTAAGATTGTAGTGGATGTCAAATGGCATTCGTCGAAATAACAAACCTCGAACACCGCTTAAATAGAGGATAGAAAGTGAATGACCATGTCATATTTAGCAAGGGTTATGCACCAAGTTTTGTAAAAGTCATATGACACACTTTCGAGGGGATAATTTCTCTATTTTTTTCATTTACTTTTCCTAGAAATATCCAGAAAACGACCTGCTACCCTTGCGACCGTCGGCCTCAGTGACGTCATGAATAATAGTTTAATGACGTCACAGATGTAAATATATTGGACGACGCGCTAAAACAATCGTTGCTAGGCAAAAATGATGTGCACATATTGAAGATATGTCACCTGTTCTGAATCAACATATAGGTATTACAACATATTATTTCACAGCCGTTAATCCATGATGATGACGTCTATATGTTGTGGTAATTTTGGATTACTTTCAAACTCGTATTGCCATTTACCTGATAATACATTTGGATTTCAGTTTCATGAATAATAAATCCGAAATGTCTCATATATCATATCTCATATAGACTGAGTAGTATAGTAAACGTATTGTGTTCGCTGTTTTTTTTACAGATTTTATTACTGTGTACCTCATAATGCACTATTGGTTTCCATTGGTATATGTATACTTAATTTCTTTATCATATATATTTCAACAGGAAAACGATGTACATGATAAAAGTATATGATTTATTCAAAAGGTGCAAATACGTAAAAATAATTTTCACAAATTGCAACAGAAACTTGTGTTGATTTAACATAAGTAGATAAAAATCAGCGTCAAACTGTTTACATCTGAATTTACAAAATCTAAACAATGATGATCTTGTTAATGTTTTCATTTTAGCATTCGTAAAATTAACAAGTTGGGTTAGGTATTTAGCTATAGAGCATTCATCGAGTGATATTTTCTCAATAAACGAGTGATTCAGTTTATAAACTTTCAGGTTTTCGTTTTGATAATTAAACTACACTTTGGCATGGATGTTCTTTTTTTGTTTCAGCAATTTCTCCTGAATGACCTTTAATCTATGTCTAAGCAATATTACAACATTATCCCCACGAGGAAAGAAACGATGGATAGATAAAATTATAATAACAGTGATTTGTCCCTATGTCTATGATAAATACTTTCCAAATGAATGTGATTTAGCAGGGACTAAATATCATTTATAATAACATGTCGATATAATTTAATTTACTACGTCCGTTCTGTCGTAATGCTTGTTAATAACAATTTGTTTCTTCTTCTAAAATTCTAAATGCAATCAGTAGTAGCAATACAAAGCGAGCAATGCAAGATGCCGTGCCGTTACATTCACTCTGAGAACATTTCACTGACATAATAGGTGCAATTTATGCTGACAAAAGGTTATGGAGGAAAAAAACTGTATTCTTTGTTTAGTGTCCCTGTGTATTGGTCAAACCAGATGTTTTTATTTTACTACGGACTTACAATACAGAGATTTCGTCCTTTAATTAATAACAGTGTTTTCTGCTACATTGAAATTGGATTGAAATAGGCTCGGTGGCAATGGTTTTAAATTATTTGTTACAAATCAAGTTCACGATAGAATGAAGACATGGATACATATATACATATATATATTAATCAGCCATATTATATATAATATCCTACAGAAGAAGGGTATAGCACATATAGTGTATTTGTTTAGGAAGTACAACTTTTAATACTAATTTCAAATGAGTATTTCAGTCAAGACTTTAGATGCATATATTTTGTAAATTTCTTCTCCTATTAAACGAAACGCCTATCAGCTGAATTACTTTTCACTTAGTACATCGAGATACTTTATAATGCAGAGTGATAAATCCATCATGTCAGCTTATCTTGAAGGTCCCATCTATGCCATACGACGTCAATGGACCTAAAAGGAGAGCAACTGAAGCCCAACAAGTTCTGTCAAGCATTACTCCTCGCTGAGTGTCTCGTATTCCCCACTGAAAGGGACTTATTTGATTACATTGACCAGCAAAGCTTCAGACACGTCGTATCAATAATTCAATGAGGAAAATTGGTAGACTAATCATCACTACTATACCAGCAGACTGAAGCTAAGCCGAAGACGTCACGTATCAATATTTAAAGGAAGAACACTTGTGAGACAAAAAGAGTCAGAAAGATGCAAAAAGGCACAGTTTTCACTTAGAATGATGTGATTGTCAAAGCAACGAGACCAAATAGTGCATAAGCAAACTCAACATCATATCAAAATTGGATTTACTCACAGGGTTCGAATCACTGTTTGTTTTTTTATTTCAAAATGATCAAAATTACACCTTTGCACTCATTTACTGTGTGTTTAAAAACTTTCTATTTAAAATACATTTCAAATTTAACAAAGTTGATTACGAAATTTTGAATTTAGATCAGTTTTATTATCCAACGAAAACAATAAATGATCGCAGAAGTGTATATTTTGGTTTATTAAATTAACTTTGAAGCAGTGAGAACCCTTGTGCACCAGATAGCTACAGAACCCTATGTACTATGTTAAAAGAATAATTGCCTAATTCTAAATAAGTTTCTAACGATGCCAAAATAATGAAAATGTCAGATTCATGGAAGAACTGAAATACTCGCGTACAATGCTGTGTAAACATTGTCACAGCAATATAAAGACAATATATATAAGCCCTTGTTTGCTGTGTCCATATTATTTCAACTTGCCTAATCTACAATACTGTATAGTCACACTAGCGATTTCTAATCTTTTGACGAATTTGGTTCAGTATGTTTTGACAAACGTACAAGATCGCATGGCGAAAATAATAATTGATCATTACTGTTCCACAATGAAGTTCATACCAGATATATAACCCTCGGTAACACTATTATAAAAAGAACTGTTAGAGTTATGTGAGATCTTCCATATAACATCTCCATCCGTGTCGTGAACCTCCGAGAAGCCATTCATGATCCCCCAATAGCGACTGGGCCCCTTGATGGTCACACTGACACTGTAGTCTGTATCTGGATGGAGAGCGACCGCGGCTGGGAGCATCACCTTGAACTGTTCATCACCTGTGGAGATCTCCCGGTCACAACAGTGATGAAGGATCACCTTCTGCTCCTTGTCCTCTATGGAGATGAGCACGGAGAGGGTTCCAGCGCCGGCTCTCGTCGGCGCAAACAACAGAAATGTCAGCAGCTTTATCGTCTTACTGCATGACACGGTGATGGCGTCAGTCACTGGGTTAGCGCCCGTCCACCGACCCCGAGAGCTGAAACGTTCAATATGTCGGATTGGCTTTAAAGAGTTTCTCTTCTTTGAACAGAAGGGCTCCACCGGAAGCTCTGTGATTGTGAAATGTTCCAAAATCTTAACCTTCTCACTGTCTGTCAGAACTCCTGAACCTCGTGCCTTTTCAACAAAAAGTTTCTGGCTCATTAAGGGAAACCTGATGAGGTATAGAGAGGGACCAAGGACTGCACGTTTCTCCACTGCAGTAGGGTCCTTGCCCTGGCGCTTGCACTCGGCATTTGCCCAGGACAGTGTGGCACTGAAGATGATGTCCTCTTCAGCCTTAAGGTCATCATTAGCTAGTATGCGGTCCAAACACTCGTGACTCAATTCCATGAAGCTGTCGGACTGCAGGACTTGCTTGGCCTCCCGCTTGACAACATCCATGGCCTTCTCCTGCAGGCCGTCCTCGTCAAACAGACAGGCCTGCTGCAGGATGGTACAGGCGTTGTCTGCAGTCAGGGACATCTCGCAGAACTGGAGACATTTCTGCTCCAAGTTGCGGACGTTGTATTTCTTCGAGGAGTACAGCAATCCGATCACATTATCCGGTGTTATGGTTACGTCATTTGTGTAGAGAAACCTAAAAGGAAATCGATAATATGAATTACATAGTCTGAACAAGAAACGGTACACTTAACAAAAGTAATTACGGGAACATAATCACCTCGAACACGAAATGTTTTCTTTCTATTTAACAAATCCATACGAAAAATGGCAAAAACACGAAAGCTTCTGACGAAAGCCTTCGTATACAAAATCGACAATCTACAAGCGGCACTAAATCAATGTTCGGAGGTGGTTCATGTCTATTGAATGAGAGGTTGTAGCCTATTTTTGTTGTTGCTTCTTTTAGCAAGCGTACCTAATGAGACTCCTGAAGATGGCGGGATCGATATCGGGTATCTCTATATCCTTCTTCTCCTGCATGGGTCCGCACAGCATCCTGTTGAACACGCAGCTCCGGCTCACCAGAATAAACTTGTGTGCCTTCACCGTCTCCCGCTCTTCGCCTACCCGGAAGCTGACGTCACTGAGAGTATCGCTCTCTAGCATGTGGAGGTTTGTTTCTGAGAAGTCTTTGCTGGACTGCCAATCGTCCACATAGCCTGACTTATGACGCCGCCTGGTCTTGTGTGATACCTGGGTGGCTTTAGATGGCGACGGGGTCGACATGATCATTCGGGATAAAGCGCCAATCTGCGAAATAAATTAATTTGCTTGATATATTCTATACTTCCAATTACCTGTTCATTTCGTAGCTTCACTTGAAAGCGCACATCTTGCAAACGACAAATAATGGCATATGATAATAAATCAATTTTATACATGTCAGCATTAAATCATAATATATATAAAGCAACGTTATTGTGTTAGAATGTACATAATGCGTGAAGAAAAATAGAACGTACGAATATCTGATTTGAAAAATGATTATCAAAAATAGAGAGCTCATTTGATGCGTTCAAGTATAAATCGAGTTTTCTTTTTGTTTACTGAAAATAGGAGCTATGATGGTATAGCATAAATAAACAATTGAATTCATATCATACGGGTTCATGTTTATCGACCGAGCAAGTACAAAAGCTTTCAGGCGACATGTGATGAGATGACATATGTATAAAACTATCCAACGAGAATTCACACGTATTTTACTTTGTTTTCCATCAACTCCACAGACTCTATAATGTCACTTACAGAAGTTAAAACAGAGGAACGTAACCTATGATATCATTAGATGAGGACTCAGTCATTTTAATAGTTAATTGCACATCTACTTCCATTGTGTTCCAGATCTTCAAATGTTGAGGAGATTCAGAGACCTACCTTACTCCTCAAACCAGATCTTCAAATGTTGAGATAACTATTTAAAGAAATCATGTATTTGATAACGTTCTCAATGAGTAAAGAACGCTTAAGATGAAAATGTATTTGACCCCTTTTATGGATAACTGTTTCAACATATGCGTTGTTAAATTCTTCAAGTAATATAGATAACTATTTGAAACATAATTATGCATGATAAAATGATTTAAAGGCATTTGGGACTGTTTAACATACGGCTGTGCCATAAAATGTCAACATTGAACTTAAAGAACTTTTAAAACAGTATGCAATATGAATAGCATTCAATGAATTTTGTTTACTATTTTTCTTAAATTTCTTTCACTATTTGAACATATGTCATCCCTGTTTTTTAAAGATTTCAATTGAGAAATGCAGAGGACATAATGTTAAGGCTTTTTGACATCTGTCTAAAATATGGACGTTTGATTTCTATCTTAAATATATTCACGTACATTGTACGCATTTAACACTGTCCTCAAAAAGTTAAATAAGGCATTATGACAACTGTCTAACACATTCATTATGCAGAGCTTTCAAGGAATTTAGATTACTGTTTTGACATATTATGCATTTGACACTGTCCTCAAAGAGTTAAATAAGGCGTTATGACAACTGTCTTACACAATCTTTGTACATAACTTTTAAGGAATTTGGATTACTCTTTTATTATATTATACATTTGAAACTGTCGTCAAGGATTTAAAAAGGTTTTGTGACCACTGTCTAACCTATTTTTCATGCAGAGCTTTCAAGGACTCTGGATTACTATTTTAACATATTATGCATTTGACAGTCATCTTGAGGAACCAATGAGCCCTAAGAGTCATCTCATTATAGGACATCGCTCAGCTCTGTGTAGTGAGTCACAGGTCGGGAAAACCTCCGTACCTGCATGCATATTTAATCGAGAAGAGGAAATTGTTTTCTGCATAGTGTGTTGCTATCCTGTGATTGTCTAATATCGATTTGAACAATGTCTGATAGTATTGTTATACTATTTTGTACTACTGTGTCTCTGCTTCCATTGTGTATTCCCTACAATATGTCACCACACATCATGAATGCAGTTGCTTACGACATTCAATACGACATTTGACATTTAATTTATATGTGAATTTATTCTGAATGATACGTTTCAAATAACTCATGTGATAGTCATGAATGCAACCGCGAAGGCAGGTTAGTTTATATATTACAAGAGAAATAATAAACTAGGGAATTTAAAGGATGGGGAAAATAATGCAGGAAGTTATTGCATCTATTGCCTTGCCATTGAGGCGGTACACGAAAGCGCCATCATGCAATATGTAGTTACAATACGTTTTTTAAGAAAGGTCAGTGTCATAATTTAATGTCACATTCTTCAAACTTAAGCATAAGCAGATCCCCGCATAAACGTTAATTTCACTACAATCATTTCATTTTTAGAATGAAGTGATGTTGAAAGTCTATGCAATTTAATACAAATGCCGTTTCCATGGTAGAACATAGTTAGAACTTTGAACAGATATTCAATGACAAAATGTTTAACGAAATATAGGTGAAAATATGTCAGTAAGTATTTCAAACTTATCACAAAAATTTAAACATATTGCTGTAAACACGCAGCCCGACCACCACGTGAGCACATGTCTTCTGCAGTGAGTTATGTGCAGTGAAGAGACGAGGCTGGTCTGTACTCACCTTGTCATGAGAGTGCCTGTCTCCAGGTCAGATGATCCCTGTCTCTACATCCAGAGTGTGCATTATTTATCTCTATGACTCACGTGTGGTGTTTTCAGCACAATTATGTTGATACTTATTGGCCCCTAGTTATGCTTAACATGGCGATTGCACGAGGGATCTTGTCTTGCATGTCCCTGGAGACGAAGGTCTGGACAGACCCCAGGACTGAACTCAAGACCGTCACACCTCTCCGTACCTCAGTGTCGGAGACAGGAATCGGGTTCACTGGATTCCACAACACCGTTCTGTAAATGGACTTCTGATCGATAACCACCATAACAGTTGGGCATCATCTTGCCAAACAACAATACTGCAGCATGCTCGCTCCAGAGCTTCCTCCCTCCATACACGAAAACGGAACTATGAGAATCTCTGCTAACTTGTAATTACACAAGCCGATTATCAAAAACCTGAGTTACCAGTCCACATTTAATCATCTGTTGAACCGGTCTCTTCTCCGATTCCTTTTGCGTGGGGAGATTATTGCTTGTGTCACATGATGGTCACGTGCTCCATAGTTTATTGATTTTCGTGGATTGCTTCGTTACCAGAGGGACCGCAGTTAAAAGCTGGCATTTGGTACTAGCAAAAAACATGGATGTTAAGTCTGTGTAGTGTGTAGCTATTTATCCCTGGGAAGTCATAGGCCTACTATAGCTTGTTAACACGCCAATGAAATGTGAAATATACTTGAATCGTTTGTCGAAGTATGTGGTTGTTTAACCGGTTGAAATGACTCTCGCAACAGATGACTTTCAGATCAATTCTAATTTTCGTATCTTTTTTAATTGTAGTACCATTTAAGAACGTCTACACACTATTTGCAACGGATTTTGATTTACTTAAGCTAGACATACACCGACTTCTGAATGTAATTGTGAAAATCCATGGAAAAGTTGTACTGACCATCAATTCATATAACAAGTCCGCTTTAACTCTATCGTTGGAAAGGAATATGATAATGCGAGATGTGATGTAATAACATGAATATGAAAACTTGCCCTTGTCTGTTTTCTGAGATTCTCCCAAAACCAAATATATGGGAAAACAACGGAAAATATGAAACAACCATAAACTACATATAACAAGCGCTTGTTACTTTTCAGGTAAGTATAAAAAATGATCAATGTATCATTAGTTTGAAGATACTTAGATAATCTGGACTAAATACAAATAGATTGGCTAATTTGCACATCCACCAGACCTAAGCGCTAGTGCAGATTGCTCTGAATGTACCTGTATCTGCCACTAGGCGCTTGATGCTAGGACGTTTTCATTCACAGGATTTGACACACAGTGGTATTCTCTGATACTGCATGTCAGAGACTAAATCCGTTAGCCTTTTAAAACGCTTCCTTGTCAAAACCAATACAAACTGCTCTTTGACCAGCTTTAATATAAATAAAAGTACCGAGGGTACAGAAGCTCACCTTAAAATGAATGATGTGGTAATATGGTTTAATTGTGTAACCATCTTTTATATGATAATTGATTATGGCTGCCATCATGATTTTTTTATCTTTTAAAATGCTATTCTTCTGTTGGAAACCACTAGAGCTTGAACAAACATTAATACAAGAATGATATAATCATGATTTGTTAACAAGCAGTAGGTTTTTGTATAACTTTTTTGTATATCTATGGCTAAATTGGTGACCATCTTGGACTTTTTAATCTTCAAAATGCTACTTTTATGTGGGCATCTGTATTAATTTCATTATGATATCTTGATTGGTTTAGGAGTATTCATTTAGTCACACTCTCAACTTCCAAAAAACTAAAAAGATGATGCACATAAACATTTGGAATATATCCCTCTGACACAAATCACAAATTCAGCTAGTGATAGGTCCAATTGCCAAAGTAAACTGTCCAGGTCAATGTCTCATGTAATTCTAACTGAAGATTTCTAAATATCTTAAATCTTGACATATGATAGTGCAAACTGATTGGTCAGAATAGGCTAGCAACATGGGGGTTTATGCTAATTACTAGATATGATGACCTATGATGACCTCTTGCACCTGCATGTAGCTTATGTAACTTATCCTCTTATGTAAGTTACTGTTATTCTATATAGTGAGTGTCCTCCCCTCATTTCAATATGAAATACAGATACTCTTTAGAGGAGAGTTGCAGGAGAGGGGCTGGAAGGATAGATGGGGAAAGGGGGGGGGGGGGGGGGGGGGGGGGGGGATAGAAGGAATGTGGGATAGAAGAGAGGTTTGCAAGGGAAGGACAGGAGAAAAAGGGGAGGAGGGAAAGGGGGGATAGAAGGGGTGGGGGTAGAAGAGAGGTTTGCAATGGAAATAATCTGGAGGTCAACTCAGTAATATGTTTATTGAAGTATCTTAACTAGCAGAGAGAATTGGTGTGAAAGACTTTGTAAAAAAAAAATTGTTCAGACAGCTGTTCAATTAGTTTTGAAGATGAATATTAAATGATATCTTTTATTAGCATTACAAACAAAATAAAAGATTTATTAGCATGACAAACAAAATAAAAGATAATTTGTTATTCATTAACCAAAATTTTTCAATTTGGAATAAATTAAATGCATGGGAACAAAGGACTAAAACACCTAACAGTTAGTGTTTGGAGTGAACAAATTTAATAATTTTAAATGCTTTTGAAAAGGATTTGTTTGAATTGAATGATCATTATAATTATCTAGATAATCATTGTTCAGACCGTAATCAGATATAGATGATTATAAAATGTATATTTATCCCTCACTGGCTATGTTATTTGCCATATATGAAGTGTCAGGAATTATGTAAAACGGAAAGGATTTATTAAAACAGTCATGCTTCAGGCTGTTCGCAGATAAAGATGATTCATACAGTTTTTTGTAACTGTATTTATAGTGTTGATAAATATTACAACAAGCGTATCAATACAAATATAATGACATTGATTTGATTGATCAGGAAATGTATTCTTTTCAATGAATTTCATGAAATCTGATTGAAAATTCAATATAATTGACATATTGACCATCTTGGATTCTTGATAATAAAATAAATGCGTCTTTGTCAGGAATCACTATATAAAAAAATACTCACTTTTCAGAATGATATCTTAATTGATTTAGTAGGAGTAGTACTTGGCCTGAAATCTAATTGAAAAATAATGACTTCTATGATGACATGTTGTTCCCAGAACCCCTTCAGCATGATACAATTATCATTTATATTTACAGGTATTTATAAAACATATGGTATTGGAACTGGAACCTGATACAAAATACCTCTATTATTAACTTATCATGTAGATTACTGAACATAAAAGCAGATTCTTAACTTGTTAATATTAACTCATCGTGCAGATTGTTGTACACAAAAACCTAATTCTTGAGTTGTTTAAATTGTTATTTGTAAAAAGTATTACTATTAATAGAATACAAGTATACTTTTCATAAAGACAATTTATATACTTTCCATAAAGTCCATTATGTTCTAATTATCAATTAGGTCAGGATTACTATGCAATATACAAGCAGGCAGGGCTGCTAGCCCCAGATCCTTAAGGAGAGTGTAGCAATTTGTGTATTTGGCTTTGTGTACGTATATTTGGAGAAGCATCCTAGTGTGCTAAGCATGTAAACCTGAACTCTGGGTAAGCCCTTATGTGTGGTATTAAAAGACTTGACGGAAAAGAACATGAATTGTTGTGAAAAAAAAATATAATTTCACAAAATATAGTTAGCTTATGTCCTAAATTGATTTTGTGTCAAGAAGAACTTCTGTTAGATATAGAAATGGTACAAATATGAGTAAAACACAGGAACTGGAACCTGATGCAAAATAACTCTTTCCACATCAACTTATCATGTAGATTGCTAAACACAAAGCTTATTGTTGACAAGTTTTGTGTAAGTTGTTATTCTTAGAAAGAACATATCACTGTCATGAGAATACAAGTCTAATTTCCATAACTCTTATTGCATACACATGGCAATATAGCATAATGCTCTACCCTATCAATTTGGTCAGGTTGATTATGCAACAGACTAGCAGCTGAGACTGTGATGCTAGCAGCCTGTATTGGGATGTGTATTAGACTCAACAGGAATATCTGAACTCTGGTTGACCCCTTTTGTGTGGTATTTAAAGGAATATAAGGGAGATACCATGGTTTAAAATTCAACATGATGTTTAATGTCATTGGGTTTTTGCAGCTAATTCCATAGATATTCTAAACAAATTAATTAATTATGTTTGTCTTTCATCTTAATGTTTTAGAAACACTTAAAAATATAGAAAAACTTGCATGACAATCTTGAATATTCCATATTCAAGATAATATTATGATTAGTAAGTTCAAATTAGAGAATTTATATAGTGTGAGTGATCACTTGATGAAAGCTTAAAATTTAGTAATAATGATGCGTCATTTGCAGCTGAAAAGTCAATATGGATGCTATCGCGGCCATCTTTGGTTCTCAAAACTGAAACGTTTACCTTTCTGTGCGGAATCACCATAGTTATAACATACTACAATTTCAGAATGATATCTAGATTGGTTTAGAAAGAGTAGTCTTTTCATGAAATCTAATTGAAAATTCAATATGGCTGCCATAGCGGCCATCTTGGATTCTCAAAACTGAAACGTCTACTTTTCTGTGAGGAATCACCATGGGTATAACATACTACAATTTCAGAATGATATCTGCATTCGTTTAGGAGGAGTAGTCTTTTTCGTGAAATCTAATTGAAAATTCAATATGGCTGCCATGGCGGCCATCTTTGATTCTCAAAACTGAAACGTCTACCTTTCTGTGAGGAATCACCATGGGTATAACATACTATAATTTCAGAATGATATCTGGATTCGATTAGGAGGAGTAGTCTTTTTCCTGAAATCTAATTGAAAATTCAATATGGCTGCCATAGCGGCCATCTTGGATTCTCAAAACTGAAACGTCTACCTTTCTGTGAGGAATCACCATGGGTATAACATACTACAATTTCAGAATGATATCTGGATTCGTTTAGGAGGAGTAGTCTTTTTCGTGAAATCTAATTGAAAATTCAATATGGCTGCAATGGCGGCCATCTTGGATTCTCAAAACTGAAACGTCTACCTTTCTGTGAGGAATCACCATGGGTATAACATACTACAATTTCAGAATGATATCTGGATTTGTTTAGGAGGAGTAGTCTTTTTCGTGAAATCCAATTGAAAATTCAATATGGCTGCCATGGCGGCCATCTTGGATTCTCAAAACTGAAACGTCTACCTTTCTGTGAGGAATCACCATGGGTATAACATACTACAATTTCAGAATGATATCTGAATTCGTTTAGGAGGAGTAGTCTTTTTTCTGAAAGTTTACGGACGGACGGACGGACGGACGGACAGACAGACGGACGACGGACGAAGCGCCATGACATAAGCTCACATTTACTTTGTAAAGGTGAGCTAAAAATGAACTTTCTGTGATAAATAACTTGTGTTTTTCCCTCTCTCACTACATGCCGGATTTGATCAAATGTTTCCGCCTAAAGTCCCTCGTTGATTAATTAGTTCGAAAATCAATAAATGCTGTAACGCATGTAATTTGTACAATGTGTTCTCTATAACAATATTTTGAGAGAAAGAAAAGTACAAAGGGAAATAACTCGTGGTGAGTATTTCAGTTCGTGACGTTGATTTTTTTACAAGTAACAGGTGGTATGAAAATTGAAAAGTTTTTATCTATCTTTATATAAATACTACTTATTAGGTAGCTTAGATTTTCATCAAATTCATAAAACACATTGAACGCCAAACCGGTATCAAATAATCTCCTAAAAAGTAATAAGCAAATAACTGACGCACGACTCTCCACTTTAACCAGACGATCGATAATTCATATATACTTCGATAATTGCAGTTATTTTAATGAATAACTATCGCAATAACTGTTAAAATATTAACTGAGTATACATTAATGTATGTGTAGGGATGTGATGGTGAGATAGGGTAAATAGGTTATATTTGTCAGCTACTTCATAGCCACCGATAACCTCTGATGACAAGGACTCAGATATGTAGCTGTTTATCTACATGGTTGTACTTTCGTAAACTGTGTGTAGCGTTTCTATCGCAAGAAGATATCCTGTGGTTGACTACCTTGCCCACTATGAAGTGACAGGTTAACTTATTTCTGATCACAAAAACGGCTTTATGACGGACTACCTTAACCCTAAACAGGTGAAAGAATAATTTTTCGATGAACATGAACACCGTTCAGATCAAAGTTATTTCAACAGCAGCTATATTCGTTGTAACCTTCCTCGGTGGGTATGTTCCTTTCGTCTTCCTGAGACGATACGTGAAGGACCAGGGGACTGAGGATAAGCTGAGTCTGTTGCGATGTCTGGCTGGCGGGATATTCATCGGGACTTGCCTTGTGCACTTGTTGCCGGAAGCTCAGGAAGCCATGGAAACTGCGTTCGGAGAAATGAATTACCCGGCGGCGGAAGCGTGCATAGGGATCGGGTTCCTTGTCATGTACACTACGGAGAACCTGATGATGACGTGTCATTCCCACCCATCACATGACGTGAAGACTACAGTGACATTCACCAGAGGAGATAATGTAAAAGTCAACAGAACTCTGGAATCAGAATCTGAAAAGTCTCTTATACAGAGATACGGATCTGTAGAATCTGACACGGACTTTATCACATCGAATGGTGACAAAGATGAAAACGACGATGTCTTCAAATCTGACATAGATCCATTGCTTGAAAGTTCATCAAATGTGGTCCTCAAGATAGAAAAACCTACAGAGGTTGAGGAAGAACCGCACTCCACTTCTCCAAGCTTTAGATCCTTCGTCTTGCTGATAGCACTATCCCTGCACACTGTGTTTGACGGACTTGTAATAGGAATCCAGGACAACGCAACCCTCATCTGGACCCTGCTAGTAGTTATGTGTATCCACAAGGCACTGGTTGCCTTCAGTCTTGGACTCAGCTTCCTGGACTCCCACGCCCGGAAGCCGAGGTCAGCTCTCTTGTATCTTCTCTTCTTCTCTTCCGTCGCACCCATAGGAACAGGAATAGGAACTGCACTCACAGAGAGTAGCTTCAGTACACAGAACAGAGCCTACGTGGAAGGATTTCTTCAGTCCCTGGCCACGGGGACGTTCATGTTTGTGACGTTCTGTGAGTGTTTAAAGGATGAACTGCTGGGTAAGCCACACGTAATAAAAACTTTGTGTGTAATAGTTGGGTTTGGACTCGTGGCTGGGCTACGGTTTGCTATACATGAAGACTAAACTTTGTTTAGTATTTGTCATGACCTTCTGAATCATTCTATAATAAATCACCGTTTTACTTTAACATTGGTTTTGTTTTATGTCACACTAACGGTAATGCAGCATTAAGAATTACATATGTCAAATAATATCATTAATAACAACGTTGTTCTTGGTAATAATGTTGTCATCATAAAGATGACAAACGAACGTTTTGATAAATAAATATAGCATTAAACGACAATGTGTAAATACTCCGCTGGTTGTTTTGAACATTCGATATAAAATAGAAGTGGCATGTTTTTGAAATATGTTATCAATTTTCTTTAGACACAAAAGCGCACTTTCAGAGAACAATCTAACAGCTGTCATCTAACGATCGACACTTCTTATTAATCTAATATATCGGTCGATGAATTAAAAGCCTTGTTGTGATTGAGAGCACAAAATGGACTAAACATACAGCTGTATATTACTGCAGTTATTTTCTCATTTACACGTTTACACATTTTCCCTACTATGTGTTGAGAATACGTAACTATGTATGCGAACCTTGGTCAAGGGACTTCATTAAAAAAGTGCCTCTGTTTACCCAGAAGGAAATGGGTACCTGATAAAGAGTTTTGTTGGTGATGACTTCTAGCGACAAATATGTCAGCTTGGGTTAGACCAGGTCATAAAGTTGGAAGCGCCTTGAACATGCACTAGTGAATGATAATGTGCGCCAAATAAATATCCAGTGTTAAAGCGGATAACGTCCTATTTGTTTTCAATCCTTGGATAAAGTAGAGTAACATAATTTTGCTAAGGTATTATTACGAGATTCCGAGATATGACGAGATTCCGAGATATGACGAGATTTCGATAACCTGTTCACATTCAAACATTCAAAGAAAAGACAAAACTAGAATAAGAAATCAACATGGTATATTTCCTTTCAAACTTGTAAAAGCAATATTGTGAAATCTTACTCATGGTTATCCACGATTCATATTAAAAGATAAACATGTACAAGTCACTTATATTGGAATGCACCAAAATAAACACACAAAAACAGTATGAATGCACTGGCAATTTCGTTAAGCAGCGGTGATTATTAACATTACATTATAAATGTGAATAGCCTCTTTGAATATCCCGAAAGCCTCTTTGGAAGAATAATAAATGAAATATATAACCTTGTTGACATTGTTATAAGCCATCAGGTTGTCCGGATTCAAAACTAAAAACTAAAATAAATGTTAACGTTTTCCAGAGCGACAAGATAAAAGGCCATGTGGCAAAAATGAAAGGTTTAAACAATTTTGATATTGATGTAAGTTTTGATTGACAATAAGTGAACGAAAAGTGTTCACAAAATTCCCAAATCTGACTTCATTAAGTATAAAAACATGAAAAACATGTGTAAGCCACTAACTTTCTCGTAACATCTGAGGGTATTTCAACATAACATAAGTACAAATCAACTTTGAGTTGTGAACTTGTACTTATAAAATAACAACATGGATTTCAAGGGATTCTAAATCAAGCATGAAGGGGGATGATTTAGAGATGCAAATGTTATGAATACAATAGGACTTCAAGAGCGCTGCACGAGTAGGCTGACAATGGATTATTTACTTTCTGCTTCGTATGAATTCAAATGATTATATTTAATATCAAATAAACATTACATTCTTCGCGTCAAAAGTATTATCATCAAGATGACGTTTTGGCAAAGTAATAAGATTACTGGCTAAATTAACTTACAATCCAGTAATTTGACATAAAATTGGAATTGTCTGTGAACTTATTGGCAAAACATGTTTTAATGAGCGTTGACGTCCTAACAGATTTGTTCCATGCTCGTTACTTGATTTGATACGACTTCTTACGAGAACAAAACACAAATAATGGATTGTTACAAAATATATGCTCAAGTATAAGGTTCCTTCAATTTTGGTCAATCGTATGATTATTGAATAACAATAACATTGCACCAAAACCACAACCCTTCGAAACGACACAATTGTCAGTACAAAATTACCCATCAAACACAAGGGCCACTGCAACAGGTAACAGTGAGCCCGTGTATATCACTTAAACAACAATAAACACATATGGCAGGTGGACTTGTTACATTAAAGCACCAAAGTGAGATACTGTGGGTTCTAGAATTAAATGTTACTTCAAGACGTCAAAGATATCGAGATACAAGAGACAAATTTAATCAACAAAATATGTTAATGACCAAGAAGAACAAGTTGAGAAGTTTCGGTGTAGATACTAACACCGTTATCAAGCAATTGATCATCATCTTAAACCGTTATCAAGCAGTGATGATCATAACTTGATAACGGTGTTAGTATCTACACTGAAACTTTGCATTTCATGCAATAAAGAAGTTGACTATCCATAATAACTTGTTCTTCTAGATCAAAACCAGTTTCTAAAATGCCTCTCAAAAATATGTTAATACCATCCCAGTTTCCAGTTTCGATATATGCTGTATTTCATAGAAATGTCCATATGATGCTGTGGTATTGATTTTTTTGGCTGGTCCTTATCTTACTCTGTTCAGTATATGTTCCTGATATGTCAATGATGTTGTCACTGCTGGACTCTTTACTGAACCTACGATATGATGATGGGCATAATGTCCATACACTGACATTGGATTGTGACTGTCTTGGTGTTGAGTGACGCTCTAAAACACATCTTGATTATCTACATTAAATGTTTAGTATGACACTCTAAAGAAACCTGCAACTTGAGCAATTTCCATACATGGCCATTTGTATTTTGTCTCCCTTATACTTCATTGACACCAACACTTGATGTTGTATGACGCTTAGTGGTCTAACGAACAATCGCTATCTTTGTGAATTTATCCGTATATATGTTGTTCTTAATACTTTCGTAATGATTTGTTTTAGAACATAATATGGCACCTTTGAGCAAGCTCATAACCTACAATGATACGTTTCTCTTTGTTAATGATATATCAATTCTGGAATGTTGCTTTGCACTTTGAATCAACATCACAAGTGTATTATCGTCCTTCTGTAGTCTTTGTTCAAAGATTGTTTCACTTCTGGAATGGCACTTCTGGAAGCAAGATCAACGATTTGTTATCTTCCTTAAATTCTCCGTGTGTGCCGTTTGTCTCTTGGCTTTATGATTACTTCACGAGTTATTGTTGCATGACAATGTGTAGGTGACACCTCACAATTCCTCTTCACGTGTATGCGCGCATGTCCTAGTCTTCGTCCAAGAACTATTTCACAACTGGAATGTTGTATGACACTTTGAAGCAAGATCACAACCCATTTATCTTCCTAAATTGTTTTTTCTTCTCCATACTTCTATTTGATAACGGGAATGTTGTATGAAACCATATAAGAAGTTGGTCATCTTCCCTAAATGTTTGTATATATCGTTTCCGTGAAACTTCAATTTTTTTGACAACTGGATTGTTGCATGATACTTGAGGCAAGATACATTACTCCCTTACTGTATGTACATTCATATTTTGTCTTCACCTGCTATTTGACTTGTGGTATGTTATGACACTTTGAAGTAAGATGACACCCTGGATTTGTTAACGTCAAATCACACTTTTCACGCTGTCTTACATCTTACTGCGAAGATTATTCCACAAAATTTGATTTTCCTCAAAATCACCCGAGTCAAAAATCACAATTTGATTTTCCTCAAAATCACCAGAGTCAAATCACAATTTGATTTTCCACAACATCACCAGATTCAAAAATCACAATTTGATCTTCCTCCAAGTCACAAGGGTCAAAGATCACAACTTGATTTTCCTTAAAGTCACACTAGCCGAGCCGCCCTGTGAGTTGAAGTTCATGCTGTGTTGTCTGAACTTCCACTTCTGACTGGCTTTGTTCTGGTCACACTTCTGGAGTGTTAGTTTCGGACCCTGGAGCAGATCCAGACACATACCTGTCGTCTCGTGCTTCAACATTGCATCCTGAAACATAACCATAGGTATTTTTTGCATTTTCATAATTTTACTGTGTTTAACAAAAATGCATATTTTATTACATTTCATTAACAAATGATTGTAAGACAGATTCACATGTCTAATGATGCCAACATGACTTAAGCCATTGTAATTATACGCGAAAGGTTAAGTTTAAAAATATTACAGCCAGTTTTCAATTTTTAATTACTATCTCGCTGAAATAATATAATTTAGATAATAACATATATTAGTTAATTTTCAATAACGCATTGATTACTCGCCCAAATGAAGATGTTCGTTAGATAGTAATAAAAAGAATACTTAACTTCCATTTGACCAATTTTCATGTATCTAGTGAAAGCTCGCTGTCGCTCTTTCATACTTTACTAAATGATTAACACGTTAAATGAAAATAGTTTTAATAAAAGCCAATTGGTTCCCAATAATTCTCACCTATACTAGGTGCCTGAATAAGTCTCACATACAAACTGTGTCCCCAATTAGTCTCACCTTTACAGAATAGTCCCACGTCTCTTTAGGACCTTCTATACAGTCCTGTAGGTAGGGCAACACATCCATGTCTTCTGTCAATGCTATCACACACTGAAGGGTTGTCCGGAGTTGTCTCCCGTGAGTCCAGGAGAATCCCTGCAAAGCAATGGTCAGGTAGCTCGTATGAAAATAGCATCTATATTGCTACACTACGCTGTAATCTACATGAAGCAAAATAATGAGATTGATGCGGACGTGTTTCGAACTACAAAGGAGCGAAACTTTCTAAAGTTAGATTCGCATATATGGTTCTTAACGTATCCAGTTGGTTCTCCACTAGACTTATTACTCCTTCCTGAATCCTCTACTCGCATTGAAGAAGACATTGTCGCCACACAATTTATATACGCAAAAACTGAATTTTCATTTACAGATTATTGTTCATATCTGCCAGAAAATTATCTTTTGAGCTCTCGTAGTTACTGGATTATCCAATGGC
Organism: Steromphala cineraria; assembly: GCA_916613615.1. Lineage (NCBI taxonomy): Eukaryota > Metazoa > Mollusca > Gastropoda > Trochida > Trochidae > Steromphala > Steromphala cineraria. Next base: position 14,891,882 of record OU744720.1, on the reverse strand, counting down.
GATAACTCTTTAACTCTTTTACTACTAACCGACCGCTTGTCATCTTCCTGATTTGAATAGCCTCCATAACGATTCTCAAGCAATGTTTTTTTAACCACACAATCCTTACGCACACCAATTGCCGCGAAAACACACATGTTTACCGTGCCAATTTTAATTGATTTAGAGACAAAAATAAAGGGATGTTTACTTTTCTGTTTAGCCTGACACCTGTGTAAACAATTCTTTCAGCTGTAAATGCAACGAAACCTGGATCACAGACGATATTTATAACCCAGAATTGCAACAATTCGAATCTGTCACTATCAAAGGGCGATAACTCTTCCTGTCATACTGAGTTCGGCCAATACGTCTTATCAAGGTCGATAAAAAAAACAATCAGCGCATAATTTCGGCAAGGGATTTACGAATAGTCTTCTATCTTTTTGCTGAATACGAAAAACGAAGGTCCTGCCAATTATGTTTTTCTGATCTAGTGCGCCTGCACTCGCTGATTTGGATTACGTGATCGCTCATATTTATAAGCTTTGGCAAATGTGTCAATGAAAAAGAAAACGGTAATGTCAAGAAAGACGTTCAGGTGTGCATTGCTATTTCCAAATAACACATTGATCATCGTATGTTGTTTTTTAAAATTTATTTTTAACTTGGAAGAAACACTTCATATTGTTAATCAGGTAAAAGAACCATGGGAGAGTACTGTATCTTCCTATGATAACGTCGGTGGCAAGTCACATCTAATACAGTGGCCACAATGAAACGGTGACCACTGGAATAATATCATCATGCTGCATACGTCCATTTTCGCTAAACCATGCTTAAGTCATGACCTTGCTGTGACCTTGACCTTTGACGGATTGAAGCCGAAACCTTTCCAAAATTTTTTACTTTTCCAAGGATGATATATACCAAGTTAAAGCTTCATAGCACAAAAACTTTTCAAGTTATCGCGTTTACAAGGAATTTTGCGGTGATTTTATTACTCGTGACCTTGACCTTTGAACTTGAAAGTGAACATGTCATAATGATTCCCTGGAAGTATTAACATTTAGACATGTTCATGAGTTCTGAAAAGCTAAATGAGATAAAGTTATACCCAAATTTAGTGCATTTTGTAATAACTCATATCTCATGACCTTGACCTTTGACCTTCAAGGTCACACAATCATTGAACACTTTTTATTGAGTATAACAATCAAGTATTGATTAAAAGTGTTCATAGTTAAAATAAAGCATTTTCGCTAAAACATGCTTACGTCATGACCTTGCTGTGACCTTGACCTTTGACGGATTGTAGCCAAAACCTTTTCAAATTTTTTTACTTTTCCAAGGATGATATATACCAAGTTAGAGCTTCATAGCACAAAAACTTTTCAAGTTATCGCGTTTACAAGGAATTCTTAGAGTGAATACATATCTCGTGACCTTGACCTTTGACCTTGAAAGTGAACGTGTCAAAATCGTTCCCCCAAGGTATGAGTAATAAGGTATGAATAAGAGTTCTGGAAAGCTTAGTGGAAAAAAGTTATAGCTAGTAGTACGAGTGCGGCGGCGGCGGCGGCGGCGGCGGCGATGGGAACTTCACAAAAACTGATAGCAGCCCCGTCCTTAGACGGGGCTGCTAAATACTCCTTATCCCTGTATCCTGTATCCCAGTGTTGTCGCTGTTGAATGGAAGTCATTTCATTGTCTTAGCTTGTTATAAAGAGAGCGATGCCAGGCATTAATCGTGATAGTTATTGGGTATGGTTTGACCTACGATGTACGCGCGGATACCAATAGGCTACGTTGATAGTGGGATTGAATAATACTAAATGATAACAGTTCACCTTCAAATGTATGTTTTCTGGTTGTCAAGGTCGTGGGGTTTTTTTTGTAGTGGGATATAACTACATCGTTTGAAAACAAAACAATTTTACTCATGGAAAAATGTTTTTAACACAGAGCAGTTCTCTTCCTCAAATGATAAAAAAACATTTCACACTAACATGGCCCCCAACAATTTACGCTTTACTTGACAATGTCTTCTACGACTATGCGGTTGATGAATGTGATGTTTGACTCTCTGAATAGTATTCATATGTAACTAATGCGTATAGAAGAAAATGTGAAGAAATTAATATCCACAAATCCATGGTACTGTGTTTTATCACTCACCTGTGTAGGCAGGTTGAAAGAGCAGGGTTTGATGGCGAGAGGGTTGGGGGCCTGGAACAAGTACTCGTCATTATCCAGACACATCCGACTCTCCGGGTTCTCCAGCTGAAGATGTACCATGGTATAATCACGTTAGAAACATGAACATTGTGTGTTGTACACGAGTATCTGAGAGAGCGTAGGTTCCAATCAACGAAACAACACACCCTTCTCTCACAAAACTTCTGTTTGTGATTGAGACCTTTCTTATAAAATGGGTGTCTACTGGCAGCGACTTAAGTCTGAGGAAGCTGATGTTTACATTCATACAGACAGACAGACAGCCAGACAGACAAAGAAAGAGAAAGAGAGACAGACAGATAGAAAATCAGATTAAGTGACGGGCAGACTATATTGTTATGTAACCATAACGTGTACCATCAGTAATAGCATGTATGATAAATCTAAGTTAACTCAAGTCAAATCGTAATAAAAGTTTTATAAAAATCTTATTATCATAAAAGACGTACACGAGTGTATTTATGACACATGAATATGAAATCGTCTCAGAGAGGTAAACTAACGTCTTTAAGTTTATGCCAAGGTCAAGGCCAAGGTCAAGGTCGTGATCTCAGCACAAGACCAAGTCTCCTTCTCTCTGCCTCGTTTATTTGTTTAACACATGCGTATCAGGGTTGTCATTTCGACAATGTGGATTTTTTTCGTTGATCTGCTACCGTGCTGTCGATGTGCTATATTTGTTGACCAATTATCTGGGCTTACGCCTTTCTTGTAATAAAGACTCTCTCTTTTACACCAGTATCGACATATACATTCTCAAAGTCTTATTTCAACTTCTTCAGGCTTATCTTCAATCTCATTAAAGTAAGATCATAATTTTGTAATTACGAAGATTATGCGGCGTAGCATATATAAGATCTTAATTTATTGAGATAGGCTTGGGAAATATTCGCCCATTGTAAATTTGTACTGCACAGGGAATGTCAGCTAACTGCACAGTTAATTGCATGGCTTTTAATAGACACATATCTTTGGACTCTGTACAGTAAACAACAAAACTCTTATGATGTTAATCTCGGTGAACGATACAGAGCGCTGTATATATTTACATAGACTGATCCTTCAGAAGATCCATGCCCCTAAACAAACACCCTCCCTAGCACAAGCTCCAGTAAGATCAGCTCACTTACCCTAACAGTGCATCTGATACTAGACATACTTATCCAATTATCCAATCAAATTAACGCTGTGTTTGTTATGATATACGTTATAAGGGGTGTTATGAATTCGAAAACGTTTGATTATTGCATCACATTGCTGTTCATCACCTCAGCAGTGTACCATTAACAATTAAAAAGTGATCAAAAACTGAACAATGTATAATTTGAGACTATTCAAGACGGAGAGGCAAGCTGTAATTTCTTATTTTTGTCTTGTGCATAACAAAACGAAGTTCCTCAAACTATAGACAGAAAAACATCACGATTAGAAGGACATGAACGTTATCATATGTACGATTTAATATATCAGAAGAAAACATTGTAAGTCAGATAATAAACATGACTTAAATCAATTGGTATATATTCATAGTATAAATTAATAGTATGTTTACCTTTGCCTTTGGCTAAACATGAGTAACTATTCAACGACGATTGGATATGGCGAAACAGTTTCAGGAATGACAACAAATATAAATTGTGCCCTTTTTCGTGACACATTTTCGCGATGTCGTGCCAGAGACTTTAACACGAAATTGAAAACTCCTGTCAACCAAAAAACGTCAACTTCATGAATACTCACAGCTCCCCAGGCGAATACATCCTCGGCATATGCAAACAGCTCTGGCCAGACGTTCTTCAAGAACCAGCCGAAGTCCCGACACTTGAGTCTCTCCCGCAGCTTTACACGCTCGCTCAAATCTCCCACGTCAAGGTTCTTCCAGGAATAACACAAGTAGACGGATGTTGGATTAGCAGGTAAACTTGATCTCTTTACATCTATGCGTCTTGCCAACTTGATCTATCTTCCTGCTTTAACTTTAATGTAACGTCTCTCGTTAAGACGTAATACACATTTAATGTGTTGTCAAGATATTCTCTTTAACGATAAGATAAAATAATGAATATTTAATATTTTTGAAAGAATGAAAATAAACTTAAACATCATAAGAAACAGATATTGACACTTTATGGTAGAAAGTTGAGGTGACATGATCTGCATGAACGCCGCTTGCAAGAGTACTTAATTTATATCACGGCTGCTAGTTTTATTGCAGGGAGAAAGTCCGCAACACTTCATGGCTATTCATTGCGATGAAACATGCAAGCATCGACTGGAACTAGCGAACCATGGGTGGTACTGCGCTGAAATTCAGTGAAGCACTGTACCCAAATCTTAATGCGTGTAGACCGTAAAACAGTCCAGCGCAATCCAAAGCATGGGAGCATCCAAAGGATTTTGTAACAAACGGATATATCAATACAATTGTTTACTCCAACATTGATTTTCCTATCTGCCTTCAAATACCTTTGTTGATTTTTGTATCGGAATCTAAAGCGACATAGATTCTTAATCTCTTTGCAAACACAAACCGAACACAGATCTATACAAAGAAACATATACATACACAGGAAATAGTAATGACATATTCACGTAATCTATGTTCTAAGCAAAGAAATTTGTCATTTGAAGATTCTCCGTGTAGGCCTACGTTGAACAACTTTTTTTTTCATCATGACGACTAAAAGTTGTATATTCGAAGCCTAACATCTTGTTTCCTCTCCAATTTGGCGTCGACGTTATTGTTGTTCGTGGTTCCTAATACACGTCATAGATTAAAAATGCACTAAAAACTAAACTTATTATAGGCGAAGACAAAGGTAAAAGCATGCAGTAGGACAATGAAGTGCACTATAGTGACATTAAGCTGATCATGAACAGAAATGGGACAACAGAATCGACGATAGTAAAACCAAAATAATTGTGCTTTTGCAGATCACAAAAAATATCAATGTTGCTTAGTAAACGTATTAGCATGTCCATGTCTACGGTCGTTGCAAAAGAAGAAGATGACTATCCAATGACAACATCAGTATTACACCCACAGATAACTTTATTACTACCTTTTTACTTTTATATCACAGATGGAAATTCAATTGAGAAAATTTTATTTTCAAAATCAGATTGTGAGAGGTGAGACGTACCTTCATATCAGGGAAGTAGTCATACACGTATTTCTTGTAGTCTCCCATCCATACCTCCACGGCGCGCTTGTAGTTGTGGATCTCTGTCTGATAGCGACCTGCAGGGAAACTGTAGGGCTGAGCACGGGCAATGTGTCCTATCTTGGAGCAGGGACTGTGGAGCAACTGACCACCACATAACCACACCTGGGCACGAATAGAAATATTGTTACTTTGATATTAGATAACGACATCTACAACATGTTAATAAGTGTAGGAAGCTCGTGATTTCAGAAGGGTAATACATCGATTCATACACGTATTCCACTTGCTTCGATGAAAAATATGTATTTTTCCCAACACTTTCACCATTCATCTTCCAGTTTGGTTCGATATTCCACTGACCTTTTGGTTAGTTCTATGTTCCACTCACCCTCAGGTAAGTTCCACTAACCCGCCATGCTAGTTAAATGTCCCACTCAACATCCAAGCCAGCTCTATTTTCCATCAACCAACCAGGCTAGTATTATGTTAAATTCACCAACCAGGCTTGTTCTATGTTCAATTGACTCTGCAAACTAGTTCTATGATCGATTGACCTTCCAGACTAGTTGTGTGTTCTCCTAAGCCTCAAGGCTAGTTGTATGTTGCATTCACACTGCCGGCTAGTTATAATGTTTCATTCACCCTCCAGGCTAGTCGTATGTTCCATTGTCAAATGACCCTACATATTAACAGACTATTTCTATGTTCCATTCACCCTCCAGGCTAGTTCTATGTTCACTCACCCACCATGCTAGTTCTATGTTCTCTCACCCATCAGGCTAGTTCTATGTTCACTCAACCTCCGGACTATTTCTATGTTCCATTAACCCTCTAGGCTAGTTCTATGTTCACTCACCCTCCAGGCTAGTTCTATGTTCACTCACCCTCCAGGCTAGTTCTATGTTCACTCACCCTCCATGCCAGTTCTATGTTCACTCACCCTCCAGGCCAGTTCTATGTTCACTCACCCTCCAGGCCAGTTCTATGTTCTCTCACACATCAGGCTAGTTCTATGTTCACTCAACCTCCAGACTATTTCTATGTTCCATTAACCCTCTAGGCTAGTTCTATGTTCTCTCACCCTCCAGGCTAGTTCTATGTTCTCTCACCCATCAGGCTAGTTCTATGTTCACTCACCCTCCAGGCCAGTTCTATGTTCCATTAACCCTCCAGGCTAGTTCTATGTTCACTCACCCTCCAGGCCAGTTCTATGTTATCTCACCCATCAGGCTAGTTCTATGTTCACTCACCCTCCAGCCCAGTTCTATGTTCACTCACCCTCCAGGCTAGTTCTATGTTCTCTCACCCATCAGGCTAGTTCTATGTTCACTCACCCTCCAGGCTAGTTCTATGTTCACTCACCATCCAGGCTAGTTCTATGTTCACTCACCCTCCAGGCTAGTTCTATGTTCACTCACCCTCCAGGCCAGTTCTATGTTCACTCACCCTCCAGGCCAGTTCTATGTTCTCTCACCCTCTAGGCCATTTCTATGTTCACTCACCCTCCATGCTAGTTCTATGTTCACTCACCCATCAGGCTAGTTCTATGTTCACTCACCCTCCAGGCAAGTTCTATGTTCACTCACCCTCTAGGCTAGTTCTATGTTCACTCACCCTCCAGGCCAGTTCTATGTTCACTCACCGTCCATGCTAGTTCTATGTTCACTCACCCTCCAGGCCAGTTCTATGTTCACTCACCGTCCATGCTAGTTCTATGTTCACTCACCCACCATGCTAGTTCTATGTTCACTCACCCTCCAGGCTAGTTCTATGTTCACTCACCGTCCATGCTAGTTCTATGTTCACTCGCCCACCAGGCTAGTTCTATGTTCACTCACCGTCCATGCTAGTTCTATGTTCACTCACCCTCTAGGCTAGTTCTATGTTCACTCACCCTCCAGGCTAGTTTTATGTTCACTCACCGTCCATGCTAGTTCTATGTTCACTCACCCTCTAGGCTAGTTCTATGTTCACTCACCCTCTAGGCTAGTTCTATGTTCACTCACCCTCCAGGCCAGTTCTATGTTCACTCACCGTCCATGCTAGTTCTATGTTCACTCACCCTCCAGGCCAGTTCTATGTTCACTCACCGTCCATGCTAGTTCTATGTTCACTCACCCACCATGCTAGTTCTATGTTCACTCACCCTCCAGGCTAGTTCTATGTTCACTCGCCCTCCAGGCTAGTTCTATGTTCACTCGCCCTCCAGGCTAGTTCTATGTTCACTCACCCTCTAGGCTAGTTCTATGTTCACTCACCCTCCAGACCAGTTCTATGTTCTCTCACCCTCTAGGCTAGTTCTTAGTTCTCTCACCCATCAGGCTAGTTCTATGTTCACTCACCCTCCAGGCTAGTTCTATGTTCACTCACCCTCCAGGCTAGTTCTATGTTCACTCACCCTCCAGGCTAGTTCTATGTTCACTCACCCTCCAGGCCAGTTCTATGTTCACTCACCCTCCAGGCCAGTTCTATGTTCACTCGCCCTCCAGGCTAGTTCTATGTTCACTCACCCTCCAGCCCAGTTCTATGTTCACTCACCCTCTAGGCTAGTTCTATGTTCACTCACCCATCATGCTAGTTCTATGTTCACTCACCCATCAGGCTAGTTCTATGTTCACTCACCCTCCAGGCCAGTTCTATGTTCACTCACCCTCCAGGCCAGTTCTATGTTCACTCACCCTCCAGGCCAGTTCTATGTTCACTCACCCTCCAGGCTAGTTCTATGTTCACTCACCCTCCAGACCAGTTCTATGTTCACTCACCCTCCAGGCTAGTTCTATGTTCACTCCCCCTCCAGGCTAGTTCTATGTTCACTCACCCACCATGCTAGTTCTATGTTCACTCACCCTCCAGGCTAGTTCTATGTTTACTCACCCTCCAGGCTAGTTCTATGTTCACTCACCCTCCAGGCTAGTTCTATGTTCACTCACCCTCCAGGCTAGTTCTATGTTCACTCACCCACCATGCTAGTTCTATGTTCACTCACCCATCAGGCTAGTTCTATGTTCACTCACCCTCTAGGCTAGTTCTATGTTCACTCACCCACCATGCTAGTTCTATTTTCACTCACCCATCAGGCTAGTTCTTTGTTCACTCACCCTCCAGGCCAGTTCTATGTTCACTCACCCTCCAGGCCAGTTCTATGTTCACTCACCCTCCAGGCCAGTTCTATGTTCACTCACCCTCCAGGCTAGTTCTATGTTCACTCACCCACCATGCTAGTTCTATGTTCATTCACCCTCCAGGCTAGTTCTATGTTTACTCACCCTCCAGGCCAGTTCTATGTTCTCCCCTCCCCAGATCTCCATTCCACCGTCGTACGTCCCAATCTCCCGGAAGTACTCGGCGTCAATTGCAAATGCAGGACCAACCATGACAACGCCCCTAAATGAAAATATTATTGGGATGCATCTGAGAACATTCGACATGGTAACTAAGAAAATGAATATGAAATTATTGATAAAACTAACTTAGATTTGATTTTTTCATATATTTAAATAGTCGAAAAAAAACCCGGCATAATCCACGTCAAACTCAGAAGGTAAATTAATTTGTTAGGACTGCACCTTGAGCTTATTATTTAATTCTTTATCAGCATCTATCTATCAGTATCTATCCATCTATCAAGGGGTTAACAAAATGTCTTTGAATACGTTTGTTTAAAAAACACTGCTCTTATGTTTTTAGTTAATACCAATACAAAACCCGTATTTTGCATTTTTAACTTTTAGAACTTGAAAGAATTTTTATTCTCTTTATCACTGAAACGTCATCTGCACCACAAGTTCTTTTATTTCATAACACACAATATTGATTCAATATCATGTATTTCTAACTAACAATACAATTTTTAAAATTGATGAAATAGCTACATTGAGAGGTATTCTAGTTGGTAACATCATGTATATGATGTTTTCTATTGTATTGAACTTGATATTGACTGGGCAGGTGTAACCATATGTTACATAAAGCAGATCGTGCAAGCCTGTAACACACGACCATAACTCAATGAATTCAGGTTTACAAAGCGTGAACACTGACTTGTTAAGTAAAAGGGCAGTCTAAACTAATTCACATCTCGGATAAAATAATCTAACAACTAAGCTATTTTTTTAATTTTAGACGGCCACCAATCTATCAATATGTATAACACGGCCCCTCTGATTTCTATGGACTGCAATTACTTTCTAAATTCCAGCATCAAGAGAGCCATAAACTGAAGCTCCTACATTAGCACCAATCAATAACCGTCTGAGAGGAACGAGGAACGCCAATACGTCTGGTGCTGTCTATTTTCTCCTCACCATTATTCACTAAGATATTCCCCTTTGATATACTCACGGAAGAGACTCTGTTTCCGATTTGCCGGCTTGCTGGTCTGTCCGGAAGTAAGTTTCGAAGAAGACGAGTCTCCAATCAAAGCCATAACGAGTTTTATAGCCCGGCTCGAAGTCATACTGTAGTGTATCCGCCTTAATGTAATCCAAGTGACCCATAGCCACAGTGGATCTGTTCTTCTTGATCTCTACAAGCAGGGGCTGTAACCTAATTGATGGGAAAACCATGTAATAGGAAGTCAAGGCAAGGCAAACGTTGGTTCCTTACCAATCTTAGAAGAATGGATGTATGCTATATAAGAATGCGATGGATTAAGACAGATGTTGGCCCTTTTATCACCAAAAGGTGAATGAGAATATGATGTCTCTGAGCAGGCACACGTTGGTTCTATAGGAATAGTTGGAATATAGTGTGTTTTGATGTAAAGGCCTGTTTTATACATGAACAGGAATGAGAATATTAGACATCTTCCAACAAGAACAATGTAAAATTTGTAAAAACCTAAAAGGAACTGGAAAAAAACTGTTAAATGTCATTTTTTAAGAGGCAAAATGCCTGTCCTTCTACAAACCTAAAGGAATTGGAATGCGGTGAAAATACATGTCTGGCGTCAAGCGTTGGTTCTTTTACTTACTTAAGAGGAATTGGAATGCGATGAACGTATTTTGAGCAAAACAAACATTGGTTGATAAACGAATTATTTTGCATCAGATTACGGGTTTCGGAAACACAAATATGATGGCCATGAAATAACCAAACGAATTAGGTATAATTGAGAGTAATCTAATCTTACATATCATCCGTTCCTACTATGATTAAAGACATGTGTTTCTAAAAGTCATGCTACTGACCAGTTGACGTTGACCTCCATGTGGCTATCAAAGAAGGAGACGACCTGACCAGTGACGTGCTTGAAGCCCTCCAGTCGAGCCTTGATGAGACCCACCCTGGTAGAGAGACGGATCAACTTCACGGGCTTGTCCTTCAGGTGTTTCTCCAGGTACGCGTCAAGGTCAGACTTCAGTTCCGCTATGGAAGAAAAGTTTTTTATTAAAGATATCATACAAATAATTCAAGTATCATTTTCAAGTGTTTCTCTTAGTAGGCCTCCTTTCACGAACCTTAACTAAGGTTAACCTTAACTCCCATTCTTTAACATTACACTAAGGCTACCTTAGTGACTTACGATCACCATAGAGCTTTGTGAAAGGAGGCCCAGGTCCGCCTTCAGTCAGTTGTGCTGTGCTAGAAGAATATATATTAAGGTTATTCATTAAGAGGAGTAAACTAGGAGTTCCTTGGTATGAGTCAAGGTCTGACTTTAGTTCCGCTGTGGATTTAGAGCGTCAAAAATGTGAACAACTGTCTACTAAATTAACTTTATCCTTCTGAAAATCTGGATGATATATATTTTTTTCAGAGCTAGAGGGTAATTATATAGTTTGCATTTCGTGATGCAAAGATATTCATGTTCTGATGTTTCTAATGGCTATCGTAATCTATTTTTCAAAACAAATAAGAACAGATAACATCAGCGAACTGCGTGAAGGGAACGTTATCACTTTTTAAATCTACAAATGTTTTTCAGAGCTATTTTATCTATTATGAATTAATTTTTATTGAGAAATATGATCATATTTCTTAAGCATATTGGTTGGTACAAGGAAATCGTATCATTTCTAAATGTAGAACAGTTGCTAATGACCAAAAGAAATATGACCATTTTTAATACGCTTACCACGTAGTTTTAACCGATTTGTTTCATTGTAAAAATGATTTCAATAGCTAAAGTTATTTATTTTTTTCAAAGAAATGGGATCATATTTTATAGGCTAACCAAGTTATACACTCCTGTGCAAGAAAGAATGATACTTTTTCTCGGGCCATTGTTGATATTTATTTTCTGTGTTTTCTATTGCTATGTTTCTCGAGTCAATATTAACAATACACGCACGGGGACGCTTCCGCAAACTCACCTTTATCTCGGGGCACAAATGTTTGCTTACATCATCGAAGAAGAAAAAAGGCATTGTTGGAATTGATATAAGGAATGGGATTTTACATTCCATCAACCTCCGATCAATAAACATTCAAAAAACGTGCATAGTTATTCCACTCAGCGGTTACGAAAGTTTTTCTTAAAATGTTTAATAGAAACGGGACTTTTTTTATTTTTAAAATATTGTCATGGTCCTTTAAAATAAGTACTTTATGTATAAGTTTTTTAACAGTTTTCTTTTTTCAAGAAAAGCATCAGATATGTAGAGAATAATCGTAGACAGAGAATAGCTTATCGGACAAAAATATCTTATTAACTATACTAATACCAATACCAAGACAAATAAAATGATACCATTTTTCATTATTCCACAGCAGTGTAAGGTGGATTTTGAATTTAAGTTATTGCAAAGACATGAGTTTTGTGAGACATGTAAACTTAAATCCTAAATTTAACACTATAAAGGAAATAATTTCAAACGCAGTGGAATTCAAAAACTTTAAGACTGATAAATGCCACCAACAGTGAAACACTGGAATTATGCTAACAGTAGAGAGAGTTCTGAAGGAAAGAAAAGTGCTGAGTAAGTCCCAGAGAGGAGCGCACGTCATCTTGCTCTCCAGCAATCAATCAACATGATGTAAAAGGGCTGTGTTGTCGAAATCAGGAAAATTGCCAATAAGAAAAAATGCTGCAAACTTTCATCATTATATTTAAATGTAGAAAAACATGTTGTACAGAAGATCGTCAATCAGATTTATTCTTGAGATTTTAAACATTTGTTCGCTAAGCCTAGCATCAGTATTGCGCATTTCAATTTACGCCTTAAAGAAGATATTATTCGTGTGAATATAATGTACGGGCACTGCCATATAACATAGCTCGCATGTTTCTTAGGCTGCAAGTCCACGCTACATCTCTAACCATAGAGGTGTATGAATGTATACTGGAGATTGGATAAATGAAGTAAAAAACTGATAAGGTTTAATCAAAATCTAATCAATTTCTTTATAACATAGATAGTGTTTGCTTTCATGTTATCCATTAAAGAAAAGGTTGACCTTGTGAGTCACTGCGTCAAATCAGCCCCACCTGCACATTAAGAATTTACCGTCGTCATGTTATAATGCACCAAGTTATACACGCCCCTTACACATCATCGTCCCCTTTTTCAAAGTGATATGGTTCAAACACTATACCACCTATAGACCCATACATCAAATTTAATTTATGTTTCATTTAACTTCGAAAGGCGGCATATGTCATGACAACCGATATATATATATAGAAGTATTCGTAAACATTGGAAATATCTTACATGATTATATTCATCATTAACGCCGATTAATAAGGTTCAATGAAAACAGCAAATCACACTGTCCATTTACAAGGTTGCTTGTTGCATTACAAAAATCATTTAATGCTATCAACGTCAAACTGTTCTTCTGTCTACCCTGGATACGCTTACCTAATAACGTAATGGACACGTGAAAGCAATGGTACATTGTCCAAACTTCAATCAAAATTGACTTTATACGTGAAAAGGTTGCTTAACCTAACAGTTTAACCTATTAACAATACATTCACTACAAAAATAAAATTTCTCGATAAAATGAATTCATGGACATTATTTGAGTTGACACCTTCACACCTCAGATTTAGATTCTATCAAACACGACAATAACTGTTAATTAATCGTGACACGTGTAGACAATAAGTCTTAACCTATATCCCTAGATGTTAATTTCAAGGGGGATCTTGTACAACATAAAAAACACGTTGACTTTTTAACGTGATGTACGTAAAGCTCAAATACCACTGTTTAAGTGTGCATCCCTGTTGAAAACAACGATTAAAGGATCATTTTAACGATGTGAAAACAATTATTGATTTATCTCTGAATATAAAAGCGCTAGGGTTAACCAAGTTAGCATTCAGATAGTAAGATATGACTTTTTTTCATAAGAACTTATAAAAATGGTAGGCATAAATGATTCGTCAAAAGAAAGTATGATTCTTAGTAGTAACTTATGTGAGTCAAACTAATAGTTCTCAGTATCAAAAAGTCTCATCAAACAAAGTTGTCAAATAATCATATATACTCAACAAAGTAACAATAAATTTCTGTATTTTATGTAGTTACATACATATCGATGGCGATCCATAATAATTTGATATTGAATAAGTGGGTGGTCATTAACATAACTTGATTACTATTCATGCACTTTGTTTTGAAAATAAAAGTACATTGTACAATCAACTGTCAGGTAAAAATACTATCTGATAAAAGGAAATTTCTTCCGGATTATTTGTGAGATGGTCTTTAATGTGCGAACCCTGACTGACTAGTTCTTGAATTCGTACCTTATTTCTCTAATTAACGTATGAATTTTATTGTTTTTCATTGTGTTACTTTTTTAAATATTAAATTCTTTTTTGGGTGCATGCACATTTTAGTTCAAGTTACATACAAGCTGACATTTCACATTTTTAATACACATAAAGAATCGTTAGCTATTTCAAGTTTGAAATTACAGTGGTAATAAAGGTACATACAGAGGAGGACCAGAATGTCGTGCATTTGGAGTAGTTGCAAGTCGAATAAGCGTTATATTTGTCAATGTTATATGTTTTCTTTAGGTCACTTTTAAAGGGGCAGTAGCACGTTTTTAGGGGGGGGGGGGGGGGTATAAGGTGATGTAAAGAAAATGAAAATAAATGGTTCCAATTGAAAGACAATGCATTTAAACTAAATGGAGCAGTAATAATTCAGATATATAACGTAAACTTTAGCCATGTGATTGCTTTTTCTTACACAAAATGGCCACCAATGGATTTTATGTGAATCTTCATACTTTATCCTCTGACTATGGATGATTGCCTTGTGTAATGAGATTTTTGACACTGTCAAAATAATACATTTAGCAAAAACTTACAATTATCGGTGAAAAAAATAGAATATAAATTATCCAAAAACGTGCTACTGCTCCTATAAAGTATGTGAAGTTTAGTTTTGGAAAATTGGAACCATTTTATTTTGGAATTTAGATTAGACCCAAAGGGTAAAATATATATGTAACAACATTCACCTTCATCAATTGAACCATCAAGATTGACTTAAATACGTGCAAATAGCAATGGTTAATGATTTACTCATTTAGCTAAATATACTTTCAAATTGCACAATATCAAGAAAAAAAAAATACTGCCGTCATGAATATCGGGTCAAAATTTAAAACATTGCAGTCACTTCTTGTAAATTTACCATGACACAGTGCGTTAAATCGCAACTTAGCCTTACATGTGACATGGTTATGCACGTGCATTTACAGCATTTTTCCCAATAAAAAGGGGTGAATGCAACTCTTTGTGAATCAAATGAGCATGCAATATGTTGGTTTCGGTTAATTGCTTCTGTTAACCAGGCATTAAGGCAGCAGTCATGCTTAAACACAGTTTCATTCAGTGTATTAGTTCTGCGTCAAAAGCATATTTAAGCTCAAGAAAAAAGTCATGGCTTGAAGTGTTAAAATCACGCGGAAGCTGTCTGTAGGCTTGTATAACGTTAAGTTGGTGTAGAATCAATTACACGTTACAGCTGGAGGGGGTTGTTGATACTTTTTACAGAGCTGGAGAATTTGAAAATGTGCTTAAAATTCTTCTCTGTTATATTTTACAAGAATCTGTTGAATATATTCATCTGTTAATAGATGAAAAACTCCAGTTCAATATTGACCTGTTTGAGGTTCTGTTAACGGGGCTCAGGAAGCGATGTTTAGACAACGTGTTAACGTTATATCAGTATAAACATTACAAGGCTCGGAACATTACACGTAGGCATCAACCAGCCTATGACAGCGTAATTACGCCAAGGTGCAAAATTTTAATATCATCTTTCATTATGAAGGCAGCCACCTTATGAACACAGATTGCTTATCTTTGATATTACATGATAAACGCTACAAGGCATTTCCAACTAGCGCTGCGTGAAAACGTGTCAACCCAACGTTGATTGTTTATTACGTGGACACTAAATTCAACTATGAAATGTTAACTTTTTATATCATATCAACTTGAATGTCTACGGAGAGTATAATCGATAACTTGATTATCATAGTTACATTGTTTGATATTTATTTCTCAAAATAACATAACAATATAGTAAAACACCACTAACACACACAAAAAAACGACTTTTTGTAAAACAGGCATTGATATATTAATCAAGATTTCGAAATCCCATTACATCAAATCAAAAATTGTAAAAATGCATTTCTTGTAAATAGTTATATTTTAAATACAAACTGGATACATTTCAAGAAATATGAATTTCTTTATTTTAACTTCAAATTCACAGTAAAATAATATCATGTTTCGTGATATCGACACGTTAAAAGCATCCTGAATTACAATCATCATGACTTGCAAAGTTGACTCCACGAAATAAACCACGTGGAGATGCAATTGTGATCAATATTGGTAATGTAATAAAAAATTTGTGATTATATCTTTCATCATCCAAATTATTCAGACTATTTTATTTATGAAATTAACTATAGTTATTTCTCGAGAATCAACTTAAAAGGCATGAATATATAGCGCTACTTTAATAGCATTAAATCAACTAGTATACTGGAATACTACACGAGCATGTACATGATAGTATGGCATTATATGATACTATACGAGCAAGTTTATGATGATGGTGACAGTTATGGAGGTCAAGTATCTAACAGATGTGTATATAAGAACTAGCGTCTGTTTAGTGTTTACCTAGCGGTGTGAGGAAGTCAGTTGTGTTGATAAAGGCAAACATTCTTTATCCTGTTAAGTGACAAGGAGATTGTTGTAGGATTCAAAGTAAAAGAAGTTTATTGTCCTGTAGGTCTCGAGCCCATATACAGATGGTACAAGGTTACATAGATATCTGCATACATTTTACAAAAATAATTTATGATTATTTATTTCTTAAGAAAACATCATGTTTTACAATAGCCCTAGATTTCTTGGAGACATAATTGATATAAAAGCAATTGTAGGGTACGTAGAAATGTAATGATTTGAAATGTATTGTTTTCTTAAGTCAGCATAATGACGGCAAACGTAAGCAAAAATGAATCAACCTTGGTAATAGTGATAAAGTATTAGTTATACTGACTGTAATAAGTCCTGACTGTTGCCGACAACATACATTTTCAATCTATTCGGTTAATTCTATTGAAAACATCCACCTTTATATCATTAGCTGTGTTCGCATCCAGGATACATCGCCATTGCTTTATCACGTTCAAGGAGTATACTAGATGGGTAACAGTTCCAGTGCTCGTAGAACTCTACTTCATTGTTGGCAATTTTGTCACGTCATGGAACACGTACATTAAAATATGAACTCCTGCTGGATAGTATCCAAAGATGAAAAATCATATCAATTTCTTATAATGTTATAAATAATAAGATATGAAGGGTTGCATAAGAACAACAGGGATCCTCTCGTCGTCACAATCAATCTACAATATCTAACATATGCTTCTCTGACGTGGACAAAATCAAACTTTCCCACATTGTATAAAACATTCCTTTAAAAACTGAAGTCGAGATATTTCTATTTGTCTATTTCGTCTGCAGACAAGATGGTACACCTACAGAAATTCTGCGTGTATCCGTTACAACTCTTCTGTTACATCAGATCATCTGTATTCCAGAGCTTACCCTGATAAGTGAAATACAAGCCATAGGGCAAGGCATATAATTGATTTATTTTTTTCATGGAATATTGCCAATGTCAAAATAGGAGCCTAGTGTGTACACAAGAACAGTGCCACAGTGTAATGATCGAGGTACATGGTTAACCTTTGTGTTAATTTTGTTTTATGCAACAGGCCGAAGGTATACCTCTCAAAATAACCAAAATCAAGCTATTTCAGGAGAATTTTGATATAAAGATTGATATAACAAGGAAATCCATCATATTTAATGCGGTACGAACATGCAATTCTTATAAAAATTCAAATGTTCAAATGTTCTGCAAATTTGACAGGTACATTTATCGTTCTAGCACCTTTTACAACCCTAGCAAAATGTCTGATAATTCTCAATATCAGAACGTCTAAACTGGATTATCGTTGATGTCTTCCTAGTCCCTAATTGCACGATTCCATAATAGATTCTATCCCAATATTGACTGACTCACCAAGATCGCTTGCATCGTCCACAAGAATGACCTCCTTGAGCAGGTGTGCCGGAGTCCTGTTGATGATGCTGTAGACGGTACGGAGCAGGATGGAGGGCCATTCATTGTGGAAGGGGATCACTATACTCGTGTTGGGCAGGTCATCAGGGTACGTCATATACTGGCATCTGAGGGGACAAGGGTGTTTATCAGATTGTATATAAACTGATTGTCAATCACATTAATGCACAATAGATAGATATATTATTACTTTAGGGACATGAAATTGATAATCTGAATTGTGACTGTGTAATTTCTTAATTCTATTACTTTAGGGATTGTTTCATATGAAATTGAAAATTGGAATTATGACTGTGTAATTTCTGAATTCTGTTATACCCCAAGCGTGGGTTGATATTCGTAAGATCGCATGGCACACTCTCGAGTGTAACAATCTATTAGCGATTTTATTCCATTTGAATCACAAATAAAGTCAGAAAGTTCTTCCCTTGCTACGCCCTGCTAAAGTGACGTTAGTTAAAATTATATAATAACGACAGTAACTGTATTTCAGCAATTTAGCTATTCCATTGGTGAGAGAATGCCTCTTACCGTTTAATGCATCATTGAGTTAGCAAATTGAAATTGATATAACCAGATATTTGTTATGGATTAATCAACAAAAACTGTGCTCGACAAATACATAAAACATACAAGTTTTGCATCATCGAGTAATGACGAAACAATGCTATGACGTCACCGCTCATGCAGTGTTAGTGAAGTGCAGTTTTCAAAGTTGTACATTATTCATGGAAACGTCTTATGATGTCAGTTTTAGATGCGAAACGTTTCTTATCACATCATTTGTGACAGATAGCTCAACTGAAATGTTGAACACACGGTGACGTCAAAATATTTCTGGTCAATACAAGATATATAAGACATTTACATCTGTAGTGATAAATTATTCTCATCATGAAATAGAGTAGTCATATCTCATAAATGTTGTTTTGTTTGCATGATGTATTATAATAGCATACGATGAATTTACAGTATCCAATACAAGAATGTCATTATCGCTACAAATGAGCGGAAGCTTTTTGCCTAATTGACCTATGGTCAACCTAAGTGGCATGTCCATTGTCCCGATAATCGTTTGACCATTTACTGGTCCCAAATGGGAATCTATATTGCCAGATTCTATGTACAATGAACGACCAGAATAATCAAGCCTTTAGATGTCATTATACGTTTCTGTCGTATACCAACGTTATTATTGAACATAAAGTTACAACCAGAAACATAATGCATTATTCAAAATTGAAAGCGGAGAAAATATAATCATCATCATAATCATTGTCATCATTGACTTCATCATCATAATCGTCGTCATTGTCCGTGTGGTCCTTGTCACTGTCAGCATTATCATCATCATTATCATTATCATCATAACCATCATCATTATCATTATCATTATAACCATCATCATCATCATCATAATCATTATCATTATCTGCAGCAGCAGCATCAGAATCATTATCATGATCATTATCATCGGCATTATCATCATCAACACCAACATCATCATTGCCATCATCATCATCATCATCATCACCATCGTCGTCGTCGTAATCATCATCATCGTCGTCGTAATCACCATCACCATCACCATCACCATCACCATCACCATCATCATTGTCGTTTGTCATGAACACCTATGTACAATAATCATCATCATGACAATCCGTCTTCTGCAGATAGCTTTTTGAAACTTTTCTGTAGTCAAATAAGTAGAGTACGACATCCGAGATAACGTCATTTCAACACACCTGCACTAATTAGATCTTCAAAATCTTCAAATAACTGTTATTGTAGTGATTATGTTGACAATTAATGTGACAGAAAGATCATGTATCAATCTTTGACGTCATCTGATCTGCCAGGTGGAACTTCACACAGCAAAGACTAGAAATAACATTCAGTTGCTATAGCAACACACCATTAAAACTTATTTGTCATTGTTAACTCAATGGTCATGTTTCTGAAATAGAAAAGGACAAAACAAAATAGAATGTATCGGGAAGATTGGGTTTGATTAACTTTTAGTCAAATTATTTAAGTCAGATAAGATATTCAAAAGTACACTTTCCCCTATGTCTGTACTGGATTTTGTCCCTTTTAATACAAATTTATGAGCTGTTCAAATTCAAAACAAATAAAAACCAAAATTTGTTTACATATGACATAATGCAGACCCTCCTTCATAACAACTGATCCTAGTTTAGGTGTGTAAAGGTAGTATCGGCTCTGTATGCCTTCACTACACTTCACTTCACTTCACATCGCTCGTCCCATTAGAGGGAATGAGAACTGTAGTGGCCGAGTACTAGAAGTGATCGGCATATTTTGAGGCAAGATTGTCAACAATGTCCCGAAATGTACACAATTGCTTTAAGCATTTAATCTCAGTCTTTGAAGATTTAATGCAACGCTTTTCCCTATCTAAACCTTTAAAAATAGGGATGTATGCATTGTGATTTCCTCTTGTGCGTCTTCCCCATTCACCAACGCCCCAAACCTTCCCAAATCCCCATCCCTAGCAAATCTCCATTCACGTATTGGTTTCAAACTGAATGTGTCGTCTTGCAGGTCACTTGTATTAGTTGCTATGTCGCGGGTATTGTGGTCAGGTCGTTATTTACTTATCAAAGTCCAAACCAATGTACGTACATTTCGTAGTGTTTGTGAGAAGGATTATCAGGAGATAAACTTGACATGCACAGTTGGATAAATGCTTTTATGGTGATTGATATTGTTTTCTATACTTAATCATTGTTATCAGACATAGAAAATGTTTTGTCAAACATGTTGAGTCTAATCAATATATGAATATATGTAGTCATAGGATCAGTATCAGTATTCAGGTGGTTAATGACATGAGTACCTTACCATTATATTAATCGGTAGTAAAGGTTTATATTGATATTTAGCCTATATGTCGAAAACAAAAATGTGTTTTCACGAGTGAAATATTCTGTTAAATACTGACGTCATGAAGCTAATGAGAAAGTCATAAGGCACTAGAGATTTCAATTTAGATCACTCGTTGTATCTACAACTTATTATGAACAAGTATTTTGATCATGGATAAAACAACATAAAAGGATGGAAAATATTAAACATAGTTCATTACAGCATCAACACATGCCTTTGAGTTTCTCCTATTAAAACACACACATCTTACCAATCAAATTCACGAGAGATGAGTGTTTGACAAATCATCAGGGGTTTTGATTGATATATATTATTGAATGCAAACAGAGAAAGGGCTACAATGCTATTCCACCATTATCTTAGTATCATAAAGTCACGCTACATATTTCATATATCATAGAAATTGAAACAATTTACACGAGCTTCACAAAACAATATCTTTATCCAATTATTGAAATCTATTTTGTTTTGAGCAATGAGAGTCAATTTCTATCACATTTAACTGAGACTGGATGTTAATCTAAGCTTGCACATATACCATTGTACTTGACATATCAGATTCATTTCCTACATAGGCAGTATTTCTAAAGAGCGACCCATGCATTGCAAAACAACCAGAATAGAAGTGAGATCGCTTTCTTTATTTTGTTACGCTACATATTTAAAGTCGTTTATTTATTGTTAGATTGACATTTGGAATACGTTCAATTCCATTTAGATAAAGATACTTTTGATATCACATACGTCTAAAAAGTTCAACTTGAAGTTTCAACTTTTTCAGAAGCGTTAGACGTTGTGCTACATTGTTGGTGAAATAGACATGAGTTTACTATACTAGCATTCCTATTCGTCTCTAATTACATCTCGTCTAAAATAAAAAACAAATGATGAGATTCTTATACAGAAATCTCTTGCAAAAACTGTTGCATTTTCGTAGCGCCAAATATAAGTTCCCTCGGGAATTCAGTTTCTTAGCAGCACAGTAGGGTGTGGCGTGGCGTGGAGTGGCGTGGCGTGGAGTGGCGTGGTGTAGTATGGCGTGACGTGGTATGGTCTGGTATTGTATGGTATGGTCTGGTATTGTATGGTATGGTCTGGTACGGTCTGGTATGGTATGGTATGGTATGGTATGGTATGGTATGGTATGGTATGGTATGGTATGGTATGGTATGCCGTTTCCAATTTTATGATAATGATGCTTGACAATGGAAGATTGACGATAGCGACACATTAATGCTGTGTGAAGAGATGGGAAATTGGACATTGATATAAACCTGTCGACTCTAATCTATTCTACCTAGTGTTCCTATACAGTGGTCTCATGAAGCGAATAGGGAAGTTGGTGGTAATGAAGTTACATCGGACAATTCATGTTAATCTCAAAAGGTTATAAGACATTTTGAAAGATCCATCACAGCCCAATGCATTTGTTACCTAGTATCTACATAACGTTTATTGATAAGAGACCAACATACAAAACTTCCCACCATATTAGATGGGATAAATGTTAAGCACACCTAAGAGCCTTGCGTAATTTCAAAAAGTTGTATAGAAATATATTTGGATACTAGTATTTCATAGTATCAACTTGCATGTAACTGTTTTCGGTCCTAGTGCATACAACATCGTCGACCTTGATTTTCTTTATATACATGGTTCTCAGAAATTAACCGGTCATGGAAACCTATATTTACCACGGTAAAGGAGAAATGTGGGTCATTATTTCAGTGACTGTTTAAACAAATCATCATTGAAACGGTGGGGTGGGTAACGATAGATCACGGAGTAGAAATGTGGTTTAGCCCAATTAGTTTGGACACGATTGAGTACATGACATGTAAATATTTGGACATTTTAAGTCTGTAAACCGCAATACCAAATTCTGAATCTATGTTCACTGATTCTAATAATGTTAACCAATAAGCAGAGACATCAAAATATGTTTACGGAATAAAAAAAAATTATAATTAATACATTGATGTAAAAATACTAATGCGTCTGAACCTAACTTCATAGATGCCAATCAAAGATGGTTTTGAATGTAAACACACTCTGTGGTACGTGTATTCCGATGCATTCCAATGTCATTGAAATTAAAAAGTGAAAAGGGTTCTCTCCGAATTCAATGAGATTTGTGCATTTCAAGTCTGTCCTAGACCTTAAGCCGGTGCAATATTCAGGGACTGTGAGAACAGATTTATAGATGATTTAATGCTCTGTAAACGTGACATCATAGTCAAATTAGCTCCATACGTGACTAACGATACGATGATGTAATGAATAGAAGGATGACCTTATATCTAATGCATGCCCTCTGTGATTAATCCAGTCTATCAGTATTTTACACTTTTAGACTCAGGTGACACAACTCTATCGAATCACGTCATCCCAGTGGCAGATAAAGGAAGGGACATGTATCGTTTAGAAACATAATTTAACAAATATAGCTTGAGTCGAAACCCTACTACTATTCAAATATATTTATCATATATTCTACCATGACATTTCAAAATCCTCGAATTTCATTGGTTTATTTCTACGTTCGAACACGATTTTTATGACGGGCGATTCACCGCGGTTTGATACACACTGGCATTGAAACGA
Source organism: Steromphala cineraria (assembly GCA_916613615.1). NCBI lineage: Eukaryota > Metazoa > Mollusca > Gastropoda > Trochida > Trochidae > Steromphala > Steromphala cineraria. The sequence goes on along the minus strand of OU744720.1, from coordinate 14,868,394 downwards.
ACGAGTCGACATGCATACAGTCACCGTACGCTTCGGCAGTTGTTTCGTCTGAATACTAACTAAAAGTATTTTATCATTGCACTACCCGTACTTTTATATAAGTAGAGTTTGGTTCGCATCAATATCGTGCATGTTTATATCCAGGAAATAGTGTAATTTAAAGCGAAAGGCTGAATTTAGATCAATAAATACCGCAACCGGTTTTGGTTTGAGCGATGTCAACAGTAACGTCAACCTTTGACGTCATAAGCACAAGACATTATGACGTCACAGTGTTGAACCGGAGCACAACTGACGTTACGCGGTAGAAAAGAAATGACATTTAAAACGCTATAAACACTCGTCATGGTAGAATGGAGATAAACCTACTGTGTTTTTTAATTTTCGTGGTTTAACGTAGATTCGATACCGTTGATGTTACATTCGAAGCCTCACGCTAACGCGTTCGGCTCCGAATGACATCAACAGGTATCGAATCTACGTTAGACCACGAAAATTAAAAAACACAGTAGGTTTATCTCCTAATTAATGGAGGGTGTTATCGATGCAATAAAGCTATCTGATAAACTTGGTATCCGATTGCCTCAAAATCTGATAAAGATGCAAATTAGGTCAAAACACGAACTATTTTCTCAAAACTCCATGCATGTCATGCGAGTCCTAAAACGGTCACTAACCATTGATAACGTCGTCGGGAGTTTTCAGGTTTTGTGTTTCTATCGAATAAAATATCGTACAAAATCCGTCAGGGTAAACGTATCACGCATTCGTATGTTAGAAATCATAGCTTGGTTATCCAAACATTTCAAGTTGTTTTCATCGTTGGTTTAAAACATATAACGATATGCATCTAACAATATCGACTATCGAAAACAAAGAAATTTGCTTCTTTTTTCGTGAATAACATATATATCGCTTTGACCGTGTCGGTTACCAACTTATCAGCAAAAACAAATCATATTCTAGTGGTAGTATACAGATAATCTAGTAGCGGAGTAACAAACGCAACAACCTCACCTTCGCAAATAGTCGGCGTTTGGTCTAAGGATACCGTAACTGAACTGGCGTAACAACAATGACAATGCAGCTTTTCAAAATGCAGTTAGAGTTACTTCCCCTGTTGTAGCGACGTTGACAAGTGGTTCTTACACATTTTGTGTTATAAAAGATACAATGTTTACTCGTGCACTCGGAATCAGACTGAAAATGTCGATAGATTATAGAAGGCGTTTCTAACACTGTGAAAAAAAAGATTTCATGAAGGAATATTTCTAGACTGTTCACAACTATACATCGCCGACAATATGACCTTCACCTTGGTTTTGTGAAAGCAATTACTCCGCGAAATCTAGGTCAAATATATTTTTAGAAGGAATCATATTTTCGTTTAAACCCGTTTATTTCTAAATGACATTATATGATAAAGAAATTATTAACCTCGTGTGTTTCCGTATCATTAATATCATATAATAGGAATAAAAATATATGTATTATGCTCGCCAAAGGCTCGCATAATACAAATTTTATTCCTATTATATGATATTAATGATACGGAAACACACTCAGTTAATAATCTCTATTTATAGCAGGTTATGGTCTATGGAAGTATATATACATTTTTTAAACGCTGTTTCTAAGCAATGCAAATCCCTGTGCTAACATGTTGATATAATAAATGAGAGTTAAATCTTGTATGTTTAAACTTTGATCCATTTACGTGCAGTCAGGGGCCAGTCTTTATGGAACATTCCTACTCAATTCACATACATGGTTGGGGGTTCAACCCCAAGACACAACCCTTTCCCTAGCTATGATACTTACCCCTTGGGTCTGGAGTCGGGGACCAATCGGTTCAGTGGAATGATATCGCTGGCGTATACATTGACTCTGTACTTCTTCATAGCCCATTCTGCTCGTCTCTTCTCTTCCGGACCAAGTATAACTCCTCTTCCTAATTCGCCCGCAAGGCGCAGATCATTAGATCCATAATTGGTTATCAGTGAGTCGGAGGCTTCTGCAGGCTTTCCTTCATTAAGGTAGACTCGGGTGAGACTTCCGGTTAGGTTTGACTTCGATGATACAATGAGGTAGAGTTTGCCCACCACAAGAAGCATGAACACCGTCCCAAGGAGCAGTGCGTATCGAATGTGGATCCGCATGATCACCATACATCGCTGTCATCACACCCAGACCTTCAGGCGCAAGGAAATACGCCTACTGACACATTTTGTCTAGCTTCTTTCTCTCAGCGTCTTAGATAAAACAAGTCGAAAACACACAGGGCTTGACTGAAGGCACATGCCTCGATGGGCTAACTGAACACAACTACTCACACACCGCATTAGGGGCTACACGCTTGCTACTTACCGCAAGATAAACTCTTAGTGTACGTAATTGCCTAACAGGTATCGCTGATCGACCGAGCTAAGCCGGGTTGAGTTATCCGTAGGTATATAGGCCAGCAGGAGGTATTATAGCCTGTCCGAATCGCTCACTCCAACCACAGTGTCAGTTGGAGATAGGATTGACCGACATCACAGTTCAAGAGAGAAATACAAGCACAACACCTAGAGCCGAGCCGTGCAGGACGTTGTTTCTGTGCATGCTTCATAACGGCCCACCCTGTCTGTCTGTCCGTCGGTCTGTCCTCGGGGGATCGAGCTCCCAGCTATTTCAGGCTATCAGTAAATGGCTCGGCTGAGGGCTGAGCACTGACTCAATCTCCCTGCCACAATCGATGATATTCTGTGATCGGCAGTTTCCATCGGACAGGGTCGAGCCCTCTGCTTCTACCTAGATTGGAGTACGGGAGTGATCTGCGTTGCGAGGGAGTAGACCGAGGGATGCGGAAGTTGACATTTGTCGGGGCTATGAGCTACTCACTCCTCTGGAAAGCTGTGTGTGTTCTGCTTAGATCAGGTTCAACTATCCCATGTGTGTAAGGAGCGGGTCCGGTTGTTGCTCTGCCAGTAGTTGCTGCTTAGTTTGCAAACTGACAGATACGGCCCGAGAGGGAAAACAAACAACACAATACCGTCAGTGTCAACATTACTCTACACTTCCTCGCTGTCCCGCCATATTTCACTAACAGCTCAAGCGAGGCGTAACACGGGCAGCCTTTTTATCCCCCTGACCACTACATGCAATTTGAGCGTGGCCAACCATGATTCAATGAAGTAAGATTAGATACGAGGGAGTTTGACATGGTCATGGGCTGTCAACTCCTTGTATCCCAGATTCAACTTATCTAAGATTAAGCAACAATATCGGTCTAGGTCACTCTCACATGTTCAAAGTCAGCCAGGTTGATTATCTTTTTTCATGATCACGTCACAAAACCCACCAAGAGGAAAGTGGCTATTATGTAATTTGCACGTCCTTAGTAGCAATTGTTAATTACGTTAAGTGAAAAAAAATCGAAGAAAAGCCTCCAATAAACTTCCTTGAAACAAGAAGAATTGATATCGTCTACTAAATTCATGTTACGCCCCTATGAGAGTCGTTATACATCGTGTTGCTGTCAATCTCATTAAAATGATATCATAATTTCTTCATTACGTACGCGTTACGTAGTGAAGCAGATAGATCATATTTTAATAAGATTGTGTTGCTCTTTAATCTGTTTTATATTCATCTCGCTGACAGAGTGAGGTATAAACACAAGTATGTGTTGCATACACACACATTTCTAGAGATATGAAACAGAGAATGTGTTTGCGAATGTTTGCTATTAAATTCATTGAATGATCTTTGCCTCCCACTAAACTTTGTTGCATGCACTTTTCACTTCACCTTTGATTGACTCCATTAAACTAATATGCCTTTTGCGGAAAGGATTTTTTTGGGTAGGTATAAAAATAGCTCTTTGGATGCAATTCAGCAACACGTCCCTTTTTCAAAGGCGATTAAAATGGTTTTGTCATTTCCATACCACAATAATAGAGTACCAAATCTCTCCCAAAGTGTTAAAAGCCCAGAAGGAAACATCCTGTTTAATTCTAATTGCTAAAGCGAAAAGCATATGGAATTTTTTATATTCTAAAGCTCTTTAGAGATAAATGCCATTTAGATATTGAAATTTATCATCCAAAAGTGGCTACCACAGTAGATATCGCTTTTCTGAGATAAAGCGATATCTACAAGCGATATCTACATTGTAGATATCGCTACAATCAAATCGTCATAATCCTATTACATCATCAGTTAAATGACATCACAAGGCTTTGGCATCACTTAGAACACAGATGACAATACTATGACGTCACAAAGTTCATGGCGTAACAATGCTATGACGTCATAATGCTGATGACAACACAATGCAATGACCTCACTGCTCAAGAAGTCTAATGACAATTTTGTGTTCAGATATGTTCATTCTTTTGCTAATAACTGTTGAAAAATGATTTGGATGATAAATAAAATCTCACCCTCGTGTCTTCTGATATCAAATATATCAACACTCGTTGATTAAAGTAAAAATATCCTCGGCAAGCCTCGGATATTTGTAACTTTAATCAACTCGTGTTGATATATTTGATATCAGAAGACACTTGGGTGAGATTCTCTATATCTTAAGCTCTTGTTTAATAACTATAGTCGAAGGATAAAAACATACAGTAACAAGCTAATTTTATGCATGCTTCAGTAATGTATAATCGATGATTTCCTGTTTTTGGATAATGACAACGGAAAAGTCGTGCAGAGGATGGTTGTGGTAAATGAATTGGAACATGTGCAATAAAGATACATATGACACGGGTTAAGTTTAACCATGTTAAAAGACGGGAAAGTGAATAACACTGAAATAATCACTTTCAAACAAGTATTTCATCGATTGCGTGATCACGATATATTTGCATAGGGAATGCCTATAAACTAGTTTTGACACAACTGTTGACCTGCCAACTTTCTCGTATTCAGTATAGTGTAACAAAAACTACATATCTGTTTATCTCCTTTTGGCATTGTGTTTCAACATGCACATCACATATGTGTTAATTACAAAACATATCCGTCATGAATTATTGCCTTAGTTACATATATCATAGTTATCTGCCCTATGTTTTGATGAATATATTTGCATAATATTTTGTCATTCTTTCACTTGTTTATTTAATCAAATTCATGATTGATTTCACGTTATAATATCTGTATATAATTACTATCAAACATAAATGTATCCTTCAAAAACCATCAAGTATATATATATGTAATTACTATCAAATATAAATGTATCCTTAAAAAACCATCAAGTTTATTCGACGCTTCGTCAACATAATGTTGACTGCATCAGGAATAAAATAACATACCAAAAGTCTGGTTTATGTCAGTGTGATAAGTGATAGGCATAGGTGTTGTTATGTAAGCCAGTCAAGCCTAGGGGATTGTACTATATAATTACTGAATAACATAAGTTAGGGGTATCATATATTCATGATTATATTTTATCCGATGTTCACTGATGCAATCTATATAGTATGTTCAAATGTCCCTGTCATTTTTTCCGGGCTGTATATGATGTGTATCTTCATATTCCGCTGCCTGACAGGAATTAAGAAGTTCACTTCAGTACACCTGACCCACATCTTTAAGAGCCTTATTAACCGAGACAAAGAAGTCACTGGGTGCAGTTTATTTATTGTAATGAACTTATTGTTTTGTGCAAATCTTCACCATTCACTGGACATCTAGAATCGAGCATTCTTTATTTCAAATTTCACCAAAATGAAACTAAAGTCAAACTTTGGTATAGCTTATTATATTTATTGATTCATAGGCTCATTTAAGTAACTCCTTTTCTAATTATCTCAGTTCTATATAAGATTGAACTGTATAAAGAATTAAATGTTATAGTTCCACACTATATTCGGGTAAGGTAGCACACTAGTTCGTGGAAGATATACAGTTACGAAGAATAATGAGTGCACACCCTATAATGTGAGTTTCAATACCTCTCAGCTCAGCCGGGATGTCCTGCTCTTGTAAAACGAACAAAAGAAATCACAATCACATTTTTCAATATATCATAAAATGTGTCATGAATATAAGTTTCCGTTGACAGTAAAGGGGAACGTTTTTAACTGTTCATAGACGCAGGACCAAGGGGCATATTTCAAGATGAAAGCCCCCACACGCCAACCCTCTTTGGAAATGGAGATCATGCACATTGTGATTAAAGCTCACTGATAGCGGTCGACTGATCATTGTACAGGATGAGACCATGTGAATCGATTGAATCTGATGTTTTGAATCTGAGAAATGTCATCAATAGACCTACCTCTATCGTGAAGGAGTCAAAAAACATATATCAACGTCCGTAGCTATTATTCATGTCCTCTTTTGAAAAAACGATCTCCTCATAATACCAATTGTTTTCATATTCTCCCTTGATTTGAAAGTAGGGGGGGGGGGGGGGGGGGGGTAGATTTTGGATGACCCTTATTAGATTCAGGAACTGAAATTCAGAACAATCGTAACAGATGATATATTCTACTGTTGATTTTATTTATATCTTTTATATCCATTTATCACAGTTACCAATTTAGTCTAGACATATTGATGGTAGAATGCTGAATCCAAGAAAATCACAAAAATCACATTATAAATGGTCATATTGATAGATTTTACGGTTTTGTATACAGGAGTACATTCTAGTTAAAAATATCTTCATGTATGCAATTGCGTTTTCATGAGTTTTACATACCTCAAATACATTTACATAAATAAGTAAGGTGATGTTGGGTTTAACGCCGCTTTCAAGATTATTTCACTTATATCGCGGATGCTAGTATTATTGCAGGGAGAAAGCCCAAACACCATTGTGGCTATGCATTGCGGTGAAACCTGCGAGCATCGACTGGAACTAGCAACCATTGTGGTAATGCGCTGAAATTCAGTGAAGCATTGCACCCAAACCTGACTGAACAGTTCTCTACTGCAGACAAAGTTGCCGATGGCGTACCGAACGCGCTACATAACATGACATGTAAACTTGAAGGATGACTAATCACCGTAAAGGTGACCTTACTTATAAGGCACTTACACACACTATATACGCGCTAAACCTTGCTATTTTAAGGCACATATGGACATTTGCACCCCTTAAACTGTCTATTGATGCAATGAAATACCTTGTTTTTCTTTATACGTTTTCACCCTCCACTCGGTAATTCAAAAGTTGTCGGGCTCAGATACCTACCGATGTGAATTCGGTTGAGCATAAACGAGAAAATAACCGGCTATACTAGAAATTGTGTAGCTTTTGAACATACATATCCTAGTATTTAAGGAATATCAAGAACCTAAATCAAAGATGTTTCATGGTTTATCTGAAACTTACCCGATTAATACAAAAATTGAGCCATTGGCTCTGTAGCTCATCAGACTTCATTATCAATTATACTGGAGAGTTTGGCCAATGTGATTCCCCCTTTGTAGGGGCGACAGGGTCACCAATCATAAAATTATGTATATAGGCGACAAGTTTCAGTTTTCTAGACCTTATAGAAGATGAAAAAAGATTTTAAGGACGTTCCTGTTGTCTTTATTAGGGCCACAGGGCTACCAAAGCTACAATTTATAATCCTCACTAGCCACGGAGTCTGTACACCAGGGCCCGTATTTATAAAGATTCTTAGAATTTTGGTGACTTAAGAATTCTTAAGAACTCTAAGAATTTTTATAAATACGGCCCCAGGTTTCAGCTTTCTAGGCCTCATGGTTCTGGAGAAGAAGCTGAAAATAGGTTTTTAGGGTGTGGCCCCTGTGTCCCTTATTAGGGTTCACAGGGCCACCAAAGGTACAATCTATAATCCTCACTAGTATGTACACAACGTTTCAGCTTTCTAGGCCTTATGGTTCTGGAGAAGAAGATGGAAATAGGTTTTTAGTACGTGGCCTCTGTGGCCCTTATTAGGGGTCACAGGGCCACCAAAGCTACAATATATAATCCTCACTAGCCAATGAGTCTGTACACAAAGTTTCAGCTTTCTAGGCCTCATGGTTCTGGAGAAGAAGCTGAAAATAGGTTTTTAGGGTGTGGCCCCTGTGTCCCTTACTAGGGTTCACAGGGCAACCAAAGCTACAATCTATAATCCTCACTAGTATGTACATAAAGTTTCAGCTTTCTAGGCCTTATGGTTCTGGAGAAGAAGATGAAAATAGGTTTTATGGGCGTGACCCCTATGGCCCTTATTAGGGGCCACAGGGCCACCAAAGCTACAATTTATACTAGCATTTGCAGGACCATTGAACAGCTTTGTACGTACGTATGACATACGAATATAACGCAATACAGACCTGCAGCATTTGACGTTCATGACGTAATTAAGTAAGCGTTGACGATGGTCTAATGCAAGCGGAAATAAGTCTTTATATGGTAAACATTCAATTAATCTTGCTATTTTGAGCTTGTCCAATATTTTCACATCTTATCTGTATATTAAAAACAAGTTGACAACTCAAATTTAGGAACTATGGTGATTCGTCGAAAATTGGTATCCGTGGACATTTTTTATCAACTTTCAAAGGTTTCCCATGGTTAAATATTCTCACTTTTGGGTTATGTTTAGGTGTTTTTTTCTACTGTGGTGATGATCATGATCCATTATAACCTTTTTTTGACAATTTTATCACGTGACTTGGCACTAATGGCAAATTCACGTGACTTTCACCTTTTAGCATTTTCCCCATGTGTAACCAAAACACTAATTCAGTAATAATGTGATTTTAATGCAATGTTTACTGTCAATACCTACATCAAATATTATGTCCATGATTTCAGTTCAAAAGTGAGAACTTTCTTTTCCGAAGAGGTTCATCTTTTAATGTTAAAGTGCAAGTCCTGATCTCTGTATTTTGTTTTATCAAACTATCATGAGCGCTTTGCGGATTTAATGTGACAGTCGAACACGAGTTATCCCCCTTTAATTGCAATACTAATGTCATTGCAACATGTTGATTTATTACCATAACTTTCACGTGGTGTCACTTTCTGAATTTAGTTCAGACATGGGCATAGACACGTAGACTAAGTTTCTATTAACATTATCAGGTAATGGTTACAGTTAAAATTAGATTAAACACTTTATGAAGATTTGTTTTAGTTTATCTGTCCTAAATTAGTTCTTGCTACATAAGAACTGTTTTAACACTTGGTATCAACACACTTGTTTAATGTAAACAACAGAAATAAGAATAAAAATAAACTGAAACCGCAAAAAAAAGGCACGCATACACATGTTGAAAAGCTGTCCCACTAGGTTTGTTGGGCTAGTTTTGAGTACGACATTGACATTGCAAAATAAAGTCTCTTTCTATATGCACAGCTAACTTCTGTATACATAATAAATGAATTTCACTTGTCGGTCACTTGAATAAGAAACCAAAGGCAATGGTCAATATAGCATTTATTTCATTGTCAACAAAGGAATTTGGTTTTTTTAACATTCAAAGGAAAGTAAGATTTCACATGAAGTTTATCAAATGTAACTAGAATATTTGCATTCCATGCAGAATTTCCAACAGGTGAAACATATTTCATCTTAATAAACATCTAGCTCTCTAAAACAGAGTAACAATGAATAAAATGTACTAGAAATAATGCAAAAATATCTGCATATTTTCATCAGTATTTGTCTATCTATTTCCAATATTTCATTGAATTGGAGAAAACAATAGTTGGATTTCTGCATTTTCAATATTCAACACAAGTTTATTTGAAACATGAAACAGAAGCAGATCTGAACATAGGTTTTTCTTTCCCTTTTTTGAAATGTATCCTAAAAGATAAAGGAAGTAATTTTTAACATATTTCTTGTGTTCTCTAGTTACAAAGTTCACATTAAAGCAAATTTAGGTTCTTGTAATTTCTTAATACCACAACAATCAATATATCATTTTCAACTTCTTCTTTTTTCATAACCAACGACAGCAGGAACTGAGTAGAAGATGTGAACTGAAAAAATTCAAAGAATGTAAACCATGTAGTCAAAGGTCAGCAAATCACAAACGCGACCATACAAAAAACTGTCAATAAAGTGCATTTAACTCTGCAAAAGAAGTGTTAAACTTCAATTGAAAATGAAAATCTTTTACAGGATGATGCTTCTTGAAAAATTCCGGATCATGCAATGCTATCACTTAAACAAACAAGAACTAGATTTCATCTGATTGATTAAGATTAGTGTCGTTTTTACTGGGCTGATTGGTGAATGTCCAAATTATAATTACAATACATCAACCAGGAGGTATGCAAATGAGAGCAAGTTGCATTGTGACTTCCAGCAGGTTGCGAACACAGGAAGTGATTTCACAGTAACACAAAAAACCTCAAAAGACAACCAAAAAGTCCACAGCTTTGAAATGTTCACAGAAATACCAGCCTAATTAATTTATATTTACATGTTAACTCGTTAGCAAAATTTACAAATGCATGAAATAATTTTGATAGTATGTGAAGGGAGTCACTTGAAAGAACGTTCTCATAAATGCTACTGTCTTGAATCATTACAAACTCCCCTCTACGCAGCTTTAATGAGAATTTCAGAAATGATGACTTAATGTTGAGGACAAAGACTTGTGTATTGTTGTTTAGCTCAATAACAACATATTGTAGTTGCAAAACATGAGTCATGTTTGACGTGTTGTTAAGATTATTGCCATTCAGAACAAAATGAATTGGATGTAAACATTATCATCATGTCATATGTAAGATGACATATTAATCCTAACTTAAACAGATGCTTGACACGCGAGATTGCCAACTTTAAGTGTGCTAATCAAAAGTGAGATTAAAAGCTTACAAGTGTTTTTTTTCCAAATTGCATTTGAGGACATGAAAGTAACAATTCAAGGTGACACTGAGGTGGCACTTTCAGCAGTACTTATCAAGACTACCGTTACACAAATTTGGCTTTTTGTGTTTATAAAGAAATGGAAAAGTTTGTTCATGTGTGCAAATTATTACCTTGTAAAATAATTGTTGTTGGGATCTTGAATGGCACAGAGATTAAGATACAAAAGTATAATAGTAATCAACTTCTGGATGAGATTAATTTGAACATTCAATTTAAAGAGAATTAAGGAAACTCTTCAAGAGAGGGCGCATTAATTACATCACTATATCCAACCCAGCAATCAAAAATAAAATTCATTGTACAAAATGTTCAGAAATTCAATGCATATGAAAAAAATATTTCTAGGTAAGAATGAACAGGGTGACAACACCAGTTGACTTGTTAATATGGCACTAAATCACTCTCCTAAAATACATCTAAATAACTCACGGAGAAGGAATGGCAACAAATGATTATAACTCATCACAAGTGACTCAAGATAAACAGAACAGCAAGATAAAATATCAACAAGTTCAAATGCTAAGCTTGACCTCTCAAACCCTTTAATCATACTTTTGGAAATTACACACTTCCACAAAATGCCAATTTACGAAGTCACTTTTAAAGCCAAATCTGAAATTGGAAAGCAATGATGCAATCCTAGACAAGATTTTAGAATATGTCTTGCAACATAATAAGCATATATTGGTTTAAAAGACCATTACAAATATAATGATGTTAATGTTAGTTTAATTTTTTGTGAATCAGTTAATATAAGCACAGGAAACATAAATTCTTTCCTCAATTAAGTAATCTTAGAGAGTGAAGGAAATGAAACAATATGGTGTTTTGAGAAGAAGCAAAGATATTTCAACCATAACATAGTATAACATACTCATATCCATACAGTTGATGAAACAATAGTTCCATTTACAACAGCTGTGTAACAATGTACTTTTTCTCCACAAGGATCCGTTGTACAAACAAAGAATGTCGCTATTGTCTAAGTGATCCCAACAGACCATAGCAAGAAATGTAAATCTATAAATGCTTAATCATATTACTGTATCCAGCATCACATCACATATGCCCTATTCAAGTTATAACAAATATGTACAGTCAAACATACATACATACATACATACATATTTACAATGTTGACAGTCTCCAAAGACATCTCTCATCCAATCACCTTTCACAGGTTGTCATTATACATGCAGCAACTGTCAATGTTTATCCACTAAAACCATGCTATTATACTGACATCACCACCAGCTGGTAAGGAATGGGAAACAGGAGACAGCGGTGTCCATCTCACCTCATCCCATGTCACATTTTCACCTAAATACAAATCAACATTGGAGGAGTCAAAACAACTCATTGAACTTACAAGTAACTTTGCAGTGGTTATGTTATGGTCATATTTCTTTTTATTTGGCTTTGAAACTTTCTTTGACTAAAAAAAGGAAAATCCAGTGACATCATCAGTATAAGAGGTAAAGCCTGAGGCTTAAACTGCTCTAAGTATCATACAAGGCGATGTTTGATAAAAATGATTTAAAACTTTAAACTCAACCTGAAACCATCATCATTCACACACATACAATCTTCTGTCTCAGTCTTGCACCTTGATGAAATGGCAGTGGTGAAAAAAGGAAACAACATGAATAAAACTTCCATACATATCTGGTTACTCTTATCAACATGTAAAAGTTTCTTGCATCTAGTGATGCAACCGGGGTCAGTCTGTCAGAAGAAAGCAGCAGATTTCCTTCACTCTAAATGATGTCAACATCAAACAGTCATGTTGCCTGCTCATGAAACAGACAGCAGTGTGTACTCTGGAATTTGATAGGAGAAAGGTGGGGGGAGAATCTTAGAGAGAGAGAGAGAGAGGTGTGTTTCACTAATTGAAAGAGTGTTCACCCCCGGAGTTGGTCCAATTTGTGTAATTTTTTAAAATGAATCCTCCCAAAGGGCATGGAGGAAGGAGGACGCCTTGACCCCAGTCTGGATCTGCCACTAGACAGGTCATGGGATAATCACTCAGTACCAGAGACCTGCGTAGTTGCCCCAGAGTCCCGCTGGCAGAGGTCCTCCCGCCGCAAACAGTCTCGTGCCACTGTCGTCGTAACAATGGGTATATATTGCATTAGGGTACTCTTGGTTGGAGAAGAATTCCCTGTAGTTCTCGTCATGTCTCTGAAACACCCATTGTTATGGTAAGTTATGATCATGAAATCCCTTTTCATATCACCATCAAGGCAAAGAAAGAGTAATGGGATGCAACAGTTTGTAACATGTCAAAATCAAAACAACAGGAGCACCTTACTTTTCTGAAAGACATTCTAAAAACACAATACACTGGTCATTCTTTTCCAACAGGGTTATTTAGGGTAATTTTTTCCAACCTAACCACTTTCATAAGAGGGCCATAAATTTGCAAATCTTTCAAAAAGACACTAGCAGTAGACCTGGTGAGGATTTTAGAATCATTGCCGAATGTGATTTACTATTTAGTAAAAATTAAAAACATTATTAAATTCAACATACTAGAAAAGTAATAGAGTACCATCATGTGTTTTGTCCTGATCTAATACAAGGGGTAAAACCTGTTGACCTTCATCTGCAACTATGACATCAGGCCAAGACCATACTTAATGCAATACACATGATGATTAGGGCTACTTTTAATGAATGCAGTTACTTTAATATTTAACTGTGACAATGAACGGCAACATATTGAGCAGTGCTGTTCAAAGGTGATCAGACCAAGGGGTCAATTCTAAACAGATAATACCATAAATTGAGAAGGTCAAAGGGGTATCAGGTATTCAGTATTGCCCAGAAACATGTATATAGGAACAACACTGATTAATCAGCAATATAACTAGACTTACCAGCCATCCGGAACTGATGTTGAGTTGACACAGGTGACCACAGTTGTGCTCAATGTATTTACACGCTCGTAGATCATAGAACAGAATCACACCGTACCCAGTTCCTATTGTTATTATCTCTTCATTGAAACTCACTGATCGGATCCCTGAAAAAAAACATTGATAAGCTTGCACAGAGGAGGGTCATGAATGTGTATCGACATCATTAATATTGTTTGACTACTTGAGAGACTTCATATTATCATGAGTTACCTTAAACTTGACTTACAGCACAATCCAATGTTATTTGCAGTCACTTTGTAACATTTCTTATTTTTACATATTGTCTCAGTATTACACTAGATCTTCATAATGAAAAAACACATTATAAGGGCGGAGTTAGTAGAAGCAACATCAAAGATCAAGAAGCCAAATTTTTTCTTGTGAAGCATAGTTGTTATCAAGTGAGTCAGTTCAACTTGAATAAAAGAAAATATTGGACTTCAAGAGTTATCTCCCTTACACTTATATTATATAATAAACAGAATGATACAAGTATTACACTGACGCCACAGTTCAGCTTTTGGTTGGTTGAATTAATCATTTGGAACAAGTCAGACTAATGGATGCATTTCAAATGAGCCAAATCACAACAGACACTAAGACTTAATTGGTTTGATCATAACTGCCCAGTTTTTTGCATTGTTCTTGTGTTTTTACAATAGTTTTTACCTTTTACCACGATGGTATCCACCAGTGGATCCAGTCATGAAATGTTTCCTGAACATTGTTACCGATGAGCCAATTGACACTTATTTTATTTAACTTCATTTTAATATTTTAATTTGATGTTTACCTCGTTCTTGGTGCTTTGAGAGGACGGGGAAGGGACTAGAGAGGCTGCGGGGGTCGACGAGGGTGACGGCTGATTGAGAACCGACCGCGTACAGTTCCTTCTTCTGGTTGACAGCGAGACACACATTCTCCTTGCTGTACATCAGCTTCTTGCTGTACCTCTGCAGGGGTGGACAGATTGAGAATCATTGAGTGTCAACATTTCTTCATTAAGTCTAGGCTAAACACATACTTTTGATCGCTACAAATTTTCTTAACAAATATTTACATACCTGGTATATTTGAGTGTAAATATACAGTAGCAATTGTCCAAGCCTTGCCTAATGATAGTTCTTAGTTCACTTACAATTCAGGAAATTTTAAAACTTCAACTTCTACAACAATGTCCTAGCAGATATAAATCAGTTATTTCACTTAGTGTGTAATAGTACCAAAAATAATTTTGCATGCAATGACTCCAATTAAAATTTATTTTGATTCTTTCCAAATATTGTGAGTAATTGATGCAGGACTACCATTATAGGGAATATTTATTTATCATATGGAAAGCAATGGGAGAATTGAGATTTCTATGTTCTAGAGAAGTGTTCTCGCCACTGACTTGACATCACTTTCTCAAGTCAAGAAGATTATCAGAGGAGGGGTTGACTTCTTGTGTACAATGGCTTGAAAACACATTTCAATCAACAGACGTCATTGCCGTAACTATGTTACTATACAACAATACTATGAAAGAAAACTTTATTTAGTTAATACGGGTTTTTTCCACCTACAAACACCACATTTTTCGACCACAGAGGCATATAACAAACAGAAGGTTTTTTGGTTTCAGTGTGATATCCCATCAAGTGACAGGGTAGAGCCAGTATTTTCAAAAATGACGCAACACTTTTCATGCCAAAAAAATATAAGGACTCTTGCTTTGTGAAAATACACTGACATGGTTTGGAACAGTTTCTCAATCTGTTTCTCAATCTGTGCTCAAACTGAAATTTGCCTATCAAAGATAATATCTTATAATGAAAGAAACTTACTTGAGTCAGAGTCTCCATGTCCCAAAGATGGAAGTAAGCGTTCAGTGACAAAGCTGCAACCTCCTGCAAAATGTAATAATTTCCTGATTAACAATTTAATTTGAATTGCATAGAATTTTCCAGAAACTGGCCTGCTTCACTGACAAATATTTTTTTTTACGACTTTACAAAGGATTATACAAGAACACTCAAACAATCATATGATCATAAAAGGCCAACATACAGACAAATTTGTAAATATGAATGAAACTTTATTGAAAGTTCTTATTTTTTGTACAAATCCATTATTAGCATTTTTAAGCAAGAATTTATGTGAATTTGTTTCTGTCAACCTACCTGTCAATAAATTGATGTATACATGATTTACTCATACAAACTATAACACCAGCTTTTAAGTCAAACAAAAAACAATTCCTATTTCATAACTTAAGTCCTACAGTAAATGACTGATTTATAATAAAACAGTGCAATACATTTCAGCAATAATAACATCCTCAATCAAATATCAGATTCTCACATCTAAACAATATCAACACTTGCCTTCCGTTCTTCATGATATGCTAACGCTCGCACTTTCTGTGCCTTTTCACAATGTCGGACTATTTTTGGCCTCTTGATGGCATATTCCGGGATGAAGAGGTTGTTCATATGGGAGGAGCGGTCATCGTCAGTGTTGTCTATCTTCCACAGTGCAATATGACTGTCTCTAGAGCCTGGATACAATCAACAATTACATTCAATATCAGATATGTTGCTTTGCAGTAGAGATTTTGTATGGCAACAAAGAGGTCTCACATAATAATTTCATAAGTTCAATCTGGTTAGTAATTGCAGACACAAATCAATGGCTGCACCATAAAGGAATGAAAAATACTAAAACTTTTTTGTTGACTTAAGCAAACTGAAATAGTGAAACATTATTGATAGCATGAAAAAGCACAAGATGAATAGTACAATTCAAATACCTGATAAGAGAAACTCATCATCAATCCAGACCAAATCAAACACCCAATCTCTGTGCCCAAACTGAAAACAGAACAAAAAAGATCAATAAATATAATATATATGAATCTATTTAAAATATATCAAACTAAATTACACTAATCAATAAGTATCCTGATTTTGTGCTGGTAATAAAACATTTTTTTTTTGAAAACCAATGGTTTTGTCATTATATAAAAGTTTTTATTTTATGTTAATGATAATATTATGTTTGATAAATGCCATTGTATTTGTCTACCAATAACTAGTTACAGGGACATATTTCTACCACCCTAAAAACACAAACCCTAACTGTTCATATCTGAACATTAATAATGTTCATTTGATTTTATTGTTCACTTATTAGCTCACCATTTCATGATCATGAAATAATCGTTAATTTTGTATGTCTGATAAAGAATAGACTAGCCCTAACCATCATGTGTTTTGCAATAAAGTATAGTTTTGCCCTGAACTATTATAGTTAAAGCATGAGGGCGAAGGCCCAAACTGAAAACAGAACAAAAAAGATCAATTAATAATAGCATGATAAAAATAGCATGACATGGGTAATTTCATATCACATTCTGTATCAGCCCTCGACCAATTTCAGACCTCGAGCTAAAGCTCTCAGGCTGATATTAGGGTCTCGGGCTGATACAGAATGTGATATGAAATTACCCATATAATACTATCTATATACAGTGAAAATAAAATCCATATTATAAGAAAAGCAGTAGAAAGTCATATTTTCACTGCGGTGAAAATATAATCAATATTTTCACTGCAGTGAGAAAAGTAGGACCGAACCTATTAGCTCCCTTTGAAACACGATTATCTCCCTTTGAGGAAATCGAATGCATGCCTTGCGTCACGGCGTTGGTAAGAATTGAAGAAAAATGACTCCTAACGATATTTGGTATGTAATTGTTAACATTTTGCAGTGCCAATGTATCCTTCGATAATGGAAAACCACAGGAAGTTCATATATTGTTGCTGTAGTTGATAATTGTTTATCTTATAGCAATATAAATTTACGAAGTGAGAGATCTGCCACACCGACATAGCGCTTCACTCACTGTATCTGTTCGCGTCAAAACTGACTTTCTAAAATACGTAAGGAGCCTTTGTTTCACCTAGTTTTAACCAAACACATATTTTTGATCTGATATTAATAAACATCCCAAATTAATTGCAAATTATATGTTTTTCTAAAAAGTTATTTCGAATTATTTCTATCGGACTATTTTTTTACCGAGAAAGGATAAATTGAGTTGCTAGACTGTCATTCATCACAACAGCGAAACTTTGCCTTCCGACTGCGTTTTATGATCTTAAAATTATATAATAAATAGACTATTTCATTGTTTTTGCCGAATATCATTTCTATCTCATTTCATGAAGTGAGAAAGTGTCATTTTCACTTTTTCACTCCACTCGATGAGATAGAAATGATATTCGGCAAAATCAATGAAATAGTCTCTATATATTTAAGACACTTAAACCAAAACTCGGTAATACCGTTATGCAAAGCACATATTTTCTTAACTACAAGTTAAGTAACAGGGTCATGGTAAGAGAGTTAAAATTGTAACAAAAAATCTATGAAGTTATGAAAATCTGACATCAATTTGATTTCTTGGTAAGACTTATAACAAATAAAAAAAATTCAAACCTGATATTATTATTCATCAAAGGAAATTTGTTGCTTTAATTCTAAAAAAATATAACTATGCTATATATCTGGCATTTAGGACACATAACAGATGTCATTATGTTAGTTCATGAAGAATAGTTTATACGTGCATGTAGTTATGTATGTAATATAAATTGTTTCACACCTCTCCAACACAGACAGGGTCAAATGTAGGAAGCTTGTAGACAGCTATATCGTTGGTGTTGTTGGCTCCTGTAGCAAGCAGAGTGCGAGACGGGTTCACTGCAACACTGTGTATACCACATGGGCAGTCTGCAGGAATACTTTCATCACTGCTCTTCAATGTTGGAATGTTGATCATCTCTCCTGTCGTCACATCCAGGACTATCAACTGAAAACAAGGGCTAATCTATAGTGGCATCAGGCGTTTCAGTACAAAATTATTGATTCGAAATCTAATTTCTAAAATGCCACTCTCGGTATGGATAATTTACAATATTATGAGAAAGTCAAATACAAACCTGATTGCATTTTGTACCAAACACAACTTGTTTGGAATTTAGCCATTTTGATGCAAATATTTTGTTGATAGTTCCTAACTTGTATTCTTTTTCTTGCAGTAAACATGGTACTTGTTCTGCGACATAGTCTGAGAAAATGTTGTTTGGCAGTCGTTTGCCAAGTCCATAGGGACGCCTTTGCGTATAATAAAATGCTTCCTTGGACAAACTGCGGAAGTTGCAGTGCTCTTCTTCTCCGGGTTTTGCAAAGTGCTTGTAGTTATGTGATCCTGAAAGGAGAAAAGATGTGTTATCAATATATTCTCCTTAGTCTAATCTAATTAATCATTTAATTTACCTATCAACCATATTTAACACTTAAAATATGTGTTACATTGCTTTAAATCTTTGGCTGGAAAGCAATTTAATGGTCACACATAGGTCATATTTTCTAAGCTTGTTTTGGTCTTTGGATTTCTATAAAACTGTCTTCTTAAGCAATAAGGACAATACTTATGAGTGAATGACTTCATCGTTCTGTGAACGTTATGTTTTGTCATGATTCCAAATTTTGTTGTCAAGCAAGTGAAGCAACTAATAAGCACTTTAATCCAGTACTCCCAACTCTGGTTGTGCAACACTTGACCGATCAAAACACGTCTTCCACGAAAAACCAGTGAAAGTCCTATTCATTTTCTGTTGACTGTCATGTGACTGGTTCTGGACCAATTAGATTGACGGAAAAATATGCTCATATAATAATATGTATTCTAGTATTGTTCTGGTAAAGATCAAAGGCGCTGCCCAACCTTTATTTAAGAAATAAAGTTCGCTCTATCCCAATGTGTTTTGTAATAAAGTATAGTTTTGCCCATAACTATTATAGTTAAAGCACGAGGACAGTAGAATGTCAACGTGGTCACTCGACAAACATGTCGGAGGCAGAGCATTGGTCGCAGCGTTGTTCCTCTGTAGTTGTTATGTAGCATTTCAAAGACTGCTCATTTCTGTGACCAGTGACGGACATGATACCAAGGGCCCCAACCCTGGCTTGGAAAGTGATAGGGATGCGCCATGTTGATTGATAGAACCGAGATCAAAGGTTACCATGGACACGCGTGATTACAAGGGGGCCGCTGGGAAGAGCGGATAGCGTCATTCAATTGTTACGTCATGTAAAAACTATACCTTTATTGTCTGATAAAGTACTTTTTTTGCGATTGTTTTAACCGCTAGGCATCTTAGAATCCGCAATAAAGGATAGTCTTGGAGTGACACCACGAAACAATGGCTCGTGACGACAATATAAATTGGCTAGAATCCTTTCTATAATGTCAGAGTTGACTGCACAAATTCTATCCTCCTGCAGTCCCTAGTAATATCAAGTATAGGATGGTCATTACTCAAGCACATTTTTACAAATTCAGATCAAGGCCTATAGTACCAATGTTAAAAAAAACATTACCAGATGACAGGTTTATTAGATTCATATTTAACATGTGGTTCAACAAATCAATTCTTCGCTTTACATAAACTAAACAAAAATAAAAATATAAAATTACAAATAATCAAAAATTAAAATATTTTTAAATTTCAACTATTTACAGACTTATTATCCAACAATTTAGAAACCGTTACGTGAAATATGCGAGGAATCTGCATTTTGCGCGCTTCTAATGCAGTTGTAAGTGACCGATATGATCCAAAATCCGTCTACCTAAGTACATTCTCACCTCTGTACATATCGATGGGTTATAGTTGAATCGAATAATATACGAATATTTCTAAACTGTATCATTTTTCATGTAATTAATTGGAAAATTAGCCGATGGACACATATTTTCAACGTTTCCTGTGGATAAACAGACAACAGCGCCACCATCGCCAAGGGGAGATAATTTGTATTGAACTGCGGACCGTTAAAAATAATGTATAGTTATTCAAAATTATTTCACTTATGGGATGATTACGAAAATTCGACTTTTCATAAATCCTGACTTTATTATGCATCAGAGGAAATGTCTTATGTGGATTTTCAGAAAAATACATTAATACATGTACATGTACTGCGTTTATTCCTAAAGGTCATATTTTATTTAAGAAATAAAGTAGCCCTAACCATCATGTTTTGCAACAAGAAAAGCCTTTAAAAAGGCATGCTTGGTGCCACATTGGCAGATGAAGGAAATTGTGATTTGTCGAACAATTTGGTTGATAAGTGAAATATACAACACTGGAAAACAGCACTAATATTAACACGAGTATCAATCAAAGTTAATTTCACAAAATTAATTTCTATCAACACGAGTTGTGAAGTTATGAATATTTTTTACATTCATCATCGATTGTTGCTATATTTCATATCAAAAGACACGAGGGTGATATTCTATTTATCATCCAAATTCACTCTTTTTGATATCTCAGAGAAAAAAAAGTAAATCTCTGAACACAACAACACTAAATTTTCAAGACAGTGATGTCTCATTTTGCATAGTGAGGCCACTATGTTTATGATGTTATGGCATTGTGATGTAGTTACTTGAAGTAAAAGCACTGTGTTGCCATGTAGCGTTGACAATGACAGGAAATTGTGGAAAACGTACTGTCAAAACGATATCTCCTTGTCATGATGGTTAATTATTAACAGTAGTATTACAGATAACAAACAAAATAATTTCCGATGATCTCACGGCATTTTTATTTAACTCAGGTTTGTTATCCGCTAAACGTATGGAACCAGCGATGTAGGTCATATTCTAAATATAGCACGAGTCAATTTCAGTAGCTCTGATAATAAATACATGTTTTCAACGTAAACATTTAGTGACATCGTTAAGTATGACTTGTCACGTGGTCGTAAGTGATCTACCTATTAGTAAACATAAGTCTTTTTTCGATGTCACCATCGTTCTTACACGAACATTACTTTTAAATCGCCAGGCGAGCCCAGCGTGAAATTAAATCGCGTGGGTTATAAAAAAGTGGATTCTGCGATTATTGAATGCGAAATAATGCTTTTAACATGACATTTAAAGCGAAATCATATTCCACAGTTTAATGTGCCAAATATTTTGTATTACCCACATGGTGACGTAATGCATTTTTTACTACAGCTCTGTTCATTGGTCTTTTGATTTGGATACAACACATGTGATTGGCGCGGCTTCCCTTTGAAAATATCAAGAGTAATATAGAGAGAATTCCGAAAAGTTTTAAGAGAATCAAATCATAATACTTGGTGCCTTTGGGCACCAAGCAATAAAGTATAGGTTTTCCCTAAACCATTATAGTTAAAGGCCTTTATAACTTTAAACTTTATAATTTTAGGTTAGGGAGGACGAGGACGGGGACTTTTACTTGAAAAAAACTGTTCCAATCGGACACGCATGTTCTTTGCTCTTTGTTTTGATAGTTATCAGCACACTATGTAGGGGAGACCAGGACAAAGCGCGCCCCTAACATATAAGCGTGTTTCTGGGCATATTAACATGTTTAGAGTGCAACTTGCAGCATGTCTCTAATTCTCATCAGATAAACTATTGTATGACAAATGCTTTTTAACCTACCATGCATGCATAAAGAGCTATTAACGAAAATGTATTTCGACAAATGCGGTGCAATTTGCCCCGTAGTTTGGGGCAAAGTGTCCCATGCGAAAAGACACACAGTTGTGATATGTCAAACACCTATAATAAGCCATTACCATACAAAAAAGTTTTTTATGCCCCCGAATCGGAGATAACTTTTGATTGGTCAGAGCTAGGTCTTTGATACTTGACATATGGATCCCTTGTGACGAGACCTTTCAGATGACACCATGACTTTTGACCTTGTGACCTTGACCTTGACACAGCGATCATTTTCCGAAAACTTTAACCTTGGCTATATTTTCTTTACTGTCAGTGCTAGGTCTTTGATACTTGACATGTGTATCCCTTGTGATGAGACCTTTCAGATGACACTATGACATTTGACCTTGTGACCTTGACCTTGACACAGCGAGCAGGATGCATCCGGGGGCATTCGTGTTTCACAAACACATCTTGTTTTAAAGTGCCATGCAGCTCACAGGCACCCTTATGAAAACTAAACAAATAATAGAAATCTAAGCTCAGTATTCAAAGAAGGACAAAATATGTTTTTATATGTCATGGACCTATATTTTCGAAGTTCTTATCCAAAACCTTTCATAATTACTATGTACGAATTTCTGATAACTATGGAACTCTTGACAATTCAACTCATTTATTATCAGGAACCAGCAAATATATGGAAGAAAAAAAGAAATCGATTGGTTTGAAAGACAAATTTAACATTTTACAAACATCTAATCTCTGTCGGACTTGCCCATACGGCCTATCTTCTTAATTGTTTAGGGATAAAATAAAATATATGATGAATATCAAACTAATATAAAAAATCAAAGAAAATAAATGTGTTTTTAAATGAAACAAAAATCCTATAATATATTTTTATGCTTCATTTCAATACTATTTTGTTTAAATATAGGAAAATAATAGAATGAAAACAAGAAAAAAGCCTTTAAAAAGGCATGCTTGGTGCCACATAGGCAGATGAAGGAGATTGTGATTTGTTGAACAATTTGGGTGATAATATATACAACACTGGATAACGGCAGTAATATTAATACGAGTATTACTCAAAGTTAATTTCACAACATTAATTTCTATCAACACGAATTGCTGAAAGTTATGAATATTTTTTACATTCATCAACGATTGTTTGTATATTTCAAATCAAAACACACGAGGGTGATATACTATTTATCATTCAAATTCACTCTTTTTGATATCTCAGAGAAAAAAGTAAATCTCTGAACACAACAACACTAGATTTTCAAGACAGTGATGTGACAGTGACAGTTTATGATGTTATGGCATTGTGATGTTATTACTTGAAGTGAAAGCACTGCATGGGTTGCCATACATGTAGTATTGACAATGACAGGAAATTGTGCTTGTCATGCTAGTTAATTATTAACTGTAGTATTACAGATAATACACAAAATACTTTCCGATGATCTGACGGGATTTCAACCCAGCTCCGCTGAGCTAAGCCGCGGCCTCATAGCAACCGTATGGAACCAGCGATGTAGGTCATATTCTAAATATAGCACGAGTCAATTTCAGTAGCTCTGATAATAAATACATGTTTTCAACGTAAACATTTAGTGACATCGTTAAGTATGACTTGTCACGTGTTCGATGTCACCATCGTTCTTACACAAACATTACTTTTAAATCGCCAGGCGAGCCCAGCGGGTTATAAAAAAGTGGATTCTGCGATTATTGAATGCGAAATAATGCTCTTATCTGGAACAAATGCAGACTCTTCATCAAATGAAGATGTTTTTGATTGAGTCTGTTAACATTTATCAGCGTCTTTAATAGAAAATAGTGTTTCTCTTTTAACATGACATCTAAAGCGAAATCATATTCCACAGTTTAATGTGCCAAATATTTTGTATTACCCACATGGTGACGTAATGCATTTTTTGCTACAACTCTGTTCATTGGTCTTTTGATTTGGATACAACACATGTGATTGGCGCGGCTTCCCTTTGAAATTATCAAGGGTAATATAGAGAGAATTCAGAAAAGTTTTAGGAGAATCAAATCATAATACTTGGTGCCCTTTGGGGCACCAAGCAATAAATAAATATTTTAGATCACTCGGGGCAAAGCGCTGCCCTCCGGCTCATTTTGCCCCTTTGCGGGTGGCATTCGATTTTTGCATCATAGAAAATAATTAAAGCAACAAATTGCAAATGTCCTTATTTAATGAATAGATGATATATTTTTGTGTATAAGGTGCTCTAGAGTTTAATGTTGCGTTTTATGTTTATGTGAAATATTGGAATTCGGACATATTCTTTCGTTAAAGAAAAATGCCGTTTTTTCAACTCTTTGCAATGGTTAGTCTCCAACTCACGCTAACGATGCAAACGTCGATCACAGCGTTTCTTAAACATCACTAACCTCCACCTTACCACTTCACGATTTTTGTTCAAAGATATTTCAAAAAAATAAAAGCTGGACTTAATTTTTGTTAATTTGTCCAATAAACACCTTTAATTAGCATTTCATTGAGACAGCGTAATTATCGGCTGTGAAAACCCCACTGGGTTAGGGTCCATAAAACTCGCGCGGGTGTGACGTAATAAACATACTATGCAGAGTAATGCATCATTATTTCAACTGAACTACAGCCAAAATAACTGTTTAATTACCATTGATGTGGATATCTTTTTTACACCAAAACATTTCTGAAAATCGTTAATTATTAGTTTTTTTTCCTTTGGTATTGTTACGATAGACGTATATATAGATAACGAGGTTGATTCTGTTTATGACGTCACAAAATGGGGGCGTGACCAATCATGCATTCACTTGTTTATTGTCAGATAGGACAGACAGACAGACAGACAGATATAGTTTATTAAAGTGTCACATGTATGTACACACATAAAAACATTGATATATTGGTAAAATTATACATACATCCAGCCTTAGAAGGCTTATGAGACACTAGCGTTTAGGGCAAATAAAAGGGACAAAAGGGTATAGTAAGTGTATAAAACATGATGTAGAAAGTTAAAAAATTGTAACCATTTAAGAAAATAAGTTTCTCCTTATAAACATGCCATTAATAGAAACGGCTAAAACAGCTAAGGTAAATGAATCTGATGTCATAAGAGCGTTTAAAAGTTGCAGCTCGTTTTCAAAAGTGGTAATATTTAACAAAGATAAAAACTTGAATCTCAAATCATGGTAAAAATGGCAATTTAAAAGGAAGTGAATTTCATTCTCTATATTGGAACAGAAAGGGCAAATTCTCTCAGGCAGGGGTGTGGGGGGCTTGTTGTATCGTCCTGTTTCAATATTTAGAGCTAGGTTACCGCAACGTAATTTAGTGAGATTTCTTCTTGTGTTTCTGTTAATTATGGTCTTCAGGTATAACTCTGGTTGGCGATCTTTCTTGAATAACCTGTATGTTCTCAGCTTATTTCCATTGGCATTATTCTTATCATTCCATAAATCAGTAAACCATGATTCTTCATCCAGTCTCATCAAGCGTCTCTTCATGTCTCTTATTGCCGTTGCAGGGGTCTCGGTAATACTAGTATGGATATCTAACTTTCTGCATAATAGCTCAGCTTTATAGGCGAAGGAACCTCTTCTTCTTTTAGACCAATCATACAGTTTGGTTAGCAGTCTGTCGTCATCACTCTTTGAAATCTTGATGTAAAAGCGAAATGCTTCGATACGTTGTTTTGTAAGCATTGTAGGCCAACCCATTTCACCATGAATCGCTGTGTTGGAAGTGTTTCGAGGAACCCCTAAGAAAAACCTGATTGCTCTGTGTTGAATGTTGCTGATCTCACGATGGCCGTACAACCCCCAAATAGGAGCACAATATAACACGATTGGTTCAACCGTTGATTCATAAAGCTTCTTGTAAACATAATAGTGCATATCTCCACACAGTCTGTACTTCGTTATGAGTAAAGATAGAGCTCTACTCGCACTCTTCGCTAATTCTCTCACAGCATACTTCATATCCAAGTGTTCATTAAACCAAATACCCAAATACTTGTATGATTCTACATAAGTGATACTATAACTGCAACAATTGAAATCCACATCTGAACGAGTAAAGCTGTCCTTTCTAAAATGCACAATTTTGGTTTTGTCCTCATTAATGTTCAGACGCCATTTTCTACACCAGTTGGTCACACAGTCAAGCATTTTCTGTAACTTTTCTTCTGAAGGGGCTATTAAAACGATATCATCTGCATATAATAAAATAGAAACAAACATATCATTGACTGCTACTCCTTCATTTAAAATCTGGATCTCATTTGCTAAGTCATCGATATAAATCGAAAATAATGATGGGGATAAGAGGCAGCCTTGCTTCACTCCTGTATTCACCTTGAAGAATGACGTCAGGTTCCCATTCACTCTAACAGCACTTGTTGTGTCTTTATACATCGATTGGATTGACGAAAACATTTTCCCATTGATTCCTGCTTTCAATAACTTGAACCACAGACAGTTTCTATCAACATTATCAAAAGCCTTTTTTAGGTCAATAAAACATGTAAAAGTGTTGTTTTTTTAGTCCAACCTTGCCTTTAAAACTGTATATAGAGAGTAGATGTGATCAAAACAACTTCTCCCCTTCCTGAATCCGTTTTGAGTATCAGATATCAAATTGCTAGTGTCCAACCATTTGGATATCCTTTGATTTAGAATGTCACAGTTCATCTTACATGGGACAGAGATAAGAGAAATTCCACGATAGGATAACGCTTTACGCAGATTTGAGTCGCTCTTGACGATTGGTTTGATAATTGATTCAGTCCAACTGTTGGGTGTAACTCCATTTTCAAAACAATAAGTAAAAATTCGATACAGGATGTCAACACAGTTTTCATTCTTTAATACTTCCGCTGGCAAATTATCAATACCGGCTGCTTTTCTATTTTTAGCTTTGTGCACGGCTTTCGTAACTTCTTCACGTGTGATTGGCCCGTTAAGTGACGTGTCTTCATGCGCATCAGTACCGTTAGCTAAACGTAGATCCTCTAGATCGTGCAACACTTGATTAAGGTGATTTTCGTCGTACTGGTCCGAGTTGTAGCCTCCTGAGTATAGACTTTCAAAATCGGTTCTCCAGTGATCCAATACCGCTGTAGTATCGGTGATAATTGTTCCGTCATCAAGCAAAACTTCTTCAGGGATAGTAACTTTCCTGTCATTTGATATACCAATCTTTCCAATGAGTTGCCAGAAGTTAGTATCCGCTTGAGTTAGTTTATCAAGTAAAGTGTTCTGTTTCTCTGCTTGGTGACGTCGTTTCAATTTTCTGTTAAACCTGTCAAACGTTTTTCTCTGAGCACAGTATCGTTGTTTAAGTCTACATCTGTTGTTTGATCCACCATTACACTGCAACCAAGATTTCTCATATTCACATGTAAGATCCCACTGTTGCTGAAGCTCGTCGTTCCAGTAAGGTTTTCTAAACGATTTCTTCTTGTTCGTTCGGTTACTGTTAAATACGGGAAGCTTCGTGTCCATTTCTGAAGACACCATATGAACAAACTCGGAGTATGCTGCATTCACGTTCTGAGACTCAGATAAACACTGTTCAATCCGGAAGATGGTAGACTCAACTAAAGCACGAGAATGCTCATCAGATAGGAAATCAGTGGGTAGATTCTTGACGTTATGACGCTTTGATTGTTCATTTTTGTCATGTGTGACCTTGGATTGCTTATCTATGGGGTCATTAGCAAAAGGGGAAAGGTCAAGGGAGTAGGTCAACAAAGAATGATCTGGGATAGACACTGGTACGCTAGCACCGTACCTGGAGATGAGAGATGCCATGGTTACCACTTCAAACTCAGAGTATAATGATAATTGCTCGTGGGGGACCAACACATAATCAACAACGGATCTACCGTTAGGGCTAATACATGTAAAATCATTGCAGTTAAAACGACCGTTTAACATACAAAAGTTTACATCAGTTAAAAAATCAATCAAGAGTTCACCATAGTTATTGACATTATGGTCAATATAGGAACGATCACGAACAGAGTCAACATCTTGCACAAAATCAGATAGATCACCAGTTCTGGCGTTAAAGTCACCGTATATTTGGACTATACCTTGGTTCTGGTAAGTGTATACCTGGTGTAAGAGCGTATTGAAAAACTCCTCGGGGTCTCTGTGGTATGAAGATCCTTTAGGAGACAGATAACATACACTGATAAACACACGGACACCACTAGTGCGTGACACACATTCTATCCACAAGATGTCCTCGGACGTATTATCTGCAATTCTACAGTCAAATTTAGAAAGGATAGAGTTTCTGATAAAGAGTCCTACTCCTCCGGATCCTCGTTTTGCACGTCTATGTAAGTTACGTCTATTATTGTTAAAAAAAGTAAAACCATCAAGTGTCAAAACCTCATTACGTTTTAGGAATGTCTCACATACTGCTATCACATCATAATCACGTGATGTAACGGCAAAGGATCTAAAATCTGAATTTTCGCTGTCACTCGTACTCCATCCGCGACAGTTCCAACAACAAACCCGCCACGCACACTCCTATTGTTTCCTGGGCACCAGTTTGGTGCCGTGAAGCCGGAAGTCTTTTTCCTTCCCCAGTTGTTTGAGAACAGTTCTGATAGACGCTTGAATGTCCCGCGTTTCCTTAGGGAGATCATTTTCTATATAAACATTCTCATATGTTCTTGAATTTCTGAGTGATCTCTTAGCCTTGAACACTTTTCTCACCGCGTCTTCACTGTCCAGCGTGGCTATGATGAGTCCGCTTCGGTCACCGTGACCTGCCTTCCTGACGGCTCGAGTCGCACGGACGTCCCGAAGTTTCAGTCCATCGCACAATTAAGCATTCACTTTATGCAATGTGTGATTAGTGTCTTTGTCTTCATTTTCTGATTTCGATAGGTTTTTTATCACAATATTCACCTTCTGCGAACTTGTTTTTATGACGTTGGCGTAACTTTGCCTTAGAGATTGACAGTTAGTTTCAAGATCCGATATGTGTTTTTGCATATTGTCACATTTGTCATGGAACTCGTTTCTAACAGAAACTATCTCTTCTTGAATAACGTCACGGGCAATCTGGCGAAATCTATCACTAATCTTGCTTTCTAGCGATGTTTCTAACATGTCCATGCGACGTGATAAAGTTGTGTTCATTTCACGCATTTCCATTGTGAGATTGCACATGCTTTCAAGAACTTTGTTCAATGTTTGTGAATTAGCACTGATGAAATCACTGTTTTGGTTATGCTCACCTTCTCCTTGTGAATGAACCACTTCTTTATCCTGAGGGAAGACTTGTGTTACCGAGTTTGCCGGCGCGGCCGCCATTACTGAGTTCACAAAACTTTGATCTTCTTCCCTGTTTTCTCGGGCTTTTTTCGATTCGTCGCGTAAATCTTCCTGGAGTTTCCTTTTCTGTCCCGAACCTTGGTCCATTTTATGGTGTTTAGAGAAAGATCTTCTTCAAAAAGTCCAGGAAAAACTCAACAAAAGTTCAAATTTTCTGGAGAGACAGATTCATGCAACCGCTCATAGGTCTAAGCGTCCCATCAAAAGAGGCTTTCAAAAACGGCTCATAGGTCTAAGCGTCCCATCAAAAGAGGCTTTCAAAGACGGCTTTCATTACCAAACTAAACATATTTGAGTAGCGACCTTTAACGCGCTATACAATATTGTAATCAGATTTTCTATATTCCAAAGAAAATAGTGAAATTTGTTTGTGGTTATGTGAACTTTAACGTTTGCTTGCAGTTGATAATGACAAACCATGCCATCTGTCGATCGTTAAGGATAAATAACGCTTAGTCACTTTGCTTCAATTCCAACAATGATAGAATCGTCTCCTATCTAAATTATGATATAATTTTTTAAACATTAATGCGGTACTTCAAATTTATGTTGCTTTAAAAGATAGCTGACGGTGAGTTTAATACAAGAGCCAGTGATTAACTAGAAGATAAATAGTTGCGCTAGTACACTTTCTGGGATCCATTGCCTTCCAATACCGGCAAATTTAGTTTAAACTCGATACCATTGACTTTCAGGTTAATTACATGTTGCAAGAATAATCTTTAATTGAGTGTTGATCGAATTACCGCCGAAAGTTGCTGATAAATTTAGAAATGATCTCAGCCACAAGTTCAAAATTTTCATTGTGTTATAGGATGACATTTAAGAATATTTTATCATACTTTAGGCTCTATGTCGATATTTTCTTCGAAAGACACCTTTAATCGTAAATAAATCATTCATAACGTTATGTTTTGAAACATGAAATTTGAAAATAGCCTGTTCAGTACCATTTTTTCCGTGAAGCGATGGGTTGCATTGAGTGAACGATCAGTCATTGACAAGGCGAGACATTTAGCGCTCGCGTTATATCTAGTAAAGAGAATTGAAGGAACCGAATTCCTAGTTGATACAAAAATGGAATGTCGTTTCCGAATGTGGAATGCAAAAGAATACACCGAATTACTACAAAACAGCTCACATGCATATGCAAAATTGATATTTACTAAGGGTGTAAACGCTCATCCATATATTTTTGAAAATTTACGATATATTTTACATCATAACATTATTATAATAATCAATTTCCAAATTAAAGCTTGCCAATTATTTCGTACCACCCACATGGTCACATGGGTATAAATTTGCTACAGCTCTGTCAATTGGTCGTTCGAAATACCAGGATATGCATAAAATAAATATCATTGGCTGAAACTTTTCTTTGAAGTTCCAAGAGTAATATAGAGAGAAACTTCTGCCATTAGTTTTCAATATCAAATGTTACAAACCTTTGGGGTCTCTGGACCCCAAAGCAATAACCCTTGTGTATACAAATAGTGCTACAATTATTAATGGACAATTATCCTGAATACGAGACATTTCTGAATGGTCATACATGCGTCAGTTCTCAACATATCACAAACCGTGCAAGCATGATTGTATAAACAGATAAACACTTTGATTTTGTAAACCTCAAATGGGCGTATCGGATCCTCCACGAAACACGACATCCAAGTCTGAATCTAGCAATCCCAGTGTTTGATTATTGACTCTTACTTGACAAATTCTATGTACACATTTACGAATATATTTTATAGGAATAGGCTGACCAGTATTTTCAAGGTCATATTAATAAAATGTGTAATAATATGTATTTTGGCTCTGATATACAGTAGAAGGCAGGACCTTATCATACATTTCAGAAGGAGAGTATTGCTATGCAAACAACATGGAACCGATGGTCTCAATTGAAACAAGAAATTTTCATGTATTTTCAAATATGGATTTTTGCGAAACATAATAAATAACACTTTGTTATTAGCCAATAAAGGGTTGTTGTTTTCTTTGGACAGAAAGGTATCTAAATATCTTATTGAAATGAGATCATCGACTACTTAAGGTATTGACTTTAATGTGATCAAACATCTCATCAATTGTATGGATAAGAATGGACATGCAAAACCAATATGTTCTAAAGTGAGTTTATCACATCTAAGATATATACAAATTATTTGATATCGAAATCTGCAATAATTTTGGTACCAAATTTGAAACTGTCAACTGCATTAAGATAAGATTCGACCCTGCAATGACATCACACGGTTGACTTGTCTACCTGCTTAATAATCAATTCAACGTGTGCCTAACAGGCAACATTTTGCAATAAATGACGACCCGGGTTGGAGGACACGTCAATAAGAATCAAAGTCGCACTCTTCACAGAGAGGCAATTGATTGTTGACAGTAACACCTGCATATTTATGCATCTTTAACGCCTCTTGTCTCTCGCCCTATTGATCATGTGAAGGTTTCCAATCTGCCACATAGATACACTTACATAGGTATTTGCGACGTTGTGTCTTGTCCTGTCAGAAGATCCCGACATCTACGCCGCCATGATGAGCTGTCTGTTTGTGCTTTTTATCTTCCCTGTGCTGGCAGGTAATACGTTCCAATTAATTGTTCTTATTAAACAACTTCGCAAGTATTACAGTCAGGATTTCAATTAATTTAAATTTCAAAATATCTACCAAGTTATAAATTATTTTTCAATTTAATTGTTTTTGAACGGTTTTGCCTTTGAAACCATGTTCATAACTGTTCTTGATAAGCAACTATTTATCATTATTCCGGTAGGTATATATTTCATTTAGATAGTGAACAAATTTAACAGTGTTATTTTTTGGGATCACACTATCTTGAATAGTACAGATTCTTGTACTTTTTCGGGCCGAGTCCCATGCGGGATTCGAACCCACACCCTCAGAGTCAGGCAACACCGCCAGCAATGACCATACCAACAGCTAACCAACTCGCCAGTTTCGCCATTGAAAATAAATGTTTTCAATTGAGAGACAATGTATTTAAACTAAAGAGCAGTAATAAACCATAATATATAATGTTAAGTTTAGCCATCCTATTCCTTTGTCTTACACGAAACAAATTAAAGGTGTTCACACAAAAATTTCCGACAATAGACTTTATGTGAATCTTTATAATCTGTTCTGTGACACTGGATGGTTTGTTTTATGAGATTTTGAACACTATCAAAATAAAATAATAGACAATAGCGTACAATTATCAATGAAAAATTGAAAATATATAATTTTCAAAAAGCGTGCTACTACCCCTTTTATCACTATATTCGACATGACAGGTACTTGCATGTTTGTTGCCCACAACCTCGTCTCGCTTCTCCTCCCCCTACAAGTTGCTAATTCTATATGTCCCCTCCCCCTCCTCCGGTATAAGCTCGACGTAAATGAGCTGCCTATTGTCTATATGTAGGAAACGAAAGTGTTTGGAGAAATCCTTTTCATTTCATCCTGTACGGTCGTGGATATACATTACATTACATTACATTACAATTTACCACTGCACTTCTAATGTTGGAATATCAGCTGAACGTTTACTCTGGGTTATCAACTGGTTTGCAAGGTACCATTGTGTAGATTATTGGATCACGTAGGATGAGTAATTGAGTGGAGACATTATAGTTATCGAGGTAGGTTAATTCAGTTGAACAACACATGAATTACATTTTATGAATCTTAAGGTTATGTCTTTAACTAAAATCATGAGGATAATTCAGCTGCGTGTATGCTCAGGCGCTTGGTGCGAAGACCGAGGTAATTCGTGTTAGCATATCTCATATTGTAGATCTCGGAACATTGTGAAGTGAATAGATAACATGGTCATGATAGTTAATATTCACTTACTAATACCATTTAGTACAAGACAAATTTTACGGAAAGCAATTTCTTCTTTATTTGTCCTCAAAAAAACCATTATTACTTGTCCCTTCATCAGGTGAATGGTGATACGTAACATATAAATTTATATTTGTATTTGAACAAAGACATTAGGATTCAAGATGTACACAATAAAACAAATCAAT
Organism: Steromphala cineraria; assembly: GCA_916613615.1. NCBI lineage: Eukaryota > Metazoa > Mollusca > Gastropoda > Trochida > Trochidae > Steromphala > Steromphala cineraria. The sequence continues at coordinate 14,834,638 of OU744720.1, read as the reverse complement.
ATAAATTATGAACATAATCAAACTGAATACATATATATATATATATGTGTGTATACACAGGAGCGTGGTACGAAGACCGCGACCACACCTGTTACGACATGTCCCTGCAGTCGCTGTCAGGGGGGAGGGAGACCCAGATGCTACCCCTCGCCTCCGAGATATCTTCCTTCCAGCTGAAGCCCGGGGGTCTGTACGGAACCAGCTACCCCTGCATCAAGGACGAATCGTACGGTATTGATGGCATCTACGTCTGGGTTGACAACGGCTGCAAGGCCCAGTTCAGAGTGTGTTACAAGCTAGGTGAGTTCCGGTTCCGGAAATGTGGTGAAATTGGTTTCAGAGTATTTAGACTTGGTTTGGAATGGTGGTATGTTTCGTTCTAGAGTTTTGCTCTTTAATATTAATTAATACTATACTGCTTATATACGCGATTCTACGCTTCTGCCCTTTACTGCCTTTCTACGCGATTTTACGCCTTTTCTAACCATCGGGTCATTCAAGGGCATGAACATTTCTTAAACAGTTGAATTAATGAATTTTAATTTTTTGATTTTTAAAATTTTTTGCGAGCAGTAAGGGGCAGTGCAGGTGCTTGTCAGGCAAGCAGGAAAGGGGTTGAGGCATGGTAATATTGCAAGCAGTAAAGAGATAATTATTTACTCTCTTTGGTTGAAATGATAATGAGTTTGGGTTTGGATCTTAGTGGATATTGTTTTGTGATGTTTGGTGAGCAGCTTTGTAATGTTTGATTTGAATTATGGGTTAGAATGTTGGTGAGTTAATTTTCAAAATGTTGGTGAGTTAATAGTAGGTTAATAGTGTTATTAGTTTTCTTCTGCAATGTTGGTTAACCATACCGTAAAAATATTAACGGCTGGTTAACGATTTGTTTGCTTGTGTTGACCGGGCTTTCCGAAAAGAACTACTTCCAAAACATTAAAGTGTTAGTGAATTCGAACAACATTCACTTCACCCAAAATCCATTCCATGAATCCGCCACTGTTTGAACCACCTTAATCTCACTCCATACCCATTTCCTGGATCCCTCGTTGTTTTGATAAACTCACCCTCACCTAAAGAATTTATTCCCTGTGAATTACACCTTAAAATAACTATTTAGTATTTTGAGACCATATACATAAACATTGTGATATGGATTGTGAAGCATTGAGCACCATTTTCAGGAATTCCAACCTAAATTCACGATGGTCTAATTACAACGTTAACATATCAAAACAAGCACAGGTTATGGTTTTTGATCGATTAGTATGCATGAATAATCAATAGTTTTGTACACAGACGATGTAGATAAAATATATCCTTCCGTAATTTGGATTTGTATTGGATTTGTATATATAATAATTGATTAACCTCAATAAATTATTTACAATAGAAAGAAGCCCATGAAGTTTTCGGTAAAAGTTATATTTCATTGTGTATTTATTAGCAATTAATTTGTTGTACATTGTTTTTGCTTAACGTAAATACTAACTTGTAATTGTTTGCACAATATGAAATTGTTTAAACACAATTCTATTTAGAATTTTATTACAAAATGTAATTTCACGCTTACAGTGTTATTGTTTGCACCTGAAGAATCGTATACCTTAACGAAATATTTTAACAACAAATTCTCTTGACAGGTGAAAACCTGTTAGTCCTATGTTCTGGAACGGCAGACGAATACCACAAGTGTCCTCTACACGACAAACACAAGATTTTCAACATAGAACTTGTGGACCGTCTTCGCTTTTCAAAGTCCTGTATCATGGACAAAACCTTCGGTTACAGTGGCAACTATGTATGGGTGAGAGATGGATGCAGGGTGGCGCTCCGTGTCACCGTCAACTTACTGCGGGGCGAGACGGCATCCAATACAGACGAGATGCACTAGGGAGCGTGGGTGCACATGGCGGATCAGAGAAGAAAGAAAAGGGGATTCACTCATGCAAAGGGGGGGGGGGGGGGGGGGGGCGCATAACTTAACGTAATTTTTTTGCAAGAGGAGGAGGGGAAAAGGGGGGGAGTTTGATACACAACTTTTATAGTACAATCCCGAACTGCAATTAAATTTGAAAGAAACAGAGAGGAGAAAACGCCATGTTGTGGTGGGTTTTTATGTTTGTAAGAGATGTTAATTTTAAAAGGGGGTTGGGGATGGAATTTACTTTCATTGGATCCGCCAATGATACAATACACGGGTATTACGTGTCGCTTCTGGAAATGTAATCGATTAAATAAACGCAGAGTGTCACATCCCCTGTCTTTGTTGGTTTCATCTTTCTATATCTAAGTTATGTAAACAGGAATGGTAAAGGTGGGGGAAGCGGCGGTGGGGGTTTGGTTGGGAGTGGGGGTCCCCACTGATCCGCTAGTAATTAACACTCAGGATATACATACAGGAGGAAATTATCTTTTTTGTTGCTTTCTTCTTTTTCAAACAAAATAATTTTTTTTAGAAAAAAACGGTTGAAGGATGAATATAAAGTAATCGAATTGCATGAAAAAAGGGCAAATTCGTGGTTCTTTCTCTTTAAAAAAAATTGAGATTTCACGAATGTACGGTGACATATTAGAGCCATCTGTTATTTCTAATTCTTATATTGAAATTGAGTTACAATGTTTTTTTTAAATTTCAAGAAAAAAATAAAAAGAACAGATGACATTATTATGCCCCCGTTCTAATGATATTTTAATGAGATAAATTGCCTATATTCCTTGGAGGGATTGGTGAACTACTTCAGAGCATCTAATTCCTTAATAAGCTAATTAATGTTCATTGCTGTTGCATTATGAATGAAAACCCGTGGCTTCAAACACACGAATACATGTACGTAACAATGAAAAATAATTGAATATCGATTGTACACTTAAAGTGTAATACTTTGTTTCTCGATTGAAGTTTTTCGTTAGAGACCAACTTCTAGTTAGGTATCAGTTATTCTAGGAGTTTCACTAAAAGGATATAAGTGGTCACTAATCACTATGCCTTCATATGTAATCCTGGCATATCATGATGTGGTTGGTCTAACGTTGATACATAGTTATAAACGACAAAATATCACAGGAAAAACTCATTTGAAAAAGAATGAACTGGAAAACCAAATATCGTATTGTACATGGAGCAATAATATTAAGTTGATTTATATCGTAAAGAGGATAAGGATGCTGATTAGAGTTAAATGCTTGCATTTGATTGAAAAAGATGCTATCATCGGGACCATATATAAGTCATGGATGTTAGCCAACTAATGAGACTTATTACTAATAAATATATAAAGGCCTACATATCATTTACTCCCCACAGAAATTCTTACTTTCCACATAACTTCTGTTACAACTAGATTAGCGTTTGCGGGACACCGCAAAAACAGAGCAGCCCCGAAACTGGGGGTTTCGCCTCCCCCTTTTCCGCCTTTTTAGTCTAATTAGTCACACATTTTACAATTTTACAGATAGGAAACTTTAAACACTGTTACCTTACTTACGTTATAAACAATCGAAAATCTTGTGATTTCATCTGATTTCTATGTTGGATAAACTATATGCCCACAGTATATAAGAGAAGTATCTTTATTCTTTCTAAAGGTTACAGGAACAGTTTGATCACTGTCCAAGATTAAACGGCTAAATAACTAGGAGTATCGATAACCGACAAGTAAATAATGGTATGAATTATCAAACCTAAATCACAACAGTAAAAAACAAAACCAATAGGAGGATTAAGAAGTAGTATACTTTTGATACTTTTTCAGGACGTTTAAATGGGCAAGGGCGCTATGTTTATGTGGGAGGTATTCTCTCTTCATTCATCCTGCTACATCAGCGTATATGTCTCCGCTAAAGCTACAACCTATCCCCTGATATCCTCCTATGGTCTTCTGTCGTATCGCTATATATAGCAAGCCAATCAAATTATGCCCTTTCAGCGATAGCGGCAAACTAGTTTCTTGGCTTCGTTCCGCGTGCTCACCTCGTGATTCAAATTAACCAATAGGTGTGCTATTAGATAATAAATCTGATTCTCATTGCCGTCTCCCGCTAAACTCCAAATCGCGCGCTCTTAGATTTCCACGTGCGACATCACTAGACAACAGTGTATGGAGTTCGAAGTAGTTTGACGGAAAACAGACAGGCTATAAATAGCGCTAAGCAACCACCCGTCAGCGTTACGACAGAAGACCATAGGAGGATATCAGGGGATAGGTTGTAGCTTTAGCGGAGACATATACGCTGATGTAGCAGGATGCTCTCCATTCAGAGGTAGCTCAAGTGATAACATCCTGCTCTAACCTTTGCTTTCTACAAACATTTTCCGGCTTCCGTGACATCCATACGGGACGAAAGTTTTAAGTAAAATATTTGTAAAATTTGTCATCAATGAAGACATCCTTGCACGAAAAACTTGCTTGAATAATTCTATACTGAAGCCATCTTAAGTCAGTACTACGGGTGCATTTGTGAGCTATCATATTAAACACTCTCCAATCTTTGTCTGAAAACTCACAATCTAAAATTCGTGCCCATTTACTGTAGCATGGTAATTGGACAAGTTTGGAATCAATTAATTTCAAATATAAACATTTACTACCTAAAATTGTATTAATGTGGAATAAATTAAAAGGGTAGATTGGACCTGGAACCATATTTGGTATTTTCTTCATACCAAAACTTGTGATATATAATAAAAGAGCCCTTTTTATACCTTCATAAGTCAAGAAATTAGTTTTGATGTTAAATTTGCATTTAAATTCATCATAATGTAACAATCTACCATCCTAGTGTACGAGGTCATTGATAAATCTGACCCCTTTCTTATACCAGGAGGTGTACAAGATAGGTTTTCCGTCTATTTTAACTCCATCATTATTCCACAAGGATTGACTAAGAATTTCGCTTTCTGAGATATTTTCCGTTTTACACTTTTGAATAAAATCAGAGTATGATAGAAGAACATCTTTCCAAAAGGTGTTAGTTACAGATGGTAGTACTGTATTTTTAATGTACTTGCTATCTGAAAGCCAAAGATATAAGGTAACTGATCTTAGCACGGTTTTTTATTGTTTCATACTTAATCTCTCGCATTACAAACAAAACATAAAGTTTATTCAAACTTTAGACATACCCCATGTACAGCTCTGCCTTGATTTACGAAGGACCATAAGTGTAAAGTAAATACATAAAAACCTTTGCTTACTATGCTACAAACACAATTTATACAAAACAATTAGGGTTTTTATGAGAGGTAAATCAGTATTTTGATTTGTGTAAGTATGTTTTGTTTTCCAGATATTCCGAATAAACATAACTTTGTAAATAATATTTCTAAATCTTGGGTAAGAATTTGCAATAACCTTTCATGAGATTTGCAAACATTGCATTCTCCAGCGCCACGGTTGAAGCGCATAGAAATTTGGTAAATGGGAAAGATGGAAAACGTAAAGTCATCAAGTATCTGGTCCAAATGGGTACCAACTATTGTTCAACTAAGGCTAGACTTGATTTAGTACTCCTCTACATATACCACACTTCTATGTTGTTTTCCACGTCAGAAATTATACTTTTCTATATACGAAAAGAGATTATGGAATAATTGATTGTAAACACAGACACTATTCTACTATCTGTGCAGATCATATAGTTATCTGAGAGGATAAAATACTCTAAATGTAACGAAAAATATTATATCATCGAATCTTAATAAAATACGTTCAACAGTATGACATTTACTAGATCACATTCATTATAAGGCTGACGCTGTTTTTCAAGGGTATTATTATTTACAGATGCCAGAAGTCATATTGAGGCGTCTTTACCATGTTATAAACATTCCCCTATTCAGATATCTTAAAAAAATGCCACGTTTTACAAATATTTAACTTCTTTGAGAGGCGTTTTAAATGTTGGAATGACAATAATGCTGAGGAATATATGGATGACAACTTCTTTGTTCATTGTATGCGACATTTCCTCTGCTTGAGAACGACAGAAGGATCTGTGTCGAAACGTCGCATACAATGAACAAATAAGTTGTCATCCATATATTCCTCAGCATTATTACAAATATTTGTTGACCATACATGTTGTTAAATACAATATACAGCATGACCTCTGTTCAAAAGTTTAGTTATATTTATGACTGGAAGGTTATTTTGGTGCAAATATTTGTACAAATATCAAAGTAGACTCCCGAAATGTTATATATTTGTTTGAAAAAGGTTAAATGATATGTACAGCTGCCTACTAAAGATTTACACATACCTACGTACCTGCATATAACATATTTATGGAGAAAGAGGAATGTTTCATGTTTCAATGAGAAATTAGATTGAGAATGAAATTTCACAGATAAAATCATTCAAATAGTTAATTATTACATGTAGCCAAAGCCAATATAGAAAATGAATAAGTATACAACAAAATATACAACATGCCTTACATTCAATCTCATCTTTCATAATATGTTTATAGTCAATTTCTGGATAGGAGAGCATGGTACACAAATAAAGATATTTTTGATTGCAGTAAAGATTAATCGGTGGATAATTATATCTTTTTACTTATGCGATATATGTAATCAAAATTTGAATTTGAAACGAATTGTAAGCAATTTAATTGGACAATGACAGTATAAATTATTCGTTTGTTTTGTTTTTTGAAAAATTAAGTCTACAAACATTATTATCGTTATTTTCTTTCAACTCGCCCGCAACGATACATCCATCTTCCGATAAAGTAATCCATCTTCTTTTATACATATTTACATACTCCCCTTGGGTTACTTCAAAATCATAACCTCTTAAATAAACTCAGTGTCAAAATATCATGTGTTAGTAACTTTGTATTGTTTATAACCAATCATTCTTTCAACACAATCGTAGATCACGTTACGAACCTAACCTCTGTTTACATACGCAGTTCTCGGGTTTCTAATACATCCACTTCCTGTATCGGCAGAAATGCATCACAAACTATCTAAAACGTGTTATCTACTGGAAACAATTCTCACATCGAAAATTTGCTTTGCGTTTTTAAAGCTTGACTGAATCTATTGAGACCTTTTAATTATTTTTTTTGAAACAGCTTTGCTGATTACACAGGCTTCTGCTTTTCTGGTCCGAGTTCTTGTTACAACATAGGTTTAATAAGGATATAAATATTAGAATAAACTCTATTGAGAGAGAATGTTTCCAAACTTTCCAGAACTCTAGAAACACTATACATGGGTCCATGCTTGATTCATGTGAATTGAATGAGCAATGCTTAAAAAGTTAAAATACAAACGCGATCATAGAAACATACTCAAAACCGTCAAGAATGAAATTGACCCTGTCTAAACGACTAAAGCCTCAAAACACACCAGGATATCAAATAGGACCATTGTTGAACAGTATAGAATCAAATTTGATCATCCTCCGAACAGTCTAGTAAACAATTTGTTGGCCCTCAACGCCTAAGAATCAAACGGGGAACCTTTTCAAACTATGAACACTGTATACATATACACATTCCACTGTAATAAATACTTATGGTGCTTTACCAGAAATTGTTTGAGCTGTACCCCAAGGTATGTGAAACATACTTTACATACCTGTCAATTAACCGATCACGTGGTGTGCCTGTAGACTATATAAAGATCTACGAGTGAGATTCAGATGTACATGATCAAGATTCAGTATACACTGATTCAGAACCATGGGCATGAACCTGTTGCTTCTCTTTCTGCTGTTTGTTGTGACTTCCGGTAAGTCTTCTTTAATCAGAATGACAAGTAATGACAAGTTTTAAGCCTAATATCCAGTACAAGCACTGCTCATTGGCTGTACATTATAACCCTGAAGGAATTGTACTTTCAGAGCCGCTTCTAAGCGCTCCGCGCGACAAGACACGTCCGTACCCCCTATTCAGGTACCCAATTCTAAAGCTAGGTGGACTGAGTGTAATGTGGATAAAGTGCCTTGCCCACAGTTTAAAGCCCAGCTCACAAATCTTTGGTGTCTCCGCCTGGATTCTAAACTGGGTCTTTGGCGTGACAGACAAGCACGCTAACCACTACACCACCTGGCAATGAAGGAGACTATTTGAATGGACAAGGAAATGAGTTCATATCTCGAATTATTACCCATATGGTTGAAAATAAGTAATGACATATTTTTAATATGAGCACATGTGCACAAATCACTTTTGCCAAGCGAGATCCCGTATTTTTTGCCTGTGGCGTCATGAAACCATTGTTCGTGACGTCACTGTAGCCGGCTGTCGCAAGGGAAGCGGCCCGTTTTTGGGATATTCCTTAAAATGGAATATAATCGGTAATTAATAAATTATTACCCTCGGAAGTGTGTCACATGACGTTTACGCAACTCGTGCAAATTTGTGTATAAACCTCGCTCTCGCTCGGGTAATACAAAAATTCACGCTCATTTCGTAAAAGTCAAACGACACACTTCTTAGGGTAATAATCTCTATATCTTTTAAGGTCACCTGAAGCTACGATGCACGAAGCAGACCCTAAACAGCTGGAATTATGCTTATGCCCGATCGGTGGTGGATGGAGCTAGACAAATCAAATTCATAAGGGTCGTGGAAAAGAATTCAGTTGCTGATTGCACCTACCGTCAAAGTTTCGGCTTCCTTGGAGCTGATGTCTGGGTTCACCGAGGTTGCAGAGCACTGTTCAAGATCTGCTACAGGCCTGGTAAGTAGCGATATACTCACTGCCCCGTAGCAAGCGGGGAGGGGGGATTGGGGGAGCAGTAGGGCCCACTTAATTCTTGACCAAAGATTTTATTATTCCAACAACGTAGATGATAATGATAATTGTATAAATCAGGCTAACAAAAAGTTCGCAATGAAGGCTAGAACAACTGTTAAAACCAATAAATGAAAATAACAAAGCTTCTATATTATGCACTCAGTTATGTTATCGCATCGTGGTACTTTATTGCTTTGGGGACCAGAGATCCCAAAGTTATGTAACATTTGATATTGAAAACTAATGGCAGAAGTTTTTCTCTATATTATTCTTGGAAACTTCAAAGAGAAGTTTCAGCCAATTTTATTTTTTTAAGCATATCCTGGTATTTCGAACGACCAATCGACAGAGCTGTAGCAAATGTATACCCGCGTGACCATGTGGGTGGTACGAAGTAATTGGCAAGCTTTAATTTGAAAACTGATTATTATAATAATGTTATGATGTAAAGTTTATCGTATATTTTCAACAATATATGGATGAGCGTCTACACCCTTAATAAAAATCAATTGTGCATATGCATGTGAGCTGTCTTGAAGTTATATTTTCTTTGCATTCAACATTCGGAAACGACGTTCCATGTTTGTATCAACTAGGAATTCGGTTCCTTCATTTTTTTCACTATTAAAGGGACATTTATATATATTTTTTAAAGGGATATATTAAATATATTTTCCTTGGACTTAAAAAACGTGCAAAGTTTCTCAACATAAGTTAATCTTTACCAAACGTCTGTACATCACATCAAATGGTGCTCCATAATATTGTTATATATATTATGTATTTGACTTGTAATATGGGCCGGTGGCCTTATTTACTCTTGAATAAACAATTATCACATTATCACATTAAAGGGACATTTAGTGTTTTGATACAAATTTAAGAGCATTGCTAAAAATCAATATCATTGAAACATATACACACAAATTATCACCATTTAGTTTGACCTGAAATAAGCTTAGAAACCGACATAATTAGAAGAGGTGTTTCCTCAGAATATTAATAGATCGAGTTAAAAACTTTCTCGCGCAAAGCATTGTGGTCATAGTTGCTGTGGGTGAATTCGTACCCAAAATGAAGCTTTTCCCATCGGGAATTCGTACCGAAAAGAAACTCGTGCCTATAACAAAACGACGACCACATATCCGCAGTCCATTTGATGGTTTATTAGTCAGTAGTGATATGTTTATCATTTTAGAATTCTTTCTTAAACAATAAAGGCTATTTAGGCTAAACACACTCATTATAACATACACCGCACGTTCTGAGTGTGAAATTATTTCAATGTGTAAAAATATTCTATATTTACCCTCAATATATTGTCAATAAATATTTAGCTCCCAAATATTATTTTATAGATATGAAATCAAAATTCAAAGTCAAAATCACGTGGATTACAGACCTCAAAAGACTCGGTAAGTCGAGTTGTGCAGTCGCTTTTCCGTATAGCTTTTTGCAGTTTTTTTTCACGTTTAGTATTATCTTGGTGTCAACATAGTTATGGTTACATATTTCTATTTAAACCTAAATTAAGTGCCATTATGTGTATTTTGCTTATATAATCGTAAAATTACAGTCCAATATATCTGTCCTATTGGTGACCTTTCTTGCATATTGGCGTCCTAGTTCTGCATATTGGCGTCCTAGTTTTGCATATTGGCGGCCTAGTTTGTAATATTGGCGACCTAATTTGGAATATTTGCGGCACGTGTAAACGTGCACTAGCACGTGCGATGCTGTGATAGAAAAATACAACAAAAACAATGTAAATGGATTTTATTTTATTTTCGAAGTAAAATGAAAATCTCTTCTTGTCAATTTGCAACATTTTGAGATGTAGGTGAACAGCTCTGAGACGGTGTAGACGCTGTTGAAATCTTTCCTCTTGGAGCATTGGTGAATCTCTTCAAGCTGAAAAGAAATAAAATGAAATGATGTTTGCCCTTCACAAAACCTATCAAACCTATCACCTAAAACCATTATATATAAGATTGCTAAGGGTAATCATTGTGATAAAAAATTAATAATTCAATAAGTACCTTGTGTTTTTGTATAGGTATTGTAATCTACCGTATGATTGCAGTTTTAAGTATTCACACCATGGGGAGTTCGCTTTTGATGTTTAATTTTATAATGTTTTTAATAACATTTGAACCTAACAACCATTTCTCAACTATACATACAGAAAAAAGTTAAGCACCCCCTAAATTTGAAAACTAAAAAATGATGCTATGGCAAAGTTACGGTACCGTGAATATATTTATGACTCTTAACATAAAATGCAGATTTTTTAAATATTTTTTAAAGAAAGATCGTCCATGTAGACATTTTATGAAATTACGATTGCATTTTTAATGGTACTGAAAGATCACCCAAAATAAGTATGGCTGTAGTGCCAAAACTAGGCAATAGACAATGGGTTTCAGACATCAAAAATAACATTTGTGTTACCAACTTGATTTCCACACATCAAATCATCTCTTATCTTACCTAATAAGGAAGTAACAGGTCGTTGAAATGGCATCCCTTTTACAACAGTTATTGTCAATTATTGTCGAAATGGCTGGAATCATACGATTTTGGAATAATCTTTGGATTCTTTTGAGTTCAATCTGTTAATCAAGCACTTTTCATTGATTTCTAGGGGTCATTACAGTTGACACTGACCATCTTTTGTTATTAAACCATTTTCCTTGAATTTTGTTTTTTTTTGGAGAATTTGCGACTTTGCAGGTTATTAGTGGTCTAAATAGTGACTTTTGACTAAAATATTGATACTAATGTTTGACTGGAGGGCTTGAAAGAGTTGAATTACCCACATCACAACTACCAATAACAATTTTCTTTTCTCAAATATCGAAAAGATGCGAAACGTTATCGGGATGAAACGTTCTTCCCTTAACTGCTATGTTATGGTTTTATAATACTGGGGGTGCTTAACTTTTTTCCATATGTATATTTTAGATATCTGTTAGCTTACTTAGGTGTGATAATGCAATACTCGTTTACATTAGGGTTGCTCTAAAGATATCTAGATGTAATGCATTCCTGAATTTAACACTTCTATCTATTTTCTAGTTCATCGTTTCATATTTCACCATTACACAATAATCCATCTCTCACTGCATTACAATTACAACTGCTACTAATACAATCTTATTGATATTAAGTGGTAAGGAATCGCACTTGTTCATTGCTTAATTACATTTGAACAAGAGTTAGTTTTTAATCAGTGATTTTCAAACCAGCTTTTTATATCAAATATGGTAAAGAACTGTTTTATGGGACAGTCGCAAGTTCTTAGGAAAACAAAGTCATAATCTAATGGAAATAGAAACAAACGAAAAGGAATATTACACGACATGTTTTTGCAATGTATTTCTTTTAATCACAAAGAGCAGTTATAAACGAACTAAATTATTCATTTAAGTTACCTGAACCTTTTCCCTACCCACATGGCAATGATGCTCAAAAATGTACTGAAATGGCCGAATGCAGTTTTAGCGCAATGCGTGATAACTTCGTCTTCTAGTTACTGACAATCGGTGGAGTAATGATGCAGTAAATGCTTTTTAGAATGTTAACATGATATTAAAGCGAGGAATATCATAAAGCTTACCTGACGACGAGAGATTTCATTTGTTATTCCATACGTCACTCACGATGCCTAATGTTTGACAGGAAATGCAAGCAATAAGCGAGTATTTATACCTGTCCAATACTCCTTGAGCTCATGGACCTCGTGCACTTGTTACGATGCACGCGCTTCATCGTGCAGCCATCAGATGTAGGACGCCAATATTGGTAGATGCGGTAATCACAAAACTAGCACGCCAATATGTACGAATTTAGGTTTAAGTGGAATAAACTCCTCAAACTCGCCAATATTTGCGGGCCAGGTATCATCGTCGGCCTAACGGCCTCCGACGATACCTAACCCGCAAATATTGGCGAGTTTTCGGAGTTTATTCCTTACTTAAATGTGTCTTTCGAAGAAAGTATCGACATAAAGGGCATAAAGTATCATAAAATGTTTTTAAATGTCATCCTATAACATAATGAAAATCATGAACTTGTAGCTGAGATCATTTGTAAATTAATCAGCAACTTTCGGCTGTAATTCAATCAACATTCAATTAAGGAAAACTATTCTTGCAACATGTAATTAACCTGAAAGTCAATGGGAAATTCGTCGGGTTTAAACTAGATTTGCGGGTATTGGCAAACAATTGATCCCGAAAAGTTTACTAGCGCAACTATTATTTTATCTTCTAATTAATCACTGGCACCTGTATTAAACTCACAGTCACCTATCTTTTAAAGCAACATAAATTTGAATTACCATATTAATGTTTAAAAATTTACCGTATATATATATATATATATATTATAGATATATATATACGTATCTATCATTGTTTGAATTTAAGCTGAACGAACGAGATGTTTAAGCCTACTTTACATAGTGTACTGATAACTATCAAAACAAAGAGCAAAGAACATGCGTCTCCAATTGGAACAATTCATTCAAGTTAAAGTCCCCGTCCCCGTCCTCCATAACCTAAATCTCTTGTCTCTATACAGTGATACATAACCGGGTGCCCCAAAGCTTGCCAATTATTTTTATACTCCAGTTGGGGAGTGGGTGGTGGTGTTATTTCATCCTGCAAAAAACTGGGGAGGGGGGGGGGGGGGTGTTGATGTCATCCTGTACAGAATTCGCAGGGAGGGGGGGGGATTTTTTATCTCCATGGTCAGTGGGCATGGGTGTGTTGTGAGGGGTGAAGTAAGTTTGAAGCGATATTATTTTTGACTCTTGTGTATTTATTATCCCCCGACACCAAGTGGAAGGGGGATATAGGTTTGAGCTCCGTGCGTCCGTCCGTGCGTGCATTCGTGCGTCCGTACGTCCGAGTTAAAGGAGCCAATTTTTCTCAGTAACCGTTTAAGATAGGATCATCAAATTTGATGTGTGCCTGCAGGGTATCAATACCTTGATGGAGTTCGAACATCAGAACCGCGCAAATATTTTTTCCGGAGTTATAGCCCTTGTTTCGTTTTTTTTTGGACTCAGTTCGAGGTGTCTTCAAAGGAGCCAATTTTTCTCAGTAACCGTTTAAGATAGGATCATCAAATTGTGTGCATGTAGTCTGTAATAGTTTGGTGTCATGATATTTTTGAGTACACTCAAGTATTTAGGAGAAGATTCTGACTTAATTTAAAATAAGAACAAATCTGGCGGGGGATGTTGATGACTATGTCTTCTTGTTACCTACTATATCCTGCTACATCAGCGTATCCTAAGTGCTAATAGAAGTGTCACAATATAGATTTATTGTCTGTGATGTGACATGTCCTGACATGTACATAACATAACGAAGTGCCACAATTTGGATTTACTGCCTACGATGCCCTGTTACATCAACGAGTATATATCCGCCTAGCTCTCCTACACTTTCTCAGCCAATGAAATGACTCCCATCCAGCAATTGCACGAACTGGATGAAAGGTTGCAAGGAAACAAGATGTGTTGACATGACAAAAGGGACTTGTTTTATCGAAACCAAAAGGCAAGACTTTGTCAACGATTACAGCTGCGTACCTTTAGTTTGTTCACTTGCTTGTGTATCTTAGTGTAAATATCATGTAATTTGAGTTTCATTTTAACGTCCAAAAAATAACTCAAGGGGCACCTACAAACGACAACCAATTATCCATTGGTAACCTAATAATTCCCAAACCATATTTCGTGATCGTCTTGTCACTGGTGCTGAATTTAAATATTTGGCATGATCAAATAGACAGATGGGTTCATATTTGTGAAATTGAGATTTTCTTAAATTTCGATTTAACTATTCCATAAAAACTTTGTAACAAACAAATCAGTACAATTACATTGCATTAATGCAAAGGAACAAATATGACTTAGGTCTAAAGCTATTAATCACTAATGAAAGATTTTGTAGAGAAAAATACAAAATAGTGTTTTCGAAATTTTGACCCCTGATCATTTCAATGCCCTGCCAAATTAGTTACGGTTATCTTTAAGGTATGACATACAAATATGTTAACGCAAACAGAATCAGGTTAACTTATGTACTCAAACATTATCCGTTTCGTTTTTGAAATGCTAGGAAGCCCCAAAGACAATTCAAATCACATGATATTTGCACTAAGAACTCTCTGGGTTGATGATGCGCATTATGAAATGCAGTTTATTATTATTATTATTATTATTACTAAAAACGCAGGTAAGTGAACAAACTTATGATACGCAGCTGTATACACCTGCACCTGTCAACAATCCCCGTAACCTTGACTAATATTTTTAAAATGTTACCGTCACAAAGTCACAAAGACACAAATCCCAACACACAAGGAGTGCTTCCTCCATTATACCCCTTTCTTATGTAACAGGTGCTTGATAAATGACCTTACATGTTTGCTTGACGTATTTTCGAGGATTAAATTACACTTGTGACGTCATCCTATTGTTCTCTCGCTCCATTATTTTCCAGTAATGGAGCGTTGTATTTTACATCAAGTTTTTCACTTAAAATTTCAATTTTTTAAATATTTCAAGTTATGTTTTTGAAAAGGCATTAAGTTGAGTGTAATTTAAGTCGGTTAATATCCTCGTAACTCTCCATTCCTAAAAAATAATGAGCCTCGGCTCCATTATTTTGTAGGAATGGATAGTTACTCGGACATTAACCTATACATAAACAGCATGTGGACTTGGCGTCATGCATGACATAAAGCTAAAGCAAATCTTTATTCAAAAGAAGACTTTTTATTACCTTCATTTTATTAATCGGTGATAAGCAATCTTATAGATAATGTATAGAGAATCTCACCCAAGTGTCTTCTGTTATCAAATATATCAACACAAGTTGATAAAAGTAACAATTTTTTTACTTATATCAACGAGTGTTGATATGTTTGATATCAGCAAACACGAATGTGAGATTCTATTTATCATCCAAATCATGTTTCATCACATGTGCATGAATACTGCTTAGCTCTAAAACACCTAAACCAGTAAACCATAGCATTTTGACGTCATTGTGTTTATAACGTCATTTTTGATGATGTATGATGTAAAACGTTTGTGATGTCATTTCTCTTCTGTTGACAGGGAATTGTTCAAAATCTACTGTCAAAGCGATATATCCTAGGAGATATCGCTTGATTTTCCACAAGCATCTCCTGTGTAACACAGTTTTGGATGATAAATGATCTATATTGCTACGCTACGAATATGCCTAATAAATATTGATGTTAACTTATGATCTTGATTTTACGAGATTGAGGTAATAAACGAACATTATATTCGCGATTATTAATGCCTCGCTCTTGCACGGGGTAAACCAATGTCCCGTCACTTGATTCGCATTCCAAATGTGGCTCTCGTATAAAATCCTAGATTATTATTAAACCTGCAGGTTCTACTAATCTCTTTTGTTGCTTCAGGCACCTCCTCCACTCTTTCCTGCTCCAGCTTGGGCTTCAACTACAAGGAGTGTGACAGTGGGGTAGCCAGAATCACCGCTGTCTACCCGATCAAACAGTTCTCGTGGTCTCCCTGTCTACCCGGCTTCAGTTATGGGCAGAAGAATAATCTCTTGTGGGTGGACAAGGGATGCAGGGCCGAGTTCCGCGCCACAACATTTGCTTCACAACAAGAAGATTAACTCTTCTCAACCACCGATCCTTGATAACCCAGACAGAGCGAACCTGGCACTCGTACTTTGCTGCGATTCTTCGCACTCATCTATTGGGGTGACAACACTCATTGCACTTAATATGTAAAATTATATATTTAGAGGATTGTTTAAGAATATTTTGAATGATAATGAGAACAAACACAAAAGAGCATTTCCCGCATCGATAATTGCTATCTATAGATAAAGGCATTATTATGACGCGCGGCAATATTTCGAGGGAAAGAGGCGTTTTCAGGTGCGTTGCTTAGCAACTGTGAAATTGACCATCATTGACGAGAGTAGTTCGTTAGAAAGGTAGCTCATTACATGCGTTGTGGACTGTAAACACCGTTGTCGAATGTAATCGACTCAAATGCTGCTGCCATCTTCCGATAGCGTTTTCTGAACATATTTACAGACTTTTTGTATCGTTTCTTTAAAAACAAGAACTACGAGAAAATCCAAATACACAAATAAACGGACTTCACTTATTGTGTGTTGTTTTTTTACTAGTTCTACGTGGTGTAGTTCAAAATCAAAATAAGCAACTTTGTGGTTGATATAATCTCTTTTGTGACAAAATATTGTTGAATAATGCCAAGATATCAGAGTTATTACGAAATTTCTGTTTCAGTTTGAATAAATATGTTCAATGTCAAGGTGCAAGAAGTTTGAAGAATAGAAGTCGCTTTCTTAAGAGCGGAAGCAGCTCTCTTTAAATGCTGTTCGGTCTAAGTTTGAACTGGTAATCTTAAGTTGACCGCTTAAATTTTTATGCTTTCGAACAATAAAAATTGAGATCAAATCACATTTTCAAAGCACATGAAGTCTAAAGATATTTTAAGTATTTTACAAACAAACATCACTGAACTCTCATATTTATAAGCAATAACATGACATTTCTGAATAGCATGGAGATGTTACTTGTAATCCTAAATGACAAAATAATGCTAAAGTGCCATGTTATTTATTTACGCCATGGGAACGGCAGATAATTCAGACATACTCAACTGTCGAATAAGCACGACGAAAAACAAACATTATGGCTGATGAAATGGCCTCAGATCACAATCATTTTACAGTAGTTTTATCATGATTGTCTTTATGACACAGCGTTCTCCCTAAATTTCGTTGGGCGTTCAGCTTTTGCACATTGACTCTCCTGCCATAGACCACTTCTCAGTATAAAAATGAGCACATCTTTTACGGCCGGTAGAGAGTGGCCAAATATGCGACTCTTTCGTCTGACCCGACCTTCAACTTGGGGTCACTTTACTTGCCTACACCAGCACATTGACAGTAATCCAAGACCTAGACAAATTCATTTGTACCATCACATACTAAAGAAATTGTTAACAATACTGCATACTGCCAATATATCATTCTACATTTCTGAACAAACAGTTTTGAAACATACCGTGTAGCTTAAATTATTGAAAGCATATGAACACTCAGTAGCAAAATAAACGATACCATACAAAATGCATGATAGGTTAAGCTACGAGTGATAGTTGCGGCTGTAACAAGGTTATTGCTTGTCTTCAAGAGCTAACTGAACTGAGTTTTTAATTTCAAAGCTTTATCTGTCAACGCCTTTCAAAAAAACTCCATCCCAAAAATCTCATTAACTAAACAAGATAGGATAGTGGAAATGACCCTTTTGCTTGTTTTTTAAACCAACTTACAAGCAAGATTTCTTTCAAGTTTTTTTTATATTGATAATATCTTAAATTTGTAAAATTTCATATTTCATTCACAAGATTATGGTCAAAAATAACATTGAAAAAGCTGTGTTGAGACCTCTCGTGTATTGTACAGTCATACAATAATAAGGAAAATACATTGTTGTTTAAAATTGTGAGTACAACTGATGTGTCTATCGCTAGGGTTTGTAGTCGCAGTTCATTTACAACAGGATATTTTTGGTAATCATTTGAAAAGTTGGTGTCATTTCTTTTGTCCTTGAGTGTATTACCCGATCTATCTTTTTTCCCTGCCAAATTTATAAATTCTGCACCAGTGCCAGACAATTCTAGAATGTGGGTTTCAGAATGGTTACTTACCACATGGACAACCAGTGATCCCTTGCCATTGCTGTTTGGTTTATGTCATTGACGTAACAAGTAAACCCAAACTACACGATATTTGCACTATGATACACTGGCAATTGACCAAACTTAAGATACACAGCTGTAGGCATCGGGATTCTAAATGGTTTTTATGTCTGTCACACCAGGATTTGACAAAAAAAATAATTCCCCATTTTCATGTTATTAAATATTCGCAACACATGTTAATATTTGTCTGTTAATTAATTAAAGTGGTTACATTTAGCATATGAAGAGATATCTAGATTTAGTTGATTCTGTATACATAGATTCAGGAACATGTAAACCTTGATTCTAAATGGTTTTATGTCTGTCACACGAGGATTTGACAAAAAAAATAATTCCCCATTTTCATGTTATTAAATATTCGCAACACTTGTTAATATTTGTCTGTTAATTAATTAAAGTGGTTACATTTAGCATATGAAGAGATATCTAGATTTAGTTGATTCTGTATACATAGATTCAGGAACATGAACGTTTACGTGGTTCTTCAGTGTCTGCTGTTAGCTGTGCCTTTGTCTTCTGGTAAGTTCCCTTTCGTCATCCGTGATTAATTTTTGCATTAGGTTAACCGACATGCAATCCTTGAAGAGTCGCAAGAGTCTCCATTACCACGAGAAAGAAAATGACCATTTAGCTTTTATACCTAACAATGATCACGGGAAAGGCAATATTGCACATTCTGGCCAATGCTTGGGCAACGTGATATATCCTATGGCTGCCTCTTTACCATTCGGGGAAGAAGATAGAATTGGACAGAAGTAAAGCGTTTTGTTGTTCTTAATAAGGTTTGCGAAATTCATACTATTGGTGACAAAATAATTGAGAGCCATCTCTATATATTTAAGGCTTTTTGGTATACGTAATCCTTACCATCGATCAAAATAATTTGTCAAAGTTAACAAACAGAACACCCGAAGCCACTCCATCCGCTTAGATCCGCCGCTCACCAAGGGTCGAATGATCTAACCGTCACCTATATGTATATGTATATTGTATGTTTGTAGAGTTGTATGTTTGTAGAGTTGTATGTAGCTTTTATGTATGTATCTTTTTCGTGTTTGTGTGTACCTTATGTATTGCTTTGTAAATTTGTATGTCCATGTGTCCGTGATTATATCTCTGTGTGTTTGTATATGAATGTATTTCTGTTTGTATGAATGAAAGGTTGTCATATTACGCTGTAAGTGTGATTGTATGAATGAATGTATGTAGGTTTATACTCCATTGTTAATTCATCATTATTCGTGTAACATTATGTATGTAATGCAATGTATTTCTACAATGTTTTAATAGTTTTTTATGTTTAGTCTCTCATAACCTACACGGTGGTTCCTGTACTTTTATTCCATGTAAAAATGTTTTAAATATATTGACTATGTACAGGAAGTGAGACTTTAATAAACATCATCTCTCTCTCTCTCGCTCTCTCTCTCTCTCCTATACTCCTGAAAATCATTTTCAGCATATCAAGTGCTCTTTTACGTTTAGATATCCAAAGGGTGCCTTCATCTAGACCATAAAACATATTTCAAACGAGACAAATTTCTATTAAATCAGGTATAATACACAATATCTGTGTTTCTTTAGGTTATCCTCCCATAGAAGAAGAACTTTATTCAGTATAAAGGCCACAGGCCCATGTACATTGTATACATTACAGATTATAATAATTTACGGTTTTGGTGCAAGATATTGAAACATCCTTATATTTAAAAAGTTAATGAAATTTATGCTTATTCCCGATCGGTGGTGTCTGGGGCTCGACAAATCAAAAGCATGTAAGTTGTGGAAACAAATTTGAACTCCGATTGCACCTTTGATTCAAGTTTTGGCTTCTATGGAGCTGATGTCTGGGTTCACAGGGGTTGCCGAACACAGTTCCGGATCTGCTACAGGCTTGGCAAGTAACGATTTACTCAGCTTCATTAAATACACCGTATCACATTTTCTAAGATAAATAAGGGAATGCCACGAATCGGAAAACACATGTTGCCAATTGCAAAGCAATCTTTTATTTATCTCAATAGCCGAATGAAAGTTTTAAGGTCTGTTCATTTTCGCAAATTCAACGAATTACCGCGAATGATAATAGGTATATGTCCATACACAGATGGTCTGATGCAGTTTAGCTACTCTCCTTACAGATTTCCTACGATTGCGTATATTCGATTTCTTATATAATGATGGAAACATGTAGTGACAGTGAATTATATATCCCAATCAGATGTCCCATACAAGAAGAAGTTATACGATTTATGATAATATGATGATACTTGATTTAAACAAAATAGAAAATAGCTGGAATAAATGGCACTTTAACAATATATCGAACAAACAAACAAGACTTTATCAACTGTATATTTCTTGTAGAAATTGTCTAAATTATCCTAATCCATGGTGATGACGTCACTCTGTTGTTGTGGCAGGCGTTTCTAAATAGCATTATAAAATAAACTTGTTCATGTAAAGTGTAAGGGATCTTTACCAACGGAGCTCAAAATGTTTTTTCTCCTAAATCATACCACAAAATCTGCTTCGCTTGACTTGGCAGTTTCTCTCTGTTATAGTTAATGAAAATAGTACGTTGTACTCACCGCTGACCCATAACCTATCAGTAGAAGTAAGTAGAAATATGGATCTTATATAAGGCTATTCCATAAAGTTCCTGTTGTCTTGGAGAAGCATCTATCCCCGTACCTAACTATCCGTGTTCTAGGTACCGTGACAAGGGAAGCAGATTCTGACCGTAGGGATCGAGCTGGTTGGTACGCTGTGAAGTTCCTGTAGGTATGCAGGAGCGGTACCATGTAATGCCTTGTAGGTATATGTTAACACCTTATATTGGCATCGTCGGTGTACAGTCAGCCAGTGCAGAGCCTTTTGTTGAACCTCAGTCATGTGGACATGTTTCCGAGAACGAGTGATGAGTCTCGCAGAGGCATTCTGGACTCTCTGTAGTCTTCGTTAGAGATTCCGAGGTAATCCAAACAGCTGAGCATTCCCATAGTCCAGTTGGGATATGATAAGGGAGTTTACTATTTTTTTACAGGTGTCCTCATAAATGTACTGTCGGATCTTGCCTATGTTTCTGAGCTGGAAGAAACATGACTTAGACATTGCATGGACTTGATTCTCCATTGTGAAAAATCTGTCAAAATAAACACAAAGATTCTTCACTTCATTGGTGGTGTTGATGTTGTGAGCACCAACATAAAGTTCAAGGTCACAAGGGGCATGGCTTTGACTCTTGGGTTTAAAAAGAATAAGTTCTGTTTTATTCTGATTTAGTTTAAAATGGCATTCGTTGTCCACGCTTTGGCTACAGTTGACATGACTTGATAGAGTATCTTGATGGTTCTAATATTAGTCTGCAAGATGACGACAAGCAAATTTCAGTACTGGCATACGCTGACGAAATATTGATTTCAGGGGAAATGAAAGTGACTAAAATATTCCTTTAGACGGTGTGATTGCATGGCCCAGTGTGCTAACAACGAGATGTCAGTCAACTAAACTAAATCAAAAATAGTTCTACGTGTGGAGACCAGGAGATACACCAATGTACCTACAGACGAGACAGTGTGCCAACGTACCTACAGACGAGACAGTGTGCCAATGTACCTACAGACGAGACAGTGTGCCAATGTACCTACAGACGAGACAGTGTGCCAATGTACCTACAGACGAGACAGTGTGCCAATGTACCTACAGACGAGACAGTGTGCCAATGTACCTATAGACGAAACAGTGTGCCAATGTACCTACAGACGAGACAGTGTGCCAATGTACCTACAGACGAGACAGTGTGCCAATGTACCTACAGACGAGAGTGTGCCAATGTACCTATAGACGAGACAGTGTGCCAATGTACCTACAGACGAGACAGTGTGCCAATGTACCTACAGACGAGAGTGTGCCAATGTACCTACAGACGAGACAGTGTGCCAATGTACCTACAGACGAGACAGTGTGCCAATGTACCTACAGACGAGACAGTGTGCCAATGTACCTATAGACGAGACAGTGTGCCAATGTACCTACAGACGAGACAGTGTGCCAATGTACCTACAGACGAGAGTGTGCCAATGTACCTATAGACGAGACAGTGTGCCAATGTACCTACAGACGAGACAGTGTGCCAATGTACCTACAGACGAGACAGTGTGCCAATGTACCTACAGACGAGACAGTGTGCCAATGTACCTACAGACGAGACAGTGTGCCAATGTACCTACAGACGAGAGTGTGCCAATGTACCTACAGACGAGACAGTGTGCCAATGTACCTACAGACGAGAAAGTGTGCCAATGTACCTACAGACGAGACAGTGTGCTAATGTACCTACAGACGAGACAGTGTGCCAATGTACCTACAAACGAGACAGTGTGCCAATGTACCTACAGACGAGACAGTGTGCCAATGTACCTACAGACGAGACAGTGTGCCAATGTACCTATAGACGAGACAGTGTGCCTTAACTGTATCCAAAGCATGGAAAACAAATGGCATTTCTTATCAGAATGTCCAGTTTATGATTATTTTTTAATTTTTAATTTTGGAACAATATTTTTTTGTGTGTTGATTTTTTTATCCACTTGTAATTGCCACGATTTGAACAAAAGATCTGTACATGACTACGTGGCGAGTCTTCCAGGCTGTTTGCATATATTGTTAATAGAGAGAGATAGATGTCCACATGGCATATAGGATTAAATCAATAGCATTATTCAATGTTGTCACTACTGCCTCATCAAGTATATGTGCCTTGCGATATATATATTCAAATCACGCTTTAATTCAATGATGATCTTAGAGAAGTTCATTTAGCAAAATGTTGCACTTCATTTTATATATTTTAACGCCTTTGCCAAAGTTTCGTTTATATTGTCTGATCCTGTTTTTGTACTTTAACACCCAAAACTTGCAAACGTATTTTAGAATGAAGAAAAGTATATTTCATATGTGATATATTTTTCGTGTATGGTGTTTTTTTGTGTGTACATATTGTATTGAGCTATTGTGTCTCTCGTAACCAAACAAATGGGTGGCTCGTCATATGTTTTATTGTATGTATATATGTGTTTTTTCAGATATTCATGTACGAGGTGAGACCTTAATAAAATATCTGTCTTTCTGTCTGTCTGTCTAGTTAGAGAAAATACATTTTAAGCTCCGTTGGTTTATGACCCCCTTTATACCTTCTAATTTAGGGTAAAGCAAATATTGTATTTCATAAATCATTCATTTTATAACCTTTGAAAAACTAAATTTTTCGTAAATCATCATTAAAAAGGAAATGTGATTTCCGTTAATTTTGTATACATAAATCTTATAATCTAAATAATTTCCTTCATCAATACTATTTAAATCTCAATAAGGCTTTTATTTCTTTCTCTTCTATGTATGAATGTTTCTTGGTATGTTTATATCACTATTTACTCATGTATTAATATGCATCATGTGTGCAATCTTAATTTCTTAAAATACATGTTTTTTAAATAAACCTTTATTCAGTGAAACGACTAAATGAAATAATTGCCGGTGCAAACTTGCAGAGAGTCTGGTCGTTACTACCCCTGAGAGGAAATATCACAGTTGGTTGGGAAAACATATGGAAAACTAAAGAGTAGTAGATAGTTAAGATAAAGAGAGGCGAAAGGCATAAATGAGACACGAGTACATTAATAGCTTAACACATGAAAAGGCTAAATAAGTGGTCAATACCACAACATGAAAAGTGAGCCTGAAATTAAGGAGGCACCATACTCTCCTATGGCAGATCATAATATTTAGTAAATTCCGGGATGGACTCTTTGATTTTGTTATTGTTTTCCAGCCGCATGCTGGGAAAAATTTCGACTGGTTATACGACTACAATGCGCTGGAATTAAACGCTCTTCAGCTTAACGGTTCATGGAATACTTTAGGGAATAAAGGCATATTTACCACTATGGGTTTGAAACCAGCGGTAATAAATACCTTTTTTCTAGAAAGAAGCTTTACAAATTCACAGTGTAACAAATGATCTGGGTCAGATGAAATCTTATGGGATACTTTCAAAACTCATTTTTCATAAAGATAAGATCAATTTCTAAACGAAAATATTTCGAGTTAGGATTTATTACTCAAAGACAGAGACCATAGCAAAACTGGGAAGAAAGAGTTAAAATGCTTTCAATGAAACAATGGTAAAATAAACATAGTACCAGGTTAATTTACATCGGTACCATATAAAACATGTTCAGTTAAAGAAAACAACGAACCTGCTTACTTTGAGATTTAGCTAGCGCCTCCAGCAGGACTAATAACGAACCTGTTCAGATGTTCCATGTAGAAGAAGAAGAAGATAATTTATTTACGTCTCACTTGCATACAATTTAGTAAAACTGAAACTAGACGCACGTAGATATCAGTACAACAGCTACATAATGTTAAAACAACTAGACGAGGATGGAAAATCAACTTGGGTTTCAAATGTGCGCCAGTTACTGTTCGTAACAGGATATTCTTATGTATGGCTGGCACAAGATGTTGGAGATGCTAAACAGTTTTTATATTTATTCAAACAACGGCTAATAGATATATATCTACAAGACTGGCACAACTCTATCAATAATTCAACCTTCCTTGAGCATTATCGACGAGTGAAGCTGACCCTTTTCCAAACTGAGAGATACATAACATCGCTACAAGACAGGCAATTAAGAAGAGAATTTTGTAAAATAAGGATATCACTTCATGACCTAGCTGTGAACAAGAGAAGACGGGGAAATAACCATTCAGATACATTATGTCCATATTGTTCCTTGGGTGTAGAAGATGAATTTCATGTATTGTTTATTTGTAGTAAATATGCAACCATAAGAAGTAGATTTTTACCAAATGCTAACACTTCTTATCAAAACATGATTAACTTGTTAAATAGTACAAACGTGGATGCAATCAAATCTGTTGCTCTTTATCTAAAAAATATGTTCAAATATAGTCACAAAGCGACAATCACAGGATTCAGCCAAATATATGAGTGCCTGAGGCCATTTGTAGCCTAACTTTGTATGGTATGTGGGTTATGAAAATGGTACCTTGTAAAAAGTAACCAGACTTTTTCAATACCCACTATTTCAAGTGCACATAACTCGAAAACTTGAACTGATATCTGCCTGAAACTCTCAGAACTGGCAGACAAGAAGTCAGACTGCAGGGATAAAGGGAGAGAAAGGGACAGAGGGCAGAGGACGAAGAAATATACTTGGAAATCCTTTTATTTTTTTTATTTTTTTATTTTTTTTTTATAAGTCCAGACTTCATTGGCCATTTGCGGTGTTGCCCTGCCCTTGGGAAGGATTTTTATCAAATAAAATCGAAAAAAGTGCTTTTTATTCCAAGCCAAAATTTTTGAGAAAAAAAAATTTGCGATTTTATTCTTTTATCCTAAAGACCTTGCCAATGTCTAACTCTCATGCAAAAATCATCAAATTCCCTGGCTAGGTTTTTTAGTTATCTGCCCTTGAAATTTGCGATTTCTAGATTTTGGTCAACTTTGAAAGGTCACAGCAGAAAAAGTATTAACGTTAGAACTTTCTAGAAGTCACATTAAGAACAACAATGCTTCAGCTACACTAAGTATAAATTTCAGCTCTTTGGTGCAAGTGTCTTCAGAGAAGAAGATTGTCAAAGGCGGGTGGGGTCGGCAACGTTAAAAGCAAAATTTCCAAAATGCAAAGTTTGAGCCCTCCTCGTGACCGGAAATGACTGTTCGCGAGCGATTTTATTTTTTCAATTTAAAGACCTTGGTCATGTCTAATTCTCATGCAAAAATCATGAAATTCTATGGTCTGGTTTTTGAGTTATCTGCCCTTGAAGTTTGCGATTTTTATATTTAAATCTACAATACTTCAGCTACATTCAGTATGAATTCAGCTCTCTAGTGCAAGTATCTTCAGAGGAGAAGATTCTCAAAGGCGGGTGGGGTCGGAAACGTCCGAAAATGCACTAAAACCAAGATGGCGGCTAAACCACGTGACCTACAAATTTGTCATGTTATGCTTTTTTGCATTATTTTTTATTGCGCATCTTTTAAAAAAGGTTTCAGATCTCTAAGTGCATTTAAAAAAAAATTAAAGTTAAATTTAGAATTTTGGAATCGAGCTGGACCTTTAATGCTTTAACCAATCAGGCTGAAAAGCTTAACGGCCATATATCATGGTAAGGGCTATAAGTCTGTAAAGTTTGGTTGTATTTGCTTTAGCCGTTTTGGCTGTATCCTGGTTCAAAATTTCTGCAAAGAAAAATAATAATAAACACGCCAATAACAATAAGGATTCAGCCTTTATGGCTGAATCCTTAATTACAGGTCAAACACGTCACTGAAATGTATTTTTGCTGTTGTAATTGTACTATAGGCCATGTGGCCACAATACTGAAATAAACAAATTTGAATTTAGTAAAAAGCACAAATCCATAAAATACAATTATAAATTAAAATTGTATACAACCAATCGCACAGCGATTTATGAGAGACGGTAAACAGGACACATATAAAATCAAACTTATCTAAATGTAAGACTATACACGATAAAATTATAGCTATATACAAGATACAAATTATAATAGAACAGTTTAACAGTTAATGATATAATAAAATATTCCTTCTGGTAAATAAAATGTCATGGCAGTTTCTGGCACAGTAAAAGGTGAGGTCATCCGCAGATAAAATCCTATGGTATTTTTCTTCATTTGACAGTAAACTAAAATCCACCCATAGGCTATTGCACTTATTGATGAGTTTAAAAAGTATGTTATGGTAAAGAGGACAGGATAAAAGAACGTGCTTCTCATCTTCTAAGACGTCTTTGCAGTGAAAACACATTCGCAGTTCTCTTGGTATTTTCATATCTGCCTGTCTCGATCCGTAAAGGTGCCACTCCCATTCTGAACTTAGCTAAAGCACTTCTATGGTGACGTGAGATTGGTCGGCTGACATAACTTTCTTGCCCATATTCGTTCTTCAATTTCTTGTAGTTATGTAGCTTGATGCTTCCATTGTGTGGTACTTCACTCTGCATCGTTGCCTTCCAGGACTGCTTATACTTGTTAAAAACTGTATCTTGGACTGATTTGATAAATCGTTATAAATCGACTATATGTTATGTTATGTGGCAAGTAAATCGTACACGTGTGAGTCTCATGCATACATGTACACCATATACCAAGATTATAGATAACAGTCATTTACTTCAGTCTCTTTTGTAATGATTTTCTCATGTTCTTCTGCACAACATAACAGACAAAGGAAAATAGTGATATTAATGTATTTGTGCAGTTTGCTATTGTCAGTGTCACAAATAAAATCTGCATGATAAAACACATCTGCCACTTCTGGTGTTAACATCATTGAAAACAGAGTATCTTCATGTGTAGTCAAAATATTTGGAAGATTGATAACTGAAGAGATGAGTTCATGTTTGATGTAATCATTCACATTGAGATAAAGTTCTGACGCAGTAAGCATACGCAATGACGATGGCAATGAACAGTCACCCACCAGCAACACAGAAATACTGTTAAACAAACATTTCCACCTCCAAGTATCTTCAAAGCAGTGTAGGTTGTCCATATTTTCAGCATGTACAGTTTCTATAGAATCTCTATCCCCTCTTTCAAAACAGCTTGACAAATACCTGGACATTACCCCCGTATGA
This sequence comes from Steromphala cineraria, assembly GCA_916613615.1. Lineage (NCBI taxonomy): Eukaryota > Metazoa > Mollusca > Gastropoda > Trochida > Trochidae > Steromphala > Steromphala cineraria. The sequence continues at coordinate 14,806,362 of OU744720.1, read as the reverse complement.
TAATATACACAAAGAACTAAGTTAAGCACCCCCACTGTTTTCAGAAAAAAAGCTTCTGCTTATAAACCATACAAAGTTCCAGAAAAACAATTAGGGTTTTTCGATAGAACGATCATTTAGCAGTGTAGAAATGAAAACTTCACTCAATTTACGATTCACTGTCTCTGGATAACTTTTTTCCCCGGCTTGGTATTTTTTAAAACCTAAGTTTACTTATAACTGAAAATGAAAGTAAATAATGTTTGCTGCAATATGGTAATGATAATTCTCTTGACTGAATAGATAATTTTTAGTAAGAACCTCTTAGCAAATGTTAGTCGTTAGAACAGTATGAGCCTTCAAAATTACAAAATTGTCAAATATCAAATTTGAAAAAAAACACCCCTAAGAAAAAACTGGCGACTCTTTAAGATAAAGGCTTATCTAAAGGAAGAAGAAGTGTTTGACCAACACGTCCAACTCAAAGAATCTCAAATTTACACACAGATTTGAAAATTTTCGAAATTTTCCCAATTATGGTTGAAACAGGTACTGAAAATTCAAAGTCCTGCTAAGCTTTTATCGTGCATGATAAAACAGTTTCTCTAATTGAATGTCAACTAGGGATTAAAATGTTATTTTTGATTTATAAAATCCAAATTTTCATGCGTGGTTTCTCACAGTCACCAATGACAATAGTTATATTTAGCCAAATTTCAGTGGTCTCACATTTTTTCTCATATTTTCAATTATATTGTATTATAAGGATTTTTACGTCAATTAGATAGTAAATAAAACGGCAATTATATCTAGAGTGGTCAATACATCAAACATATCACAATATTCAAAGAGCTCCCAAATTTAATTTTACAAAATGAGCGGTGCTTAATTAAGTTCTTTGTGTATATATACAAAGATACATCATGATTTTATGCGTTAATTTTTAATGCATAAAAATAGCAGCAGAAATGAACAATAATGGTATCATTAATTTTTTTCAAATTCGAATTTTATGGCATCAATTAAATTAATAATAATAGCCCCATGTTACCGTTTTATTCGTCAAAGGGTGACTCAAAAAGCAGAAATTAACGATGATTTGTTTTCAAAAGTAAAAAACGACAGAAAATAGTTTTTCAAACACAACGACCTTTTGTTGTAATATAGAGTTTGTGATTTTTAAAAAGTCCCTTACGGGAGGGGGACCGGGCACCCTGAACCCCTTTGTCCGCCACTGTTCTGCATTTTAATTTTTTTGTTTTACCTGAATATATAACTGATTTTCAAAAGGGGGGATCCGGACCCCCTGAACCCCCCCCCCCTCCTCCCCCCCCTTGGATCCGCCACTGCACAACTTCAAATGGCAGATTCCTCGTCGTCTTCAAGGCACTTTTTAACGTGTATTAGATGTAACTGCAGTCTGTTTAATTTATAACTTCTTTGAGAGGCATTTTAGAAATTGGAATGACAAAGACGTTGTCATCCATATATTTCTCTGCATTATTGTTATATTTATTATACAAATTTAAAACGATGTTATTTAACAACGAAAAACGATAGATAAAAAATAATTAGATGAGAAAACTGCTTTATTTTGTAAACCCCATTATCTAAACTGTGAGAAATAATATGTTCTTTTTAGAAGATTTAGGGAAAACGATAGTCATATGAGTTAATCATATTTTATTTGTGAAAAAATAAGCTAATGAATGGATTGATCAAAAGTTCAAAAATGATTTCAAAACCGTTCCAGTATAATTATTTTTGAATAAATGTAACAGATAGGATGATAGGGGCATATTTTTTGTTCATATTTTGTTATTTCATTGTTAGATCACAAACCTATTCATACTTAGAACGAAGTTATCATATTCATAAAATGAAGAATAATATCGCATCTAAATAGCTGTGTGCACTCCTGCCTCAACGGTGATCGGGGCAAAAGTCACAGTCCTTCATTCACCTAAACTATATATACGGTAGCTACCTAAAACGTGACTAAAAGCTTTGTCATGAAAGCATTCTTGTATTTCTATATAAAGTTCCTTTAACATAACTGTTGTATCCCGGAGCGCTATCAACATTTAAACCACTAGAAGCTCAGAGAAAATTATCCTTTCGGACAATGAAATGAAGAAAGGGGACAAATGCTTGGTAGTTTTTTAATGGTGCAATAAAATTATGGAATTCATTAAATCCTGATATCCAAAATAAAGACATAACACGGTTTCAAAAATAAAAATTGCGGACAACTATAATGTTCTATAGTTATTAAATTATAAAATGATAAATATTTTTAACAAAGACAACATAACATAATTAATATCATGTGGCCTATCATCAGTCAACTTAATTTCAACCAACAGAACTTATTTTAAATACCAAACATTTCAATAAGCATTACTATCATAAAATATTGTGACTTTTTTCCATAGTCAAATTTGTGACTTTTTTCCGATTACCGTGTTAGATGCGGCCACGGAATTGAAGGGTTTGGTAAAAGCACTGTACTTAGAACGGGGACTAAAACGTTGTTTTCATATCATTAAGGCTTAAATTAAAACTGTATGAAAATTATATATTTCGAAAAATAAGATTGACAAAATGAGAAAATTTTAGCCACGCATTCATGCATTAGCGAAGTAAATCTACTAACTTTACAAAGAAAATACTATTTCAAAACCAAGACGTTGTATTTATCATATATGTTGAAAAGTAGTACATAGACGGAACGTAAATGCAATTATGATGCTATTCATCTGAACATACAAAAAAGGTTCACGCTTGCACCGAGATTACGAAATGATCTACAGCTGCCCGGCGGCGCCCAGTTCGTGTCACGTGACCGCGTTACGCAACTAAAAAGAGTTCCTGGCACTCTCATTACCTTGGATGATTAGTGTTTTCAGCCCTGAGTATAGCCTCCCTTTAAAGGGGCAGTAGCACGTTTTTAGGGGGAATATAAGGTGATGTCAGGAAAATAAAAATTAATGGTTCCAATTGAAAGACAATGTATTTAAACTAAATGAAGCAGTAATAATTCAAATATATATCGTAAAGTTTAGCAATGCGATTCCTTTTTCTTACACAAAATGAATTAAAAGTGTTAAAAAAAAATGGCCGCCAATGGATTTTATGGGAATCTTCATACTTTGTCCTCTGACTATGGATGATTGGCTTGTGTAATGAGATTTTTGACACTGTCAAAATAATTAATTTAGCATTGACTTACAATTTTCATTGAAATATCTAAAATATAAACTTATCAAAAAACGTGCTACTGCATATAAGTATTAGTACAAAATCAGAACATACATGTGCTTAAGTGCTTATAAAGTGCACAGGTATATATACAAGAAATTATATGAAAGTTCACATAACCACAAACATATTTCACTATTTTCTTTGGAATATAGAAAGTCTGATTACAATATTGTATATAGTGCGTTATAGGTCGCTACTCAAATTGTTTAGTTTGGTAATGAAAGCCGTTTTTGAAAAGCCACTTTTGATGGGCAACAAACAAGCGAATGCATGACTGGTCACGCCCAATTTTATGACGTCATATACAGAATCAGCCTTGTTATCTATATATCTATCGTAACAATACCACAGGGAAAAACCCAATGATTAACGATTTTCTGAAAATGTTTTCCACTCAGTTAGATAAATCATTTGACGACGTAAGACTACTAAGCATTGGGTGTAAAAAAGATATCCACATCAATGGTAAACAATTATTTAAGCGGTATTTCAGTTGAAATAATGATGCGTTACTCTGTATGGTATGTTTATTACGTTACACCCGCGCGAGTTTTATGACCCCTTACCCAGGTGGGTTTTTCACAGCCGATAATTACGCTGTCTAAATGAAAGACTAATTAAAGGTGCTTATTGGACAAATTAACAAACAATAAGTCCAGCTTTTATTTTTTGAAAAATCTTGGAACGAAAATCGAGAAGTGGAAAGGTCGAGGTTAGTTGATGTTTAAATGTGCAGAAATTGATATATAATTATTGCATTTTTGCGCAAAGGTGCATACACAGAGGAACAAAATAGCATCTGCAGAGGTGCATATGCAAATAAATTATACAATATATATACAGTCATTATGTTTGACAAGCAAATTGACATTCATGTAAGGAAGCAAAGTTTATTATTGATTATTGTACAGAAGATTGATGATGAAAACTAATATTGAGCAAATACATAAGATGATGAACGAAAGTCGACGCGAATACGTGTTTTGAGGCAACATTAAAAAAGTGAGACAATGTCTTCGACGGTAAGCTGTTAGTGTCTGAATTTATACAAATTACGGTTAAGCCCAATTGGAATATTTTGCAGACCGCGAAGTTGGTGATGATGATGATTAAGTAGTACCCTTGAGGTTAAGTACTGATCACCCCGGGACCAAATTCAGGGTATGCTTATTTGAATATTTTTGTGTTTCATATGTGTTTATATTTTTCTGCCTTTATGTATATCATGCATTATGTATTTATGTGTCGGTAATCATGGTTATCTTATTGTGGTAATTTATTCATATTGTTAATATTGAGTATGTCGTGTATTATTTGAATAATTGTCATAATAGTGAATATAAGCATTGTAATGTAATTTGTAATGTGTACTTTATGACACATGTCTGTCATAATCATGTATGAATAATTCTGAAAAAAAAAGAATGTTCTCGTAAAGAACCGCCTAACCTTTATTGCGCAATAAAGTAGAGTTTTGGAATGACGTTATCCGCTAGGATGTCACTAGTACTAGTCAAGTCCCTGATCTAGATTTTCAATTCGCGGCCGAATGTGATTTGCAAAAATACGTTTTTAGTAATAATTTTAACGAGTTAAAATCGACATACTAGAAAAGCAATAGAGTAAAAAATCATTTAAGAAATAGAGCAGCCTTAACCATCATGTGTTTTGCAATAAAGTATAGTTTTGCCCTGAACTATTATAACGTCGAACGACTCGGCCTTCGGCCTCGTATTTTAACTTTAATAAATCAGGGCAAAACTATACTTTATTGCAAAACACATGATGGTTAGGGCTGCTCTATTTCTTAAATGATTGGCAACAATACATAATGTATTTGTGTATTATATATAAGGCAACACATTACATTTGCCGTTATTGTTTTAGGAATGTAATTTTTATTTCAAACATGTTTATATTGAATTGTGTTGTATTGTACATTGTATTACATTATGTGTTGCAGGTCTACTTGTCGGTTCTTGTGTTAGTTAATGTGTGACACCTCATGATAACGGTTACATTTTGTTAACAGTCGATTATGTATTAAAGAAGTCACTGCTCTTTCACTATCTTTACTCGGAATTCATTTAGATTGAGAAATCTGTAACCACTCAAATTTTAAATAAAATTTTGAAGGATTGCGTCTTGTAGGGACCGCAAGATGAATTTCTATTTCAGAAAGCTTACTCAAGACGATCAGCAAAACCGCTTCGAGCTCACTTCCGGTTTCTTAACAGTTATGGTCACCTTAAAAAGTTGACATCGTCAATGATATCAAGTGGTGAATTTAATCATTATAAAGGGGCAGTAGCACGTTTATTGATAATTTTCTATTTTAAAGTTTTCACTGATAATTGTAAGTTGTTTTTTTGTTGTTTTTTTGTTTTTTTTATTCCTCAAACCCTGTAACAATCAAAACTCAGCAGCCAGGGGAATGCCAAGTCGACAGGCTTAAATGAAATCAAATTCAGTCTGGGTTACAAGGTAGCCTTTTTTAAACAATACAAAAACCAGACAGAAACTTTTTACACACCATTCACACCAATACTAGATCAATGTCAAGAAGTTAGACATTAATGATTCAGTCGTCTTTGAATAAACAATGGTACATAACCAACTTGGCATAACATTCTTTTTTTGCAACATTTTTCTATATAATATCTCAATCTCAACTCATTTTTAAAATTAGTAAAACTTGCTAATGAGGAGTTAAGCTTGCATTTGTACAAGTAGTATTTACCTAAAAAAATGATATCAAAAACAGCATCAGTGAAAACATTTTTTTTACAGCCAAAGATTATCAATTCCAAAGAGAGTTTAAGGTTATGGATATGATCACAGTTTTCAGTTAACCAAGAAAGAAACATTGACCAAAATACTTGTAGGAATTCGCAATCCCAGAACAAGTGACATATGGATTCCTGTTCTTCATTACAGAAAGTACATAGATCAGAGTCTTTAATTCTAATTTTTGTAAGTTAAATATATATTTGTAGTTAAAATTCTATGGAGTATCCTGGACTGAAACCATCTTAATTTAGTGTCTTTTGTTGTTTTAAATGGTTTTAAAAAGATACAATTCCAATCAAGATCACCATTAAATTCTTCTTGCCATTTGGACTGAGCTCTTGATTGCCTATCTGAAGAACACAAGATGTTGTAATAGGCTTTTGAGCCTTTTTTAACTGAAAGTAGCAAGCGAGTAATTGGTGGACCTACAGAGCAATGTCCAGTATAATTGTAAGTTAATGTTTAATGTATTATTTTGACAGTATCAAAAATCTCATCACACAAGCCAATCATCCATAGTCAGAGGACAAAGTATGAAGATTCACATAAAATCCATTGGCGGCCATTTTTTGTGAACACCTTTAATTCATTTTGTGTAAGAAAAAGGAATCGCATGGCTAAACTTTACGATACATATTTGAATTATTACTGCTCCATTTAGTTTAAATACATTGTCTTTCAATTGGAACCATTTAGCACCTTATAGTTCCTTAAAAACGTGCTACTGCCCCTTTAAGGGCTCTTTAACAGATCTGCACTTTTTTCTTTTTTTTTCTAAATTTACTCTCAAAATGATACCTTCTATAGGCGATATCGATATCTGTCGATATCTTTAGACAGAGAGAGAAATTGCTTATTTTGTTCAGTTATCACATACTCATTTCCTGATTCTAATTGAAAGCCCCCTGAACATGTTAATTTAAAGCCCCATCGTCATACTTGCATGTCGTTCATGACGAAAATTAGCTTTTGAGAAAGGAAATATGTCCCTAGGAAGAAAAATATTTCGTAGAATATTTGATATCATATTTATATATATATTTATATATATTCGATGTCTAAAGTACAGTATCCTCTGCAAAAGTGTCATAGCATTTACGAACCCGCTTTCGGTAACATCACCATTATGAGTTAAGGTTTAAAACCTTGTATCTGTTACCGTAATTGCTTCTGATGGATATCAACTTGAGCGGAAACGAGTGCCTGATTCAGAGAAAATGAATGCCAAGAACTGTCTCGGAAACCATATCGTTTTTGACTGTAGGCCATTTTAAAGGATGTATTTCAATTGCACCAATCGCCCACATATACACCAGGATGCTAATTTATTAGCGTGTCCAGGATATGACAAAAACAATAACGTTAATTAACTTGTTATGTTAAGGTTTGTCAGCTAATCTATCACAGCGGTTACACGAAGGATATATAAAGAGATTTAGATTTAGTTGATCCTGTATACACCGATTCAGAAACATGAACGTCTACGTGGTTCTTCAGTGTCTGCTGTTAGCTGTGCCTTTGTGTTCTGGTAAGTTCTCTTTCCTCATCCATTTTTACATTTAGTTTACCGATATTCAACCCTTTATGACATTGATAAATATCTCATAAATCGTAAAATGCCAATTAAAATTATGCATTTTATATTTTGGAAAACTGATGTGGAGGTGGTTTGATACTACTTTATTTTTTCGAATATGCAGTAAAACGTTGAAATTACAAATTAACAGTCGAGGCCTCGCGGATTCTTAAAGAGGCAGCAGCATGTTATTTTGATAATTTTATATTTTAAAATTTTCATTTACAATTGTACGTTAATGCTAAATGTATTATTTTGACAATGTCAAAAATCTTACTACACATTGTCAGAGGACAAAGTATTCACATAAAATCAATGGCGTCCATTTTGTCTGAACACCTTTAATTCATTTTGTGTAAGGAAAAGCAATCGCATGGCTAAACTTTACGCTATATATTTGAATTATTACTGCTCCATTAAGTTTAAATATATTGTCTTTCAATTAGAACCATTCATTTTCATTTCTTGACATCACCTTATATTCCCCCTAGAAACGTGCTACTGCCCCTTTAAAGAGTTGATAGAGTCTCAAGTGCCAAAGGAAAATTGTCACATATCTCTTTATATCTTACAGTGATCACGAGTAAAGCATCACTGCACAGTCTGGCAATTGTTTGAACAAACTATGAGCTATCGTTTTATAATAAACTATGCCGTCTGTAATGGCTGAAAAATTGCCCAAACAGCCTTAAGCATTAACTCACTCACTCACCCATTATGATAACCTATAACGAGTCACTTATAGTCAAATTTTAAACCATCTTAGTACTGAAATGCTGACTTTCAAAAGCAGGAAAATGTCAAGCTTACAGAGATTATAGCTTGAGTTTCATGACTGTGATAGAATTAAACAAAAATATAATGGTATTTTTGTGGAAAAATCATCTGTAATATGTAACAGAAGAAGAACAGAGCAATCCCATCCGCTTCTACATGTAGCTCCGCCACACATCCCGGGTCGAATGATCATAAAACTATTATGCTCCTGTAAATCATTTTCTCCATATCAAGTGTCCTTTAAAGGGGCAGTAGCACGTTTTTAGAGGGAATATAAGGTGATGTCAGGAAAATGAAAATAAATGGTTCCAATTGAAAGGCAATGTATTCAAACCAAATGGAGCAGTAATAATTCAAATATATTATGTAAAGTTTAGCCATGCGATTCCTTTTCTTACACAAAATGAATTAAAGGTGTTCACAAAAAAATGGCCGCCAATGGATTTTAGGTAAATCTTCATACTTTGTTCTCTGACTATGAATGATTGGCTTGTGTAATGAGATTTTTGACACTATCAAAGTAATACATTTAGCGTTAACATACAATTATCAGTGAAAATTTTTAAATATGAAATTCTCAAAAAACGTGCTACTGCCCCTTTAACGATTAGATATCAAGCCACGTTGTTCAAAGAGTGTTTTTCAGACGAGAAAGAAATCAACCGTGGAGGAAGAAGGAAATCTATTGGATGACACATATAACAAATCTTTTTTCTTTAGGTTCTCCTCCACCTCCTCAAGAGTGTGAGGAGCAAACCCTGAGCAGTAACAACTATGAGTATTCCCGATCGGTGGTGTCTGCGGCTCGACAAATCAAATCCATGGGAGTTGTCCAACAAATTTCGAACTCCGATTGCACCTTAGATAAAAGTTTCGGCTTCTATGGAGCTGATGTCTGGGTTCACAGGGGTTGCAGAGCAAAATTCAGCATTTGCTACTTGACTGGTAAGTAGCGATATATTCCGAGTTTTGAAAGGCAACGTAACCCATTTAAAAAGTCCAAGAAGGATTCAGGAAACGATAAGCAAATAATACCATGCAATTGTAGACGTGTCAAGTTCGGTTCAGTTTCATAAATGATTTATTATCGCGAATGATAAAAGCTGTCCACACAAAGATTGCCTGGGGAAGTTTTAGCTGCTTTCCTGGCAGATTTGATTGAAGTTAGTAGTGACAGTGAATTTTATACTATGCGAATCAATTATCACATAACAATAGAAGTGCTGAGAATTTCGTTATGATTCTAAAAAAATTAAAAGATAGATTAAATGAATGTCACTCTAACAGTGTTACAAACAAACAAAGAAGACTTTATCAAATGTTTATTTCTTGAAGGCTTTATCATAAATTATCGTAGCAAACAATTGAGGATAAATACTAAACCTCAAGATGCAACATACTACGATGCGATAACGTACTAAAGAACTGTCAGTATATTCCCGATTTGAATATACAAAAACACTTACAAAGCATGGTATCATCATATGATTTAACGTTTAGACAGATGTTGCATTAATGCATATATGAGTATAACAAGTATACTTTATTGTCTACGGGTGTAACATTTCCCAGTTCATATGGAACATACAACAACATCTGACTTTAGGTCATTTGACACGACAGCATTCATGACATATAGCCACTACATATGTTTGCAAGTAAATACTTTTCACTACCCTAAATTGTCATGACTCGGTAATAAATAGACAATCTCACTCAAGTATCGTCTGATATCAAGTATATTAACACAAGTTGATAAAAGTAACAAACGTTATGTTTGAATTTAAATTTGAATTTGCGAACTTAAGTGAAGTTCTTTGTTTTAGCCAGATATCATGACTAAAATGTTAAATTTTCAGTTCAAAATAAACTTACACTTACACGTTCCACTAATCTCTTTTTGTGTTTCAGGCACCTCCTCCACTCTTCCCTGCATCAGCGAGAACTTCAACTACAAGGAGTGTGACAGTGGGGTACCCATAATCACCGATGTCTACCCGATCAATCAGAACTCGTCGTCTCCCTGTCTACCCGACTTCAGTTATGGGCAGAGGAACAATCTCGTGTGGGTGGACAAGGGATGCAGGGCCGAGTTCCGCGTAACACGACCATAGTTAAACTCTTCAACAATTCTTGATTACCAGGCACAATCCCCCAGTCTCTGATATCAACTCGAATCTATCACTCGTACCTCGCTGCGTTTCTTGTTCGAGCACTGCTCTATTGGGTTCGTGCCAGGCGTCATTTTCAATACATGTATATCCAATCAGTGACGAGTCTAGAGATCCATCGGTACATTGTTTTGTCTTGGTAGGTCTCTGACTGTGGGTTGGTTGTTTGAGATCATAACTTGGTATGTACATTTTAAAGCCATGCAGCAAGGAACGTGGGGGAGGTTCGATTTAACTCCTGGTTATCTACAATGTTTCCCACAAGAGCTACGACATTCCTTTCAAGGTGACTTAAATAGACGTGTAAAAAGCTCTCTGATATTCTGAGCTTAAATATAGGTTACAGTACTGTGTTGAGTTAGAAAGACTTTACCTTAAATGTGTTCAGTTGGTTTTGCCGAAATTCCATGATAATTCCTGAACAAAAGTGTGTTTCAGTTTAAGTTTCTATATGTGTTTGTGACGCTGTGTGATCATTTGAATAAAGAAGAGTGAAACTCGCTTCTTCGTTTTTTATCTTAACCAAAGATGATATGAAATTGATGCTAACATTAGATGTCTCATCGCCTATATACCATCTTATATGTTTGTGAGGGTTTTCAATGTAATTTCAATGGTCGTGCATATAATTATATAATACTTTAACATTTACTTTAGTATAAGATAAGATATATGATATAAGTGAAATATATCGTAAATAAAGATGAACAAAGGTGTACATGATGTACATTATAGGAAATTCTTAAACTGATACTATCCTGTCATTAATGTATTTTGTAAAGCAAATTAAACTTATTCAAAGGGGCACACTTAGAAATAACATTTAAAAATGAAAGTTTTAAAAAGTTTTATGGGTGAAAATCATTTTCTGTTTGGTGGCATTGAGAGGGTTAAACCGAAAATCGGTGTACGGAATAACAAGCACCCTGCAAAAGCAGCAAATTCAGCTGCGTGCTATTCCGTACACTTTTGTAAGGTCTTATTTCGTCTCTAAAATACAGTGTTTTGAGTCAGGTATGACTTTAGATTGTTTATCAAGTTCCAAACATGTTATTTCAATGATTTTATTCTATATAAAAGTTTTAATTGATTATGGAATGACACGAATAGCGTAAAGTAATGAACGACCTTGAATGACAATAACTATGAAGGTCAGGGTAAAAAAATGGGCGTGGTCAACCTCATTCAACCAATCATCGTTTTTAATAAATTTTTGACAGAAAACGACAACTTGAAAAAGTAATAAATTTTTCAAAACTGTTTTGGCTTTGGCGGGAATTAACTTTTATACTTTTCAAAAGAACCAGAGACTTTACAAAGCAAAATATCGAGGTGTACGGAATTAGCCGACCGTACGGAATAGCACAGCTCTACTCTACTTGTTAAAAACTGTATCTTGGACTGATTTGATAAATCGTTATAAATCGACTATATGTTATGTTATGTGGCAAGTAAATCGTACACGTGTGAGTCTCATGCATACATGTACACCATATACCAAGATTATAGATAACAGTCATTTACTTAAGTCTCTTTTGTAATGATTTTCTCATGTTCTTCTGCACAACACAACAGACAAAGGAAAATAGTGATATTAATGTATTTGTGCAGTTTGCTATTGTCAGTGTCACAAATAAAATCTGCATGATACAAACACATTTGCCACTTCTGGTGTTAACATCATTGAAAACAGAGTATCTTCATGTGTAGTCAAAATATTTGGAAGATTGATAACTGAAGAGATGAGTTCATGTTTGATGTAATCATTCACATTGAGATAAAGTTCTGACGCAGTAAGCATACGCAATGACGATGACAATGAACAGTCACCAACCAGCAACACAGAAATACTGTTAAACAAACATTTCCATCTCCAAGTATCTTCAAAGCAGTGTAGGTTGACTCAATGTCTTCTGGCAGAAGTGGCTGTGCTAGATTATCAACTTGGAAATTTTCAAAGCAAACAGATGAGCGTTGTTTTAGCAATGGTCCGATTATGTCCATATTTTCAGCATGTACAGTTTCTACAGAATCTCTATCCCCTCTTTCAAAACAGCTTGACAAATACCTGGACATTACCCCCGTATGATAATATACACAAAGAACTTAGTTAAGCACCCCCACTGTTTTCAGAAAAAAAGCTTCTGCTTATAAACCATACAAAGTTCCAGAAAAACAATTAGAGTTTTTCGATAGAACGATCATTTAGCAGTGTAGAAATGAAAACTTCACTCAATTTACGATTCACTGTCTCTAGATAACTTTTTTCCCCGGCTTGGTATTTTTAAAATCTAAGTTTACTTATAACTGAAAATGAAAGTAAATAATGTTTGCTGCAATATGGTAATGATAATTCTCTTGACTGAATAGATAATTTTTAGTAAGAACCTCTTAGCAAATGTGAGTCGTTAGAACAGTATGAGCCTTCAAAATTTCAAAATTATCAAATATCAAATTTGAAAAAAACATCCCTAAGAAAACTGGCGACTCTTTAAGATAACGGCTTATCTAAAGGAAGAAGAAGTGTTTGACCAACACGTCCAACTCAAAGAATCTCAAATTTACACACAGATTTGAAAATTTTCGAAATTTTCTCAATTATGGTTGAAACAGGTACTGAAAATTCAAAGTCCTGCTAAGCTTTTATCGTGCATGATAAACAGTTTCTCTAATTGAATGTCAACTAGGGATAAAAATGTTATTTTCGATTTTAAAAATCCAAATTTTCATGTGCGGTTTCTCACGGTCACCAATGATAATAGTTATATTAAGCCAAATTTCAGTGATCTCACATTTTTTCTCATATTTTCAATTATTTTGTATTATAAGGATTTTAACGTCAATAAGATAGTAAATAAAACGGCAATTGTTATATCTAGAGTGGTCAATACATCAATTAAATTAATAATAATAGCCGCATGTTACCGTTTTATTCGTCAAAGGGTGAATCAAAAAGCAGAAATTAACGATGATTTGTTTTCAAAAGTAAAGAACGACAGAAAATAGTTTTCCAAACACAACGACCTTTTGTTGTAATATAGCGTTTGTGATTTTTAAAAAGCCCCTTACGGGAGGGGGACCGCGCCCCCTGAACCCCTTTGATCCGCCACTGTTCTGCATTTAAAATTTTTTTTTTGACCTGAATATATAACTGATTTTCAAAAAGGGGGGTCCGGACCCCCTGAAACCTCGTCGTCTTCAAGGCACTTTTTAACGTGTATTAGATGTAACTGCAGTCTGTTTAATTTATAACTTCTTTGAGAGGCCTTTTAGAAATTGGAATGACAAAGACGTTGTCATCCATATATTCCTCTGCATTATTGTTATATTTATTATACAAATTTACAACGATGATATTTAACAACGAAAAATGATAGATAAAAAATAATTAGATGAGAAAACTGCTTTATTTTGTAAACCCCATTATCTATCACTCAGTTACATGATTTCACTGAATAATGAGACAAACATATGTTTATCTATATTACATATTTAGGCAATAAGCATAATATCATATTTCACTCTTTGATTGAATACTTTATCTACTTAAACTGTGAGAAATAACATGTTCTTTTTAGAAGATTAAGGGAAAACGATAGTCATATGAATTAATCATATTTTATTTGTGAAAAAATAAGCTAATGAATGGATTGATCAAAAGTTCAAAAAGGATTTCAAAACCGTTCCAGTATAATTATTTTTGAATAAATGTAACAGATAGGATGATAGGGGCATATTTTTTGTAATGAAGAAAGGGGACAAATGCTTGGTAGATGTTTAATGGTGCAATAAAATTATGGAATTAATTAAATCCTGATATCCAAAATAAAGACATAACACGGTTTCAAAAATACAAATTGCGGACAACTATAATGTTCTATAGTTATTAAATTATTAAATGATAAATATTTTTAACAAAGACAACATAAGATAATTAATATCATGTGGTCATCATCAGTCAACTTAATTTCAACCAACAGAACTTATTTTAAATACCAAACATTTCAATAAGCATTTCTATCATAAAATATTGTGACTTTTTTCCATAGTCAAATTTGTGACTTTTTTCCGATTACCGTGTTGGATGCGGCCACGGAATTGAAGAGTTTGGTAAAAGCACTGTACTTAGAACGGGGACTAAAACGTTGTTTTCATATCATTAAAGGGGCAGTAGCACGTTTTAGGGGGAATATAAGGTGATGTCGGGAAAATGAAAATTAATGGTTCCAATTGAAAAACAATGTATTTAAACTAAATGGAGTAGTAATAATTCAAATATATAACGTAAAGGTTAGCCATGCGATTCCTTTTCTTACTCAAAATGAATTAAAGGTGTTCACAAAAAAATGGCCGCCAATGGATTTTGTGTGAATCTTCATACTTTGTCCTTTGACTATGGATGATTGGCTTGTGTAATGACATTTTTGAAACTGTCAAAATAATACATTTAACATTAACTTACAATTATCAGTGAAAATTTAAAAATATAAAATGATCAAAAAAACGTGCTACTGCCCCTTTAAGGATTAAATTAAAACTGTATGAAAATTATATATTTCGAAAAATAAGATTGACAAAATGAGAAAATTTTAGCCACGCATTCATGCATTAGCGAAGTAAATCTTCTAACTTTACAAAAAAAATACTATTTCAAAACCAAGACGTTGTATTTATCATATATGTTGAAAAGTAGTACATACACGGAACGTAAATGCAAATATGATGTTAGTCATCTGAACATACAAAAAAGGTTCACGCTTGCACCGAGGTTACGAAATGATCTACAGCTGCCCGGCGGCGCCCAGTTCGTGTCACGTGACCGCGTTACGCAACTAAAAAGAGTTCCTCGCACTCTCATTACCTTGGATGATTAGAGTTTTCAGCATGAGTATAGTCTCTCTTTAAAGGGGCAGTAGCACGTTTTTAGGGGGAATATAGGGTGATGTCAGGAAAATGAAAATTAATGGTTCCAATTGAAGGACAATGTATTTAAACTAAATAAAGCAGTAATAATTCAAATATATATCGTAAAGTTTAGCAATGCGATTCCTTTTATTTACACAAAATGAATTAAAGGTGTTCACAAAAAATGGCCGCCAATGGATTTTATGTGAATCTTCATACTTTGTCCTCTGACTATGGATGATTGGCTTGTGTAATGAGATTTTTGACACTGTCAAAATAATTAGTTTAGCATTGACTTACAATTTTCATTGAAATATCTAAAATATAAAATTATCAAACAACGTGCTACTGCCCCTTTAAAAGGTATAAGTACAAAATCAGAACATACATGTGCTTAAGTGCTTATAAAGTGCACAGGTATATATACAAGAAATTATATTAAAGTTCACATAACCACAAACATATTTCACTATTTTCTTTGGAATATAGAAAGTCTGATTACAATATTGTATATAGTGCGTTATAGGTCGCTATTCAAATTGTTTAGTTTGGTAATGAAAGCCGTTTTTGAAAAGCCACTTTTGATGGGCAACAAACAAGCGAATGCATGACTGGTCACGCCCAATTTTGTGACGTCATATACAGAATCAGCGTTGTTATCTATACATCTATCGTAACAATACCACAGGGAAAAACCTAATAATTAACGATTTTCTGAAAATGTTTTCCACTCAGTTAGATAAATCATTTGACGAGGTAACACTACTAAGCATTGGGTGTAAAAAAGATATCCACATCAATGGTAAACAATTATTTAGGCGGTATTTCAGTTGAAATAATGATGCGTTACTCTGTATAGTATGTTTATTACATCACACCCGCGCGAGTTTTATGGCCCCTTACCCAGGTGGGTTTTTCACAGCCGATAATTACGCTGTCTAAATGAAAGACTAATTAAAGGTGCTTATTGGACAAATTAACAAAAATTAAGTCCAGCTTTTATTTTTTGAAAAATCTTGGAACGAAAATCGAGAAGTGGAAAGGTCGAGGTTAGTTGATGTTTAAATGTGCAGAAATTGATATATAATTATTGCATTTTGCGCAAAGGTGCATACACAGAGGAACAAAATAGCATCTGCAGAGTTGCATATGCAAATAAATTATACAATATATATACAGTCATTATGTTGGACAAGCAAATTGACATTCATGTAAGGAAGCAAAGTTTATTATTGATTATTGTACAGAAGATTGATGATGAAAACTAATATTGAGCAAATACATAAGATGATAATCGAAAGTCGACGCGAATACGTGTTTTGAGGCAACATTAACCCATTTGTGCATGACGTCCCATAAATGGGACGCTAATTCAATGGTCTGGTTCTCTGTTCATATACAAGATAAATATTTGCTGTAAGCTGTTTTTTAAAGGGAAGATGTTGTATTTATATGTCAACCAAGTTAAATAGTTGTATATTTAAATACGGTGAAATCTGACAACCTGAAACAGAGAAGATACTTATTTAGCAAATTGCCAAAGTTTGAGGTACCACTGAATAATTGAATTTTCCATTTGAACTAAATTGACTTGTTTTTAATGTTTTTCAATGTTAAATAGTTTAACTAAAAATATGAGTGAATGTCAACTAAATTTTTTTCCATGCTCAAACTTCTGTCAAATTAGCGTCCCACTTATGGGACGTCATGCACAAGAGGGTACATGTTTTTTGGTCATTCTCGGAAATTATTCTTGTGAAGAAATATAATTTCTTGTCTTGATATTTATTGGAAAGGATAACCTGAAAGGTAATAAAATTAGAAAAAAATTATAAGTGACTGATTAACCCTCTGCTGATATATAATTATATGGACATATCCGAATTTTCTGCTGCCACAGATTATATTGAAGATGAGGATGGTTTTAAGGATGAAATGAGTAAATCAGAGCAGTTCATGTGCTAGAAGTACCTCATGAAGAACCAAACGTGGTGGTCAATGTTCCTTTTCCCGCTCTCTGGAGAAATTGTTAATGCTTCAATACTACATATACTAAGTTTTTCACGCAAAATTTGATTGATTGCTCTGCTGAAATACACCTGAAATCGGAAATAATGAAATTGTTTGCATTTCTGAAAGAGGAAGTACCAAAGATGTTGTCCAACTAAACTTTATCATCTGTCAAAAAATTTGGTTTCATCATGTGCATATAAAAAACCTGTACCCTCCTGTGCATGTCGTCCCATATATGGGACGCTAATTCAATCATCAAAATAACACGGAAAAAATTACTTGAGGGAAAAATAACAACTGATTCCCTTCATTGCAAGTTATGAACTATAAATTGTCACAATTAAATTAAAATCTGAGAGGTCATGCATAAATGGGTTAAAAAAGTGAGACAATGTCTTCGACGGTAAGCTGTTAGTGTCTGAATTTATACAAATTACGGTTAAGCCCAATTGGAATATTTTGCAGACCGCGAAGTTGGTGATGATGATGATTAAGTAGTACCCTTGAGGTTAAGTAGTGATCACCCCGGGACCAAATTCAGGGTATGCTTATTTGAATATTTTTGTGTTTCATATGTGTTTATATTTTTCTGCCTTTATGTATATCATGCATTATGTATTTATGTGTCGGTAATCATGGTTATCTTATTGTGGTAATTTATTCATATTGTTAATATTGAGTATGTCGTGTATTATTTGAATAAATGTCATAATAGTGAATATAAGCATTGTAATGTAATTTGTTATGTGTACTTTATGACACATGTCTGTCATAATCATGTATGAATAATTCTGAAAAAAAGGAATGTTCTCGTAAAGAACCGCCTAACCTTTATTGCGCAATAAAGTAGAGTTTTGGAATGACGTCATCCGCTAGGATGTCACTAGTACTAGTCAAGTCCCTGATCTAGATTTTCAATTCGCGGCCGAATGTGATTTACAAAAATACGTTTTAAGTAATAATTTTAACGAGTTAAAATCGACATACTGGAAAAGCAATAGAGTAAAAAATCATTTAAGAAATAGAGCAGCCCTAACCATCATGTGTTTTGCAATAAAGTATAGATTTGCCCTGAACTATTATAACGTCGAACGACTCGGCCTTCGGCCTCGTATTTTAACTTTAATAAATCAGGGCAAAACTATACTTTATTGCAAAACACATGATGGTTAGGGCTGCTCTATTTCTTAAATGATTGGCAACAATACATAATGTATTTGTGTATTATATATAAGGCAACACATTACATTTGCCGTTATTGTTTTAGGAATGTAATTTTTTTTCAAACATGTTTATGTTGAATTGTGTTGTATTGTACATTGTATTACATTATGTGTTGCAGGTCTACTTGTCGGTTCTTGTGTTAGTTAATGTGTGACACCTCATGATAATGGTTACATTTTGTAAACAGTCGATTATGTATTAAAGAAGTCACTGCTCTTTCACTATCTTTACTCGGAATTCATTTAGATTAAGAAATCTGTAACCACTCAAATTTTAAAATAAACTTTTGAAGGATTGCGTCTAGTAGGGACCGCACGATGAATTTCTATTTCAGAAAGCTTTGTTCAGATTCTATTTCAGATAATTGTTATGAAGGTACCTAAAATAAATCCGTATCACATTTAATAAAAGAGCATCATAATATTCTATTAACTTGACACACGTATTAAATAAAGGCTTTCTGAAAATGTGTACACGTTAGCAGACTCAAGACGATCAGCAAAACCGCATCGAGCTCACTTCCGGTTTCTTAACAGTTATGGTTACCTTAAAAAGTTGACATCGTCAATGATATCAAGTGGTGAATTTAATCATTATAAAGGGGCAGTAGCACGTTTATTGATAATTTTCTATTTTAAAGTTTTCAATGATAATTGTAAGGTTTTTTTTTTTTGTTTTTTTTTTGTTTTTTTTATTCCTCAAACCCTGTAACAATCAAAACTCAGCAGCCAGGGGAATGCCAAGTCGACAGGCTTAAATGAAATCAAATTCAGTCTGGGTTACAAGGTAGCCTTTTTTAAACAATACAAAAACCAGACAGAAACTTTTTACACACCATTCACACCAATACTAGATCAATGTGAAGGAGTTAGACATTAATGATTCAGTCGTCTTTGAATAAACAATGGTACATAACCAACTTGGCATAACATTCTTTTTTTGCAACATTTTTCTATATAATATCTCAATCTCAACTCATTTTTAAAATAAGTAAAACTTGCTAATGAGGAGTTAAGCTTGCATTTGTACAAGTAGTATTTACCTAAAAAAATGAATAAATAAAAAACAGCATCAGTGAAAACATTTTTTTTACAGCCAAAGATTATCAATTCCAAAGAGAGTTTAAGGTTATGGATATGATCACAGTTTTCAGTTAACCAAGAAAGAAACATTGACCAAAATACTTGTAGGAATTCGCAATCCCAGAACAAGTGACATATGGATTCCTGTTCTTCATTACAGAAAGTACATAGATCAGAGTCTTTAATTCTAATTTTTGTAAGTTAAATATATATTTGTAGTTAAAATTCTATGGAGTATCCTGGACTGAAACCATCTTAATTTAGTGTCTTTTGTTGTTTTAAATGGTTTTAAAAAGATACAATTCCAATCAAGATCACCATTAAATTCTTCTAGCCATTTGGACTGAGCTCTTGATTGCCTATCTGAAGAACACAAGATGTTGTAATAGGCTTTTGAGCCTTTTTTAACTGAAAGTAGCAAGCGAGTAATTGGTGGACCTACAGAGCAATGTCCAGTATAATTGTAAGTTAATGTTTAATGTATTATTTTGACAGTATCAAAAATCTCATTACACAAGCCAATCATCCATAGTCAGAGGACAAAGTATGAAGATTCACATAAAATCCATTGGCGGCCATTTTTTGTGAACACCTTTAATTCATTTTGTGTAAGAAAAAGGAATCGCATGGCTAAACTTTACGATATATATTTGAATTATTACTGCTCCATTTAGTTTAAATACATTGTCTTTCAATTGGAACCATTTAGCACCTTATAGTTCCTTAAAAACGTGCTACTGCCCCTTTAAGGGCTCTTTAACAGATCTGCACTTTTTTCTTTTTTTTTCTAAATTTACTCTCAAAATGATACCTTCAATAGGCGATATCGATATCTGTCGATATCTTTAGACAGAGAGAGAAATTGCTTATTTTGTTCAGTTATCACATACTCATTTCCTGATTCTAATTGAAAGCCCCCTGAACATGTTAATTTAAAGCCCCATCGTCATACTTGCATGTCGTTCATGACGAAAATTAGCTTTTGAGAAAGGAAATATGTCCCTAGGAAGAAAAATATTTCGTAGAATATTTGATATCATATTTATATATATATTTATATATATTCGATGTCTAAAGTACAGTATCCTCTGCAAAAGTGTCATAGCATTTACGAACCCGCTTTCGGTAACATCACCATTATGAGTTAAGGTTTAAAACCTTGTATCTGTTACCGTAATTGCTTCTGATGGATATCAACTTGAGCGGAAACGAGTGCCTGATTCAGAGAAAATGATATTTCTAGAGTCAAATACAATGCCAAGAACTGTCTCGGAAACCATATCGTTTTTGACTGTAGGCCATTTTAAAGGATGTATTTTTATTGCACCAATCGCCCACATATACACAAGGATGCTAATTTATTAGCGTGTCCAGGATATGACAAAAACAATAACGTTAATTAACTTGTTATGTTAAGGTTTGTCAGCTAATCTATCACAGCGGTTACACGAAGGATATATAAAGAGATTTAGATTTAGTTGATCCTGTATACACCGATTCAGAAACATGAACGTCTACGTGGTTCTTCAGTGTCTGCTGTTAGCTGTGCCTTTGTGTTCTGGTAAGTTCTCTTTCCTCATCCATTTTTACATTAAGTTTACCGATATTCAACCCTTTATGACATTGATAAATATCTCATAAATCGTAAAATGCCAATTAAAATTATGCATTTTATATTTTGGAAAACTGATGTGGAGGTGGTTTGATACTACTTTATTTTTTCGAATATGCAGTAAAACGTTGAAATTACAAATTAACAGTCGAGGCCTCGCGGGTTCTTAAAGAGGCAGCAGCACGTTATTTTGATAATTTTATATTTTAAAATTTTCATTTACAATTGTACGTTAATGCTAAATGTATTATTTTGACAATGTCAAAAATCTTACTACACATTGTCAGAGGACAAAGTATTCACATAAAATCAATGGCGTCCATTTTGTCTGAACACCTTTAATTCATTTTGTGTAAGGAAAAGCAATCGCATGGCTAAACTTTACGCTATATATTTGAATTATTACTGCTCCATTAAGTTTAAATACATTGTCTTTCAATTGGAACCATTCATTTTCATTTCTTGACATCACCTTATATTCCCCCTAGAAACGTGCTACTGCCCCTTTAAAGAGTTGATAGAGTCTCAAGTGCCAAAGGAAAATTGTCACGTATCTCTTTATATCTTACAGTGATCACGAGTAAAGCATCACTGCACAGTCTGGCAATTGTTTGAACAAACTATGAGCTATCGTTTTATAATAAACTATGCCGTCTGTAATGGCTGAAAAATTGCCCAAACAGCCTTAAGCATTAACTCACTCACTCACCCATTATGATAACCTATAACGAGTCACTTATAGTCAAATTGTAAACCATCTTAGTACTGAAATGCTGACTTTCAAAAGCAGGAAAATGTCAAGCTTACAGAGATTATAGCTTGAGTTTCATGACTGTGATAGAATTAAACAAAAGTATAATGGTATTTTTGTGGAAAAATCATCTGTAATATGTAACAGAAGAAGAACAGAGCAATCCCATCCGCTTCTACATGTAGCTCCGCCACACATCCCGGGTCGAATGATCATAAAACTATTATGCTCCTGTAAATCATTTTCTCCATATCAAGTGTCCTTTAAAGGGGCAGTAGCACGTTTTTAGAGGGAATATAAGGTGATGTCAGGAAAATGAAAATAAATGGTTCCAATTGAAAGGCAATGTATTCAAACCAAATGGAGCAGTAATAATTCAAATATATTATGTAAAGTTTAGCCATGCGATTCCTTTTCTTACACAAAATGAATTAAAGGTGTTCACAAAAAAATGGCCGCCAATGGATTTTAGGTAAATCTTCATACTTTGTTCTCTGACTATGAATGATTGGCTTGTGTAATGAGATTTTTGACACTATCAAAGTAATACATTTAGCGTTAACATACAATTATCAGTGAAAATTTTTAAATATGAAATTCTCAAAAAACGTGCTGCTGCCCCTTTAACGATTAGATATCAAGCCACGTTGTTCAAAGAGTGTTTTTCAGACGAGAAAGAAATCAACCGTGGAGGAAGAAGGAAATCTATTGGATGACACATATAACAAATCTTTTTTCTTTAGGTTCTCCTCCACCTCCTCAAGAGTGTGAGGAGCAAACCCTGAGCAGTAACAACTATGAGTATTCCCGATCGGTGGTGTCTGGGGCTCGACAAATCAAATCCATGGAAGTTGTCGAACAAATTTCGAACTCCGATTGCACCTTAGATAAAAGTTTCGGCTTCTATGGAGCTGATGTCTGGGTTCACAGGGGTTGCAGAGCAAACTTCAGGATCTGCTACTTGACTGGTAAGTAGCGATATATTCCGAGTTTTGAAAGGCAACGTAACCCATTTAAAAAGTCCAAGAAGGATTCAGGAAACGATAAGCAAATAATACCATGCAATTGTAGACGTGTCAAGTTCGGTTCAGTTTCATAAATGATTTATTATCGCGAATGATAAAAGCTGTCCACACAAAGATTGCCTGGGGAAGTTTTAGCTGCTTTCCTGGCAGATTTGATTGAAGTTAGTAGTGACAGTGAATTTTATACTATGCGAATCAATTATCACATAACAATAGAAGTGCTGAGAATTTCGTTATGATTCTAAAAAAAATTAAAAGATAGATTAAATGAATGTCACTCTAACAGTGTTACAAACAAACAAAGAAGACTTTATCAAATGTTTATTTCTTGAAGGCTTTATCATAAATTATCGTAGCAAACAATTGAGGATAAATACTAAACCTCAAGATGCAACATACTACGATGCGATAACGTACTAAAGAACTGTCAGTATATTCCCGATTTGAATATACAAAAACACTTACAAAGCATGGTATCATCATATGATTTAACGTTTAGACAGATGTTGCATTAATGCATATATGAGTATAACAAGTATACTTTATTGTCTACGGGTGTAACATTTCCCAGTTCATATGGAACATACAACAACATCTGACTTTAGGTCATTTGACACGACATCATTCATGACATATAGCCACTACATATGTTTGCAAGTAAATACTTTTCACTACCCTAAATTGTCATGACTCGGTAATAAATAGACAATCTCACTCAAGTATCGTCTGATATCAAGTATATTAACACAAGTTGATAAAAGTAACAAACGTTATGTTTGAATTTAAATTTGAATTTGCGAACTTAAGTGAAGTTCTTTGTTTTAGCCAGATATCATGACTAAAATGTTAAATTTTCAGTTCAAAATAAACTTACGCTTACACGTTCCACTAATCTCTTTTTGTGTTTCAGGCACCTCCTCCACTCTTCCCTGCATCAGCGAGAACTTCAACTACAAGGAGTGTGACAGTGGGGTACCCATAATCACCGATGTCTACCCGATCAATCAGAACTCGTCGTCTCCCTGTCTACCCGACTTTAGTTATGGGCAGAGGAACAATCTCGTGTGGGTGGACAAGGGATGCAGGGCCGAGTTCCGCGTAACACGACCATAGTTAAACTCTTCAACAATTCTTGATTACCAGGCACAATCCCCCAGTCTCTGATATCAACTCGAATCTATCACTCGTACCTCGCTGCGTTTCTTGTTCGAGCACTGCTCTATTGGGTTCGTGCCAGGCGTCATTTTCAATACATGTATATCCAATCAGTGACGAGTCTAGAGAGCCATCGGTACATTGTTTTGTCTTGGTAGGTCTCTGACTGTGGGTTGGTTGTTTGAGATCATAACTTGGTATGTACATTTTAAAGCCATGCAGCAAGGAACGTGGGGGAGGTTCGATTTAACTCCTGGTTATCTACAATGTTTCCCACAAGAGCTACGACATTCCTTTCAAGGTGACTTAAATAGACGTGTAAAAAGCTCTCTGATATTCTGAGCTTAAATATAGGTTACAGTACTGTGTTGAGTTAGAAAGACTTTACCTTAAATGTGTTCAGTTGGTTTTGCCGAAATTCCATGATAATTCCTGAACAAAAGTGTGTTTCAGTTTAAGTTTCTATATGTGTTTGTGACGCTGTGTGATCATTTGAATAAAGAAGAGTGAAACTCGCTTCTTCGTTTTTTATCTTAACCAAAGATGATATGAAATTGATGCTAACATTAGATGTCTCATCGCCTATATACCATCTTATATGTTTGTGAGGGTTTTCAATGTAATTTCAATGGTCGTGCATATAATTATATAATACTTAAACATTTACTTTAGTATAAGATAAGATATATGATATAAGTAAAATATATCGTAAATAAAGACGAACAAAGGTGTACATGATGTACATTATAGGGAATTGTCCCTCTTCAAATAACTATACGTCAGTTATTAATATTTATTGCTATTTACTAATTATTACTTCTAAAATTCAACTCTGCAATTTGCAAAAGTTTGACGATATAAAAGTCTAGAAATATATATTTTTATTATGTATATATTTCTCAGTACTTAGACTCTTCGGTATATGCTACGGGTAGGCATACTTACTAATTATAACGTGGCCCAAGTTGTATCCATAAAAAAAATATTATTTATCATAAATGGAGGCTGTTATCGATGCAATAAAGCTATCGGATTAACATCCACTGCAGAAAAGACATATGCACGTATGTGTAGGATATGGTCCGAAAAGTCTCCATTAGTTTGGCACGAGGGACTCGTCTTAGGCCGTTAGGCCGTGGACGAGTCCCTCGTGCCAAACTAATGGAGACTTTGAGGGCCATATCTAACTTAAATCAAAGTCACTGTCAACTATTGGAGTTCGAGTGTTTAAAGGGTTTGAAATCTGGTGTCCCAATCGCTCAAACTCAACTCCACGTGGTACACTATTGGAGGGCTATCCTGCTTTATTAGCCTTAACTTGACGTGCATCATCGCATTTCACGATTACACCCGACAGGTAAACATGGTTAGCGAAGACGATGAACTTTTCAATTCACAAAACAGTTTTCAATGTAGTTTATGATATCGGTATGTTATATACACTTTGCTCCGCGGGTTGATGACAAACACCGGAACCTGCGGGTCGACCCCAACTCACAGTTTACGATTGTCTCAGAATGAAACGTTTGAAGGTAATTCATTAAAAATATTTCGTACATAGATTTGATTAATTGAAACAACCTTACAATATCACCAACGTAAAACTTCATTTAATGTTTAATCAGTTTATCAATCTTACGTGATAAGAGTAGTTTTGACAGGACTTCAGTTGATCAATATTCGAAGATATAAAAAAAATAGTTATCATATCTTAAATGAAAGCTATAAAGTTTAATTTTCCTTTGTAGTTTGAGTACATGTGTCTTTGGATAACATATTAACGCATTGTTGAATTGCTCCAATTTTCACCTCGATATTGTACTATCGATAGCTGATTATTTTTCAGTTGAATTGACTTTGAATTCTAGATTCCTGAAGTACACAAAGGAAATTCGAAACAGAGGGCAATTCACAAAGAAGGCAATAACAATACGGAAACAGAACAACCAGAGAGGAGTCTACAGCTCAAGGAAAAGTACAAGTTACTCGGGTAAATTTAGTTCATGGTTCAGTTTTATCGTAGTTCTATATTATTAGGTCCTTCTGGAAAAAAACTTTCAACCACAATCTAGATTCATGTTGCTGGTTTACATGATATATATTTTATGATACGGCAAGATGTTATTTGCTTCAGAATCAACATTTCATTGTATTGATAATTAATCTGCAAAGAAGTTTGCAGATTACACATTCATAAAACTACCATTCATTTGTTCATCGGGGCTTTTGCATGTTGTTTTATTTACTAGCTATGACCAAATACATTACTATTTATATAATTGCAAAGTTTTGGATTGAATAAAGAAGTTTGATATCCATGAAAATCTTGTACTTTACATCTGCTTTCTATTTTTGTAACCACTCTAAATATGGAATTGATCACTTTCAATGTTGAAGAAGATATGTTTGTTTTGGAAATCATAGTTCCTTTAAAGTTATATTCTTAAAAATACCGTTTCTTTACAGGCCTGTTTCTGAAATGTGACAATTCAGTATGTAAAGAAGGATGTATAGAGAAAATCTACAGAGATGGAGGACCGTGTCAGCGAAGTACTAGATGCCCATGTACACCCCCCACTAACACAACAGATGACGTACCTACTCTGACGTCGTCATGCAATACCACGATGAAAAGGAATATTTAACTTGATTTGGACGATTGATGGAACCATTGTGAAAATGTCATCCTTAATAAATGTTTGACTTGTGTTTTGTTCTTCTCTTCGTCTCAGATGAACATGGTATGAACTTAATCTTTTGAAATGAAATTAAACGACGGTTGCGTTTTGGCGATGAACTCACAACTATGACACACAGTACTATTGGAGGTTGAACATTAGTTAGAAACTAATGGAGGGTAAACAGACAATACATAACTTATTGGAGACAGCCATAAAATCATATCCTGACGCAAAAAAACTAATGTTTACACAACTTTGTTTTAAATAAGTTTACTTGTATTATTTCTTGATTGAGATTAGGATATGGGGCAGAGGATCTAGGGGTGACCATTGGTCAAAGTGCTTGCTAAACTTGTATACTAGTTTCGGTGTCTACGGGGGTTAGGCTACAAAATGCGGATAGAAAAAGTGGATATAAAAGAAGTTATAGCTGTTCGTCAAACAGAAATACTTGAAAAGCGGTATCTGAATGTTATTATTTACGTTATGAATAATATTGAGTTACTGTGGGATTTGTCCAGTCCAAATATAAGGAAAACTGGAATGCCGTTTCTCAATAGCTCTATACGATTTACCTCGGAATCAGAAATATAAACGAAAGGTAAAACGACATGATACAAAGTTGTAAATAGCAATTCGGACTGTCATTTTGTGATTAGCTATCTTCATAGTCAAAGCGCTTGCTAACAGGTTCGATCTTTCGATAATACTATTTGAGTAACACTAGAAGTGTTAAAAATAATGGCGCAAGAAGTATTATCTCCAAATTAATCACTGGTTGAAAAATCGATGGAAATCGCTTGCCTTTGTAGAAGATTGTGGTGTTTGTATTATTTTCATATAGTAATTGTGTCTTAGCTGCTGGAGCATGTCCTCATTAATACAATTGATCGTACTTCAAAAATATGAGTTTTGATATCGAGATGGCCATATTCGATATGACAAGTGAGAAAAACACGTCGTCTAAGTATATCAAAGTATAATTGATCAGCCAACGAAGGATACAAAAATTCTGCTATTTTGGTTTTCTAAATTCTAAAGCGATTTCATGCCCCTGTTCTATTTCATAATCTTGGAAAATTCATGTGTTTTAATTCCAAAAGCCGGAATTTGATATTTCAATATCTCTTTGAGAGTACTATCACCAGACATATTTATTTGTTATCAATGGTGAAAAAGTGGGACAGGATTTGCAAATTAGTCCGGTAAGATCTGGAAATTGTTCTGTTTTGATGGCAAACTCTTCTACTCGGAGAGACTTCCAAGTGATATGACGAAACTATAATTATAATTAACACCAAAGAACCAACAAAATGTTGTCACAAAGGTTATAACTTGAACCTCAAATAGAGAAGAAATGATAGTGTTGGTTTGTCTGGAAAAACACAGTAGCCAACTGCAACCTTTAATAGACATACTAAGCAAAAGGCGGTAAGCGTTGGAACACACGAGGAGGCTGCGTTTGTGCGAAGTGTATTGCGGGGAACATGAGTAAAGGCTACAATAGTCTGAAATATAAATTAAACAGCATGACACATGCTTACGCAATTTTATGTAACAGGCAACCGAACCTAAATGCTTTTCAATATATATGTTGGTTACATGTTGTAATTATGGAGGACGTATTACTGATTAGTAGTGATTACTGATTTCGTTTCCGTTGAGAAATATGTTATACCATTTACTGAATAAGTAAACACACAACGTAACTCTACATTCGGAAAATCGTTTCTGCGGTCGTTTTGTGAATTTAGATAGATATAAAAGTTATTTGAAGGGTGACATGTGTTGGAAATAAGCCAAGTTTTGGGGGAAAATGTATAACTGAGAGGTTCTTGTGTATGTGTATGAGATGTCACCAATTTGAAGCGATAATATTGTCGTAACTCGGAAGCGTGTCGAGATCGGCAAGATGGATGCGTTTATTTCTTTACTCAGTTATATAGAGGGGTGGGTCTCTCTTATCTACGATTTACCTACATTTTATTTACGAAATCGGGTTTCTGTGGATAAAGTTCTGTGAAATGTATCAAACAAATTAAAATTGTCAGATGTAAGAGATATTTGCCTTGCTGCACTGCCTTTCGCAGTTTATTTCAGAGGTGAGGAATTACGGATATTTAACTGTTGTAATGTAAAGATTACATTCACATTACAGTTGGAAAAAGTAAAACAGACCAGCACAGACAAGGTTATGAGGTCTTGGTCGCTAGAACTGGGACAATAGCTTGTTCCGTTAACTGGTTATGAAAATGTGTAGGTATGGCTCATGCAGACCTTAAATCAAGCTTTTTAAAGGCCTATTTCGCTGTCTAAAGGCAAGAGCCCTGTAGGTTTTCGTACAAAAGGTGTTTAGTTTCTACTGATAAAGCTGTCACATACACATACACTACTATGCGGCGGGCAATTCTTGGTAAACTGGAGAAAGTGGTCCCAGATGCCGCGATGGCTGGTATAAATGACAGAAACTTGGTCGCTGGAAAACTGAAATTAAGACGTGTTGGGATAGAAAAAGTATCAAGCGCATATATATAAATTCCTATCACTTTCTAGAGAATTTGGCCAAGTGGATATAAATATTCATATAAAAAGATGGGCTGAGGTTCATCTCTGGTTTTTAGTACGAGGTTTCTTAATTGGTTCTTAGTTGGACATGGATGAAATTTGTATACCCTTAGTAGCAATATCTGAAATATATTGTCATATACATTGAATAAAATATATATGTATATTAGAGTGTGTGTATAACATGCCGCAGAATGAATATGGGTCTCTTCACCAAATAAGTTTTTGTTTTCTAGTTGGAAGTGGTGACAAAACAAAACTTGGTTTCCATGTAATCAGCCCGACAAAGTTTATGCTTAACAAAACCTCTATTATAATAAGGTTAGACTTTCAAATTCGGGCACACATCTTCACACAAACAATCCGAAAGTTCTAAAATGTTATTACAATTATTAATTATTTTCAGAAACAAAGGCATCCTTTTTACATTCTTAATTGATCTTCTCTCCTTGCATGATTCAACATATAAACCCCCTAAACCCCTTCTAGACTGGAACAGTAATGAAAATTAATGATAACCCCCATAACCCCATCACAATGGATTGAATGCGTGTACGTATATCGACTAGCTCCATCAGATACCGTGTTCAGAATTGATTTTTATAAATAGCATTCAATGCTTCAGCTTCTATTAATTACTACACGACCGTATTTCCACAGTGTAATTGGTTTATTTCGACATTCATTAGTTAATGGTGAATGATATTTTTCAATTTGTAGGTATGCATATTTCACGAGTTTTCAATCAGTTGTTACATCTTACCATACTTGATCTAAATAGGAGAATAAACCAATACAGTAAAGTTGGAAATTGTAAAATGTATATCTTAAAATGATTATGAACCTTATTTAACCAAATTTTGTCAAAAGCTACACGTTATTTAGTTAAAATTATAGGAATAACACATCTCGTGAGTAATGTTTTGATTACCATATATGAACCGACTCCTTTTTTAGTGCTAGCCCAATAAATATAGCTTCACGTGATGGATCTTTTAATAGCACTGGCAGTCTCACTAGATACAACGCTAACCCCAAATTTCTCTTGCTAAATAGAGCATGGCCTAATCCAACCGACTGTGGCTTGATGCAGTTGTGAACCGTAAGCCATTTGTACGTTTCACTGCCCAAACAAACAGCTTTATGTGACACAAGAAGGGAGATGTAATCGCACAAGGTGTCACTAAAAGGGCACAAGGATGTGATGAACCTCACTGCTGTGTCCACAGGGATCAACGATAAGAAGGGGACTGAGTATATCGCCTTGTTGGATTCCCTTTCACACTGCATAGTTACATGCTCTCCCTGATGTTGTGTCGGATTGATATGAGAGTTTGAATCATAATGACCCTGAATCATAATCCATATCACTAGGATCCATAAAAAAGTGGGAGATTAGACATCCGTGTCTCATCGTTCTGTATATCACTCACTTTGTTGTTCCGGTGGCTTAAAGAGAAAGGAAAACATGTCTAAATCAAGATCCAGGTGCTCATCAAGATGTTGGCTGATTTGTTTTGCATGTGGAATGGTTCTTCTTGTTGTAATTATCCTTGCTACGGTGTTGTCGCAGTCAAAAGGTTGGTGTAATACTTTGATGTTATCTTTAGTCTTATAGTGTTATAAAATCACTTCCGGGTGTATATTGTTTTTCAAAATTGTGACTGGTACCTAAGTTATAAATTGTACTACAGAGGGGAACGAGGGGGATTCCAAGTGACGATAGAGGGTGATCGGATTTCGGGGTTTGAGTTCCAAAACCCTTTTAAAACCAATAGATGATTTGTTACAAACTAGGGGTGACCTTTATTAGTGACATCAGTAAACCCCTACCTTTAGCTTGTTGAAAAATGCACTGGTCCGGCAATGACATTACATCGCCATTGACATGTATTTGGGGCACACTTGATTCTGACTTCTAGGAAAGTACGACCTCAAGTGAACAAATGATGACATTATGGCAAAGTACAGATAACTCTGATATCACATCAACGAACATTTACAGTTCAAATTACCTTGTTGTGATCGCTAGAATGTTTCAAATCAGCCTCTTCATTAAACTGAGATCGCTCTCTCGGTGTCAATATTTAAGACTAAAAACAAACCCTAAACAATAAACCATTTTCAGGAAACACGTGGTACTTTTGCAGTTAGGCATCGATGTACATTTTGCTCCATTCTCGATTATCCAGATTTTACGTTCCGATAATATCTCCACTGAATTTGCTCTTAATGCGAATGATAAATGAATAATGCAACATATGTCACTTCCGTTTTGTGTAATTCGAACAGATTCACACCGTAATTGAATTATGAAGCTTAGTACAGATATTTTTTAATATTCATTGAACACATTTGAAGTTGTTGATAACCATCCTATGTCTTGAATGATCTTTCAGTGATAGCTAATGTACCACATCATAGTTCACATTTTTACTTACTTGTTTCACTTGTCATAATAGTAAACCTGATAGTTTCAGTATATACGTAGTCTCATTTTTACCACAACATTTTGTCGATACAAGGCCGGATTGGTTTTGTCCGGTCATCAATCTACACATGACCTCGGAGTCACCTTGCCTTAATGCGCTTTAAAACTGGAGATGTTAACTGTTTCATGGCTAGACTGTCTTTACTCATGCCAGAGGTGAGATAGGTTACGACGAGGAACCCGATAAATTACCCATTACCCGTAACCTAAGTACTAACTTCTTTGATTGGCATTCTAGAGTACTAGATACTAAGGGAAATTATTCACCTTTGCGATACAACTTTGTAAATCGTAATACATCGGGGCAGGTAATTGCTTAAAACATGGAGTCAGCTAAAATGTCCATCTTACTCAAATGCATAAGATAATATTTTTTTGGAATCAGTATACTGTCAAATTCCTTTCAAAACACCAAACTACATGTAGTTCCTAACGATATAATTGATGCTTTCACATGCGCTTGCGAAAACACCAAAATAAAGTAAGATGTTTTTTAAAGAATTTGCGGGATATAAAACTTTGTCTCACATTTACAAAGGTTCTTCATATGATTACAACAATACTGATTCATTTGATCAAGGATCTTGTTTTATGCATTTGAGTTAACTCCATGATTTACTGCTTATAATTACCTATGATTATGAATGCGGTACATGTGTTTGAAAATCACAATAATAACTCACGTAATCAATAGTTACGTTAAGTCTGTTTCCGACAACATCACGATATTGACTATGTTAACAAATTAAGCTACAAATTCTCCTTATAGGCTCACGTTAAATGTTCTCTATTGGTTTTTCGACAAGATTGCATAACCATCGACGAAATTATTGAGTTACTGGTTATTTATTATAGACATGTATGGGTAATTAAATGCCTGTAATATTCATTTACCCACCCCTAGAGTCTATCTTAATTTGTTATGACCCACCCCCGAAGGATGTCTTATCCCCACCCCCCCCCCCCCCCCCCCCCCCCCCCCCCCTTTTTAATAAATGACCAGTCCGTGATGAAAATGTCATTTGTGAATACAACATGCCGTGTCCCCCTAGTTCAATGTCACCGAGAACGAACCCATTAGTGACCTTTAATATTATCTAAAGCAAATGTTACATATCACTATAAAGAGGTCAGGGCAATGTAATATATATACCGGATGTTAAACGATTAGTTGGTTGAACTCACATGAACTTTGAAAATATATAGTACACTCGTTTGAAAGGTGATACCCTTATGTAAAGTCTTGTGAATAAGAATCGTCAAAACCCCGACTCGTCATTGGCTGTACTAAATCAGATGGACATAATACAAATAAATATAAATAATACATTGTTAAATATATAAATTGATATACATTTATTTTCATTTATATATTTCAAATTTATGTATGTATTTATTAGTATGCTTAGTATAATCTTAGTATTATAAGCCTTCCTGTAAGCACGTGTGCTATAAGTGTGAAATACTTAAACAATTTGCATAAAATGAGGCGTTAGAATTATTGTCACACTCACCGTATTTTAAACCGAAATTGTGAGGAACTATGATTCGTTTGGAAACAGAATGAACCCAAGAGGTATTCGTTGTCCTAAATTTCAGTATGTGCCCATGTTATCCGTGTTATCAAATTGTGCTATAAACACGTTTCTTGGTTAAACCAACCTGAGTTATCCATGTATGGCAGAAACAAGTTTCCTGGGTAACCAGACTTATCTATGTATGGTAATGAAACAATTTGCAAGTTTCCTGGAGTTATACCCCACTTCCGGTCTCGTTCTTATGGTTTCCTTTGTTCTAAGTGTAGGTGTAATTAGAAGAGTGTCGTTAATATTCCTTTGATCTTGTTAGGCCAAGACATATATAAATATATATAGAAACAGGATGGACAGTTCTTGTTCGTCAATGATAACTCAACCAAAGGGGTATAAGTCCGGAATTAACTCTTTCCTCGGGGCATCATTCAATACACCTCCTGTTTGAATAGTGTATTCTCGGCTCCGCTACGCTATGCCTCGGAGACCAACGATTCAAACAGGAGGTGTATTGAGCGATACACCTCGGGAAGTGTAGGTATATCTATTACTTATTCATACATGCCAATAAACAGGTTTCCTGGGTAACCTGACTTATCTATACATGATAATAAAGAAAGTTTCCTGGGTAACCCGACTTAGCCATACATGATAATAAAACTTGATAAAACACGTTAGTTTTACCATTTACAACAACATAAAACGTTTTTTTCTGATGGTCTCAATTATTCATGTTGATACTCTTAAATTTACGTCCTACAAGGATCGATATTTCGATTGTGTATTTTATGAACAGTATGTTTACGGTATTGTTACCGATATATTGTATAAATCTAGTCAGATCTAAACACATTAATATTCATGATCCTTTGATACAAGAGAAAGAAATATTTCTTTGAAATGTGAATCCACATAGTTTTACTATATATTCAACAGACGATATTGTTATTCAATAATTCAAATTCAATACGTTATATAACCCATCACATTCCCATTTGAGCTAAGGTAACCGCATAACCAACCACAGTAGAACACGGATATAACGAACTCCAAGGGGCCAAAGAATTTAGTTTGCTTTATCCGGTGATCGCTATACGCATATAATTCTAATTTTAAATGTTAGCTTTATCCGAGTTCGTTATATCCGTGTTCAACTGTGCGCAGAAAAGAACTTCAACACTTTGATACAATACATTAATATTACAATGTAACGAAGCATCAAAATACATTTTTATCAAATTAAGTTGTTAACCAACTCCTATTTACGTTAAAGACGTCAAAAGTCCCGGAGAGGAGCTGAGACTGCTGGAGGCCGACTTCTACAGGTGGCGACAGATGGATGCTCCAGAGTTCACCAGCTCTACCGGGGTGCATACATACGACAACACCGTGGACGATTATAGTCTCACTTCACTGGAGACCCGGAAGGTAAATTTGCTCACCGCCCGACTAGGTATGCGATTATATTCTCAGGGGCTCTTCCGAGTCCTATTATATTATTTTTTCACCTCCTTGGATACCCATAAGTAGAATCTAAGTAACGCTCCACCAGTTAAACGTTAATATTCCCAGCGGTCCTTTGATGAGGATGGTAAAAGATGATTCAACATTTTCAGTCGATGCTGTTCACAACACACCTGCGTGTGCTTCCATATTCCTACCTGAGCCTACCTGTACCAACCTGTGCATACTTCTACTTACCTTTAACTAGCATTACAACATGTATATACCTTTATTTACTTCAATGGCAGCTGTGGAAAATAATTAATACGAATTGATTTTTGAGATACATTGGAAACTGGCGAAACTTGCAACTGTCTAAATGTAATCCTGTCAATACTGGCATAGTTGATTTCGTTTTCCACTTTTAAGTCCAAGGTTGACGAGTTCCTCCGCCGTCTAGGAGAAGTGCAGACCGCCACACTGACGAGGCAGCAGGGATACAGCTACAGCGTGTTTAACGACACTCTTTACACATTTTCATCCAACTACAAGTGGAGGGAGTAGGTTCTGTCATATCATTGGAACTACATGTTATTTAACATTTCCAATTATGTCTAATACTTAATATGCATAGGTCACAATAAAAATACTGTTTTGGTCTGAACGTTCAATATCGATGGTTATTGTTAAATTTCGAACGTTATCACCAATTGCAAAACCAAAGTCATTCTAACGTTTAAAACACGATTTCACTCTTAAGGTGTGTTTAACTACTTTTGTGTGTCCAAAAAAGATTATCTACAAGGCATCATCTAAATAATCGGAATTATTACGTGGCGCTTCAGTCATACCATTAGTGAAACAACCTTTTTACTCTGTTGCAGATATGGCCCCCTTAATCCTATTAACTTCTTAGAAGGCAACCACATCGACCCTTCATATTCCGTTGATGTTATGAAGTTTGAAACGAAAGAAGATTTTGAAAAATACATATCAAGACTTAAACTTTTCCCAACAAAGGTAGGAATATCATTATCTACATAATTATCATCATTATCAAAACATAATCACCATTATCATCAACAGCAGAAGCATTTGTTATATCTTCAAATAATCAATATAAAGATTTGATAAAAAATTTATTTAAAAGACAACAATTATAATATGTTGTTTTATTGTCATAAAGAGAACGGAAACGGAAAAAACATCAGTTTTATATTCTTGATATGTTGTCGTTATTTCAAGTTTATATAGCCTAGGCATACCATTTTTATCACTTTTCATATTTATAGGAATGGCGCTTGTAAGCGAAGTATTGTCCCTAACTATTTTGTATTTTAATATCTTTATCTCAGTTTCAGCAAATTATTGATCGTTTTAAAGTAGCTGCTGAAAAAGGGCACACATATCACGAGGTCTCAGTGGTAATTATATAGTGTTATATCATCTCTTTTTATTTAGTTTTACAAATTGATCGTTGATTGGACAATATTGGTAAATACATCTATTCGCAGAGACATAACTCTGTTGTGTTAGGAGGCAATTACATAAGAACTTCCAGTAGGACACTGGTGATCTGATTAGAAATAGAGATTGAAAAATGTTTAAAATGGAGAAAAGTGATTACAAATTTGTTCATTAAAACGTGAAGTGACGTCATACGAATTGATATATATAGTAAAGCTGCATTCAATGCGACGTCCATCGAATATGAGGATGCAATTTCTATGTTGTTGTTGTTGGATTGGGGTTTAACGTCTTCTTCACCATACGGTGATGTCGCCGACGTGGGGTCTAAGCCTGAGTTATTTCCAAAAAAAGGGGCATGAAATTTAGAATAGGTCTTAGGCACCCAAGTAAAATTAATAAAAGTTCTAAAGTGGTTAAAATTAATTTAGAATTTGGAATAGAGTGAGGGGGGGGGGTGCTGAAATTATGAATAGTCAGTAAATAAATAGTGCTGTGAAATGGCGTGGTACCTGAAAGAGATAGAAAGAATATATTATGTATGGGAAATTATATTGAAGTAAAAAGGTTTAAAGTAGTATTTGAGATGGTATTTTTAATTGTGATAAGATAAAATTGTATTTGAATAATTGTGTTTGAATTGTATTTATATTTATTTGTAATTAGTAATGTTTTATATCTAAATTTATTGATAATTGAGTGAAAGGAGTAATACTTATCTTTTTGGTTTGATATACTTAGTCTGTTATTTGCTGTTGTTTCCAGCGTTGTTATCTTCGCAATGTGCGTTTTTTTCTTTCTTGAAGGTCGTCTGACTGGTATTGTACCTATGTAAAGTGCAGGGGGTAGTCTAACCATACACTTAGGTACAATACCTGTCCTCCCCACTGAACCCGATTAAGAAGCAGGCAGTGAGGGTTTTGAGGTTTGCTACTGGGAAAATTACCAGTTATAATTTAGTGAAGTGCCGGGGGTAGCCACACCATGCACTTTAAGTGAAGAGTTTTAACCATTTTGCCCTGTGCCCAAGTCCTACCAGTTATCCCAAATATGGGAGTGGTAAATATTATTTTAGGTGTTAGGTGGAAATCTCCCGTTGGGAGCCTACGCGCCTGTTTGTATAGGCTTGCGCGAGTGGTCCCGAGGTAATGTATATCGTGAACCCATCTCACCAACCAGCTCTGGTCGTGGGTCGCCATGACCAACACTTACCAGAAGAAGGAGGTTTAAGAGATCAGTCTCGCTTGCGTAGGGTCCTTCTGGGAGTTTTACCGTGGGGTGGTTGTTAGGGTTTAGTGACCCTTAAATTGGGGAGGGGATAAGGGGTAGGTAATGGTTAAGAGTTTGGGTGTAAGGCTAGGTGGTTATTAATTATAATGTTTTATACAATTTGGTTTGTAGTAGGAATACTGAAAGGTACTGGTAATTTTTAGCATTGGCTAACAGTTCTTGTGGGTTGTTAACGTTTACATTTTCAAGGAGTTGTCCCCTGTGTTTTTTGTATTTATCACATTGAAACAGAATGTGATTTATGGTGTCTTCGACATTACATTGATTACATAGATTATTTGGTGCTTTCTCTATTTTGTGGAGATAAACCCCGTTGCAAACATTGTTGAGCCTGAGTCTAGTTATGGCTACATCAACCCTTCTAAAGTTGTGGAAGTTTTTAACTTTTCTAAGTTTTGTAGGTTGTACTTGATAGTACTGGGTATGTCCCCAGTTGCCTTTAAAGGTTTTGTTGTATTCATCCGTTGTAATTGATTTTACAATGCTCTTAATTTCTTTTTTAGTAAATGGTATGTTGACATTATTGCTGTGGGTTAGACCTGCTTTTGCTGCTCGGTCGGCTCTTTCATTGCCTGTTAGGCCTATGTGGGAAGGCACCCATATAAATCTAACATTGTTGTTATCCTGAGTTAGATAATTATACCCCTGGTAAATTTGATGTAGAAGTTCATGACTATTTTTTTCCGTTTTGTTTTGTATAGCTTGCAGTGAGCTGAGTGAATCTGTAAATATAGCTATATTTTTGTGTTTGTAGCCTTTAGTGATAACGAGTGCTTGTCGAATAGCTACAAGTTCAGCTGTGAAGATAGAGGTTTTGTCTGGTAGTTTAAGGGATATATCTTCATCACCTGTGTGAGTGAAGGATATCCCAGAGCCTACTCTTCCTTTTTCATCTTTAGACTGTATTTTGAATGTATTCAGTTTGATTGTAGTTTTGTTCTATATAGACTTGAGTGTTACTGAGGTCACTAGGTTTGGGATTAGTTTTGTCTATGAGGTCTTTCAATTTGATATCAACTTGGATATCGGGGATGTCTGGAGGTTTTAAGATATGCTTGGTATATGGGTCAGATATAACGTCTATTGTATCAAGGTCATATTTGTCTATGTGATTTTTCATGGTAACACCAAATGGTGTTGGTATTTTTTTTACTCTTTTTGTCATTATTTGTTTCTTACGAGTGATG
This sequence comes from Steromphala cineraria, assembly GCA_916613615.1. Taxonomy (NCBI): domain Eukaryota; kingdom Metazoa; phylum Mollusca; class Gastropoda; order Trochida; family Trochidae; genus Steromphala; species Steromphala cineraria. The sequence continues at coordinate 14,767,382 of OU744720.1, read as the reverse complement.
ATATTTTGTAAACATGGCTTATGTTTGATCTAACAATATAGTTGGTAATATTATCTTCCCATTCTTTTTCTAGCGGGAGTTCACCTAGTTCATGTCTGACTAGCTCCATTGGTGTGCCACTTAGGCATCCTGATATATATCTGTAGGCTTGATTTTGTATGGTTTTTAGCTTTTGTATGTTGGTTTGACTAGTGTCGCACCAAGCTTCTGCTCCATAGTGCAGTTTGGATTTAATCAGAGATTTATATAGTAAGAGTAACATTTCCTTGCTGCTGCCCCACGTGGTGTGAGAAAGCATTCGTAATATATTGAGATCTTTTTTGCATCTATGTGACAGTTCAACAATATGTTGATTCCATGTTAGATATTCATCAAAGATTATACCTAAAAATTTGACATACTTAACTTGGTTTAATGGTTCTTCATTAATGTATAATTTCAGTGGTCTGCAGTCGGCTCTGGGTGTTGGCCGAAAGAGAATTGATACAGTTTTACTTGTGGATAATTGAAATCCCCAATTTTGGGTCCATTCATTTACTTTGATTAAGGCTTTTTGTAATATTTCTGCAGCTGCATGTTGGTATTTGTGACTGACCCAAAGGGCCCCGTCGTCAGCGAATTGTGAGGTGTTTACTTGTTTGGGTAGTTTGTGAAATAGATCATCTATCATAATATTGAACAAAGTTGGTGATATGATACTTCCTTGTGGGGTCCCATTTTCTAAATTATAGTTGTCTGATATTTGATCATCTGTTTTTAGACGAAATGTTCTGTCTGACATAAAGTCGTTTATAAAGTTTAACATTTCCCCTTGTATGCCTTTTTTCTTAACTTTTTGTATCAAGCCTGTTTTCCAGACCATGTCAAATGCTTTACTGAAGTCTAGAAAGACTGCTGTAGTGAATTTATTATTTTGTTGAGCTTGTCTGATAGAGTGTTGTAATCTAACAATATGGTCAGTGGTGCTATAGGATTTTCTATATCCTGATTGATTTTGTGTGATCAATTCGTTGGTTTCTAAATAGAGTTGTAATCTTTTCGTTGCCATAGCTTCGAGTGTTTTACATAGATTAGATGTTAAAGAGACTGGTCTATATGAATCGGATTTGGTAGGGTCTTTTCCCTGTTTGTGTAATGGTATAATAAGACTTTCTTTCCAGTCTGTTGGTAAATTGCCGTCTTTCCATAGCTTGTTGTAGAAGTCTAATAATACTTGTTTGCATTTATAGGGGAGATGTTTAAGCATAGTGTAACTGGTTTGATCAATACCAGATGCTGTTCCTTTTTTATTATTTACAATATTGTTTAGTTCTGATATTGTGAATGGCTTATTGTACCATAGGTTTGGCTTGTTTTTGTCCTTCGGACAAGGTTGTGTATTTTTTACCTTATCTTGAAAAGCAGTTTTGTAATTATTGGTTGAACTTGCTTGTGAGAATTGTTTGCATAAATTGTCGATTTTTTCCTGTTTGTTTTTGCTGTTGTTGATAATTGGAATATGTGATTTAGTGCTTTTACCTCTAAAGACATTAATCTTTTTCCAGACTTGCCTTGAGTTAGATTTGATATCTAATGTGCTACACATTTTTTTCCAAGATTGGATTTTTGCCTTACTTATTAGAGTTTTGACTCTATTTCTAGCTGCTGCCGCTTGTTGTATTAACTTCTTATCCTTTTTGGCTTTTTTCCTGAGCAGTTTTCTTTCTTTTCTTGCTTGCATAATTTCTTCATTCCACCATGGTACAGGTATTTGATTGTGGATTCTTTTGGTTGGAATGGCTACCTTAGCAGCATTTATAATTACATCGGTGATATTTTTGTTGTATATGTTAACATCCTCGTTTATTACATCGTTGTTTAGGTTTTGCTCACAAATATTTTGAAATATTTCCCAATTTGCTTTGTTAAAATTCCAATTGTTATGGGTATTGTTTTTTTGTGCCTGTTGTGTATTGTTATTCTTTAGTGTGGTGAATAGTGGGAAGTGATCACTTCCCCAACTGTCGTCATGAACATATAAACTAGCATCATTAACTAGGTCTGGTGTAATAATGCTAAGATCTATTGTGGTGTATATACCTTGTGTTAGCCTGTGAAAAGTAGGTTCGCCATTGTTGAGAACAACAAGTTTGTTATCCTCTAACCATTTTTGTATGACTGTACCTCTTGTATCGGTTCTATCGTCTGCCTCCCAGAGGCCATGGTGTGCATTAAAATCTCCTCCCAGAAAAGCTGAGTTGGCGAGATAGGGTAGTAATTTGTTGAGTATTTCAACTGTAATTTTTGTGCTGTGGGGTAAATAGACATTTATAACATTTGTCTGTTTACTACCATTTATGTTAACTGTTACGCCATTGATTTCTATGCCTTCAATGTTTATGTCTAAGGGTTTGTAATCAATACCATGTTTTACACCAATTATAAGTCCACCATGTGGGTTTTTTCTTATCTCCGTAAAACGATCCTTTCTTACTATATTATAACCTGGGATTTTGTAATCCCTTCTTTTAGATAATCTTGTTTCCTGAAGAAGGATTACGCTTGGTTGTATTGTCTTGTTTTGTAGTAATATTTTAAGCTCGGCACCATTGGTGCCTAGTCCGTTGACATTTTGTTGTAGTACAGTGAAGTCTGCCATTACAAGTGAGGGGGGCTTAATTGTTTGAGCGTGTGTGATCTAGTAATTGTTTCGTACTGGGTAGCGAGAGGTGACATTTGATGGTTTGTTTTGGTGGATTTTCTCAAAGAAGTGTTCCCAGCTTAAGCTACATAGCCCTAGTTTCATAGCGTTTGAGTACATTCTCTTGACATCTCTTTGGTGTTCTTTGTCAGAGTATGTTGGTGTTGAGTTGATAATTGCTTGGGTTATGAATAGAATGATCCTATCCACTACACTGTTGGTGTGTTTTGATTTTGGTTGTGCTTTTGTGTTTCTACGATTAAGTGTTTCCCTAAGGTCCTGTTGTCTTTGTTGTTGTGACTTTTTGGAAGTGTTTTTTTGAGAATTGTGAGGGTATGCGAGTTTTTTTCTCATCATTGGTGGTAGATATTTTTCTGATTTGTTTTGTTTTTTATTTTTGCCAGCTTTGTTTTGTTGCTCTGATTCCTTGTGGGTAGACCTTATGTCTTCAATGAGTTTTTCTTCCATCTTTTTCAATGTTTCCTCTAACCTTTTGTGTTTCTCTTCAGAGTTGTGTACGTGTTGTCTTGGTATTACTTTCCTAGAGTAAAGAATTTCTTCATTGATTGGTGATTGTCTGGGTGAAGAGTGATTTGAGGGGTTGAATGCTACAGATTGGTTGTAATCCTCTTTGGTTGTTTTGTTGGTTTTGTTGTCAGTTGTCTTGAAATGATGTTTGTTTAGTTGTTGCAACTGCTTAATTCTATAGGGACATTTTCGTGATAGTGCGCTGTGCCCTGCCTGCCTGCAGTTACCACAATACATTCTGTATCTGCACGTGTCAAAGTCGTGCCCCGAGCTGTGACATCTAGAGCAGTGTTTGGCATTTTTGCAATTTACTGCTGTATGGTCATATTCAAAACATTTAGTACAGAAGGTTGGTTGTTTAAGAAATGGTTCTACTATAATTTTTGTTATACCCGCGAAAGTGATGGCTTTGGGTAGTGTTGTTCCCTCAAATGTCAAGATAACTGTTGGTGTATTTTCCTCCTGTTTTTTTATCCTTTTGACCTGCAGTATTTTTATACTGTTGTACTTGTTTGCATAATTTTTGCAATGTTCCAGATCTTCGTCTGTTCTGCTTTTGCATATTTTTATAACTCCCTTTATTTCTTTTTCCCAGTTTGGAGTGCTGTATTTTACGTTGATTCCATTGATTGTTGTGTGACCTGATATGTTGTCCAGATACTGCTTGTTATCAGTTGTAATAAGGAAACCTTTTCCGCATTTAGTGATTTTGGCGGGGTGTGCGCCTTGTTTGCAGAGCTGGTATGCCATGTCTTGACAACTCATGTTTCTATTGAGATCAGTGTTGTCGGCTGCTGTCATGACTAATTGTAACTTAGTGCTAGTAGTTTTGGTTGATGTGGAATAGTTTGTTCTAGATATTTTTACTTTTTTGCTATTGTCGGGGGTTGAGCTTGTAGAAGCCGACGTGTCGGTCAGATTTCTCTGTCTTTTATTTTTACCTTTACTGTTGCTATAGACAGTAAATCCATCAGTATCCATACTGGTGCTTTCTTGTACATCTAGATCGCCAAATGCAATTTGAAAGTTAGCAGAGCCAAGTAATTGGTTATGATCTCTATTTATCTCGATGGCAGTTGGAGTACAGTCCAAAATGGAGTTTTGGAATAATTCTAGTGGATTATCCATGGTTTGTAATTGCTTATTTAAGTATGGTAAAGATTAACACTAGCCCTGTAAGCGAAGTGTGTTTCTATATATGTATGCAGTTGGGTTCCTAGAGCTATAAAAGAGCTTATAACGAAACCTCCTAGAATAATAAATTATTCTAAAACTCGTCACACCTCCAAGCCCAACCTTGTAGGTCACACCTGACCTTGTCCACGCTAAGGAACAAGGTGATTCACTTGGACGCCACGCCGGCAATTTCTATAATCCAGCAATTCGTTTTATAACAATATTAAAGTCGCATTGTAATGACTGCTCAAATGAGTATTAGTTTTATGTTTCATTGTTTGTAGATAATTTCGTAAAAACACTTCTGCATTGTGCACTATGTGACTAACAAAATTCACTTCCTTTCGTTTTCATATCATTTAATTGTTTTTCAGAACAAGGTTCCAGAGCAAATCAATAAAATATTGGAAACTCGACCAGAAGACTCAGTATATTACAAACCTTTCACAAAACATCTCGACAAATTGTCGTTATCACAAACAGAAAAGTAAGTTATTTCAAAAGTCTGATTTGAAAGTTTCAAACATTATTTTATTTTTGCTCATATTCATGCATGTATTGACGTCTCACGTTTGCGTCTCTTCGTTTTCTGTTTCACCAAATACAATTCTGTGTATTGTCATAAAGTTTCTACCACTGATCCTTAATAAAATTTCTCTTTTATTTTCTATTTTCAACCAAAGGGGAAACATACGTTCAGAAGGACGAAAGGTGGTTGTTGACCTACAACGATCCTACACAAACCTGAGGAATTACATTGATAAGGTACGCAGTAAGCCTGCAATCAATAAAAACAAAATATAAAAAATAAAAAATACAGGTAGTCTAGTATCTCTTATGCCTTACAGTAAATTGGAAAGGTATTTTGACAAAGTTCAAAATCATATTTTGTGCAATCCTTTTTTAAATAAAAAGACCCGATCGATTCAGTCTATGGCGAATACTTAATAATAGCCACCATTTTAAAGCCTATCGCTCGTGATAAAGATCTGAATCAATAGTAAAGATTTGGAGGCTATTGTTACCTAAGGCATTGAATGACAAAATTAATGATAAAAGTTTAATAACATGAATAACCCTTAAAAGGGACAGTAGCGCGTTTTTTATAATTATGTTTTTTCAATTTTTCACTGATAATTGTACGTTAATGCTAAATATATAAATTTGATAGTAATTACAGGAAGCAAACATCCATAGTCAGAGAACGAATTATGAGGTTTTACATAAAGTCCATTGGCTGACAGTTTTTGTGTGAACACTTTTAAAGGGGCAGTAGCATTTTTTTTGATAATTTTAAATCTTAAATTTTACACTGATATTTGTAAGTTAATGATAAATATGTTATTTTGACAGTGTCAAAAATCTCATTACACAAGCCAATCATTCATAGTCAGAGGACAAGGTATGAAGATTCACATAAAATCCATTGGCGGCCATTTTGTATGAACTCCTTTAATTCATTTTGTGTAAGAAAAAGGAATCGCATGGCTAAACTTTACATCATATATTTGAATTATTACTGTCTCATTTAGTTTAAATACATTCAATTTGTCTTTAAATTGGAACCATTCATTTTCATTTTCCAGACATCACCTTAAATTCCCCCTAAAAACGTGCAACTGCCCCTTTAATTCCTTTTGTTTAAGAAAATGGAATCGCATGTCTGAAGGTTACGTTATATAATTGATTCATTACTGCTTCATTTAGTTTTAAGACATTAATTGTCTTTAGATTTGAATCATTTATTTTCATTTTCTTGACATCACCTGATATTCCCTCAAAACGTGCTACTGCTCCTTTAAGGCACTGTATCGGTAATTTTATGTTTGCACATACATGTATGAAACTTTTAAAAATGCAATAAATTCAATGCAGTTGTCATTTCAGTAAAGTTAAATCACCTGTTCTTTCTGTACATCATTGAGAACATTGCGTCTCATACAAAAGTATATGTTCACAAGTACTGTTACAGGAGTACACCCCAAAGACCCGTAAATCCTACGGTCTACTGGGTGTTCCCGGGGGTGCGGAGAACTACAGGGCTTGTCTCAAGTGGCACATCTCTGTAGACCTCACCCCAGAGCAGGTGCACGACAAGGGACTACAGGAGGTCCACAGGATTAGTGCAAAGATAGAGAAGGTGAGTTCGATACAGAAATTACTGTAGAAGTGAGTGGAATGAGGTATGTTGAGTTATGTTCAGATTAGGCGGGGTTAAATGAGATTAGAAGCATTAAGATGTGTGAAATGAGGTAAGGCGAGTTGTGATATGGTGAGGTTTCGGTGTGTGAGATGAGGTTAGGTGAGTTGTGGTAGGGTGAGGTTTCGGTGAGTGAGATTAGGTTAGGCGAGTTGTGGTATGGTGAGGTTGCAGTGAGTGAAATGAGATTAGGGTTTGATGAGTCACGATGAGTAAAGTGATTAGATGAGTTGGGGAATGGTGAAGTGGGTATTAAGGGATGTGATGATACGAGATGACAAAAGGTCACGTTAGATGAGATGAGGTGGCATGAGATTACATGAGATAACATGAGAAGACATAGGGTTACATGAGATGGCATGAGATGACATGGTGTGACATGAGTCGGGATGGGAAGATATGAGAGGATATGAAATGACATGAGATGACAAGAGGTGACATGAACATATATACATGTATATGGATATTTATATAGCGCGCATATCCAACCACTCGTGATTGTTCAAGGCGCTTACATTTTGTCCCCTGATCAATGGCATTCTTTCACCGTCCGGTTATTTTTCCAATTCAACTCCTTGGGGAGTATTCAACCGGCATCCATATGTGGCGCTCAGGTTTGGGACCATTCTATGCCTCACAGGGTACCCATTCACAGCTGGGTGAACTGAGACACATACTTTTAGTCACAGCAGTTTGTCCAACACTGCTGAACGCTGATAACCATGTATCCACCATTCAGCCACTGACATGAATAAATGGGATCTTTTAAGTGCGCAGTTTTTGTTGCACTACACACTAGGGCTCCAGGGTGACACTTATAGAGTTCTAACAGAGGTGAACTCTAGGTTTTTACACCTTCGCCTGGGTGAGATGACAAGAGATGGCATGAGATGACATGGTCTTAGCCCTAAAATGAGTAATCTATTAAGACAAATATATGAAAATGTTAAAGCGTGTGTCAGAAATAAGAATATTCTATCAGAAAAATTTTGAGATACAAATTGGGGTCAGACAGGGTTGTGTACTGAGTCCTTTTTTATTTAGTTTTTTTCATAAATGAATTAGCCACACAGATCGAAAATAACTGCACACACGGTATCCTGTTACATCCAGATAAACTACCGGGCAAAAGAAACGGTACCAAGTATAATTGACCAATAAAAGACAGGAAATAAATGACACATCTTTTATTTCATTTCCATTATGAAAACAGATAACAAGTTCATCAAACAATCACATATTGAAGTCATTCAGGTCAGTGTGTTATGACGTACAACTCCTTAAAGTTCACTCAAGAAATTGTCCTGAATTCGATCAGCACCTAAAAATACAACACCCATAAAAACAGGTTTTTCAGTATCTTGTATGGCCGCCACGGGCCTCGATGCATGCCCGAACTCGTCGTCGTGCTGAGAACACCAGACGTAAGATAACACGGTCTGGTATTCTCTGCCATTCCTCTCTCAGGGCCTGGGCAAGCTCTTGGAGGTTTCCTGGAACCACGGCTCTTTGACGGACTTGACGATCCAAATGGTCCCATAAATGTTCGATGGGTGACAGGTCAGGTGACCTGGCAGGCCATGGCAACACGTTGATGTTGTTTCTTTGCATGAAATCCCTGACAATACGGGCTGTATGGGGACGGGCGTTGTCCTGCTGGAACAGGGTTCTGTTGTTGTGCTGTTGCAGGAATGGTAGGAGCACTGGGCACTGAGAATCTGATCGATGTACCTCTCTGCATTGAGGTTCCCATCAACCACAATGAGATCAGTCTTCCCTTGTCCGCTAATTCCGCCCCACACCATGACACTGCCACCGCCAAAGGGTACCACAGTCTGAACACAACAACGTCGCCAACGTTAACCACGACGTCTATACACCCTCGCTCTTCCATCATTTCTGAATAGTTGGAAGCGACTCTCATCAGAAAAGATGACTCTTCGCCAGTTCCGGGCCTGCCACTGCCGAACGTTACGTGCCCACTGGAGACGTTGACGTCGATGTCGAGGCGTCAGATGCACGCCACGGCCGGGTCTGTAGGCGCGAATACCATGTCGTCTCAGACGTCTGGCCACTGTTCTTCGACTGACAGCATGTCCAAGGCTATTCGTCGCTGATTCCGTCACTGACAGGAAGCGGTTCCGCAGATGAAGAATTCGCAAATGGCGGTCTTCGTTGGCGGTTGTTACGCGGGGTCTTCCACTCCTCGGCAAGTCTACTGTCCTCCCTGTCTGCCTGTACCGTCTCATAAGCCTGGTGATAGTAATACGGCTGCAACCCAACGTCGTAGCCACGTGTGCATGCGTTGCACCCATCTGTATCATCCCGACGGCCCTCTCTCTCTCTTCTGGTGATAATCTTGCCATGTTTCCATGTACAGTTGAAGAAATGGTATGTCGTCGAATGATAAGACACATCTTTTATACCCAAATGATGCACGTGCAACATGTGATTTTCATGTAAAAAAATCTCGCTTTAATGCAATTTCCCGGAAACGGATCGCCAAACGCAACAATTTTCGTGACACATATGATTACTGACATAGGGGAATCATTTCAATGTCGTGTTTTTACATTTTCAACAGTTTTGTAAAAAAATATTAGATCTGAAAGTTTGGTATCGTTTCTTTTGCCCGTTAGTTTATCTTTCAACTATTTCTTTTACTATTTGCGGATGACATTGTCTTGATATCAAGTACAGTTATGGGTCAACAAAGGCAAATATATGAACTTGAAAACTTTATAATGCAGTCAAAACTAACAGAAAATCTAGATAAAACAAAAGTAGTGGTATTTAAGAATGGTGGAAAGTTAGCAAAACATGAGAGATGGTACTACAATAAATGTAATCTTGAAACTACAAATTCTTACAAATATCTTGGTGTATATTTCACAAGCCAATTATCCTGGTCATTGCATACAAAGTACGCAGCTGTGCAGGCGAAGAAAGTACTGTTAGGAATCTTAAGACAACTTCGTATATTAGGTGATCTCAATATGAACTCTTTTTTTCAAAATATTTGATGTTAAGATAAGTCCAATTCTTTTGTATGGGGCAGAAATTTGGGGATTGAATACATTTGCAAAATTAGAAATGGTTCATCTATATGCCTGTAAAAAATTTAGGTGTTAAACAGAATACTCCAAGTGTTATGGTATATGGTTAATGTGGCAGGTTTCCCTTATATATTTACTCTTATTGTAAGGTAATTCGGTATTGGATGAAATTAGTATATATGCCCTCATATCGCTTACCAAAGAAATGCTATGATATGATGATGCTATTTGATAGAAATGGTCATAAAAATTGGGTGACAGATGTAAAACAACTATTGTTCTCAACTGGCATTGGAAATATTTGGCACAATCAGGAAAATGGAATATATCCAAAATTCATAAAAACATTTAGTCAAAGATTAAAAGATATATATTTTCAAAATTTGCAGGCAAAACTATCTCTTTCAAGCAAATGTGACACATATCAACTGTTTAAAAGAAATATCCATACCGAATACTATCTATCTTGTTTAAATGTTAAGAAGTACAGAGTAAGTCTAGCACGTTTTCGATGCTCGTCACACGAACTGTACATTGAGAAAGGTAGATATATAAATATTAGTAGAGAGCAAAGAATCTGTCAATTATGCCAATCAAATGAAATTGAAGATGAGTACCAATTTTTACTTGTATGTCCGATCTACAGTAGCATAAGAAAGAAATATATTAAAGAAAAGTATTATGTACATTCAAAAATGCTTAAATTTTCCTATTAAATAGTTTAGATAACAAAGAAATCGAAAACCTGTCCATGTATATATTCTACTCATCTGTATATAGAAACCATATTGTTACATAAATATAGTATATGTAAAATCAAATGTATTATGTATTGTACTATAGGCCTGTGGCCTTTTCAGTACCGGAAATAAAGATTGAGATTGGCTTGACATGAGATGACAAGAGGTGACATGAGATGGCATGGAGCGATATGCTATGATATGAGGTGACATGGAGTGATATGCTATGATATGAGGTGACATGAGATGGCATGGAGTGATATGCTATGATATGAGGTGACATTAGATGGCATGGAGTGATATGCTATGATATGAGATGACATGAAATGGCATGGAGTGATATGCTATGATATGAGGTGACATGAGATGGCATGGAGCGATATGCTATGATATGAGGTGACATGAGATGGCATGGAGTGATATGCTATGATATGAGGTGACATGGAGTGATATGCTATGATATGAGGTGACATGAGATGGCATGGAGTGATATGCTATGATATGAGGTGACATGGAGTGATATGCTATGATATGAGGTGACATGAGATGGCATGGAGCGATATGCTATGATATGAGGTGACATGAGATGGCATGGAGTGATATGCTATGATATGAGGTGACATGAGATGGCATGGGGTGATATGCTATGATATGAGGTGACATGAGATGGCATGGAGCGATATGCTATGATATGAGATGACATGAGATGGCATGGAGTGATATGCTATGATATGAGGTGACATGGAGTTATATGCTATGATATGAGGTGACATGAGATGGCATGGAGTGATATGCTATGATATGAGGTGACATGAGATGGCATGGAGCGATATGCTATGCTATGAGGTGACATGAGATGGCATGGAGTGATATGCTATGATATGAGGTGACATGAGATGGCATGGAGTGATATGCTATGATATGAGGTGACATGAGATGGCATGGAGCGATATGCTATGATATGAGGTGACATGAGATGGCATGGAGTGATATGCTATGATATGAGGTGACATGGAGTGATATGCTATGATATGAGGTGACATGAGATGGCATGGAGCGATATGCTATGATATGAGGTGACATGAGATGGCATGGAGTGATATGCTATGATATGAGGTGACATGAGATGGCATGGGGTGATTTGCTATGATATGAGGTGACATGAGATGGAATGGAGTGATATGCTATGATATGAGGTGACATGAGATGGCATGGGGTGATATGCTATGATATGAGGTGACATGAGATGGCATGGAGTGATATGCTATGATATGAGGTGACATGAGATGGCATGGAGTGATATGCTATGATATGAGGTGACATGAGATGGCATGGGGTGATATGCTATGATATGAGGTGACATGAGATGGCATGGAGTGATATGCTATGATATGAGGTGACATGAGATGGCATGGGGTGATATGATATGATATGAGGTGACATGAGATGGCATGGGGTGATATGCTATGATATGAGGTGACATGAGATGGCATGGAGTGATATGCTATGATATGAGGTGACATGAGATGGCATGGAGTGATATGCTATGATATGAGGTGACATGAGATGGCATGGAGTGATATGCTATGATATGAGGTGACATGAGATGGCATGGGGTGATATGCTATAATATGAGGTGACATGAGATGGCATGGAGTGATATACTATGATATGAGGTGACATGAGATGGCATGGGGTGATATGCTATGATATGAGGTGACATGAGATGGCATGGAGTGATATGCTATGATATGAGGTGACATGAGATGGCATGGAGTGATATGCTATGATATGAGGTGACATGAGATGGCATGGAGTGATATGCTATGATATGAGGTGACATGAGATGGCATGTAGTGATATGCTATGATATGAGGTGACATGAGATGGCATGGAGTGATATGCTATGATATGAGGTGACATGAGATGGCATGGAGTGAAATGCTATGATATGAGGTGACATGAGATGGCATGGAGTGATATGCTATGATATGAGGTGACATGAGATGGCATTGAGTGATATGCTATGATATGAGATGACATGAGATGACATGGAGTGATATGCTATGATATGAGGTGACATGATCTGACATGAAGGGCACGTGGTGACATGAGGCAGTGAGGTAGTGGCTTGTTGAATTTGTAAATCGATTTATTCACCATTCTTAACATAGCTACATACTAATATTTACTTTATAGATAATGACGAAACGGAATTTCAAGGGAACAGTTGCAGAGTTTTACAAACAACTGAAAGAACAGCCTCAATTCCACAAAAACAGCACCGTGAGTACAACGTCCATACACAAAATATTCTGAACAAATCGTAAAATAATGGTGTGCTTCAATATGTACTAAAACCCGCTATTTATTGTTCCAAATTCATATTCGTGACCGATAAATTGAAGTGATTTATCATTTAACGTCACACCAAAAGAAATCTAAGCGCTTGATGTATAACACCAATATGGCAATTTCTTATAATAACTTTGAGGCTTGTATAAAAGTATATTTTTATTATTTTAGTTGTCCTGATTTCATAGTTGCTGTATGTTTTTGTGACCATCGTTCTGTTGCAATTTAAGAGTGCTCTTCAGATATGCCGTTTGGCTTGTTCGCACATCCTTATTTCAATTTCTGAACTTACAATTATGTTTAAACAGTATTATTACTTCACGCTGTAGGAAGAACTGCTACATGAATATGAGCACATTGTGTTCAGCAGGATCTATCCTCAACTGCACAGAGTCTTCAAAGATATACCTAACCTCAATGTCAGGTAAGGACAGACTTGCACCTGCCTCTAGCGCACCTGTCACTACAGCCCTATCACAAAATAAAGATATCAAAACAGAACATTGATGGTCTGTTCAACGACGTTTAATTTCAATGACAATTGTTGAATAATATAAATATTTTAATGAAACTCGGTGTTGTTTTGATTCATTTGCTTAATGGTTTCCCTGTTATATCGTTGTTCTTGAGGGAGAAAGCGTCTGTTTTATTAACGCTGGTGTAATTTGTTGATTACATGTTACGTGACCGGCATATCGTTTATACTAATCACAAAAACAAAGTTATTCTGTGATTTTGTAGTTTGTTCATTTAATATATTTTGCTTTTTCATTGAAAGCCAAGTCAATAGATTTTTAAAAGATTCAATTGTTGACAGTATCGAGGCTATGTCACACGACGGCCCAGCAGGTATATATATGCCAGGAACAGCAGATGGATCGCGGCAAGGAGTCTTTCAAGTCAACTTGAAGCGACCTGGAGAAACGTAAGAACATATCTATATTGTTTTTAACGAAGAAACAGGTATCTTTTCTTCACAAAATTCTTCATTAAATATTCACTTGATAACATAATACATGTATATGATGACTTTGAATCAAAGACAGAGCCTTCGAGATCTGTGCTTCCAAAATGTGGAATGATCTTCCATAAAGTGTCTGTCAACCATTAACATTCAGTTGAAACCCACCCGTTTGTCATTGCTACAATCTACTTTGAATAACTGTATAGTTCTGTTGCCAGTGCTCATGAGCACATTTGGGTGGTGATAAATCAGAAACGCCACGTCAAAAACAAAGATATTTCTAATTGAAAATCATGTATATGATAAACCCAACTGACGAGTATACGTTTCATATACCATAAAATTAGTTGTAACTAAACCTGGCAGTAGGAACACCACATCATATAGGCCTGTGGCCTTTTCAGTATGAATAAAAGATTGATTGAAGTTGTTGTATGTTCTTTGTCGTATACATAGAATATCGTAAGTTATATTATATTTGATCTTTTAGGAACACCTTCAGTATGATGGCGCTTACCTTACATGAAACCGTACCGGGGCATCATCTCCAAGTAAGTAGTACATCGTGTATAGATGATTATAATAATCTTCAGCATTTGGGTTATCAACATCTGGAATAATGAAATAAACTTTGAACTTAAATAAATTGTGTATTATGTGGCTTTCAATTAAAATGAGTGAGTGAATGAGTTGTTGATTGGCTTGGCTTCAGCTGTAATTAATGGCGAGGAAAATATTTATGCAACTCAAAAGGAATTAAGCGATTTAAAAAAACAATAAAAATTAAATACGTTTCTACTTTTGTAAAATATAAGAAATGAACATAAGTGAAATGGACCTGACTCAACACTAGACTTCCATGGGCCTATGTAAAGCCAAAAAGGTGTATAGTTGGTTAGACTGGTATAAAATTTGAAATACAGTTTGTCGAAATGATAATAAACGATGTCATTCATGTTCATCAGTGGTTTATTTTTACAGGCAATCTACGCCCTTAACGCAACACTGCCGGATTTTCAGAGATATATTGAATACGAGAAATACTTCGCGGTGCCATACCATTTTCCATTTTATACAGCTTACACAGAGGTATGTTTATATTTTACGCCAAATTTAAAAGTACAATATAAAACCATAGTATCAGTTTTTGCCGTTTTATTAAGTAATAACATCTTAGATAATGTTCAAATAATGTCGCTATCAATTATTGTTAATTTCTTGGTCTTTTTTATGATTTCAAGATTTTCAGTAAAGTCTCTCTTGACGTTTGAATACGTTATTAACACGACAGAGAGTAGTATTTAAACGTTTAATGAATAACTCTACCCTTGTACTATCTTCCCTTACTGCAAGCTTGCAAAACAATAAAGTTCTACTATCTCTCCTGTGCTACAGGGTTGGGGCTTATATGCAGAGTCCCTCGGAGAATATCTAGGCCTTTACAAAGATGATAACGAACTGTGAGTACAACATCTAATTGTTTCTTAAAGTTACATTTAATAATCTGTCAGCGTTTTAATATTTACCAATTAACTGTAATTACTAATTTGAGTTAAGTAAAGTCAACTGATTCAACTTATTTCCCTAAATACTCGACAAATATGATATTTACTTATTTTAAAAAATATTTCAATATCCTCGTACAAGTAAGAAAACTGAAATACTACGTATACCATATAAGCTGTTTAGTCTTACATGTATTAAACCATGCAACCAATATTTGGCTTTCGTTAGCATTTCACATCGACATAAAACTTTGCCAAATTCATGTAAGTCTTTATCATTGTCCGGTTATCAAACTGTAACCAAAATGTAGCCATTTTGTTGAATCAATAAGCAGATTTGCATTTTTTAGAAAGCGTCAATACTTCCAGATAAAATCTCACCTTTTGATATCGTTTTGTTCATTTCATATTTATTATTTATGTTTATTCTTTATGAATAAACTTTCAGACTAGGACGTTATGGAGAGGAAATATTCCGAGCTTGCCGATTGGTTGTTGACACGGGGATACATCATTATGGGTAAGCATTCAATTTGTATATTAACAGCTTCTTTATAACATGTTTCGATAAAAAAATATAATGAATATTTGGTTAAAACATAGTATATAACTTCATGTATTTGAGCATGATATGTGACTGTTACCAATGGATTTAGATACCATCCGAAACACTTGATAACATATGATTGATGTTTACAGACTTGCTGTATTTGTTGACAGCTGTTCCACGAGTCTCATTAAAATCATATATAAATCACATGCTGTTTTCTTGACAGCCGGATAATAGTGATGCTGTGGTATTTATTTCAATGAAGGTGCTGATCTACAATGGACTTATCTCTTTATTGATTACGATTTTGCTGCCCTCATTCGATCATTTTTGTGTATTTTATGAATGCTTCAAATTTGGCGTTCACATTTTCCTACTGTACAGACTACACAAAATAAAGTTCAACTTCTTCAACTTCCGATGTCACATCTACTTTTAGTCAATGTAAATATATAATAAGTCAAAAGTTTTAACAATAGGTCATAAGATATATGAACAATGTATATCACTCCAAAATATAACATCGCGTTAACGATTCAAGCAGTCTAAGTAAACCTAGCCTCATTATTATCCGTTACACTGCTATACTGAGTCTAGAAAGGTCTGGTTGAGGGTCGCGTCAGCCGACCTTTCTGCGACCTATGACCCTCCAACGTTATACGTGCGAAGGAACACTATTGTGGCTTGGTAAGATCAGTTCTGATTGGTCAACTTGGTCACGTGGGCTGACGCGACTCTCAACCAAGCCTTTCTAGACTCAGTATAGCAGTGTAACGGATAATAGTGAGGCTAGGTTTACTTAGACTGCGATTCAAGCTCTATCTGTATCTTGTTTTTCAGTTGGTCAAGAGACAAGGCGATTGAGTATATGACTGACCACACGCCCATGGCCCAGTCTGATGTAGAGATAGAGATTGACCGCTATATCACCATACCAGGTCAAGCATGTGCTTACAAGATAGGCGAGTTGAAAATTCTCGAACTACGGGACACAGCACTGGAGGAATTAGGTAACCAGTTTCACCTTTACAACAAGTAAACAATGATTGCTATATCTTTAATAATGTTTGCTCTTGAGTTATTATTTGCGTCAGTTTTAATGTGATCTTACATGAATGCCGATTGGACATTAGTCATTTGAGACAAGGCGTTGTAACATCATCATGTGTCTGATTGTT
This sequence comes from Steromphala cineraria, assembly GCA_916613615.1. Classification (NCBI taxonomy): domain Eukaryota; kingdom Metazoa; phylum Mollusca; class Gastropoda; order Trochida; family Trochidae; genus Steromphala; species Steromphala cineraria. The sequence goes on along the minus strand of OU744720.1, from coordinate 14,750,450 downwards.
ATGTATGATATATTCTCATACTTGTTTGTTTATTGTAAGCAATCGTTAATTGCATACTACATTTTAAAGTTCGTAAACCGATCTTTAAGGTGATCTTTCAACATAATTTATCAAGAAAATTTAAAAGAATAAATTTCAAATTTTAATTATAAGCTTTATGAATCCTTGTTTTTTCATTGAATTCTGTTGTACTGACAGCACCGTTTTTGTTTACCTACCAAGCACCAATTACTTAGAACACTCTTATGAAGAAATATTTCATATAAAACAACATTCAGTAGGAAAACAGGTTATCAAAGAGACATTTTGATTGTATAACAAAATCAGTAAACTTTTTTGAAATTCCTCCCATTTGGTTAATTCAAGGTTCCCAGTTTGACATGCGGGACTTTCACAGCCAGATTCTGGAAAACGGCCCAGTCCCAATACATCTCCTGGAAGAGATCGTTTCTGATTGGATCAAGGACGTGAAGGATCATGGGATAGCTGGAAACAAAAATTGCACATATTCACATGACCATGTGCCAACCAACCAACCAATACTTTGATGTAATGTCACCAAAATACAGTGACTAAAATACAGTGATAATGATCTCAAATGTATGATTCATGTGAACAGTTAATAAAACGTTGTCTCTGTCCCTATATATAAACATATATACCAAACTCAACATTGTAAATAGACGGTCACAAGTGATGGCATTGCTACAATGATTGAAGTAAGATAAATGACCTTCGTGGTTCTCTGTGGTCGACTTGGTCTGACCTAGTGCGTCCTTTCATTAGATATAAGAGTATTGGCCTACGAGACATAATCTATACATGAAGATTTAAAGGAACAGTCTTATGGAGGTATTTTTGTGGAAACGAAAAGAAGATGACATACGAAATTAAACGGGCCATTCAAGTTTATAAACATAATGCTATTAGTGGATGATTGAAACTCAACCCATTTAAAGCTTGTCACTGATGGTGACCTTTTTTTTAAACATAAGTTGACAACCTGGTAATGAAGAAAACTAAACACGCAACAACAATGAGAAATGAAGCACAGGCCCCCGGGTCATTGAGCAATCATCCCTTTAAAAAAAATAAAAAATTGAGATGACCCCCAGATTTGACAGCTTTCGTAGATACATAATATTAATATTATGTATCTACGAAGGCTGTCAAATCTGGGGGTCATCTCCCATTTTTTTTTTTTTTTTTTTCAAAGGGATGATTGCTCAATGACCCGGGGGCCTGTGAAATGAAGCTATTCATCGGTGCTACGAGTGGGAAAAGAATCTGTAACGCATTGCTCTCAAAGTCTTATCGCTTATCAACGTACACGTGTTCTATCAATACACATAGTGTATTTTCAACAATTTTCAAGCATTTTTTGACAATTCCCCAAACTAACTAGAACGCTTACCGGAATCCGATAGAACGTGGCATATAAGTCAGCTCCGACGTCTGAAAATTGTATTGTTAAAAACAGGGTATAGAATACTTGTTTGTTAGATTTATATTATTATATTTCATGTGTACGCGTGTACAAGTACTTATTTACATGTATTTCAATAAATGATTATAATAATTCATTCTAAATATATATATGTTATCGTGATTATTTCATGCGTTCATGTCAAATCGTTTTTGTTTTTTTTTACCATTCGGTAACATAATTCTTTCCTTGAGTTATGATTCTGAGTTATTAACCTCACATTTTTATACAATATACATCGTTGAAACACTTGCCGGATGTCTTTAATTTTGTACATGTTTGTTATTCTATTTTCATGTTTGGCCTCAGTTGGCCTCTATATATTTGCCCTCTAAATACTTTCGGAGTTTTAAATAGATCAACACAAACAGTTTCAGCAGTAACAATTTTCATTATTACTAGACAATACTTGGATTGAATATTATATCCGTACATCTTTTTGTATATTAAAGGGGCAGTAGCACGTTTTTTGGATAATTTTATATTTTAAATATTTCACTGAAAACTGTTAGTTTATGGTAAATGTATTATTTTAACAATGTCAAAAATCTCATTACACAAGTCAATCATCCATAGTCAGAGGACAAAGTATGACGATTCACATAAAATCCATTTTCAATTAGAACCATTAATTTTCACTTTCCTGACATCACCTTATATTTCCTCTAAAAACGTGCTACTGCCCCTTTAAAGTCAATCGATTATTTACTTTTGATTAGACGTAGTGTTGTCTATGCTAAGACCGTTCGACACTGCTAAGTCGCATTTGCCACTAAGAACATGTAAGCCCATTAAAGTAATTTCTCTAATGAGTCCAGATTTTGAAGTAAAAAGTAACACGGGCGATGTACACTATATCATTACAGTCTTGAATTATAGCACACACCGGAAAATAGCTAAGTGGTGTGTTGCAACAAATTGTTAGATGAGAAACACTTCACCCAGTTTACGATTACGTGACCTAGATATTCTAATAGTCGACACTTAGATCGACTTTGTGACAAGAAATGATTCCATTTATGCACTTTTGTCCTTGGAACATATATGAACCGAAATAATTCTCAACAACTCATGCATTCTCTCCCCACAGTCAGTCATACCCGAGTAATCACTTAGCTGCCTCTGTAGGGAGAGAATGCAACTCATGCATTACATGAACCTGTGAATTCAATTAATATATACATAATATAACAAATATTTTACTTATTAACCTTCAAAACCAGTGAACAGTGTTAAGATATACAAATGAATAATTTTCTCTCCTTGATGTTTAATTGCATTGAGTAAGTTAAGACAAAATAATGAGATAAGACAATATTCAGCTATTCCCAAATACTTCATCAACCGTTTGCAAACAGTCGCGAACATCCGGGACATTTTCTGAAGAACATGTATGCTATGAAAGTAATGATCGAGCTTCTGAAATTTATTTAGACTTAGCAAAACAACAACGACAAAAAGCCATCGATAACTACGTCGTGAAGCAACGTAATACAAGACAATGAATGAATTCATTTACATATTTTAACATGATCAAATATTGTTTTTAACTCTGTCTATAATTGATAAAATACTTTCACTATTCGAATCGAAATCCAAGCCATCTTATAGGCCGAATCATCGAGAACACAGAGCCAGCTGATTGGATAGAAGTCAATTCAAGGTAATAGAATTATCTCTACGAGGGCACCCTGTACAAAGAGTATAAAAAGGGGGATTATCATAAAAGTTTTCTCTGGATTATCGCGGATGCATTCAACCAAGCAAAGCTAGGTCTCAACGTCTGAATCTTTCAATTCTCCTGCGCTAATTATTTACATCACAGCATGCGTATGTCAAAATTTATGACTCAACGTGCATCTAGAATTGGGGATACGTCTTAACACAGATTTCACAGGCACTGCAGGAAGAATGCAAAATTACTCCCATGACTTATGTCCGCTGCTGTATGAGTAGGTTATAAACCAATCAACGTGATAGAGTTGCTTGATACATGAATCTATCTCGAAACATTGATGTTAATTTCAAGCAGTTAATGTTCCAAGACTTGCATTCCTTCAAAATTTTAATTTTATTCTAAACATCCCTCATAATTCATTTTAACGCGTGGACAACCGACTACAAGTTATTCGTTTATAAGATTCATTTGAATAATGGATATTGGTTTAGTATAAGATGAAGAATCAACGTGATTTTTGTCTAAAACAATTGGAAAAATTATATACGAAAAACGAAAAGTTTTAAAGAATTCACCCTTTTTGGGCCTTGATTAGGATCCACAGTGTCAATGAATTTAGTATTCATTACCTGCTTGATTGAATATTTGTTAAAATAGTTCAGATCTAAAAGGTTATAACATCTATGTTGAACGGTATCATTTAACGGGGTGCCAAAATCCACACAGTATTACCGATTCCCGTAAAGTCTTTGTTATAAGCCACATATACAATATGTATTATAATCCTCTGTGTCAAGACTATATGAGGTAATTACGAAAAAGATATATATTTGTAAGTTTCACTGACCAAATCTGACCCATTCAAAGAATTTAAAAAACTAAATCAAAATTGAAGACATCATGTTCATTTCAGTGAATCAAATAGGCATCTACTTACTTACGAAACAGATTTATTTGTCATGTTGCACAAGGTACAATCAGAGATTACTATAGATATAATAGGAGAAGTGTGATTTTTGTTAGAATACTCCTGTTACTCGTACATGTATCTGGCGACTGCTTATGAGAAATGTAGTTAGCAAGTATTGTCCATTGTCCCAATTTACCAAACTTTGTTTGTGTCAGTTAAATACCCTTGGGAGGTAAGAGTTAATTTGGTCCCTCAATTCTACTTAATCAAAATAAAATATGAAACTGTTCCTATCTCAAAACGTCACATATAAACACTGAAATGAATTTTCATTTAGGATTTTGCATTGACAGCGATCATCTCTACAGAGAATGTTTTCATAATAAGGGGTTATCGACTTAAAGATCACCAATTGTTCTTATCGGTTGACAAATAACATATTTTCAAAACAATGATATATAAATATATAAGAATTTAAGTATTTACCTCCTAAATTACATTAAATAGAAAAGCGATTTTGTATGAAAATATAATAGATTCTATGACATTGACATTATCGATGCCCCACGAAGACTGCAGTGACATTTCCCTGGACAGACGAGCTGAGCGTTCAGTCTGTAGCCTAGCGCTGGTGGCGACCTTTGCTGTGCTCCATTTGGCAGTAATTAGTTGGAAATTAGACCACTTTAACATTACTTCCGTTCCAGACATTTTTGTCGCACTATGCTTGTTAACAAAGAGGTGAGTCCGCTTTATTTACTCCTTACTCACAGTATTTATAAACAACAATATGTTGTGAAAAGGCTGCTATTTATAAACGCTTTGCATTAAGGTACTGCGTAGTGGTCTGGAATCGATATTCTGTATGAAGAGATTCAGGCTAAAATTTGTCTTTGTATGCTTTTGTATACATGTTTTCGTATTGTTTGATTTGACATTGTCGTACACAATCTTGCATTATGACAAACATATATTTTTATGTCAGACATGATACCAAATCATGAGATATGTATAGGCTTCACCCGATATCTGTTTCAACAGTTGAAACTTTCCTCAGTCAACTATTTCGATGAAAGAAATATATTGATACATTTAGATCCAACCAAATGATTATTAAGAGGACAAGGCGAATTCTTTAAAGGGACAGTAGCACGTTTTTAGAAAATGTTACATTTTCATTTTTTCACTGATAATTTGTTGATAATAACTGTATTCCTTCGATAGTGTCAAAAATCTCATTACACAAACCAATCATCCAGTCAGAGAACAAATTATTAAGATTCCCCTAAAGTCCATTGGCTTCCATTTTGGTGTGAACACCTTTTTTCATTATGTGGAAGAAAAATTAATCGCATGGCTGAACTTATTTCATTTATTACTGTTTCATTTAGTTTAAATTCATTGTCTTTCAAATGAAACTATTTATGTTCACTTTCCTGACATCAACTTCTATTCCCCCTCAACACGTGCTACTGCCCCTTTCAGACACAATGTTTCAGGATAAGTCCATTGTAGCATGCGTGTTGTTTGTAAGCATTCATGATAAACTATTGCCTTTAAATTTGTATTCGGAAGGAGCGCAAAATCTCTAGACAATGAGGACAACAGATATGTATGTGCATGGTTTTTGCTCAACTGATATATAAATAAAAAGTATTACAGGTATAGATTATATATATGTTCGTAACTCTTCATAAACATGATGAGAGGTCTTGGCCCTTACATCGATAATGGTTCAGTTGTTTTAAAAAATATAGTCAGATCATTGTTTATAATAATGTGATATTCCAAAAGGGTTGCAGATATCTTTTCGATAACAAATGCTCTTTTCCCATAATATATTGTTGATCTATGTTTACAATACAGTACTTTACATCTAAATGCCAACCATCGAACCAATTTCTTTGAGGTGTTGAAAACATCTAGATATCTTTTTAATCATACATGTAGGAAAAGAGATAATACCTGCTTGGGGTCACGAAGGGCGTTCCCTTCACGAGAGAGTTTCAGTGTGGTAAATGCTTAGAGTCGTATGTCTTCTCAGGATAGAACAAGCAGGGAACTTATCTTCAGTAAACATATGCAAACATATTTTGAGTACAATGGTTGTATTTTTCCATCCAAACGACTCAACCCAACCAAAAGAAAAATACTGCATTAGTCCCTGTTATTGACTGGATAATTAACGTTAAAAATGTTGTCTCAATCCAGTTCCAGCAGGCCTTCTATGTAATATCCCAACTGTTTGACAAAGATTCATCCATGGTGGTTGTTATAGACAAGACATATCGATTGTCTCGTATTAATGACATTATTTATCGTCTGATTGTATGCAGACCACACTTCCCACAACCCGAGACGCCAAGGCACCTAACGGTTTCATTTCCACACCGCAAATCCTCTAAACTTGCTTGTAATTACATCAATGGCAGCTATATCCTAAGCCTCTCTTTATATCACACGCGGTATGCAAATGTGCGATTTGGTCATCATTTAGGACTTGAATACAAAAATTAGGATCAAATTTATGATTGATAGCCATGAAGCTTACATAAGCAACATTATACTTTACATTTTTCATGTTTCATTGTTAACAAACATTTCATTGTTGAATTTTTCAGTTTTTCAGTTTTATTGAACTAATATTTGCGATTTCACTTGAGCAGTCTCGCAATACAGGTAGGCCGTTGTGCCACGCTATGAAATTTGCTGTTTCTCGATAACAAAACTCACTTTCGTTCAAGTAAGCTGAACTACATTCATAAAGTACACTTGCACGAGTAGTGATCGCTATATGTTTTTCTCTATAAAAATAAAGTTGATAGGAAATGCATATTGCCCAAACACTTTCGCTAAAACACCTTGTACATATTTTGATAACTCGTTTTCCATCACTTGTTCACTATTGTAAGGTTAAAATATCAGGAGAGTTGTTTTCTTGATTTAAAACTTGTACCAAATCTTTCTGAGAGGATGTTTTAAATCTTTATGTATAACTACAGTGTTTACTATTGTATATATGGATTGGGAACAATAAAAAAAAAAATCAAAAAAAAAAAAAGAATCTTTCTTTTGATTAATAAAACATCTTTAAAATCATTTTCTAAAATTTTATTAAAAGTATCAGAAAGATTGGTACCTTTTTGATGTTATCTTTTGAAATTTTGAAATTATCTTTTTGAGTCAATTTCTATGTGCTCGGTGTGAGCATTGATTAGAATGTTAAACATAGGTTTTAAAATCTTACTGTCGAATTCAGTCACTTAATGAAGTTAAATGGTGCTTTAGTTTTGTATAGTCATCCTAATTATTGACAGTGAGCTGTTGTTTTATTAGTGATGTATCTCTTTATAACAGCTTGTATGGTCAATAAATGATGTAACGACATAAGTTCATTGTTTACATACATGACTGGAATTAAGTTAAAGATTTGTGTGAAATACCATTCAAATGATTATTCTACAAATTTAAACATTAATTTAAAAATGTTAGAGTTCGTAAGTTGTTTGAAAGCCATTGATATTAGTGTATTTATAAAGTATCGTGTTTAACAGTAGCACTTTAAAGACTAATCTAGATAGATTTTAATCAATTGTTATTGGAGCTAAGTTACGACAGTGTAACAAAACAGAACTGTCGGTCTACTTTTATTGTATGAAAGACATTCTGCTGTTGTCCATGTTTCAACCATTAAATTTGAAATGCTATTTCGGTGATATATTTTGTGCATGTTTCCAGTGAGGACATGAATCACAGTAAAGGAGTCGAGAGTAGTGAACAGTACAATACGTTAGGGCGGCGAGACAGGAAGTGTTTGTTTGGTAAGAACATAAGGAGGAAATAACGAAGTTGGCACCAGACACCAAGCTCTCCCGTGTCACAGAAACAGATTTTCCTTACCTACCTCTCACAAGAGGTTAGCAGTGAATTCCCATGGACATTTTCAAGGAAGGTTAGTGTACGATTTGTGAAGAATATGTTTTCATTATCATTTCTTTATTTGATTGGGGGAAGGGGTTGACTTCTTGTCTAGTAGTCTTCATCTTTTGTGCTGCATTTGTTTCTATATTTGATTTGGGAAAAGAGGTTGATTTCTTGTCTAGCAATCTTCATCTTTTGAGCTACATCTATTTCTATATTTAATTTGGGAAAAGAGGTTAACTTCTTGTCTAGTATTCTTCATTTTTTGTGCTGCATCTATTTCTATATTTGATTTGGGAAAAGAGGTTAACTTCTTTCTAGTAATCTTTATCCTTTGTGCTGCATCTGTTTTGAAGACAACTATTTAGTTTCGATTTTCTACATATTTAAGCGTACGTAACGTTGCCGCTAATCATGATAGCATTCCAAATCTAATAATGTCATACGAATGGTTGCATAGCAAGCAGGGGAAATAAATAAATGGACAACAATTATCTCTTTAATGATCAGAGGTGTTTGACTCAAATTCTTGTGTCGTTCTCCAGCAGAGTGTAAATTAGGACGAATTTACAAACGTAAGTTAGTACAAGGTTACAAAGGGCAACGAAAGCACAATAACTCAGTTACTGAACAGAGATCATTCTCTCCCCACAGATGCAGTCAAAACCCGAGCTTGCTTGCACTGAACTGCCTCTGTGGGGAGAGAATGCACAGAGATATACATACTAGAATCTTGTGTAACATTGCTTAGTAAAGGCGTTAACGAAATGCAGCTTTTACTGAAACCAGTGTCAGAACATTTTTTTAAATCAAATGAAGATTATTTCATCATTCTAATATACTGGATATCTGCTATCGTCCCTTCCAAATTCAAAATATTTACACTGTCTAAGCATACATTCTTTCACTGAATGCTTATATTGCTGCCTACCATATTACTAACTTACAGAAATAGTACGAGCAAGGCAACATGTGTCCGTCATATGTCGGTTGCTGATTTCTGTGTCACATGGTTTGTGGGTTAACTGAAATGGGAGGTCGCACACATACACAGTGTATAAAGGTCATGATACTGTAAGCGAGTTGGTTAAAGAGCCACTACGCCTCTTTCATGACATATCGTTTGGCTTTAATACAAAACTAAATGTCATCATAAATTGTTGTATAAATTCAGAATTATTTGCTACAACTAAATGACAAATATATAATTAACATAGATATTGTTTATATAAAATATCAAGTACTATATCAACCAACCGCTAAAAAGCCTTTAGGCTGCTGAATTAAGGCCAATTTCCAAAATTGACGCGCGTGTTGTCCGGTCGTTAATCATTATCAAGTCTTTACACCTTCCTATTATCACGATAAGAACTGAGTTCCTATGAAATGATATTTTTCACAAATAGCTGGCACTTCCACAATGAATGAAGTCTGACATCATATGAGACAGGCATCTTACGGATAACTCTTTTGTGAAATGTGAATTGAAGATGCTGTAAAATGGATAGTCCATTGGTCAATTAGACCATATGGTCTATGTGACTGATTTCGATTCGGTTATATTTCTTGCAATTCCCTAGTTTTACAACATAGAAATATTTATTGATAACATAGAATTTTGAACTTTATAAGTCTATGTTTTCAATAGAAAATTCATTAAAACCCACGAGAATTCAGTCCTTAATTAACAAGTGTTTTATTGATAAATAGGTTCATTCTGAATAAAAACATAATTAATAATATGTGTTTTTTTATATTTTCAGATACACGGTTGGAAACAATGATTCATGACTGATGGTGAATTAAAGTAACAGTCTCATGGGCGAAATCATACTGCCTCTGGGACAAATGACTTGGAACCTCTGAATAGGAGTTATATACAATCAGATACTGCTTCAATGTCTGATATTTACACAAATCAAAATGATTGACATGTTGTGCTTACCAAAAACTGAGTACCAGATTGGCTATGAACATCGAAATTTGGTCTTGGCCACGTTTTATCATACCTACAAGATTATGTAATATGACCATTTTATTATTATAAATGAAAAGATTTATAACAATGTGCTGTGAATCTTCTAAACTTGAAAAATGTGAACTTTTAAAATATAACCACCAATAGAGGTTTCACTATTGAAAATGATACAGTGAAGTTGCGTCTTTTTAATAGATTTGGACGCCTTCCTTCGCGTATATGGAAAGCAGCAAAATGAACAACAGCACGCTAGCCCAGTTCCACCGGGAACGGTTGATGAGTAGAGAAAGACTAGTTAGTGTGATCTTTAGGGCTACAGTAGCTGTAGGAGTGTTGGACGCCGTGTGGGTTGTTTTTGCAAACTTGATCCTCATCTGCGTAGTCCTGTCTTCTAGAAGACTTAGAGGAATATTCCGGCACCAAGTCATCATCAACATCGCCATAGCAGATCTGATGGTGGGAGTCATCTGTATCCCTCTCAAGGTGGACTACGCCCTCAACCGGAGATGGAACTACGGCTGCACTATGCATGTTGCTTACCAAGTCATCGAACTCTATTTCCAGATCCTGGTAGCATGTTGGTGTATAGTTATTATCAACTTTGACTTCATATTTGAAAGACTTCAAAGAAACAGACCTCACCTGTCAAGAGTGTGTAGAAATATCGTAACGGTGCAACTATTGGCAATTCCTTGGATTGTAGCTTGTGCTGTAATTATCCCAATCACCTATGTCAGTCTTCATCCGCTGTTTGGTCTAAAGGCTTGGGATGATACATACTGTCCAATATTGCTGGTTAAATGGGCGACGTGGACCCTTTCAGTCATCTGCTTCTTTCTTCCAGCGTTCACTATAATCGTCCAAGTAGTGGTCATCCTGGTCATCTTCTGTAAGAAGCGTCCTTCAGGTGTTGCTAGCCTAGGCCTTCTGACCTACTCGGACTCTGCCAGAGATACAGCCATCATGACAAGTGCCAGTCTAGTGACCATACTGATGCTATGTGGAGCTGAGGTTTGGTTTGTCCTCTCCTACTCTACTGCAAGGTATTGGAGCTTTCAAACCATCGTCATATCTCGCTTTATCTTTGGAGTCTGCGCAGACGTGAAGTCCGCTGTACTTCCGATTGTCTGGATGGGTCTACCTGATATCTGGGAACGAATCAAATCAAATTTGAGATGGCGTCCATGGCGCCAGTACGTCAATCACAATGACGTCGAAGTCACGTACTACAGAAACTATGGGGATGATCTCAGCCCATAATAATGGTCGCCTGGTAAAGACAGTGGGGAGTTTTATTGTATGACCAAGATTTACATTTTGTTGTGTCAATTGTACAGGACACTATGATTTATGTATTGGTGATATGCGAAGTACATGTAATTGATGTACTGAATTTTGATATTTTGTAAACCTTGATGTGAGGTATTACATGTTGTTCTCATTGCGCTTGTAGTTGTATTTATTATTAAACGCTTCAATTTCTTTTCTATTCGATCTTTTATTCCGTACATATCATGTCAAACCGAATGTTTTATCCTACAATTTTTGATTTAATTGATATGGTCTTTATTCATTATCCTTCGTTTGGATAACGCTACTAGTTTTGAACATGATTGCACAATACATTTCGGTGTATTAAGTGTACTCGAATCGGTTCCATATCCTCTGAAAAAATGTGTTTTCGATTGAATCGATAATGACAATAATGTTGATGATATCCAGCATCAATTCTCCTAAAGTACACATGCTTTCTGTTATGTTATAAGAAATCTGTAAACAAGGAATTTGATGTTCAATATTTTATTCAACAGAACGAAAACATTTAGGTAATAAAGCAAAGAAATAAATGTGATAGTGCAAGTGATATTTTTCAACCTAAATCATTTTTGTATCACATGTATTAGACAGGATTTAAATCACCGTTCATTTGCCAAGTTAAACAAGAAATGATCCGTCTAATCAGAGGCAATTTGTTTTTAATTTATCCCTCTGCATTCAGTATCAAAGTTGCCATGTACTCAACTTGAACACTTCCGGTTGAATACCCAAACCAAAACTACAAAGACCAATGTCTTTGAATTAAGATCGGAGGCAACACTTCTTCAACTCTGGCCATATACATCCATATTGGAAATGTGTTTTTTATTCTTAAAAAAAAAAAATAGCTAAAATGCAACAAAAATATTTCAACATTCAAATCGTAAGAGGGACCATGAATAATTGCATTTATAGAAGATAAAAAGTCACAAAGAAGCCCCTTACCAATTGCAATTCCTCAGATCACAAACGCAGCATTGAACATTTAGTTACACAGAGGAATATTATCAATAGTTTATGACTTCAAAACATTTCATCATTAACCAATTCAATATCTTCAACTAACGTGTAAAGACTGTATATGAAAATATAGAGTTATTATTATTATTAACAATTAGTCTTACAAGGGGATTGAATATTCTATTTCACCGAAGTACCAAACGCAATCATTGACAGTTAAGCTTATCTGTAAAAACCACGCAATTTGAACTAAACAAATATCTGCCTTGAACGATGTCAAACCGGGATGAAACATGATACAAGACATTCCGTATAGCATGTCAACCTTTAATTACCCATTGGCGATAACCAACCATCGCAACCTAACACTAAATCTTATATACAACTTCATCTTCGGTGTTTAATTGACTAGAAATTCCACTTCAATTAATGTAATGTTTACGTCAAAACCTTTTTTCAAATCTTTTTATGAATTAAGGAATTCGAAGAGTTGAAAACGATCCCCATCATGTCAATGAACTTCTTGATGTTACATTAGATTCTCGCGTTGAGAGTCATTCCAGCTAGCGAGGTCTTGCTTATCATTAACGACACGGTGAATAAGTACATGGAGTAGGGTACACCACGAGTAAATAAAGAAAGTTGTATCAGTGAAACGAATAGCATTGTCAATATTCACTGCATTCGTGTAAACTAATGGAAGCGTTCATAAACTCTTTATAGACGCATCGGAATCATACGTAGCGAAAAATATGGAAGAGGTGTCCTATATAGAACAGTTGACACTTTAAGATAAAGCTTTTACCTGATGTATACTGTCTATTGTCTCGCCAATAAACTTCATTATTCATGGGAATACCATCAAAACACCTACAAACGAAACCATGTGTACTTCAAATGAACTACAATATTTTCTGATATACTTCTTACCTAATCAATCTTAATATGATTTCGATTCAACAACATCATCAATACATTTCCTTATTTCGTTTTCACTTCTTATTCATTTTATTTTCAGGAAGATATATCCTAACCTAACACGTCAAATTGTTTATTTTAATTTTGATTAATTGTATTATGTTACTAATTGTATTATGTTACATTATTTTAAATCTAAAAGGCAGCACTTTTAATAGAAATGTATCGATTTCAAACGCCTAATTGTTTTACAATGGAACATAAACAAACTCAGGTCAAGAAAGTACTTATATAGTAACGAGCATACACATGAAATTACATCCCATATACAATTAAGGATAAGATAATAGCCTATGTTACTTATCTATAACTTCATATCATATTACCACCGTTCTCCTCGGACCAATCCTCCACAACAAATAGTCTCAGATACGGTCCGCATCTCATCCTAAGCGAACAGGGAACAGCAATCCACGATAGAGTAAGTATATATGGGGTGTTCCCTTTTACAATAATAATTTGGTCCCTTTGATTATTTGGTCCACCCATTGTTTTTCTTTTTTTGTGTGTGTATTATCATTGAGTCTTTTTCTCTTTTTTTTTGTTTTTGTTAACTGGTCATGTTTTGCTTTCATTCAAGATTTGTTAACATACCCCAGATCTTTTATGTATTGACACCAATATTTAGTTTACTTACAAAAGGTTTTACATAATGTCAAGGCCTTATCATTACGAATAGAAGATCAATTTATATAAAATGTCACGGCCTTACTATCAAACTCAGATATAGCATTTAGTTATTTAATTAACCAAGATGCAAATTGTTTACATTTTGCTTGACAATGTTCTGATTTGAGAACAAGATATTATGTACACTGTCAGTGACAATTGTAATATCTATCGTATGATACAAATAACATGTTTACAATAACCCTTATTCATACAGTCATGTTGAATTAAAATCAAACTATATGCAATCTCACCAAATAATGAGGAAAATATAAAATTATTGGCAATTTTGATGTAATGTCTCTATACTGATTCCTCTATCATTTTCAATTTTCAGGGAATAATGAACAACTCAACCACCTTGAACAACACCCTTCGTTCTAGAATACCGATGAAAGCCAGCCCTTATAGAGGATTCAGCCAATCACTTCGATACATTTTCGGAATATTTGAAGGAGTTTTGTCGCCTGTAATCATTATCGTCAATATCATCGTCCTAGTTGCAATCTTACGCAACTCGAAGTTACGACAGAAATTTCCGTATCTAATCATCGTTAGCATATCGGTGTCCGAGGTGATCACCGGCCTGCTCTCATGCCCAGTTCGTGCAAATGTGATCCTTTCAAAGAACTATAGCCATGGTTGTGCAGCCTATGTATTCATAACAGTCTATGAGGAATTCGTTCAGAACTTTGTTGCGTTATGGAGCCTGGTGGGTCTAAATGCTGATTATCTGATCTCACTGTTCAACATCAGACTACCACAGCTGTCTGAATTTCGACGAAAACTTGTTTTGGCTACTCTCATCTTTCTTCCATGGTTGATCATGTGCTGCATTGTATTTCCGGTTGCTTTCACGTATTATGGAAAGGTATACTTCACCAAGAGATTCTGCCAAGTTATTCTCCGCAGAACAGGCAAGATGGTGATCCTGCATATGGCATATGTTGTACCTGCAATATTGCTTGCCATACAGGTTGTGCTGATCACAATAACGCATGCTTATAGAAGACGAAACGCAATGCCGATGACGTCAGAAACTATATCCCCGGTCATGTGTATTGTAGCAAGCCTGGTGGTTGCATTGTTGGTCTCTCCACAGCAAGTAGCTGCTCTGATTGGCCGTGATAAGTTACGTAAGCTGGAGTTTAAAGGTCTTCTAACCTTGTTGTACACTGCGATAGCCCTTTCAGATTTGACTGCGGCGGTGTTGCCGTGTGTTTGGTTCCTGTGCGAACATATCAGAGCCTCGTGTTTAGAATTATACAATAAAATGCCTTGGAGAAGATCAGTGGATGTGTTTCAAGAAGACTTATCAGTTACTTACAAGAATTTCGAATAGGTGACTTGGACCGAAGTTTCTGCATCTTGTTTGGTTTTGTTCGTATCAATCAACGAATAATGGATTGCATCATCTTCTGTGATCCTCAAGACATAGACTATCTGTATTCTAAATAATCTGTCAATCCAAGAAATGGATTATTAAGGATAAGCTTAGAGCTTGTTTACCAATCCAGTTCTTCTAGAAAAGAAATAAATATGTTTAAACCATTATTAAGGACTTATCATATATATATTGATCCGCATACGTTCGTATATAGCTGATTACATAATTAAATTACCTACATGAATACGTTATTGTGCCAACTAGAGGACGCCAATTAACCTTGATCTGTAGTCGGACAGTCGACAGCTACTGCCTGATGGATTTTGTCAGTGTACGAATTGCTAAATGGTGATGAAAGGAATGGGAAACTGTCCCTTTCACATGCGAACGTTATTCGTTTTCTAAACATGAGCATGTATAGTTTGTAGCCGTGACAAGTTCAAGTAGAACAAAAAAATCAAATGATACTATGTGTATTTTCCTTTTATGTCACCGCCCGATTGATGGCATCCTCCTCAATCACGTAGGACCAATAATGAGATGATTATTATATCATGAGTCTATTCATGTCAGGTCTCATTAAAGTATAGGCTTTTGCTTCCTTATATATATTTTGTGGATGTTTTGTAATGACGCCAGAGATGGTCAAACTCAAAAAAGTATTTCTCTGCTTAGTAAACAAGAAAAGCCTTTAAAAAGGCATGCTTGGTGCCACACTTCAGATGAAGGAGATTATGATTTGTCGTACAATTTGGGTGATAAGTGAAATATACAACACTGGATAACAGCACTAATATTTACACGAGTATTAATCAAAGTTAATTTCACAAAATAAATTTCAATCAACACGAGTTGATGAAAGTATTAGAATATTTTTTACATTCATCATCGATTGTTGGTATATTTCATATCAAAAGACACGAGGGTGATATTCTATTTATCATCCAAATTTACTCTTTTTGATATCTCAGAGAACACAACACAACAACACTAGATTTTCAAGACAGTGATGTCATTGCATAGTGAGGTCACTATGTTTTTGATGTTATGGCATTGTGATGTAGTAACTTGAAGTAAAAGCACTGTGTTGCCATGTAGCGTTGACAATGACAGGAAATTGTGGAAAACGTACTGCCTAAACGATATCTCCTTGTCACGATTGTTAATTATTACCAGTAGTATAACAGATATTATCTCGACTTGCACAGCAATGTCGGTTTACCATTGGCAAAACCGGTCACGTGCCGTAGGTATATTTAGCTATGTTAAACTGGGCCACGCGCCCCCTAGTTACAAGCAACGACGGAGTGTCAAGAGTTATCTCCCTTGCCCTTTGTTCGGTAAACAAGGCCACGCTAGTCGCTACGCTCGATTGTTGTAACGTCATGTATGCTCGGTGAATTGCCCTGCACATGCTAAAGTCAGCTTTAAACAAAAAACATTACTGGTATAAGTGAAATGTTCTTCAAATAGGATTGGTACCGCTAAAATACATTAGCAAGTCATACGGCATCTCAACGGCATGTTGACCCGCTCACTCGCGGCAAGGTTGTCCATCAGCGAGCTCAAGATTCAAATAATGCAAACAGAGAGCCGACCTATGAATAATAGTTAAGTTAAAATTCACCGCTTTTTGTTTATTGTACTCTCAAACCAACCAGTACATTCTGCTATGATGTCTGTCTCATCTATAACTCCGACACTATCACGAGGTCACGTGACCAAACAATCAAACTTTAGAAATGACCGCATTGCTCGGTATTTTGATTTTGTTTTCGTAAATCCGAAATTTCCGTCTAGTACCGTGCGCTTCGCTCCGGTACTAGACCATACTTTTGGTCATTAACGCGATGGTGTATAAATTATACTTGTAAATACCTAAATAAAAGAGTAACACTGATCTGATCAGACGCCATTTTGGCCAATCTCATCTTTCAAGCCAGATTTAAAGCATTTAGAAAAGGTGCTCGTCGAGATAAATTCGTTACCATGTGTCCGCGAGTTTGATATGGAGATTTATCATGTGTCCGAGTTAAATATCAAACTCGAACTTCGTTCATATGGAGATTTATCATGTGTCCGAGTTAAATATCAAACTCGAACTTCGTTCTCGTTTGATATTTAACTCGGACACATGATAAATCTCCATATCAAACTCGCGAACACATGGTTAATCATAATAAACAAAATAATTTCCGATGATTTTAACCCAGGTTTGTTATCCGCTGAGCTAAGCCGGCCTTATAGTGAACGTATGGAACCAGCGATGTAGGTCATATTCTAAATATAGCACGAATCAATTTCAGTAGCTCTGATAATAAATACATGTTTTCAACGTAGACATGCATTTAGTGACATCGTTAAGTATGACTTGTCACGTGGTCTTAAATGATCTACCTATTAGTAAACATAAGTCTTATTTCGATGTCACCAGGGTACCTACAGAAACATTACTTTTAATTCGCCAGGCGAGCCCAGCGTGCAATTAAATCGCGTAGGTTATAAACAAGTGGATTCTGCGATTTTGAATGCGAAATAATGCTCTTATCTGGAACAAATGCAGACTCTTCTTCAAATGAAGATGTTTTTGATTGAGTCTGTTAACATTTATTGTTTCTCTTTTAACATGACATTTAAAGCGAAATCATATTCCACAGTTTAATGTGCCAATTATTTTGTATTACCCACATAGTGACGTAATGCATTTTTTACTACAGCTCTGTTCATTGGTCTTTTGATTTGGATACAACACATGCATGTGATTGGCGCGGCTTCCCTTTGAAAATATCAAGAGTAATATAGAGAGAATTCAGAAAAGTTTTAGAAAAATCATATCATAAAGCTTGGTGCCTTTGGGTGCCAATTTTGAAACGAAATCCTAAAAAAAAATCACAATTCAAAAAGATATTTGTGACACATGTCCATTTAGAAAATATAGACAAATTCAGGCAGTCTGTATTAGAGCGACATACTGCTCGTCTTATATCAACACACTTCATGTGAGAGCAAAAACGACTTTGAAGAACAATCGATTTATTCGACAAAATGAATAAATAAACAATCAAATCGAAAATTCGAATTTGAAGTTTCTGAACCATTGTAAATTAAAAGCAAAAGAAGACACTAAAAACAAAACAATGATGACTTCGTCCGTGGCAAAGTCGGAGACGTAGTTGTCTTCTTCGTAGTTTGCAATTGTAAGTAGGAACGTATGAGTAGTAATAGAAAATGTAGTGGTTCAAATAGCAATAGTAGTTATAGTTGTAGTTGCAGAAGTAAAAGTAGTTTTAGTTGTAGAAGTGGTAGCTGTTGCAGTAGTAGTAGTTGCTGAAGTCGTAGTACAAGTTGCAGAAGGATTATTTCTTCTACTTGTATCATCATCTTCAGCTGGTATAACTACTAGTAGTTGTAGTAGCAGCAGTAGTATCAGTAGTAATAGAGGCAATAATATCAGGGGTGTGTCCACAACAGATGAGAAGGTAAGCTTACTCGTAGCTCTCAGTGATCATGCTTCTAGGTTACTGATATGCAAACAAAACATCACAAAATGCTGTATTCTTAATGGTTTTGAAAATAGATTATCACAACTTCATCGGTTTTATACTCTGGGCTGTAGAATCGAAAAGATAATTATTTTATCATGAATTATCCTTTGATGTTAACGATAATTTAAAACATCCTGGTATTCCATCAACCACTCTTCAACCATCGTCTCTAGGACTGTCAGTGGAACTGGGCCATTCTTCAGGATCAGTCCATGGAATTCCTTGATATCGAAAAATGGACCTAAAATGAAAGGAAAATGTAGGAATGTAAAATAAAATGAGATTATGTAACAGTTATATTTATACTTGAGGTGGTCATAAAACTTGTTAATGTACTTCACGTTTTGGATAACAAAATCAACATCCGGTACTGATATTGATATCTTAATTTGGTACTAATCATATATTGAATGAAAAATTAATACCTTGCTAAAGAGAAGTTCCTAATGCTGCACAACACACGCAGAGTCTCAACATTTCTGGTTATATATGCCACTTGTTAGAAAGAAATCTTTAAAGTAAACTGTACAACCTTTCGGATACAGCTTAAGAAAGAATAGTACCGACATAGTACGAAAAGTTAATATACAAACATGGGGTTATCTAATGCTTAAGAAGTATGGGGTCAGAAGGGTTAGTTAGATTCTAACCAAATGTGATCTACAGTAGACATATTCACAGGCACATGCTTTACATCCTATTCCATGTCTACATACTGCTACTTACAGATATTCCTAACCAGAGGTTATATATACTATACAAATCATTTACCTAGCTTATCCAAAATAATGTTCACATACCCAGAGCATCCATTGCACGTTCCCGTAACTGCCTGATCTTTATCTCGCCTATCTTGTAGGCACATGCCTGACCCGGCCACGTGATATATCGATGGACTTCACTTATTATGCTTTGTCGGGTGTAGGCAGTGTGAGATAGCATGTAGGCAACAGCGTCCTCTAAACTCCAGCTAATGAGGAAATATAAGTATAATTTAATTAGATAATGATTATTATAGATGTATAGTAGATAATGATAACTGTTTATGACGTCACTGAAGAAGGTCATTGCAAGTTATGAAGCATGTGTACTGTGACTCAAATGAAATATAAATAAAACATTAGGCTCGAAAGTTTCCTTACGACTTTGTCGAAAATAACGAAGACACATTTTTTGTTAAGTCACTGCTCGTAAAAATCCAATATCGAGTGATTATAATACATGATGATAATGATTGACTCCAGGTTATCATCATGGATAATTATCCATAGTAAACACTATTTATACCTTTCTGGTAACTTTGTTTATGACGTCATAACTTCCTGCAGGACGAGAAAGGTTGATAGTGGGTTTTTATTCCGTTAGGACACATAAAGAAAACATCCATCGTAGATGAATGTAAAAAGTATTTTACCCAAATATGAAAATAGAGGATAGCAAATCAGTTTTTTAAAAAGAATGCGTAATAAATCGCTCAGACTATCGTAAAACATTAACGTAGTGATATCATGTATAAACAGGGGAAGGTACTTACCCTTATGATTTATGGAAAAGAAAACCATTTATAAAGATTTTTTGGATTTTTTATAGTTCCATAATGAGGAATAATTTGTAAATAGACACTTACATTAATGAATACTCCATCAGACTCATATCAGGCAAATTGATTCTCGTTACAAGAACAGCGAAACTACCGTAAGAAAAGTAATAAACAACGTTTTTGTTTGTTGAAAGTCAATTAATGTCAAAGACAAAATCCGAAATATAGTCTAATAATTAACAAGAAACGTCTTGACGTCATGTGCATGTGACTAGGATATTACATGTATCTTATCGTAAATCGTGTTATATATTCATTTAAAATATAGATTTGTACTTCTTTATCAAATTTAATGGAATAATCAAAAGAGCGTCGATGTATCTGCAGTGATGTAAAGTAAACTCCGAGGATTAAGTTGAAACATGTAATTTGAAATCGGCGTTGTTAATCTTTTAATCCTAATGTTGAATGTATGCTACTGTGTACTTAAAACACGATTGATTGCATGATTTCCATCATAATTTATAAACTTACTTGAAGTAATGAATTCCAGTGTCAACGACAAGTCTACAAGCTCGGAACATCTCGGATCCATATCGTCCCATCCTATAAACACAGTTTACTCACATTTGATTGAAATATAAATAAAAATATTCAAGGAAAATGTATATACATTCATCTGAAACATGTAAATGATATATACAGACCAAAGTTTCTTATTTTTATCAAAAACCCAGTTATACTTTGGAAGTACAGTTTAGATAAATTACATAAAATTATATATTTTTCTACTCACAGTTCGTAGTCGTTTTTGTACATTCCCATATCTTCTCCGAGATATTCCGCATACAATGCCCATCCCTAAAGATACCATTTTCAGAAACAAAATAGATTAGACAGATGCCACAACTCTATTTATGTACTTTCAGAGTACAGAAGCAACTCTATGATCAGAAAAAAACCAGGTCTTAATAACAATTTTTGGATTCAAACAAAGCGATTGTTTATGTTGAAAACCTTATTAAACTGGCCTAGATCTTTGTCGGAAATCAATAGCATGCTAAGGCGATATTTCCCCAAACTTCAACTGGTATTTAGATAAGATGTATAAAATCTACCTTATAAATATTGAGTAATTAACGATTTGAACTCTACAACTCACCTCTAAAAAACAACAACTATTCTTTCAAACATCATATTTTGTGGCTAAAATGTTGATAAAGAATGAAATTAGTCAACTCACCTCTTAATACGCCATAAAGGGGGAATGGTCAACTAAACCTATAAATAATCGTTATAGAAGGGCATTTGCCAACTCACCTCTAAATATGCGGTATAGAAAGGGAACTTGAATGGCACCTGCCAATAATTGGTGTCTTCGTGGAACTTCCGGTAAGATGGCAGATCGTCTGCAAGGGCATATATAGCCTGCAAAACATGTGTAAAGAGTTTGTAAAATTAAAAACACATAATACTATAAACAGTAACCTTGTTGTTATGAATGTGAGCAATGTTTCAAAATAACACTTCTGTATATATGCAGGTAATGTACAATGTTGACAGGAAAATTTGATAAAATGTTACGGTGTATCGTGTTCAATTATTGCTCAGTAACACGACGAATTATCATTTGGGATATCCTTTAACCTTAATCCTTTAACCTCATAAATAAAAGTAATGCATGGATAAAATCTTTCTTTGTTTCCAATTGTGATTTTCTTCTTTGTTGTTTTGAAATAAGCCTACATAACGGATTTCATGTCATAAACTATTCGAAACAAAAACAGAAAAAGCAATCATTTCATTTTATTGTCCAAAGCACCTACATTTTTCTTTCAAATAGAAAATATGTTTAGTGAATTCGAAGTATGCAACATTGAAGTGACAAACTAGTCAATGTGTTCACCTGCAGATGATGCCCAGGAACAGTTTCATGTAAAGACAACGACTTCATGTCGATGGTGGCACTGAAAGTATAAGATACAAACGATATTTTCAAAACACCGTTTGTTCGCCTTACAAGTATAGATTTTACTATCAGTGTTGATAGTCTCAGGACTTCTTCTTAGTGACCCGTGATATGAAGTACTAAAACATTAACTTGTCAAAACTAGCGTATGCTTATTTTGATAGTTGCAATGAGAATAACGGATTTTGTATTTGTTTGAGTGTATGAATAAAACTATTTCAAGAAACCTCAAAAGCTACCCACTCTTTGCCGACACAGATAGTCCGCATCAATAAAAAGTAGCAAAGTTATACACCGAGCTTGATAAATACCTTCCTGGCTGTAAAAGGGTCGTCTCGCTAATGTATAAAACACGACAAACAGTGTCACGTACATGTCTTTAGGGTGAAACAGGTTGACATAGAAGACTCCCGCTCTGCTACCATCCACGGTTCCAGCCAGGTACTCTCCTCCTACTCCGTCAAAGGGCATGGGGGATACCCTGATACCAAGAGATACACAACATATTAACACTTGGACATTAACCGAAATATATCAAAACATAATAAAAACTGATTGTAATGTTGTCTTTACATTGAATGCAAATTAAATTCATGAACATTGTATTTTTGTATACATTGGTTTAATCATTGACAAGGAAGTATCGCAATCTGATTAAAATCGATTGTGATTCGAGGAAAAAAGTGTAAAAATATTTTCTATATAGTGGGGTTCGAACTTCACCCACCCCGACCTTCCTCTCATTTATTCTGGCTGGTTCGAGAGATAATAATTTGGATATTTTATTCCTCTGATTTTAACCAGACTGGAAAGTATCGTTACCAATATTTTGGTGAAATTATAATCACGAAGTTGATGCATATTTGTTTTGTATCATGACATTATAAGTATTTTATTTAAAGTTAAAATCAGTTTGATAATAGCTATTTTCGATTAAAAGAAGGTATGGCAAATTGGCAATACATTTCTGCAATGATCTAACAAATTGTCCCATTTAGGCATTAACACATTGAAAAAAAAACATATATTCACTTTTTTACAAAATAACGAATACGTTAATCCTTACTTGAGCGGCAAATCTGGAATATCATCAAACAAATCCGGGAGTTTTGGAAAGATTTCATCGTAAATTATACTCCGATACCTCTGCAGTAAGGCATCCTGAAATACACCACATTCACAATCATGTTCATAAATGATATACAAACAAAACTTATGTACTGCGTACATGATGCACCTGTATGCTGTATAGAAATTATTTTAGAAATGATATGGCGTAAAAGCATATTATCGACGTAAACTGAAGCACAAAACAGTACACAATAGAGTTGGTATACCACATATTGAAGTAGTTTAAACGACCTTCTTGGTGTCTTGTTTATTCGTTAATCTAATAGTTAAAGCAGGCAAAGGTATAAGTAGCACAATTCAGCAGTCATTATGTATGAATAATAAAAGCATAAATGAGCAGATGTAAACATAACCAAATGCAACTTTATGTGGCAAACAGCCGTACATAGGTAACGAGCCCATGACATTATTGTGTTTACTTCAACGTTTACCTCTTTGCTAAAATATAGCTTTAGTTGATATTTGAGTTTCCATGCATGGTAAAGCAGTTACAGTATATTTCAAGGGCACTACGTGTACTGAACAACGATATAAAATGTCATTTATATCAAATGATTACATATCATTTTAAAATCTTATAACATCTATGACAACTCAAACGCAGAAGGATATAAACGGGTATATTCACGGAAAGTATTTTGCTACTATGATCACAAGGTTTTGCTTGCCTCTTACAGGCATACTCTCAAATTTGTAGCGTAAATGACATTGGTACTTTGGTTTCCCTGTAATGTGCTTATCTAAAACTAATTGGGCAGTGTTATCTTACCCCTGAGTCCATATGAAAACTGTTGTCCGCTCGTACCATGTTGAAGAAATCCGATATGGATCCCGTGAAATTCAATCTACCCATTGTCTGAAAATCATAACACGTTTGTATTTATAATCAATGTCAAAGCAACATACAATGTACTATTGTCCAATTTAAGATGACCAGCGTGACATCTGCAGTTAAAACAACTATATCACGTCAAGGTTTGAATTGTACTACATTGCACAAACTAAATTAAATAAAACATTTACAAATTACAAGTTTGTACAAATAAAACCCGCACAAAGTTTATGACGGAAAATCCACCCTTCGGGATGTGTAAACAGGTCGTTGTAGATTAGTTGGAATTCGAGAACAGACGTTGGCACTATGTACACTGCAGGTTCTGTGTCACGTGATTTACATCTACATATCTTTTTTTATCTGTTTACAAACGGTCAACTGCTATATATATCACTTTAAAATTTAGAGCCTATGATGAATTAACTCAGGCCAGAAACATTTGATTTGAGTACAAGGGACTGAATTATTCAATTTATTTAGCTGCTGAAATGGTTAAAAAAATTTGGCTACTTACATCATACAATTGATTTCATTGGTATTACTAACATGATATGTAGATGAAATAGATTATATGTGTTGTAGGTTTATATTCTGTCGACACTTATTTTTTTATCATAACTTAAGAACAACTGCTTAAAATGTGTTTCTAATAAAAGACGATAATGTCTTGTGTGCGAATGAAAGACATATGCATTGTCATCAGAATTACAATTGAATGCCCTTGGAAATCTTTCGTTATATATCCTTATATACCTACGGGCCAAGCGTTAAGTAAATGTTGGTGATGCTGTGTAATAATCTGATGTCAATCAAATTAACATTCCACTGATACGTATATGTTCTATTCGCCGACAAGGGAAGAACCTAATGCAAACTACATAACTCAATCAACATGAACCCTAAAGGCTCATAACATAGGGAAACCTTCATTAAAATGTCGGATTGACGTATTGCCGTTAGGGTTCTATTAGCAAGTAAAACGTTAGATCCGCTCTTATTTCATCAATTCTAAAGATTTTATTTCACGATATGCAGCTGCAAAACCCACGCAAGGTCATTAACTCAGTATCAACTTTTCAATTTCGTCCAAGTTTTTTTGTGTCGATTGCAGTGTTCTAATCGGATATTGTGATTTGGTTTTAAAATGTGAAAAAAGAAATTGGAAAAGTTCGGGAAAGTATCTCCACTGAAAACAAATATTCACCTAACATTTTAGTTGTCAAATATATGTATGTAAATACATGCCATGTAAACAGTGAAAAGCAAATTATTACATTTTAGAGTATAGTATCTGCAATACTAATGTATAGATTTCAAAATTCGAAACCAGAAACCCAATCAACTGCTCTTAGGATTCAGCGCCCAGTAATTCTGATAATTTGCGGTTACCCTTGAATATTTCTCTGAATAGCCTCTCAACCCGAGAAAAACAAGACTTGTACTATTGAAGACTGTGATCCCAAATTCAACCATATCAACCCTTTCTTTAGCGTTATTTTCGAAAACAAAAGTATTTAAAAGTACCTACATGTTCCATTTTCTTCTGGATCCTGTCCACTTCAGAGAGTCCGAGTCTATGGACGTGTTCAGGACTGACTTCTAGAGAGAGGTGCCACCTGAGACACGCCCTGTAGTTGTCCAGTCCCCCCTCCCACTGACCGATACCCCAGGAGGGACGAGTGTGGGACAGGTACTCCTGCAATAGTCCTATATAATGGAACTTCCAAATTGAAACTAGTCACTTAGTTTAAACGTGTGTGAACACTCCAGTAAAACATCACGTTAAACTTGAGGTATAAAATTGAAATTAGAGTTTAATAAAAGTATACATGAATGCATCAACACTTTATGTCTTCGTGACATGATGTTTGCTTTTTGTTTAAAAAATATTTGCTTCAATCATGAATGCTGTTTTTTTTAATTCAACAGCTATATGGAAAGTTAGTATATTTGCCTTTACAGCCCCAAACAAAAAAAAGACAAATATGCGAATGTAAACAGCCATATTCTATTCATATAACTACAGAGGATTTATTGCATAGTTGTAATAGGAAAATTGATTGGTATGCTCTAATATATACACAAATATGCCAGTATATATAAGTAGATAATTAAGAAGAAGTGAGGACTTACGTTTTCAATGAAAGTTTTGAGTTGCTTGAATGCTTCAAAGACTCCTTTCATCCTTTCCTTCGCCATTTCTCGAATATGATTTCTGCAAAATATCATCAATTGGCTCTTTAAAATTCTTTGAATTACTTGTGTTGTAAATGTTACTTTATACGTTACTGTACAGAAAAACCTGAAAAGGATAAAAACATATAATTATTTTATATAAACTTTTGATTAAAACAATTCTTTACTCCCTATAATACCGTATCACAATATCTATGGTAACGGAAACTGTTTTTAAATCAAGACTTTATTATAAATTTTAGGCATAAGTGAATGTGCTGTTTATAATTACTTGTTTTAGCGTTAAACTATTCTGAGATTGATGATTGAAAGATATTGTAATAAAATTATCTAAAACGGTTAAAGTAAAAGTGGTTAAAAGCCGAATCCTGCTATACCATGTCTTATCATAGTGCTAGCATGTTAACCGTTTTGAAAATAATAAATAAATTACCTTAAATGTTCAGGGACACGTGAATCGTCCAACTTCTTACTAAATGGGGCGTAAAATGGAGAAGTCGTGACGTCTTCCACCAATAACTTTTCAATTTGGGCCGGAACTGGTTCCTTTAAGAAATAGAAAAAACTATTAACTTTTAGCCATATCAATTTCTATCTTATTAGAAACACATTTTGACAGGAATCCATTCCCTTTTCAAAACACCTCCATAACATTTAGTAATTATTGGTACCATGAATAACTATCAATTCCTCCAGAATCAAATTTACGTCCTAATTTTGAGATAAACTTGATCTTAAACGTAAAGCCTGCTTCGAAACTTCGCATTTTGTCGTTAATTATTTGGGGAAATGGCATCATTCAGTCTTATCAATATCGACCGTTTATCGAAAGTTTTTTAAACTTTGCCTGTAAGTCGATCAATCTGGGGTATTCCTTTGCACAATGGTCTGAGAATAGCCCCTACAGTAGCATGTTCTGATATAGATTCACTTATTGAAGAGCTCTCTTTGGCGTAAGAACAAACGGGCATGAAAATCCTTTTCTCTGCATGTGTCCGTGACATTTGTGTCATAGGACGAATGGTTCCGAATGCATTTAAATGACAATCTTTCCAATTAAAACAAACGTTAAGTTATTGTTAGGCGGCTAATAATAGATTTTATATATTCAATAACTTTTTAAAATAAAATTTCACGTCATACACCTTATATTCGTAAGGAGATTACAAAATATAATGTATACTTGCTTCTAGGTTTGGGTTGATTTCACATTATCAATAATATCTGAACAGTTTCTTTCCAGAAAGAACTATTCATAATTCCCTGGTAATGAATGATACAAACTTATGCTTTTTAAAGCCGATTGAATCATTTGAAATAATCTTCGTGTTTTCCCTTTCTTTGCTTGTAATCTGTTTCAGATGTGTCTCACGCTATTGAAATTACATTCATCTTTTGCTATGAAAGTAGGTTCAGTAGAAAGGTGTACAGAACGGAAAATCACTAAATAATGAAAAACAATGAGATTTTTGCATGAACATAAGAAGGTGCTGTAAATCAAAATCAGAAATCCGCTTCAGCGCTTTGAGCCCTTTAATAAGGAAATTCTGCTGGACAGCTCTGAGAGGTTCAATCGATCTAACACCATCTTGTGGAGAGGTGACATAGTAAAGGCAGACCTGGTGCTTCACACGGTCATGAAGTGACAAGATGGGGCCAGTTGTTCAATTAGGCGGAATACATGTCACTCAAATAGTACTTAGTTCAATTAGCATTGGAAGCAGGAAAATATAATTCTGTAAGATCTAGTAGATAATAAGGTTGCCTTGGGTATATATCATTGAAATTATATATGAAGATGATGTGTAAATGTTATTGAAATATAATTAAATTTATCAATTTTGGAGGTGAACATTCTATCTTAATTGACAAATACACAGAAGTCCTAGTGTAGACATTTGAAATCTAGATTAAACTAATATAAGTTATCTCATCGTCGATGAATTTTCCCCAAATCCTCTTTTAAATCCCGGTATTTATTAGGTATTAAAATGTGAACATGTTAACTATACCCAGTCTATAGATAATAACCACTAAATAATAATTGTACATGCCATTTAAGAAATTGCAATTGAATGTTTTGGTTAATCTCACACTATGACGATTGACGAGGGATAAAATATTTATTGTTGTTTATGTTTATTGTCATAAATCTTCTTCCTTGAGAATAATTGTTTGAAATGAAAAAGAGATGTGAATACTTGCAATTGAAACTCTGTGAAGGGTCCGGTTCCGTCGAATGGCTTCTTCAAAAAGTGATTGAAATTCTGACAACTGAAACAGAGATTTAAAAAATATAAAAGGTGTGAGTGTTGGCTCAGGTCCATTCAGATGGAGATGATGACCATATTTGGTTGGCTCTTTTATAACGAGAAAAAGGCACCTAAACGTAAATACTAACCGACATGTGATAGTTTCAACTTGTATTATTTTATCACATTGTCATAGACTTTAAGGTATCAATTGACTCCATTTTATGGAAGATCATGAACAGACACGAGATTGCGTTGATATTGCAATATTATGAGGAAAAGTGATCAGTCAAGAAAGACGTTTTCAAAATGAATATCTGACGGTTTCTTTCAAGTGATCTTCTTTGGTTCCGTATTTGAGATCCCTTATTACTTTGCCACGGACAATTCTATCTCTCAAACATTAATCTGATTGTAGCTTTTTCGATGTTGGGTAAACACAGATTCCTATCGTGATAGTGTTAAGACGCTTTGAAAGGGGAAGGTCGATAGGGATAGTGTGGGAGGGAGGCGCTATGAGGAGGAAGATGTGTCACGAGAATGCTGGTGACGATGGCAGTCTTGCATGACGAGACAGTCGGTGGGTAATGTGACGAGATTCGGTGAGATGGTGTCATAGTGGATAGGGACTGGTTGAGACCAAAACATGATCAAATGAGGAACTGGGAAATGATTGGTAGGTTTGTGGGCTTTTCAAAGTATTAGATGAATGTGGTTGTAGATTGTGATCAGAGTTTGAGCTGAAACAGTGAATTGGGTAATAATTGATTGTATGCTTATACATGAATGGTGACGTAGGATGGTAGGGTGACTGAATAGTGAGATTGAAAGATGTTTGAGCCTTTAGAAGGTGAGGTGGTTTGAGGACTATTTAGTTAAGTAATTGATACAGTAAGTTCATGGTTAGAATGTTAGATGGCGGGGTAGGGACAGGGGCGATTGATTAGGAAGGTGGGAGTACTGGATTGGTAAACGGTTGGGTGATATGATGCTGTTAATAGAAGATTGTGGTGCGGTGGAATGGTATAATGGCTAGGGAGTACAGCGAAATTGTAAGCATAGTACGTCATGGCGATTGGATGGTGATATGGTTTGGTGGCATGGATGTTCAGATGGTACAATTGCTCTGCCAGATGAGTGAAATTAGTTATTTCTGGTCATGGAGATATACATTTAACATTTTATCTCCTTAAAATTATGATGGCCCTGCTGGTTACGTGATAATGTGCTAGATCTGAAAAGAAATGGGGGGGGGGGGTGGTAGGAGATCAATGTAGATATTTGCAGTTGAAGAAGGAGGAAACTAAAGAATATCATTCATTGATAATCATTCTATCAATATTTCCTTAGTATGTTTTAACACATAAGTTCTGATTTACACCATCGTCTGTACACGTCCAGTCACATGAAATGGTTTCCCACGTATAGGTTTGACACGTTCGGTCAACGGAGGGGGCGATGGAGACTAGGGTTAATTCTAATGGGGGTGTTTGAACGCTTGACACAAATCACCTGTAATGGATGACATAACCCACTCGCCTATCCACTCTCATCCTATTACACAGATGACGAGACGAGGGACGAAGGAGCTACAAGGGTAACCACATTAGCGGGATACTTAACGCTATATTTAAGAGATGTTTCTTCTATTCTAAGTGAATGGGATCAGCTCGATCTGAGAGACATAGCTGAAATGGAATTAGTGCTGGTCACGAAGAGCCCTGTAGCTTCTCCGTCTTTCATGTGCTCAATGAATGGGAGTGTGATGTGGTCGGGGGTAGGGGGTTGGGCGGGAGGGGACGTTGGTCCTCAGTCTTGACGGAGTTGATCCGCGTTTCATGTGGTTACTGATTGAGTATTTGTGTCTGGATGAGTTGACTAGTGAACAAGGCAGGGACATACTTTCAACTACTAGATTAAAGCATGTGCTTCTTGGATCTTGTCTACATTGATGCTTTGCTTTACAATACTGGACATTCCTATAATCAAAGTTATTAGTGTATATGCTTTAATGTTGCTCGGGTTCGTAAGAGGCTACCATCTTTGAAGTCATATCTATTTTGGCGAGGACCGTTATGAATTTACGCTGACTTTTTAGCTCAATGACGTTTTAGTAAACACATCGTTGATGTGCTATTATAAGTTTGTTATTAAGATTTTCTGACGCTTTCAATTCTGTCGTTTGATTGACACAGAAAATGAAATACAAAGGAAAGTCAACCATTTTAACTGAAATATCGAAAACAATTCAATATTGCTGTTGTCAGATAAGTCTGCATTGAATTAGTCGAAAACAACTCTTTTATGTCTGAAACTTTTGATTGAGCAGCATTCATGCATATTTGGAAAAAAATCAACAAAAGTCATAGTCACGTGACCTTAGCGTCAGTGCAAAGTCATGTGACGAAAAAGTTGAATAAATTTTTATAATGATTGCTGGTCACCCCCTAAATGTAAATCTACTTTAAAACGGAAAAACGGCGTAGCAAATTATAGTGAATCTCCTCTGAAAATTGACAAAAAACTACCCTTTTTAGAAGAATTACCATTGTTCCTTCATTTCTACTAATGACTCTGTGCGGTAAAGTAACTCTGGATATTTTGATAACCAAGAAACCAAAAAAGATAGTTATCTCTTAACTGCATGAGACCAATATTTGTTACACTAGACCACCGGTAACGTTGTCATGTATAGTACACTTCAAGACGGCATGTTGTTGCACTCACACTGATTTTGGACGGTGTAATCAAAGCTCATCGACTGCCCGATTGTTAATCATTGGTGACGTAACATTGGCATATGGCTGATGTCATGAGCGATAAAAAGGTTGGCATGAGCATGCAATAAGAAGCTTTAACTGGGATTGTTAAGTTCTTAAGGCTTGTCACCGATTGTTCGACTCAAAGACGTTTCAAAATGACGTGGACAAGTTAAGATGAATAATTAATGTCAAGGTTAAAACTGCTAACAGGCGACGTCATTAGAAGCGTGAATATGTTCGTTTGCATGGGGTTTGCTCACCAATCTCTTCATAGAGTATATGAGTGTTCATGACTTCCTATGTTTACGATACGAGTGCCGAAATATTAGAGCGAGCGAGAGCGAGGGATATACTGATATTCATGCACGAGTGTCGTAAAGACAGTATGTCATGGACATGAATATAATATAATGTTTATTAGTGTAGACCCAAAATTTAAGAAAATACTCAAAACCTACTTCTCAGCATAGGCGGACTAGCCGCCGCCGTTCCGTATTGATTGTGACGTCGTAGGTAATCCGTGACGTCAAAGCACTATTTTTAACGTGACGTCACAATGAAACAGTGATATTTTGCCCTTGGGCAACATATGCAAAATATGAAACTCAGTATATCTTCCCTCGGAGGTAATAAAAAAAATTTTGTTAATCAAACTGAGTGAAAATTTACAATGTCTTCACAAAGTACCGACCTTATGATATCAAACTAGAGTATCAAAATAAATTTCACTGTGTTTCTTATGATGTTTTCACTTTTATACTATTCCAAATGAAATTATTACCTTTTCTGAATAAGAAAGCGTCAATTAGTACAAGACCCAATGAGAACGTATATATACTCAGCTATGTGTACATGGGATTACCTGATGAGGCAGTTTCCTCAGACGTTCCAAGTAGTTCTGGTAATCGATCAAAGACTCAAACGGCAGAATTTCAGTGAAATGAACAGGATTCGTTTGGATTCCCTCTAGAAAACTCATTGGATTCAGAGACTCATAACTGAAATAAAGGGTCAGTCATGACTTTTCCTCATGCACAGTAATGTTTGATTGTTCTACCCTTAAAAATAGATGACTGTCATAAAACACTTACATAAAGTTTAAGGACGAATAAAAAGTACATGGCTTTGTAGTATGAAATGATCTGTTAATTCAATGTCAATTTAACTACTCCTAAAATGATATCATCTTCTAAATGTTTCCCTCTATTTTTTTAATAAAGGTAAATGAAGTAGGAAACAGGAATTGATCTTTAACGTTCTACTGACTAAATTCCACAATCTCATTAAAATAAGATCATAAATTTCTTCACTACGTTACGCAGATCTATTTGCGTAGCGTAGTGTAGTGTTTTGTTCCATGATATACAAGTAAAAAAATGGAAACGTTTGTTTTCCAATCCTCAAATAATAATCTATTGTCATAATTCCAACTCTACTTCTTGGAATCAACGTCGTTGTCTCAATAGTAAGTGTAATATTTATCAAGGGTTTGATTTTTATAATAATAATTGAAGCCACATAACATGAAACAGAAGTCTCTTGCTTGAGACTAAGTTCCTGCTACGTACAGTCTCCACTCGTATCCAGCCAGATAGGTCTGCAGATGGTCCTTGAGGATCATGTAGTTTATCTTCTCTGTTTTGTCCAGAAATCTTGGATCTACATTTTCCAATCTTTGCAAGAACCGCTCCACTGCTATCTGTAAATTCAAATATTTTCTCAACATGAATATAAGAAGCACCTTCTACAGCGTTTTCTTATTTTGTTTTTTAGTATGTGTAGTTTCAAAACATTCAAGGCTTAATGTTATTAACTTAAAATGAAAAGTAAATAAAAAGGAATTTTAAATGTAAAATGAATCATTCCCCATAGAGAAGCATAAACGACCGAATTTGTATATAGGTAATAGTAATTTCTCTTAACTTGATGTATAATTGATGACGGTAACTAAGTCGAAATATCTCTTGAATTTCATTTTCTTTGAATTAAATCTCAAAGACAAAACGAATAATTTTAATCCCCCGAATGCAAAGCTTCTTCCCCACCAGTCACTCTTGTTTCCAGAAGCTATGAATTTTCCAATGACATTCTGAAATTTGTATTTAACGCACTTCCCCCGTGACCAAGTGTACAAGACAAGTGTATTGTCATGGAATTGAGGTCGCAGGAGGTCTGTGGAATTGGATATGGTAAACTCATTATCTCTCTCTGCACGCCGCCCGTCAATTTGATGCCCCAGCTAATCAACTGTTTACACGCATACCAGGCCTTGAAGACCAGGTTTACACATATATCAGGCTCTTGTATAACATGTTGCCGAGATAGTTGATACTTTGGTTACAGGTCAGTCGACCTTTAGCACAAACCCTTGCTTTATTTAGATTTAGGCAAGGACTGAGATTTGGAAAATAATAGGGTTCACAAGAGATCAAACAAGAGTAAAGTCATCACATTTCTCAAAAAATATATTTTTCACAAAGAGTTAATTATGTCAAATAATAGACAATCGGTTAAAATTTAATATTTGAACATTTTATATATTTTGGGATAAAAGATAAAAGGAACATTGTAACCTTTCGCATACGGAATGCACCATTTTAGTGCAGTACAACTTGATATCAATCTACAAATATACCGTTTTAGATATAAAGTCGTACCAAAATCATCTATACCTAAAAAGCGTGGATTCATTGCAAATAGAATTATCTCACACACAGCAGCTGAAACTGATGGATTTATTGGTAATATAACATAGGAGACTCAGCTTCAAATAGGATTATGATTTAGAACGAGGAAAAATAAGATACATGTATTATAGTTGGGATTGAGAAGGGCTTGCATTAACGTCATGACAATCAAAATGTGTTAACTGTATTTTAATCCGAAAACCAAACTAATAAGATGTCATTCAAAACGGAATTGAGCAATCATTTTAGAGCTAATTTTATTCTGTAAAAAAGATTTCACTACACTTAAATATTCTATTGATGTCAAATAGATCCAAATCGGGTGGTCAACAATGCCATTATATTTTTTAAATAAGCATAGCCATATACAGAAGATATAAAAGATTCAAATCGACACGAAAGTTTCAGATTCAGACAAATTATCAGCATAACAAAATAACCATCGAAAATGTAGGTGAACATGGTTATAATGAACGCGAATATAGTAAACAAGTAAGTCACGGTGGAAGAGACCATATATAATGTATAGGTGACAACTGCTACGATGTAAGCGGACATATTTGGAAAGTTTGCGAGAAAGGTAACCATAAAAGCGAACATACATTATTAAAGCATGAAAGTTATGGTAACCATATAAGCCTCCATAGTAAATACGTAAGTCATTGTTACCACGGGAGCAAATTAAGAAATATGTAAGCGAACAAAGCAATTGTGAAAACCAATCCGGTAAGCATTTAAGGATTCGCGGTAGCTTCAACTTCGTTTGTTTAATTTTTACAATTCGTCGGAGAATATATGGTGATGTCAGGAAAATGAAAATTAATGGTTCCAATTGAAAAACGATGCATGTAAACTAAATAGAGCAGTAATAATTAAAATATATAATATACCATGCGGTTCCTTTTTCTTACACAAAATGAATTAAAGGTGTTAACAGAAAATGGCCGTCCATGATCTTTAGGTGAATCTTCATACTTTGTCCTCTGACTATGGATAATTGGTTTGCTTTATGACATTTTTGACACTATCAAAATAATATATTTAGCATTAACGTACGATTATCAGTGAAAATTTGAAATATAAAATTATCAAGAAACGTGTTACTGCCCCTTTAAAGCTTGCTTACGAACATACATTTTGTTTCATAAATATATATAACCATATCCTAGACTCTAAGAGGAAGCCATGCAGACAAACATCTCTGGTCACACAAGAATCGACAGGACATCGTTCTTCCCGAGAATACTCTTGGAGCTTGATGAGGTATATTTATCTCAACAGGTTAAATTGATATTGACAACTTAACCAGTGGGACTATCTGTGTCGAGAACTGCATGCCCAGTTCGTTCTATTGCTTGCTGAATGTTATTTCTTTGGCTTGTTTTTTTCAAGATTTCCAGCACTTGCATTCGGATACAATATCATATACAACGGCTCATGATTAAGAAAATCTCACGATGTCTTTTTAAAATGTCAATCATGCTTGCTTTTTTATTTGGAAATTAATCACTATTACCCTCATATTATTTCATCTACCATTAATTGTTTTTACTTTGTAAACGATGATAAAAAGGAATTATGATATTGAAATTTATGAGGTGGCATTTCTATTTTCTAAAACCTGTGTTTTAACAATGTTGAAGAATAGTTGAGGAAGAACCAAGTTTATGGACAATCATCATATTTTTGCAAAAATGCAAATTTTACTAATACGTGCTACAAAAGGATTAACAATTGTCATTTTTATTTTATTATGTATGTAAGGTTCGCTGTATTTAAAATAACATATGAAAATGCTTAGTCCTCACCTTCCGCGACTCAAACAATGAGGTGTTGTAGGAAGCCAGTAGATCATTGTACTGGGTGAAGCCGACTGAGGAGGAAAACTCGGGGGATATCCACAGACGCCATTCCCAGAAATCTTCCTCTATGCTGGCAAGATCCTCCCCTTTGTGCAAATCAAGTAATCGTTAAAAATGGTAAAATGTTAACAACAATTAAGGAAGGGAGTTTATTTAAAGCACTGGTAAGAAATCTGTTATCATTGATCGCACTATACAGTTATTGATTTCAGTTGAGGTGAATCAAATGGTTTATTTACCTCGGAACAGTTATGTCCACCGAGGCGATAGCCGAGGTGACAGAAGTTTCCGAGGTCAATAAACCATTGGACTCACCGATAACTGAAGTCAACAACTGTTTTATTATATGATTTATGAAAGTTTCAGTTATTTTGAAAACTATTCAATTATTTTAAGTTTTTTTGGAAGCAACATTTACGGCGCTCTTCGTAGTGGCGATCTATTTTTGGCTCCAGGTCATTGGATTGTTATGTTGGCCTCGCGTGACGTTTCCTGCGGTCACCATAAGGTTTGATCATTGTCGGTGACCACCTTCCTCGACCAATCAGAAGACAGATCACTCGTCTATCATATAATAATACAGTTTAATTATGATAAATATGACAGTAACAATGGAATGTTGACAACAAGCAACATCATGGTTGGTAATGAGCGACACAAACTTGAGACAATAATTTGACAGACTAGTTACAATAAATGAGTCGATATGGTTCATGCACCACAATAGTCACTAGCAGTAAGAATATTGTATTAAACCTTCAAGTTACAACATGCAAAAGCGCATTCATTTACAATAGGAAACGTTATAAACACTTAAATGTATATATTCTGTAAAAAAGTACTTGCTTTCGTGACATTGTGCTAGTACTTCGTCACTTAGTTTCTCAAACATATGACAAACCTAAATGTAAACACTAAATCTTCATGGTTTACTCAGATGAAATGCCATAAATATTTGATAGGTCCCAATCGATTGCTGGAAATCAAATCGGACTAAAGTTATATATACTGGCCATGGAAGCCTGTCTCATTTGGCTTAGCAAACCTTTTAAAATAACATTTACAATTCAGAGCAACTTGACTAGAAAATAATCGCATTAGCCCGAATGGGATACACATGAATAGAGATATTTGTGAATAGACAATATCGATTCGTAGGTTCGTTAGCACAAATCCATAGTCAACTTGATGTTTGCTTCCAATCATAATATATTGAAAGATTAATGAAGTTCCTATGGTAATGCGCATTGTTTTTGTAGTCCTTAATTAGCATATGAGTTGACTTCATCTTAGCAATTGTTTTAAGTATTTAGCTTGTTACATGTATTCACTATAAAGGTATAAGTTTATGCATCTTTTGTTATAGTTTTACCGCTTGTTCCAAATAAATAAATTGAATTAGTTTTGAATTTACTATGTATCTGTAACTTCAAGCACGTATCATATTTCCTAAATAGAACATTTCACGATAAGTGATCATATGGCTTTTGTTAAATATGCATTCAAAAAGAGCATGTAAATTACATAAATGCTGAATATTTATGAACAGAACTCTTATCATCACTGTACGGACTTACCAAATGTCTTATTTGAAAATTCCACCTAAATAATACTAACATTATAATATATTTACTATAACTAAAACAAAAACTGAAGCATACCTACAACATTTATATGAACACTCTTGTTGTATGAAGCGTAAGCTAATGTTTGCTGAGCTCGGGGTATGTACTGATATTAAACCATCCATTTACTGACGACATACAGTAGTTAGTGCTTTAAAAGCTCTGTCAGTCACCAAGATGATAACTTTAAATTACACTTCAATTGATTAGACATGTATAAAAACATATAGACAGTAAGAAGTTATGAATGATATCATGTCATATAGATAATGATATAATATGCAAGAAAATAAATCATAATGCCATATTGGTTAATATTTTACTTCTACCTTCGATTAAAACTTCAATATGCCCTGAAGCAAAAGTGCAGTTACAAGAAAACGTTTACGATGTTTAAATCAATTATTTAACTGTCAGTTGATACTTAATTAGTCAGCAGGAAAAGGTACACTTTTTACCCTCCGGCTGTCAAAGTGTCGTCGAAAAACAACTGAAAATGTCAGATACCTTTACAGTTTTATATCCTGAACTGTGCTTATGTTTTACACTTTGCTTTCATATTTAATAACACCAAATAATTGTTCAGTTCGTTATCCAAATATAATTGCATCTCTCATCTATCAAGACCAATTAGGTAAAGCATGGATTAGATTTGACAGTTACTCGTTAGCAGATAAAGATTAGCAAGCAGCTCCAGCAAATCTGAAAACCCAAATTAACTAGAATCTAAGACAATTGGACTAAAGGTTGTCCTAAAAACATGATATAGAAATCAAACAATTTTCAAAGCAGATTATAAATAGTTCCAGCTGTCCATTCGAATTTGAAAACATAATTTAAAAAGAAAAACTCATTTGGAATAAGAGTTAACTAGTTCATATAAGCATTACTGACACAAAGCAATTGGTGACAATACACTTGACTTGTTTTTGCAATTTACTATTTTACATGTGACTTTATACTCATAATGTTATAAGACTAATTCCTCTCAAAGCTATTATATAAACGTTAACTCACCATAAGAGTAGCCAAAACCAACAAAGAGGATGACCAGTTTAAGGAAAAGGGTAGCCATCAGACTGTAATAGAAATGGTGTATTTAACAATGGCCATTTCCTAAGTGAATTAGGCATGTTTGTGAAAGTATTATGTTCAATATTGAAAACGGTCTCCATTGCGGGGTCTTTAGTCTTGTACGAATATAACTGCCTTGATAATGTAGTTATGTAGAGTACTACGGGAATTCATTAAATTAAATGATAAGAGTTTTAAATGAACCGATTCACAAATGTCATTTTTGTGCATGCAATGCCAAATGTCATATGCCAGTTACATCAACATTTATGTTCACTGTCAAGGTTGATCTAGTACTTTTCTTTAATTAAAGACAATTTGAAAGTTATCATACACGTTTTTATTTGGTAACATACTCAACGTTAGCATAAAAATTGGACGGATGTTTTTTTACATCAAGTTAAGTCATTGCCACAAGCGAATAGATTCTGAAATTTTCACTTTGGTAAATCTATTTTTAAACTATATTCAATATTATCTGATCGCTTGGAGAGTGATGTTACCTTTAATAAAATTCAGAACTCAACTAAGTTGCATTCCCGTTCTTACCTTTCGTAGGTAAAGGTGTTTCTCAGGGGATAACAACTCCACAAGTTCCTCGTAAGCAGTCTGTTTAATCACAGGACATCTCTCACAAAGAATGATTATCACGAACGTTCAGATAATGTGACAATCCCTACCTACTACAGAAAAGTCCTCCAATGTTTCAAATGAGTTGATAGCCTCTACGCTAAACTGTTGTCAGTTAGTCCAAGAATTACAATGAAGCAAAGAACATCCTTCACTCCAAAAGTCCTCTCCCATCCATTCAACGAACACTTTTGAGAACATTTGAACCACCCCTCATACAGAAAATGCCAGAGATTACTGTTAGAAGAGAGCGGAGAGAGTCTCCATAAGCTTCTGAATCATGTGACAGTCTGAACTTTCTGCTGCCGGAACAATTGATTCAGCCAACTATTAGTCTCCGTCAACACGCTGTGTTTGATTATGCTCCGTGGCTGTGACTTGAGCGGGTATTCACAGAGCGGATCGGCTTCTGTACCGCACATTAGTGCTCTTCGGAAACGACCTTGATTCAATTATCATAAGCCTCATCTTTTCAAGCTGGGGCGTCACTTTGAAACTGTTGCGTGATGGGTTTTATGTTAGAGTTTGCTATGGGGATGTTTAAATATAGATGAATAATAGATTAAGCTGCCGGAATTGTGATGTGGGAATGTCGGGAGTGTCCAATCAAGTGTGAAACTCTTTCAATTTGTCAACACCCACAGTCTCTTAAGTAATGCAGTGAGAGTGAGAGGCGATCATTTCGGTAGCTTTTCCTGGGATATTGAACGTTAGTTTGTATCAAAGCTCTATAATGTGATACTTGATTGACTTCTGTCTGCGAGTAATTGATCAAGATGACGCAGTCGTGTATATTTCATAAGGTTCAAAACACTCGGCTTTCATACACCAAAGTACCTTCCTTTGAATGAATTTTTCTGTTGTTAACTTTAACTTGTATGTTTATTGATTGGTCTTGGTAGTAGCTTTGACTGGAGATCCTCTAAAGTGCGTTCTGAAAACAGTGTAATAATGGTTAAAATGAATAGAGAATACTTAGTATTGTTTGTTGTCATAGAATGACTTTTGAAGGTTGAAATCTCATTTGTGTTGCAGCCATGACGGGATTACTGAGCTAAAGGCTTGAGATAAATATCATAAATATCATATTGCAATTAGTTTTGAACATCAGTCTACTCTATATACATTATTGATAAGTCTTTTTCGATTGCATATACAAATTAAATGTCCATTATGTGTCCTGGTAAACTTTGAGACATTTTAAAAGTTAGAAGGACCATAATGAAGAGGAATATATGGATGACAACTTCTTTATTCATGTCACGTTTCGACACTGGTTATTGGAAACGTCGCATACTATGAATAAAGAAGTTGTCATCCATAAATTCCTTTTCTTCATTTGTTCATTGTTTTCATTGTGTTTATTGTGAAGAAACAGATCCAGAACTGTTCAACCTGACACCTTAAATATATCGGTTTATAATATAAACCTAAAGTTGAAAAGATTGAAGTTAAAACTTACCAAGAAAAGTGTTTTAAATTGTCCCAATTAGGTAACCTTCAAACTTATTCGGAAGAACATTCAACGTCTAGTCATGAATATGAGACATGGTTCAATTTGCTTAGAAGATTATTTTCCGTTATGGCGTGAAGCCGAGAATGTAAGTGACGAACTAATCTCAAACTCTGACTAAAGGTAGTACCACCTCTTTCTGGCTGGCTTCTGGTTTGGAATGATAACGTTAAGTATAAATACTTAGAGACTAAGGGACAAATAACCAGCTGGTTCTCCCAACACTGTTAGATGTTCTGTGTGGATATGTGATGACAACGTTAACTTTACAACTGCGCCCCTTTGGTTTTTGTTCTCTTGCTTATGTAACTCAATGTTAATATCATGTAATTGTGGTTTGGTTTGGAAGTCAATTCAACAACAATTTATCAGAATTGACAAAGGGTCAACCGTTGTCCACGTGTTGAATAGCCATTCTTAAACTTATCATCGGGATCATCTTGTGTCTTGTGCAAACTTTAGAATTTTAGCATGATGGATTAAACAGAAAGAGTCATTTTCTGAAAATTCCGATTGTCATACATTTTGATTAAAATAATCCACATTGATTCTCTGAAAAACTCATTCTCTCCCCCACAGAAGCAGATCAAGACATGAAATTCTCGATGTTCTTAAATCATCATTTTGGCTACTAAATGATGGCAAAGGCATTGTGATATGAACCAACCTTTCCACGCGAGAAGCGTTGTCATTTGATAAAGAAATTCAAATTGATTGTGGTGCAAGTTTTTTCCTCCAGGGGAAACTGCCGGAACCCAGGGATTTTCGGCGTAATATGACAGACGCTGTATCAAAATTTCTTGACTTGATTTGCCTCTGTGGGGAGAGAATGTGAAAAACGCGGCATAATTCGTTGAGATGGTGCTGTTCAATCAATATATATTTGAAAATGCTCATGCCGAGTTCGTATCAATGTTAATTAATCTGATTCATTTCACGTGCAGTCTGGTGTCCGTTAAGGATGTGATTTATCTCCCACTCTGTTTTGCAGTTCACATTAATGATTTAGTTGATGATATCAATAGTCTACATGGTATTATTCAGTAAGAAGGGACTGTGTTGATACGTGTACTTGATGCTGATGATATATCTCTTATAGCCCATGAAGGGAGTTATTTACAAAAAATCCAGAATTCGACTGAAGTAGTGGAACCATAAATCGTTAGGACCTCATCTCAACTTCACCAACTGGGTTGGTCAACACAAACTAGTGTAACAATTAGACTCGGAAATAAATTATTTTTCAATAAATAAGAAATTTGGAAAAAAAGATGGAAGGGGGACTGAGATTTCTTCATTTTCAGACCTAAAATTGAGCTCTCAAGTCATATTAAAAACTTGCTTAGGCTTGCATTTTATTTCAGGGTCTGGCTGACAGACTACACCCAAACACACTCAACAAAATTTTGGAATTCTACGTATTTGGTGTCGGATGCATTAAGCCAACAATTTCCGAATTACCGAATGTTGCTATTTTGCTGCTAGGAATCATCTTTCTGTATAGAGAAAGCGAAGATTGGTGTTTCTAGCTTTGAAACAATAATGGTCAATGTGATGGTAATAAGTTTATAAATTCGGTTAATCATGAATGATAATTTTAAGTCTAAGTCTCTCGTCACCGTTCACATCTTAGACTTAGTAAATTACGTTGCTACATTTTTTCCTCTGGAGATAAAATTAGGTAGATATTCTAGCCCAAAGGTTCCTCTTGAACAAAGAATATGTAGATTTTGTAATAGAAACACTATTGAGGATTAGTTCCATTTTCTTGCCGTTTGTGATTTTGCAATCATATATATCCAATTCTTTGCCCAGTTATATATGATTTCACCAGGATAATTGTACTGCGGTGTCTCATATTCCTATTTACCTGGTTGCTTTATATTTCACATAAACATGTTTTTTTTGTTTTTTTTGTAATATGTTTTCATGGATCAAATATGTACTACTTGTAATGCTATATGTAACCGAAACATTTCATTTTCTTTTCTGTGAAAGTACAAAGCTCTACTAAATGTTTTCAATGGTATGCACGGTATATTCCCTTTATACTCAGTGATTTGAAGTCTTCATACTCCACCGGGTTCCTTCTAATTAGGTGGGCAGTGTCCCGAATAGGCAATCATATGAGTTGCTGCTGCTGCTGATGATGATGAGATGATGATGATGATGATGATGATGATGATGGATGATGATGATGATGATGATGATGATGACGATGATGATGATGATGACGACGACGGTGACGGCGACGATGACGATGATGACGACGATGATGATGATGTTTTTGTTGTTGATGATGATTGGAGTCGGTACTGCATCAACTGATGTGCTCATTCAAGCAAACACCTGCCCCCTTTTCGGTATTCACATCCCTGAGTAACACAGCAGTATCCCGGACTATCGCTAGATACCATCGATCAATATCTAGAGCATTACTTATTTGAGACGTGTTGCTATTATGAATATTCTGGTTAGTTAAGGTAGCATCCGCTTCATTTAAGATTCGATGACAAGAATGAAGAATAGGTTGCGATCCATTTAGTGTGTGAAAAGATTTTGAGAGTAGATGTTACAGATTTTGAAATATTTAGACATGCAATCACATTTTCTTGCGCCAAAAAACTCGATAAGGAACTTTGTTTTCTCAAAGGACTAACATTTAAGGATTTCATCTTTACTTGCACTTCAATAATGATAACCTCATCATTCTTATACAACTCATCTTACACCTAGACCTATATAACCAAAGTTTGAAAATATTCTCAAACAACCAATGTCTTTTATATGATGAAAGTATAAGAGACTTTATTAAGATGGAACGATAACTGTATACATTATCAAAGAAACCTTCAACATAAATCAAAGAAAATTTATCTAATTACCAGATAACATTATCTTATATCAATCTTAGATATGATCATAATATAAGATAATTACCATCTGACCACGACCACGACGCACAAATGTACAGGTATAATATCTTGACGAGGTAATTCAAATGATGGAAATTTCTGATACAAATAACATTTGACCTACCAGCCGGAGGTAAGAAATCAGATCATCCTTTAGATATTCATACCCCTTTCCCTTGAGAATAAAAGACACAAACATTATTTACAGAGGCACAAGCGTATTTGTATGCTAATCATCATTGATCGCAAATCCCAATTGCGCGTTACCATTCTGCATAGACGTTTATTCAGCTCAGAAAACAAATAACTATCCTGAAAAAAGCCATGTGTTTCATAATATAGTGATTTAAAGCCTAAATTAAAAT
This sequence comes from Steromphala cineraria, assembly GCA_916613615.1. Classification (NCBI taxonomy): domain Eukaryota; kingdom Metazoa; phylum Mollusca; class Gastropoda; order Trochida; family Trochidae; genus Steromphala; species Steromphala cineraria. The sequence continues at coordinate 14,706,265 of OU744720.1, read as the reverse complement.
GCGATATTGGATTTCACGGATATTCTTTTGATTGTTGATTGTTTATTAACTATTTAATGTAACAGATGTTTCACTAATTAATTTTAGTATTTTGTATCTCATTGTGATTTTTAGTTGCCATTACAGTAACGTGTATTTGTTCTTAAGGAGTGAATTATTGTGGTAATCATAAAAACAATGATCATCAACGTTGAAAGCCTTTTTTGAATAACTATTTTGACTTTTGAAAAAAAAATCATTTTCTCCAAAAACATCAATCTGAGGCATGTTCAATAGAAATATTGTGTGCTTGTTAATTTGAGGAAACCCCCGAGAGATCGTTGTGCAGATAGCATCCAATCGTATAACAAATGAGAGGAACATTACATGACATTGTACATGTACGTTTTCATGAAACGCGACATACTGTAACGTCATGTGTCGTGATTATTGTGTTAGGTTTTAATTGATATATTGATATTATGAGGAAAACGAGGTTTCAATAGAATCTTGATATAAAACAGGGTTCAAAGGTGAACATGTTATGATGAGAAGAATATTATGAATTTTCAAAATAAATCGTGATATTAGGACGATAATAAGGTTAAGATAGTGATGTGATATGATAAAGTGAATACCTTTGAATAGTGATCGATACATTCAGACGTGAGTGTGTATTCAATAATGATCATCATATCATAGGATGATAATGAGGTTTAAATATTTATCGTGAAGTTTATGATGACTGTGAGTTTTCTAATAGTGATTGTGATAGTACGATAATGAGTTTTCAAAAAATATCTTGCTATAACGACAAGAATTAATTTTAGAAGGAGATCGTTGTGTTTTGACTATGCCTTATGAGAATGAACTACGTTAAAAGCTTACTCGCCATTTACATATTAAACAATTGAACAATTAAACAACATCCCTGCATATGAAATAATATGTATACATTTTATATTAATTATGTTTACAAACTAAATTCTTACGATACAAATTTGGTAATTGATCAATTTAATCGATAAGTCTAGATTAGGCCAGGCTGAACTGAGTATGGTAAGGAAATGCATGCGACAATGCAGACATATGAAGAGGATATTAAAGGGGCAGTAGCACGTTTTTTGATAATTTAAAATTTAAAATATTTCACTTATAATTGTAAGTTAATGCCAAATGTATTATATGGACAGTGTCAACAATCTCATTACACAAGCCAATCATCCATAGTCAGAGGACAAAGTATGAGGATTCACATAAAATCCATTGGCGGCCATTTTTGTGTGAACACCTTTAATTCATTTTATGTAAGAAAAGGAATCGCATGGTTAAACTTTACATTATAATTTTTTATTATTACTGCTCCATTTATTTTAATGACATTGTCTTTCAATTGGAACCATTTATTTTCATTTTCCTGACATCACCTTATATTCCCCCCAAAACGTGATACTGCCCCTTTAATGCATCGCCCGAATGCTAATGAAAATCGGACGTGTCAGATTGATCACGAGGAGGTCCTCCTGTCACGAAAAGTTTAGAAATCAACAATGAATAAAATAAAAAGTTATCTGTTAGATTTTATCGATCAGTGTTAAGTCATTTCATCTGTATTATCTGTATGTACATTTATTAGGAAAGTATAAAATCTAAATATAAAGTCACGCCTCATAAATTACAACAATTAAGAGTTGATAATGTTTGATAGTTTATATAGACAAAAATGTTTTCATGGGACGTATAATTTCAGCTTTGCGCATAAGACTTTTATTTAAGTTTATTTGATTGCTATTTGATATTTGCTTTGGATCAATATGTAAATATGAATTGTCAAGAAAACCAGTGGATAACGGTGCAAGCGTTTATACGGAGACAAAAATACAAGTTAAAACATAATATATAAAAATGTAAAAAGCCTTTTTTCAAACATATGTATTTTTAAAAAACTCTTCATGAACATACATGTACTCGTACATGTAGGCCATGAGTGATCAAGTAAACTTTTAAAAGGGAATTGATTTGAGGCGCTCGTAAAATATTTGTTATGTCTGCTCCTAAGGGTAATATAGCACATACTATGTGAAAAAATACACAAACACAAACACAGTCTACATCTAAACCTGTGTTGTTACTTCTTGATAATTTGAAGAAATCGATTATTGATGGATGAAAGCATCATAGGTTGCAATTAATTCTTAAAAAAGGATTAATATTTAATATTTGTTAGAACCCTGCCATCAAGGAATATTTAAGATACCTTTAATCTCTTTTTCACAAATAACCCCGCTTAACTGAAGGAAAAGTGTACACTCAGGTAAAAAAAATAAGGAGAGGCGATAAGAGATAAACGTTACTGCGAAACGGCTTTACGCGGATGAAAGAAATTGCAGCATAGCTATAAACAAAGAACTAAGTGGAAACATTTGTAATAGACAATGATTATGTTCAAATTTGATTGTATTTATACATGTAAGGGATATATATTCACTACAATGATAAGTTTCATATAACTGCTTTTGAGATGGGCAAATATATATATTGAAAACAGTTACCATCAACACTTTAAAGTGTCAAACGAAAGAGTTTTGTCAGTGATGTCAAGTTTATAAACTTCAGGCTACGATTCAGTAACTTAATTAAGGAACAATCTATGTCCTGTAGGACTATATATATATCGGGGTTTTATGTCAGACCTAGAGTTCATAGCTACCCGAAAAGCATGGGTATTTTGGACTCTCTATTTGCCAGGGAAACAGGAGTTTTGCTGTTCTTGTCTGTGGCGTATATGTCTGCACCTGCTTCTACCAACATTCGCCAGAGGTATGTGTTTCCTTTTATAGCTGCCATATGCAAAGGAGTCTGCAGTTTCTCGTCTTTAGAATTTGTATCAACACCTCTTGCCAAAAGTGTTTCAACTATCTCCACAAACCCTCTCTGGGAAGCCCAATGAAGAGGGGTCTTTCCATTGTAGTCTTTTGCATTTAGGTCTGGCATCTTCCTCAAAAGGAGATGCAGAACATTTGCGTGCCCATTGACACAGCATGCCAGAAGAGGAGCACCTCCAAATTTGTTGGTGATTGTAATGTCTGCATTGTGATCCATCAGAAGCTCAACTATGTCCTGATGACCTTTCAAGCTGGCATAAAATATTGCAGTGGATCCAATATTGTCCTTGGCGTCAACGTTGGCTCCTTTATCAAGGAGTTGTCGGACGATGTTAAGTTGGCCATGGGCACTTGCACTGTGCAGTGGACAACAGCCTTGAGAATCAGTGATGTTGATGTCAGCACCTTGTTCAAGAAGAAAGTTTGCCAGAGAAATGTGACCTTCCACTGTGGAGAGTAGTAAGGCTGTTTGGCCAAGAGAGGTCTGTTCGTCGATGTTTGCTCCATTATTTAGTAGCATCTGAACTGCTTCAGCCTTCCCCGTGGAGGCTGCTTGTAGCATGAGGTGACTGGCCGATGGCATGACCGTTGTTTCCAAAATAAATGACAAAAGAGGAACACAACCTCGTCTTGCCACGAGACCCATAAACGTATCACCTCGCTTGTCTTTCAGTTCAAATAAACTCTTCAACTTCTTTGCTTCTAATCCGCTGAGATATGTTCTCCAATATTCAGGAAATCCTTCCTGCAAGAAGCGGTCGTTATCCAGAAGATCTGACATATGTCCGTTGAAGACTTCATGAGTAAGTCTTATTGCAAACGTATGAAAAGAAGATCCATGCACATTTACTGATGTTGTTCGATTAAAGCTTGTGTTTTTAGGCGACAAATACACACGCTGTTGCAACTCGTTAAAAGAACATTTGGTGAGGTACATTTGCTGATGATGTTCACTGTTGCCGAAGATGTAGACAACTGCTTCCGCAACAGATTCATGGATAAAACGAAAGGTAGTTCCGATTTTGACAACATAGGTACCAGTTAAAGTCTGCAAATTGGTAAAAAGACCTGTCAACGTGACATTTTCTGAAAAGCCCAGTTCTGCTTTTACAGTCTTAAAAAGAATTTCTTCGGGTGCAACTGTCCGAAGTCCAAAGAAATTCACAATCCTTGAACGCAGGTTCAGGTCTTGATGAGGTTTGATTGAGTCCTCATGAATAACCCCATCACACAGCATCAACATCACCAGCGCGAAGTATTTCATCTTGTCAGTTTGTTCAAGGTAGTTGATTTCATCAACTAATACATCACTAAGATGTCCAATGAAAAAATGACTACCCTGTTTCTTTGAGTGTTGATCTGCAAAGAATAGTCGACACCTCAATGGAAATCCCTGAATGTAATCATTCATAGCTATATCTCTGATTCTGCTGCTTGTCAGCTTGACATTGAAATGTCGGATATGTGTTTCAAGCACGCCCAATTTCTCATTCACATCGAGTTTCCACTGATGACTTGATATGTTGACGATATTACGGAAAATCTCTACCCCTCTGACCGAACTCTGACAGTCCTTGTGAATGTACTCCCTGACTGTTGAAATAACCTTCGTTGACGCACTCTCAAAACATTCTTTGATCTCCTGTCCAAGGATCACCCATCTGTCCAATTCCAATGAAGGAAAGGCCTGACTCTTTCCAAAAACATCGTCGATGAAGATGACCTGTCTGATGTTAGGGTTCCACCTCTGCCTCCATTCCTCTGGAGACGTGACCAGCACCAGCTCATAGCCTCCCCGCAGGTAGTGTAGAAGAAGCTGCTCAGCTAGGAAAGTCTTCCCGTCTCCCTGCTTGCCGATGATGATGACGATATTTTCTTTATCAACTAAATCTCGAATGTGTTTGTAGACCCTGGTCTCATACATCAAAACGGTGTCGTCTTTCCATTTCTGGATTCGACTGAGCAGGCGAACTGCAACAGACACAGAACATATTAAAAATCCATGAAGTCATTCTTTCATTTCTTATTACGGATCAAAAGGCAAAGTACACTACTGTAGTTACAGAAATGATTTAAAGTGCCTCCTCTTCACAACAAAATATTTCTTTTGAATATTAGAAAGGTAGCCGTACCTAAAAGAGAACGTCTCCCATCGTGCTTTAAAAAATCACGTGCACATAAATATATCATTTAAATGAAGAATGATAAATGGAACGACAAAAGCAATAAAGCAACTTACCATCAATGTTAGAGGGCCATTGGATGCACAGACACAAGGCTTTGAGTTTATCCAGTATTTCAACATCCAGTTGCATAGTCTCATATCCTGCAAAATGATTAAAACGTTTTATCAAATATAGGAGCCATTTCGTCTCTCTGCACTAACCCACCGGAATATGACGATAAAATTCTAAAACATGTAATATTCAAATGCTGATAATTGGAGATTTAATATCGAAAATCTGTACTGTTATGGTAAAAATTTGGATCAAATATTGTTTTATCAAACGGATATAAGACTGAAATGCATGTCAAGTCAGCACCGATGTTATCAAAACCATATCCAGATTACCTAGTCCATCAGTTCTATCGAAGCCAAGCTTCTCGAGAATATCATTCCTCTCAATATCCTCCAAAATCTTCCCAAGAAATTGTAGACATCTTTCTAGTTTCCACATTTCCATGGCAACACGTCCCCATTTCTCCAACATCCGTGCCACAGAGTAGCAGAGTCCCATAGTCTGGAAGGAGTTTTTCAGGTTTTCCAGTTGGGAGTGAGAGAATCCAATGTTGATACCAAACCTGTGCCAATCTTCTGATAAGTCGTGGCTTATCTTCTCGATCACGGACTCTGGGAGACCTAAAATAACAAAAGGAAGAAAAAAATAGTGTTTTCCCAGAATACGGGTCACATACAAGCCTAAGGACTAAACATGCTGTATCTAGCAATACCGAAATAACCCGGATGACAGGACCGCCGATTTTGAAATATCTGCTTCAAGCTGCTTGCTTAAGGGCATTTCATAAATGATGCTTAACATACCTATGAATGACCAGCAGTTACCCGTCTTATAGTGATTAAGGTTTAATGGATAACTGTTACTTACATACGCTATAAATCATCACAAAAATGATCGAAGAACTTTTACAAAGGCAATAACTGTCGGTGTCTTTTGTTCGTCATTGCTCTTGTTTAATGACACAGATATTTTAACGCCATACAAATTTCAGAGGAAAGCAGATTGGATGTGCAATATCACGTTTTGAAGCATAAGGTTAAAGGAAAAACCAAAATTAAAACATCATGGTAATATCATTGTGCGATTATCATGTATATACATTTTTATCAAGTTATATATCCGACTTCTTTTGTAATAAATTGTACTTCAAGACATAAGATATTCTTGGCTTTTCAAGGTTGACCAATTATCTTTTTGTTGATGAATAATACACAATTAACATTTGTGCACTACTGAATTTTCTATTGGAAAGTTTGACCTAGTCAACTGCCTTGACCCTGTGAGCGGCTGTTAAAGTGTGTATATCAGGTGATTATGGTGGATTGATACTTGTAGTTTTATATTTCACAGCAGGAAAGTCATGTCGATTTGAAAACATAAAATTGATCTCAATGGCTATTCCCGAATAATGCAACTAGTACATGTATAAATCTACTCTGGGTTTGATTGATAACTGATATTCGCTATTAAAATGAAGTTCAAATGATTACATATTTATGGCTTGTTTATTCAGTGATATACCACGGAGCTGTATCAGAAATAATATAAGTAATCTTTAAAGCTGAAAAGCAATCATATCTAGAATTCAGACATTTGTTTATTTGCACTGTCACAAGCGCCTTCTCAAAACATAATTGCTTTTGAGGAAAATGCATTCCAATAAATACTAAGAAAATGTAAAAATAAAACCCAGTAAATTCTTGACTTCGATATAACAGATTATTTGCAATACACAGAACTCTCCCACTTTCCTCAGAAATATTACGAAATAAAAACTGCTATCGATAGTTGTTATCTTATGGAAAAGTGATCCCAAACATTTAAGATCTTTTTATTATTTGCTTACTGATAACAGACTATAGGATAAAACGTTTATCGAAATGTCAAGAGTAAAAACAAGGTGGCTAACTAACTAACTACTTATAATAAATATGTACCCATTGCTTTACGTTTTTACATACCGACATATGTCAAGGAAGTTTGTGTTAGTTTATCCTGGATTGATTATGAATTAGCAGGATTTGGTTTGAACAGAAACCTAGGTACCTGGGGATAGCGTTGCGGTCATGGTGGCCTCCTTACACTAGCGGGTTATCTCCTTGATGCCGCGGATCCTGCCAACACAACAGATAAGCGTCTACACGATTCAGGTATTAACTTTAAACAATCAAGCATTGTTAGGATATGATGTTGTATCCATGGATGATATAATGTTACGTAAGAGCTTTGTTACACTAGAATAAACGTTTCATTGGTCACTTGTTTAGAATGTATACGGATACATTCACTCTTTTACCGGTTATACAAGCAAACCACTCGTTACTATGTTTTTGTTTCGTTATAATGTAGAGTCTATACAGCTGCGTTCCTTAAGTTTGTTCACTTACCTGAGTATTTTAGTGCAAATATCATGTAATGTGGAGTGTCATTGATGCATCCTAGCATTGTGGAAACGAAACTGATAATGTTGAATATTCAATCAAAGTTAAGATTCAGTTTGCGTTAACGTAGGTCAAACCTAACAGATAACCGCAACGAATTTAGCAGAGCATTGAAGTGACCAGGGATCAGAATTTGAAAAAAACTTTTTTTTATTTTTCTCTACAATCTCCTTAATAAGTGATAATCAGCTTTAGATCTAAGTCACTTTTTTGTTAATTTGCACTTACGTAATGTTATTGTGCTGATTTCTTTCTTACAAATTTTATATCTAATAATGTATGTCAGTTGAAATTTAATAAAACCTGAAATTCCCACATATGACCCCAACTGTCTATTTAGCCATGGCAAATATCGAAATTCAGCGCCAGTGATGAGACGATCTCGAAATATGGCCGGTTGGTTATCCTTTGTAAGTGCTCCTGTAGTTATTATATTGACGTCAAAACTAAACCCAAATTACATGATATTTGCAATAAGATACACAAGCGAGTGAACAAACCTAAAGTGCTATAACTTTTCAGTTTTAAGTCTATAGAACGTAAGCTTTTGGTTGCTGATTTGTTCAAAATCTAAACGAGTTCCAAATGCATCCCCTGTAAAACATAAAGCGCATCGCAAAATTGTTATCGGTGTCACCTGTTTGAAAAAAAAGGTTTAGATAAAATAAACAAACGAACGGATATGTGATGAGATAGTGAAGCATAAACACTGCTGTCATTTCAGCGTTTAAAGATCTAAAAATATATTATCTGAATTTTATTCAAAATCTTCACTTGTTATTCAATTCTGCTATCCAGATAATTATTCACTTGAAAGAAACATTTCATACATGTACAAAGTACTTACATATCTTGTTTCACACTTCATTGCATAATGACGATTACACTAAAGTCTTAATTTCATTTGATACATTCAAACATGAATAACGTGCTTATCAAAATTCGACCCCAACATGCCGAAAATATTTGATTATTTCTTGTATTAAAGATTTTGTTTCAAAGAAAAATTATAAATCTAGCTAACAGAGTGTGATATAAAGAAAATATGTTGGTCACATGGATTATTTCGTTTTGGGGAGGCACTGATATACCCTGTGGTTTGTTTGCCGATCCACTTGTATGTTTCCGGAAATAGATATGTTTTAACCGTTCTCTTATAATGTATGAGAAAACTATGCAAATGATATCTACGTGTGCAAAGGCAAACATTTCTAGTCCGATTTAAATAAGTAACTTGTCAATTTTTTCGGTAGTTTTTAATATAAACTCCCACCTAACAGCGAGCATAAACATTGTTACTTTCAGTAACAGTCAATATCGCTAGGTTCTACCCATCATTGAGCCATGGAAACTTGTAAAACAACATCATAGAGGAAATACTTCAGGTTTGTCTTTTAAAGGACCTTTATATACTCTATTATCATTGAGAACAGGAGGAATATTTGAAGGTTAATTAAACATATATACGTGACCTCTGCTGCACCTCGTCCCTAAATGACAGTCGTCAATCATGTCATTCAACAAGACATTTTGTCAGATGAACAAACGATTATTCTGAAAAACCGTTATCAAATAAATTGGAAATCATATTATTATATTATATATATATTTGTTGTTGTTGTGTAAATAGGTCGGGAGAACTTAAGCAATTTAAATGTATTTAGTTAAGTATAGTATGTGTTAGAAAAGGAGTCAACATTTCCTATCCGGTGTCAAAGTGTTCATGGAAATGAGTGCTCGACACTTTAAAAAAAAGTTATTGTTCTCACTTCTTCCCAAAGCTTACACGGATATTTTATTTTCGAAATGATGAATTAGGTCTAGTTAGTTGATTTATCAAATTTCACTCGATATGTCAACGGGATAAGATAACGAAGTTAGATTGTACAAATCTTCTTGTGGTTTTTATAACACCTAGTACCTAGATGGCCCTGTTTGAAATGATAATCGTTCGTTTATAGTCGAAACAATCCTTTCTATAACGAAACCATCTACTCCTCTTGTTTGGTAATTATGGTCAATAATATAGCCTACGAACACATTATTCTTAGTCTTAGTATGGAATTTACCATCAATAATTCAATAGTAATATGGGTAATTAAATTAACTAAGATAGTTATATCAAACACATAAATTCAATATTAAAAAGATAGTGCTCCTTGAACTTCATTTGAGAAAATTCTGAAACTATTCAATAAAATTCATTTTGTTGACAACAATCTGAACTTAACCCTAAAGATAAACAACGAAATATAAACACTCTCATCATTAATTATTGAGCCTATGGTTTACCCACATCTGCTTTTTTTGCGATGAATATTTTTTAAAATCATATGAATAAGTACATGTATATATAATTTTTTATTACATATCATTTATTTATAAAATATTTTGCCTAAAAAGGACAGTAGCACATTCAAGTTCAATAAAGGACCTCACGAGACAATGGTTTATGATATAAAAAAAATAGCAGTTCCTGGATGTTGGTCCTACGTGAATCCATATCCCGAAGTCAAATTGTTTAAAGGGGTTCACGCTTAGAGGGCTACGATGATAACGGGAGGAGTAATGAGATGTTTACAATTATATATTTCGAAGAAACATATAGCAGTAAATTTGAAGAAATGTGGTTTGAACAAAACGTGCTACATTGACTTTAAAAATAATCTGTCATTATACTTCTACAATCATAATATATTACTTCCACAGTAACATTTTGTATCACATTTAACTAGCTTATTAGAAACGATACGATAACTCCTCAAACAAATCTAGAATCATTACATAAAATTCATGCTTTACACTACATGTACATGTACCTTTTTCTATCTCAACCCAATCGTGGCCTTGTCCGATTCAACTTTCATTGTACAATTCAGTCTGCTTGAAGTTGGGGCTATAGGTGAATAGTAATTAAACACACGAACTTCCTGACCCCCTTTACACTGTATATTTACATAGTATTCACCCGTGCTAACATATGTTGTATCATTCACACTTTAAAAGTTACAAAATAAGATCACAATTAACAAATCAGTTTTTCACGATCTTATAAAATTTATAATCTTGCTAATCTAAATCAAGATAATTAGTAAGTTACAATGTACATACCTCCAGTTGATGTACACGTCCACATCGCCTCAGGCTGTTCTATTTTATAGACTCCCGTTACAAATCCCCGATAAGGGCGACTCTCAACCTGAAATGAGCCCTAAGTAAGTATTATTTTAGTTTAGTAGGAAAGAAACCTCTGCTCTTCAATCAGGGCTGAATAACCTCTTTTAGACGCCCTGACTGTGTATAACGTAGGGAGGACAATCCTCACCGTGCAATGTCATTCAGCCTGGGGACGCTTACATCATGATACGGTGTTTAGTTTTAAGATCAATTTGTTCATTCTCCCAATAAGGTGTGCGTTTATGGCATTGATAAATATCTCATTAATCATATAATGCCAATCAAAATTATGCATTTTATGTTTTGGAAAACTAATGTAGAGGTGGTTTGATACGACTTTAGTTTACGCATATGCTGTAAAATGTTGACAAATTATGAATTAACAGTCATGGCCTCGCAGGTTCTTAACGCCGTCACTCTGGTTAACGTGGTTATTTATTTAACAAAAGTGACCACAAAAGGATAGTGTCTGAATGGTTTTCATGTACTCTATGTCCTGTGGCGAATGTGAATTACTAACGTTTTCTCCAGTTTTGGGTCTACATAAAATTTACACAATGTTAAAATTATATCGTCATAAACTAATATATAAAGCGTTAATATATACATGCAGTTAATGGAATCATGACACGCATAATTTGAATCATCGAATGAATAAAGAGGATGAAGCTTAAACAAAAACAAAACAAACACTTTTAACAGACTCTACGGAATATCGCAAAGACATCAAACGCAAATTTATAAAACCCATTAAAATATTGTATAATAGGACAAATACATAGAAGCATGTTAATGCTCTAGCCATCAATGTTCATCTTTTATGGCGATTTTACTTACGATAACTTCATATAAAACTTACCTCCTTGCGAATCGTATAGTGACAAGTTAAATCGAGGTGTCTTCAATGTCTTGAGGGATATAATATTACAGCATTTAGCCTCGTTCTGGCTTCCGAATCTCCTCGAAACGAGAAAGAGGGCTGTAATATATCTCCCTGTCATACACAGGTTGGAGGCAATAACACGCTGTGTCTTGAGTGAATAAACAGTATTGATCTACGTTTTTAAGTATTTAGTTTTTCTGTGTGTAACCATACTACATTCTCATATGGAAGACTTTTATCCTTTGATTTTCTTTGTCAAACCTTTCGGACGAGAACTGTGTGAGCACGGTTATGCGATTCCTGGATATTGTTAGTAAAACATTCAATTTAATTTGTTTACGTTCATATGTCGTGTACCTTATTTAAGTACAATATGTACATATGTAACTCTATGTGATGATGACAAATAAAGACATCGACGTTGAAAATGTGCGTATAAACTCAGCCAATTTGGTTTGATAAATTCTTAAAACATTCACTTTGTAAAGACGAAAATGTTGTCCTGACAAATTATAAAATCCTTAAGGTGTATTATTGTATTACGAAAATTCTGTCTTTTTATCGGAAACTAATGAATGACGTACCATTTTTGTATCAGAGTTGCCAATTTCGTCAGGCGAGGGATGACATTGAACCAAATAAGTACATGTACTTACTATATATGTTTAGCAACTGTCATAATGAAACATTTTAGTTCTAGCACATCGTTATATCACAGTAGCCGTTACACGTCCTGTAGGAACATCTGACGTTTGAATTGCCTCAAGAGTATATTATATATGTATGTCTTATGTGTTGACACATGTTTGGAAGTATTTAAACAAATTGTACAATTTCACATTCCTAATTTGTAAATACATATAAAATAAGAACTTTATTTATTATTTCATTTCCAGAATATTTTTCTTTGGTAAGACTGAAGCGATTTTTAAGCATATGACACATTACACAAATCCAGACACTTGTCACGTATAGAACAGTCATGATGACAAACAGCAAAACTTCCAAGGATAACATAAAAATATCTATTTAGAAATGATTTCTGTCGCTCTATTAATTTAGCATAGGCCCCTGATAATGAATCGATATTACCGTTTGATTACCACATAAAATCATGACTCCCTGTGCATTCCTTAAAGTTAGCAAAATAGAATCCGAGCAAATTCATGCACATGGCAATGGATAAAGTACATAGAGACACACTATCAAAGAAATAGGATTATCACCCAATTGGGGTTAATTTAATGGTCATATTTGCACCTTTGGGAATTGACTTAAAGGGACACAGAGTATGTTGATAGGATCACATGAGTCAAATTTTGAAATCGATGTTATGACATCGGGAACCACTAACTGTTACTGAAAATAACAAGTTAAAGGTCAATCAGTACATTAGAGCGAAAATACGGCCATTCAAAAGTCGGGATTTTTATCGAAAACCGGACAATGTGGCTCGAGTGGCGCGCGCAAAGTAGCCAAACGTCATTTTGAAACCTTGTCAAAAGCTGATCATGACAGTAAGATATATTTGATTCGATAGTGTTTATTAGGTATTGTAACTAATAGGTAGATTAATTGGATGCATAATTTCGAATATTAAATATATTTGGTATGTTTTCTTGATTTTTTCATAAAATCAAGCATTTTAGAGATATTATGCATAAATGGATATGTTTGCAAGTCCAGTGATGAGATATGAACTTCAATCAGCATTTTAGATATTTCGTAGCTTATCAAAACCAAATAATATTTTAAGAAAGATACTCTGTGTCACTTTAAAGGGCCTTGATGCCCGTAGTACCAACTATTCCAGAATCCTCTCTGTGTGTTTAATGAGAGAGGGAACTATCCACTTGTCATGACTGTTTTACCTTCTATAATATGTAATACGTGAACATTAGCCTGACGAGCTACAGAAAGCGAAGTCTCTTATGCTTCAATTGTCATGAAAAGAGTGGGAAGAGAAGGGGTGAGGGTTGGTGAGGTTCAAGGTCAGCCTTTTTAACATACTTTAGTTTGTAACAAGGAGGTTTTTTTATTCGTTATCAAAATCAAAAGTTGAAGGATAACAACATTATGACATCGGCAAATTCATCATTTTGAGTTTTTGATCACACAAAGACGGAGCGGCCAATAGAAGCGTCCTTAAAATATTCAATATCTTGTCTAGTCGACTACCGTGGTTGTAGTCAATCTCATTTCCGTACTGAAATCTGTACAGGTTCATTTTCAGCACTATGAGAGATTGATTTACTACTTACTGAAATCGTTTGCGATGATAGTGGATTTGCCTGATTTATCTAAAAATAATATTTATCAAAGAGGGTGGACACTACTAAAATTATCTTCTAACTCCAGTAATAATCATAACTTGATCCAATCTTATATTATATTTAATATTATATATATGCTACACTACGCTACGCTTTAAAGTGAATAATTGATCTTATTTTAATGAGATTGAAAATGATCCAAATAATAACAATGTTTTGAGTAATATTTTCCGTTGACGATTCAACTTATTGGTTTACACATATTTATTTCAAAAAGAAAATCGGATTTGGAAACAAACAAAAGCTTATGTTAACACCGCTCCGGGATACGACAGATATATTACATTTCTTGGTGATTTTGCAATAAAACAAGTTTATATAAACAAACAGAATACTTTCATAATAGACAGACGATACTGTTCAACGTTTTATCAGCTTGGTCACAATCGACTTCTTAATGTGATTAAACGTTTTGCAAGTAAGAATTTTTGGGTTTCAACTGATTTGTTAAACGTGATACTGCGAATAACAACAAGAAGCTTTGTTTAGTCTATTTCTATCTAATCCTAAGGTTACAGTAGGGTCCCATCTTTTGTTAAATGTCACTGTGTCTGCCATAAACAAGCTATTATTACATTTGGAAGAATAAGGGAAAGTAAACAGTAGTAGGCCTAGTAATTCCTTTTTTTCTAACACTAACTATGTTAATATACAACATGAAAAGGATATTGCTTTTTGATAAACTATGGTGATAAAGAATAACTATTATCGACCGATAAGGATTTTATTCATGATATGATATTATGAAGTTTTTTGAAGGCGAAGCTATCATGAGAACCAACTAACTCGTCATTAATTTCCAAGTTTTTGATCGTCATCGAAGTCATCCTTGTGAAATATAAGAAGTTTAGTCGAATTATATTAATGTGACAGCAATGTGCGATAAGTAGGTGAAGGTCCACATTTACTGACTTAGACTTATAAACAAAAAAGTCAGTAATAGGTTTAACGCCAATGGACACATGTTGTTGCCGCACACGCCCTAGCATTTACTGAAAAAGGTTCAATTCCGGTTTTAATATATATGTCAAAAGATTCTCTGAATGTAATAAGGAAAGCATATATTTGGATAGGTTTGGATGCATTGGAAGGAACCTATAGCATACCCAATTGCAATGTGAACTTAAATGTTGAAATAACACTTTCATCACAACGTTACAAAGTGATCTTCAGGTTGATCATAATGATAAAAGACGTATTACCGTTTTTACTTCCACTTTGGTTTGAATTCCTCATACTCAAAATTGTGGTTTTTGATTGCATCCTTTAAAGGGGCAGTAGCACGTTTTTTGATAATTTTATATCTTGAATTTGTCACTGATAAGTGTTAGTTAATGTTAAATGTATCATTTTGACAGTGTCAAAAATCTTATTACACAAGTCAATAATCCATAGTCAGAGGACAAAGTATGAAGATTCACCTCAACTTCATTGGCGGCCATTTTTTGTGAACACCTTTAATTCATTTTGTGTAAGAAAAAGGAATCGCATGGCTAAACTTTACGTTATATGTTTGAATTATTACTGCTCCACTTAGTTTAAATACATTGTCTTTCAATTGGAACCATTAATTTTTATTTTCGTGACATCACCCTATATACCCCCTAAAAACGTGCTACTGCCCCTTTAAATAACTTCGCCAATTACAATTTCTTCAAGATTATAACTTTTGTTTTGAAAGTGCGTTCAGTGATTTAAAGTTACCAGTAATCAGGCAACCAAGGGTATTGTTCAATTATTTGTACAACAATCTTACTTAGTACATGCTTGTGATCTCTTTGTTGCCAAACAGTCAAGGCTCGTTAATAGTATTCATCTCAGTATACAGTATATAAGGTATTTTGTATGAACACAAAAGCAAAATATCGTAAATGGCTGACAAAGACATCATTGTAAACTTGAAAATTTGTTTGTTGAACCATCACTGCTTTGATAAGAACATGCAGTGACGCCTACAGTCAAGAGAGAGTGAGAGTACCCTTAACTGGATTGAGTTTCGATTCAAACGACAAGACTTTAAATGATTAATAGCTAAGTTATTAAATCTTTATTATACCCCCACCTACGAAGTAGTGGGGGTATATAGCGCTCAGCCTGTCCGTCCGTCCGTCCGTCCATCTGTCCGTCTGTCCGTCCGGGCATGTCCGTCCGGGCTTGTCCGTCCGGGCATGTCCGTCTGAGCATTTTTCAATATAAACAATAGAATTCTACCACTTGTTTAACTGATGGTTTTATTTGGTATTGATATTTATTGATAAACTTTATTATATTCTAATCTATACCATATTGAGGGTATATGACACTCTGCCCGTCCCTCCATGTGTAGGTCTGAGCATTAGTCAAGATAACCTGTAGAAGTCTTCCACATTTTATATATGGATGAATTTTATTTCATTTGCACACAGAATTTATCAGTAATTAACTGGAATTTCAAACAATGGCATCCATCTAGAGCTTTTCGTTTTACCTCCGATGAAACTATTCATGACCTTATTTGGATTTAGGTTCATACTGTGCATTATTTCATGTTTTTGGCACTCAAGTTTACTTCAAGTTTATTGAAATTGTTCTGCCTTCTTAAAAATTCTTGAAATATTTTTTGGCATTGTGTATGAGATTATGTAGAGCATTGTACATTACCAACATGTTTGTAAGTGACAGACTTTTGAAAATCTTTGATAACATTTTGTGTTAATATTGTATATTTCATAAAGCCTTTGCTAGACATATCTTAGCTACATACCTACCTTAAGCTTCAAAGTGCTCCATCTATCTGTCTGTTTGGAAATCAAATTCTAAAGACTTAAGACATATTTTCTTTAATTATTGATATGTGTCTATCTTTCAGACAATACCCGACTGTTTTTGCACAATAAGACAATTTAAAATAAGTTGATTCTATGAATTAAAAAAAAGACAAATTTAACTATCTTCAAGATGTTTTGCAGCTACTCAATGTCTTCAAGAGATTGTCCCTTATATTTACCCAAATGTATAAGAAAAGAGGTCTGTGGTTAATATTGTTGTGAGAAAGGTTTTGGGCATATTTTTCAGGGTTTTTTGTGTATGGTTATGAGTAATGTATCTTATGTCTTGTCCTCAGTATTTTAACTTGTCCAATGCAATTTTCTGTGTATTGCTCATTTTACAGCTAACCTTATCTCAAGAAATTATGCATTATGCATGGTTGTTGTAGCAAGAACAGACAAATGTTACCACAATTTTTATAGTTTATTCATCTGAACCTATTATAAACACTTTATTTCCATTGACAGTTTTTCTCTCAGAGGTGACAATATGATCAATCTAAATAAATTTAGATCAACAGGTTTTATATTTGGTCAAACAAGATTTATTTTTCACAATGCACACTGTTATTGAGAACAGGCCATAAGCCATCATATATTTCTTCCGTTCATTCTTTGAAATAGCGACTATGAACTGTTTGTAACGTCGAATCTGATTGATCAAATCGCGAATTCCTTATTTGCATACGAAAGGTCACCTGGACGACCTCTCACACTGATCAATGTTAGATCAACAGTATGACAATATAAAACATCTGTTGATCTAAATTTATTTAGATTGCAATATGATGCACCGATAGTCTGGCAATAAGGGTTTGACAATATTATTTACAGGGGACATCATGGCAATTAAAAAGGGCCCGAGAATTTATTCAGCTTCCATTATGTTGCCTTGTTTTAAGTTTGAATTCTTTAGCCAAGTGACCAATTTGTTGTTAAATGGTGGCGTTGAAAAACTACAAAAGAAACAGAAAAAAGATAAAATACATTTTACAATACAACTTCATTGACAATAAAATACAAGATATTGTCTCAAGTAGTAAATGAATATAACCAACATACAAATACAATTAAATATGAATATTTTATCAATAAGCAAATGATATTTATATACAGCTTACCTTGACACAATAACTGAAGGTAAAAGATTACTTGAAAATTACTGAAAATTACTGAAAATATCTTCAAGTAATTGATTATTGATAATGAAAATAAATATGAATATGCTTATAGATGTAATAGGCAGGTCAAGATGTTATTAGACTGCTTTGCCCAATGACAGTGAAGTTGGCAACTTTATCTTATTATAAAAGGACTTTGCTTTGTGTTTTGATGTTATGTTACTTAAATTTACATGTAGCCAACTTCATTTAGGTTCAATGGCACCAGGCCCCATTGCTGGCATAATAAAGAAATACTGACAACTAATAGCAAATTTATAACAATTTATTCACATAAAAATCAACAAAAATTCAACCAGAGTAAAAAGATGGAAAAAAAATCAATCATCGACAACTGTACAGAACAAACAGCAAACACTCACTCATTCACACCCTCTCAATCATTTTAATTTATTAGTTACACATTTTATCTTGCTATCTACTCTAATGACAACAGTACAAAAATAAAATTTCCTATAAAAAGTGTTCTATGTCCAGTGAGGAGCCCACTATCCAGTAGAACTAAAAGAATCCCCCTTCCCAAAACCTAAGTAGCTGAAATCAGAAACCTGTTCTCAGCACCCAAAGATCAACCTACCTCAAGAAGCCTTGTTGTTAAAGTGAGAAAGAGAGCTAGGCCCCACTACCACTCCATGAAATACATGTGCAGAGCACTGTCTTCAGTCCTGGTTGTGTTCTGGCTATGCACTTCATAGCCGGGAACACTGAATTGTAATGTATGTGCAGAGCACAGTCTTCAGTCCTGGCTGTGTTCTGGCTATGCACTTCATAGCCGGGAACACTGACTTGTAACTTTAAAAAATAATAATATTTTTTTAATAAGCATTTTTAAATGAAAATATCATATATATAAATATGCTATTACCGGTAAGTGTATTTAATAACTATTTTTGTTTATAAAAAAATTTAAAAAAAAGTTTTTTTAGCCTTTTCATTGCTGTGTTTAGGATTATCAGATATAGTTTTTGGCTCTCTGTCTGTGATCATTGTTTGTAGAGTATATCGACTGATCAACACATGCAAGTGTACCTTTTTTGGTTTTCAACTTTCAAAGATTTTTCAAATTACTCTGGAAGCACTACTTAGAAATTTATTTCACAAAACATATCTCCATGAAACTTGGTATTTATCATCACAAGAAGTTGTGCTTTTCAGGGTTTTTATGCTTTCTCGACTATCATTTTTCAATATGATCAACTTTTAAATTAATTCCTTCCATGACTTAACACAACCAGTTTTCCTGACACGTGTTGAATATTTCCCTTGGTCTGGTACATGGATAATTTTGATTGATAAGTTATTTTGAATTTTCATTCATATTTCTCTCTATATTTTCATTTAAAAATAACAATAAGACAAAGGTATTTTATTTTACAAGATTAAATTTTTGATGACATCGATGATTGTGTAATGGACATCCGGTGTAAACATCGACTCGCTTGACTTGTTGGGTTGGCAGATACCCCTCACTTGGCCTCTAGTTTTTTACCTTGTGTATTGGGCGACCCCCTTCTTTGACCCCCTAATTTCTGGCATAAAAAACTCGCCTTATACATTGAAATATACGTTAATCATTACAAGAATTCCATACAGTAATCTTGTTTATTTGGAAATACAGGTTTTCTTGAAAATTTAGAATTTCATTAGGTACTTGTAAAAGGGGTGGATAGATAAGGCATCTTCTAATAATATTTTGTATATCCCATTGGTTTAATTTGGTCACAGCCTTCATTGGGGGAACGAACTATGCAGACACCAGTCACTTTGGCTGACCATGACCTTATTTTTAAGGTCACCACATCCCTTTGATCACTTTTGAATTTATTGTCAAAGAGATATCTCATGAACCATTTTAATCCTTCTCTTCATATTTGGTCACAGCATACATTAGGGGATTATGCAAGCACCTGTCACATTGGGTAATCGTGGCCTTATTTTCAAGGTAATCAGAGCACATTGACCACTTTTGAAATTTGTTTATGCCGTATCTGTTAGCTTAGCATGAGCCTGGTGCATAATCCTTATGGCTTTGAAAACATGTCTCAAATGATTACTTATGTTGGCTTCTATCCTTCTGTGAATGACAAGCTCATAGTGGGGGTATGTGAGCTTTGCTCACTTTTTTCTTTTTTAATGAGTGACGGATCTAATGAAACCAATAAAGATTAATGCATCCTGAATAGGTCTAAATAAGATCATAAATGCAAACAAAACCATAATTGCTTTCTGTTTATAGGCAAAATGAATTCGTATTTATTATAAATTTATTCTTCATATTAACAACCAAATGTATTTTAGAGATAGTTACTGCAACAGCCTCTCTTTAAGAGGAAAAAATTACTTAGCAAATTCTCTATATAAACGATTGAATCCAGAGCAATGTTACCCATCCAACATGACTGGAACTCACCTCTTCTTCTTGGTCTGTCTCCTCGGAGCTGTTGGTGAGTTCATCACTTTCTCTTAGAATAAACCATATATCAGATTCAGTGTGTGTACTGTAGGAACCAAGTATTCTAACAATGTGGTTAGAAGTGCGTTGGTAAAGAGATGTCAAACAACAGTAAGAGATCAGACAATAGGTACCTTTAGCATGCCAGATTTACAGCTGCTCGTGAACAGGCAAAGAGTAGTGATACTTCAGTACACATATCAAACCTACTACAGATACTTTAGTATGAGTTGTGGGATAGCGCAGTGGTTAGCTCGTTCGGGTTCGGATTAGGAGATCCGTGGTTCTACACGCAGTCAGGTTTTGGTTGCAATGCTACACTGAATTTCAGCGCAGTACCATCCATGGTTTGATAGTCGTAGCTAAGACTTGCAGGTTTCACCGCAATGCATAGCCACAATGGTCCCTTTTAAGAGAAATTAACTTTTAAAAATATTCTATATAAGCGATACTTTCAAGAGTATAATCAACCACTCACATTGACTGGAACTTAACTCTTCTTTTGGGTGTGTTTTATGGCAGCTGTTGGTGAGTTCAACCCCTTTGTTCGTCAAAAATAATTTGAAAAAACAATCCTTTTTAGTGTACTATCCATGTAAGAATATAAACAAATTAGATAAAGGTAATTGATCAATTTAAATTGCATGTCGAACAAATACAAGAAGTCGAATACGGGACATTGGTGGTTTACAATGTTTCTATCCAATGTTTCAATTTGTTGTTCCATCTTCAGAAATTCACATCTGTATAGCCAGGTAAAGGACAATGAAACCTTAGAGTACAAAAACTGTTAAATGTCAATAGAAATCGTATACATCGAATAGTGATCGTATTGTTTACCAATGACTGAACAACCCTCAAGATCTAAAAAACCAGTAACTACAAATTATGAACAACCTTTGATTCAGGCATAACAGGAATACTGACAGAGGTATATGATAACGTTACAAAACAAAAAAGCTTCTTTAAGCTTTAGGTATTGGTTCTTGATGTGTTTAAAACATATATATTTGGGACGATTGTAAAATTATTCACAATACTCATGATTTTTGAGTCAAACGATTATCATCATTTGAGTCTGAAAGTCTTTTTTTTTTATCCCTACTCATTGCGATTTTTTGAAGCGCTTCTTTAGGTATTGGTTCTTGATGTGTTTAAAACATATATATTTGGGACGATTATAAAATTATTCACAATACTTTTGATTTTAGAGTCAAACGACTATCATCAATTGAGTCTGAAAGTCGTTTTTCTTTTTACCCCTACTCATTGCGATTTTTTGAAGCGCAAAACCGTTAAAATATTTTTTTAGTGTTTTGGAGTTTGGTTGATTTACTGTACCGATCTTTCAGTTTCAGTTCCCGTTATTACCACATCTTCAGCTGAAGGTGGAGATCCTCTTCCTTCGCCTGAAATGAAGAGAAGTGTTTTCGATGATGGAAGATATATTCAGGGCACCCGCTCTCTCACACTTACTGACGGACGTAAAGCAGGAACCTTCGTATGGGGAACACGTGAGTATTATGGAATGTCCAAAGATACAGAAAAAAATTATAGTTTTCGATTGATTAGGATGGTTCTCGAAAGCAGTTTTGATTTTCTTGATGGGGTGACACAGTTTTCAGGGGGTTGATGAGAAAAGCAGAAAATACGGAAAATAGAACTAAATGCAGTCTGTATATTGAAAAAAAAATCAATGTTCTGAGAATTGCAGATAGACAACAAACAAGGGGGCTTTCATGTAAATTAAAGAAGCTTGAGGTAATCAATGAAACAGGTATGAAGGAAAACGGGTACATGTAAGTAAATATTAAACATAAACCATGTTAACAGAAGGAAAGGGTTGATGATACGCGATAATGGTTTAACACTGAGTGTAGTGGGTGTTGTTAAGAAGGACATAAGACATGGAGAAGATGAAATCATATCACGAAGAAGTGCAAAAGCAAGATACAGTTGCACAACATGTTAACTTATTACATGTACTTGACCTTTGACTAATATTTGATTTCGAACAGACAAAATATCTTAAATTGCATTTGCAATGTATAATACATTATAGTGTTGAATAAAGTTTATGTATATTACGGTGTATATTCTTGACATATTGAAATTATTCTATTCAAATAGATAAAAGTAAATGCTTATGGATTTTTATTGCCATTATTTATGTTTTGTTACAGACTTATAATGCAGTATATGGGAATCACAATCATTTTATTGATGACTGCTCCTTACAATGTGCAGATAAAGGTTCACCCTAACATACAACTAGATACATCATGAATACACAGGGTCGAGTTATTTCAATTTACCCATCGTCCTCAAACATCATCAAAGGTCTTCAAATAACATCATCATCATCAAACACACATCATCCTTAAATTAATGGGCAACTACTCTGTCTAGGTATACACCCTAGATTAATGTCCTTATTATTCACCCTTTATCCTGCTAACATGATATTCCAGAATTAATTACAGGGAAATTGAACTGAACTATCATTTTTTATCAATAAAAACAAGAAGTTTATATACACCTCAAATACCAATTCTTTCTTCGTTGTGTTCATTCTTTCTAACAATTTGGTAACAAGTATGTCCATTCATATACATATGTAATGTACGGCATGAATTCCTCTCTTTGGAATAAAACACATAGCAACTTAGTTTAACCGAAATGGTAAAAATCTAATTAATAAGGTTTATTCAAAATGTTATCAAGAAAGTAATATTAATGAATAATGTCAACTAATATGGTGAGTATCCTGGTTAATTTGGTGCGATTTTATTCAAACTTCATGCTTCAAATCTAGATAGCAACAATATGTGTGCCTGGAGAAGAATTCGTAAGAAAATGGACAGGTGTATAAATAAGTATCGTTAATTCAATTTTCGTCTTGTTTAGCTGAAGATTGGGCCCTGAAAAAGATTGCAACGATGAAATGGACATTAGAGGAAGGAGATTATACAGCACTCCTTAAAATACCTGCCACCATGTTGCAACAGTCGTTGATCACGAAGTGAGTATTCTAGATTCAATTTTGTAGCCATTTAATGGAAATAGTTACCTGTAAAGAATTGGTATGTACAACTGCATATCGAAAGGTTGTTCATATATACTAATCAAATGAATCTAAGGAACATACGTGTATTGACCGTTATATACTTTATGAATTAGAGCATGGTTAAAGTTATGTATTTCATTAAATTAACAATTTCATACATACGTATTGGAATCAATTACTGAGAGTGAAATAATTACTGAGCTTTGAAGTTAGACACAAAGCTGGGGTAAATATATATTCCAAACGTTCATCATTAATCACATTTTCAAAAAATCTTGACAGTACTCTATCGTCAAGAATGCATTTGGCGAAATTTAGGTTTAGGTTTCTACCACTCTAAAGTAATTGAGGATGGGAATAACTGGGAAATAAGAACTTATTGTTGACTTTTTATGAATTTTGAAAAGGGTGATCAGCAATAATCTAATGAAGTTTAATGAAGTTGAAAAAATCTCAAACAGAAATTGTTTAAAAAAATCAATTTATGATATGGACATCGTAATAAATTGTGATATAACAATAATAGGCTGTCAGATAATGGCCCTTTAGATGAACGATAATGTCTTATGATTTATGTAGTAGATTATATATACTACTGGCAGACACAGTGCCATCCGGTTTCATCTCTTTGTTAACATCAGGGTAACAATTACATTTAATACTTCTGCATCTGTTGAAACATATCCAAGAAATTAAAAACAGCCCATGGTACCTTATTCAAAAGGGGATATTTAGTATGTAGAACATTAAGCACTGAAATCAAGACACTGTTATGTAGTTGATAATTAAAATGATGTCACGGCGATTCCAGCCGATTATGAGTATATTACTACATTATGCTTAACTAGTCTATGATTTTTTACAGGGCCTAACAACGGAGTGAGTAGGATTTGACCTTACTGTGGAACAGACCACCAACACCCGAGATCAATTTAAATACAGACTGTAATGTAAAAGTCTTTAATGTATGTTATTCCAAGATGTTCAGAGAATGGTAAAACTTTATGAAAATGCTTAAATTTGTTATAGTGAACATTCATGTCAATCCACTGTTAGGCAGTAAATAATAACTTGGTACCGAGGGGTTGGGGAAAATATACTCACGAGGGCATTACCCGAGGTATGTTTATTGCCATAAACCGAGGCAATCAGGTTACACTTCCGTGGAACACTTTTGCAAATGATTTCAACAAATCATAAATTAATTTATCGACGTTTAAATTTCACACTTTGTTGCTTTAATGGTTCCTTATCAACCTAAACATATAGACTACTAACAATACACTCTTAATTGAGGTTTAAAACCTAAAATCTTGATTACTTATATCAAAATCTACTTCATTTCATTATATATGCATGCAATGCGTTGTACTTTGTGTCAGTTATTGCATTAAACGGCCAGATGAAGCAGGTACAAGATGTACCTGCTGAAAACGTTTGCCAAAAGTATTTCAACTTTATCTTATTCTCATTAATATGTACTACCAAAGAGATTGAACATTCTTTGTGATATTTCTGTATATGCATGTACATCTACAGGGAAACATAACAATTCGGGCATGACACTCCTATATTTACATCAAGTAGCACCTTCACCTTCACTTCTCCAAAACGTCATGAAATCTCTACATCTTATCCCCTCACCTCTCCAAATAAAGGAAAAGACATCCGATAAGTGAAAATAGAAAAGTTAAACATACATGTATTTTTCACAATTAGTCAGACAAATACTGATCTTAGAATATGGCTAAGTACAAATCATGAAACTTGTAAAATATTTTGATATCAAAGAATGCCTTGTAATTTGACAATGACCTCCTGAAACTAAATAGTCTAAAGCATACGTAAATTATGTTTCAAAACGTATTTCACGAAATAACGTGTAATTCATTATAGAACATCTCCTTATGGGATAGAAGACGTGATAAATTAGAAAAGGATTAATTGTTTTTCTTCAATCGATCGAACATAAAATTCCCCGTATTAACGGATTAACTTGCCGACGAAAGGATTGAATAACAGTATCCATGTTTTTACATTATACCCATGGTTGGACCAAACATATAAGGTAAAAATAGGTACAATCTTCAGTCATTTTCTATTTATTTATTTATCACATGATCAACATAGCCCATATTTGCAGCATTGAAAACGAATTGCTTGTTGTCCGGTTGATATCTTTGTTTGCCGTAGTCTGGAGTGAAAATCAAAATTTACATGACCCCAACACATTTAAAATGTTGTAAATGTGTGAGGCTTATTTATTTAACATAAAATGCAACTTACATAGTTATAAATCATTTTTGTTTTATTAAATTAATTTTTTGAAAAATTGTAAATTAAAAAAAATTGAATTAGAAATTCAATACCACGCGGAAGTGTTCTCTTGCAACTGGGTAATATCTTACACCTGTCAGTTTTTGCGCAAGTGTGTACTTTCTTTTGTACCTCAGTTTACATGGTGCCATAGATGAAATCAATTTATTTGATAAGAGTTGTTCAATTCTTTGAAACAAATATTTCAAGAATGATACATAGTTACCTGCAGAACACAATTCTATTCATGCTAGAATATTTTGGTCAATCAGTTATTTCATTAGGTCAATCAGTTTCAATCAGGTGTACAAGTATCGAAGAAGGTCACATTGTGTAACAGATACTACATGACACTTGTGTACAGATCTGTATGTCATTCCTTGTCTCTGCGTGTATGAACTGGATCTAATTATCACTGAAAGTCTATTTGGATTATTTTCATCAAAATTAAAGATCGGAATTTTAAAAATATGAACACTTCTGTCTATTCAAGCATGCGAAATGCCAAGTCTGCACCAGTGACCGGGCGGACCCAACAAATGGTTTAGAAATGGTTAATGTACATATATTGACATCTAGTGACGCTTTGCGAGTGCTGCTGGAATCATTTAATTGATGTAAAACAAAACTAAGATACACTCACAAGTGAATAAACTTAAGGTACGCAGCTGTGTATGCTTCTAGTAGTAATGAAAGATGCCATCACAAGCTGAAGTAGAGCTGATGCATTTATATCCCTCATAAGATCACTTTCTGCAACCATGAAAAACTGACACTATACCCAACTTCCGGTCTCGTTGGTATGGTTTCCTGTGTTTTGTGTGTAGGAGTACTGCATCTCTACATTTCTTATAAACCGAATTTTTATTGCAAACCTACATGTACATTTTAAATTGTGAATTCTATATTGTTGAGAAAATGGGATTCGAATTCGTAACCTTTATAGTGCAAAGTTACTACTCTATCAACTGTGCTACAGAGGATTGATACAAACTGAGTTACTGATGTTGTGTCCTAGCTACATTTGTATCTTCCTATCGAAATCTATGTATAGGTACTAGTTTGTACCAAGTGTTAATGCAACGAAGTTAGTATATTGTTTGAAACCTACGATTGAGGTTAAAACAGGAGGTCTCAAATTTGTCCGACTTCTTTTAATGAATACAACATCCAGATTTATCATGCCAACTTCTCCCATTTGTCACAAATTATGTATATAACCTTACTGTCTGTGTATGCACGGTTGGAATTAATCCTTTTTATATTACACTAATATTATGAGAATTACAACAATTCATTAGACAATCAGTCCTTATCCAAAGCCACCAACATCCTTTGTAAACCAATGCCATGGCTGGCAGTAACTGTCGTAACAATATTATCATTAAAAGTCTTTGTTCATAATGGCTGAAATTAAAGCTGGGAGGTGAAAGGCACGTTGCACTCTAACTCGATCTTTGCTTGTGAAAACTTTTAGAGACAAAGAAAACATGCATATTCTAGTGCCGACGTGTTGTTAAGAGGCAAGTGGTTTTCATTTCAATGTTGTTGATTGTCTCAACTGACTGACACGCAACCTTTTTGGCATAATGAGCAATTTCTTCTGAGAAAAACTTATGTCTATCCACGTGAGCAGTACGAGTTACATTTAAGTAAGTGGTTACATGCAAGCGGAAATTAAAGCTGGGAGATGAAAAGGACATTGCACTCTAATTGGGGAATAACAGACTTGCAAGCAATTGTAGACTAAATTTCAACTTTTGAAAGATGTATTCATGATTACTAAAATGTCATTTCGAAAAGATGAAGAGTTTGTTGAAGCATTATAAACAAAACGTGTCAAAATTAGTAATTATATTATAATATTAGAGGCGGAAGAAAGTCACTACTTCAATAGTCACGACGTTCAATCACGAACACAAACAGCTCGTGTTTGTCATTTAGATTATGTGAAAACTTCACGAGAATGTATGAATCACGAGAAAGTATGCCTCTACAGTAGTAATTACGTCACAATGCATCAAAGAATAACTGTTATGTTCGTTTGCTCTCCTTCGAATTCGTTTGGACAGAAACATAGCCAAATAATGTTTCAGCGTTTATAAATCATCAGTCTAAGTAAACCTAGCCTCACTATTATCCGTTACACTGCTATACTGATCGCAGTGTAACGGATAATAGTGAGGCTAGGTTTACTTAGACTGATAAATCATGGTAGTTTGCTTCTATAGACATGATTTAACTTTGTGTTAGTAGTAGTTAACCTTCGTGAAACAAATAGCTTAGAAACTAGCCGGTTTTCTTCGCTTTTGAGTGAAATTCATATTCATATAAAGTGTTTTAAGGTGATATTTGTAACATAAACAACAAATAATATAAATTGGAAGAAATGACCTTCCATTTGATAAAAAAAACCCAAAGTATGATTACAATATATTTCAAAAACAATATGTAAATTTGGATTTCGATTTCATTATTTTAAATTTATAGTTACAACTTATTTGCGATCTATTTTTGTTCGTGAGGCTTGAGTTTGTAATACCTTAAATTAGATTGTGATCAGATCATTAGAAAGTCGTTTGTTGTTAATGTTGTTATCTAATATATGTATAATTATGAATATTATAACAGCGCACGTGATTCTCAACACGTAGTCACACGAAGACTGTCATTTGACACAATTCATATGGGACTGGGCAGTTGCACATGCTTTCCGATTCAGAAGAAGAAATTGTGAGCAAGAGCCGTTGGAAGTGGACTTTAATAACGTCGATGATAATCCTAGAATCTTGTACTATTGTAGAACTAAATGACTTGCATTTTTGTTGACGGTTAGGAAAACGTCTACCGACAGAGACGTCAGATATTGCCCAAGTGGCATAACGCAATAAATCAATCACACACTCTACCAACAGAGACGTCAGATATTGCCCAAGTGGCATAACGCAATAAATCAATCACACACTCTACCAACAGAGACGTCAGATATTGCCCAAGTGGCATAACGCAATAAATCAATCACACACTCTACCAACAGAGACGTCAGATATTGTCCAAGTGGCATAACGCAATAAATCAATCACACACTCTACCAACAGAGACGTCAGATATTGCCCAAGTGGCATAACGCAATAAATTAATCACACACTCTACCAACAGAGACGTCAGATATTGCCCAAGTGGCATAACGCAATAAATCACTAACACACTCTACTAACAGAAACGTCAGATATTGCCCAAGTGGCATAACGCAATAAATCAATCACACACTCTACCAACAGAAACGTCAGATATTGCCCAAGTGGCATAACGCAATACATCACTAACACACTCTACCAACAGAAACGTCAGATATTGCCCAAGTGGCATAACGCAATAAATCACTAACACACTCTACCAACAGAAACGTCAGATATTGCCCAAGTGGCATAACGCAATAAATCACTAACACACTCTACCAACAGAGACGTCAGATATTGCCCAAGTGGCATAACGCAATACATCAATCACACACTCTACCAACAGAGAAAACACCGTGAAGGTGAGTATCGCTGTGAATTTCGGAAAAATAGTTACAAAGAATAGATAGAAAACCGGAAAAAGTAGCGACTCATATTTTAATAAAATTATGTAAATATCATACTCACATATTTTGATAATATATGATAGGTAATTGTACGTTTAAGAACTAAATTTGTGAGAGAAATAAAGAAATTTAGCCATTTAACTCTCTAATGGCAACACTTAAGAATTTAGACTAATTTTCAATCAATCAAATATAAAGGGTAACATTTTAATTTCTTGATAGCAGTATTTATATCATTTCTTCAAACGATATCGGATAAAATATCGATCTTAAACACAAATTGGAAACTGCCCAGCCATAACTATGAATCATTCGATTATTAGTCGTAAATGAGTGTTTCAATCTCTTCACACTTTAACTGAAAGTTGATATTGTACTTTTCGAAACTTTTTAACGAGGTGACATTTGATCCTATTTATATCTTAGGTTTGTCCGCTATTGAGAAGCCGTGATGGAAAGATAACGACCAGTAACTAGTACAGGATTGAACACGATCGCAAACAAATGGGATAAATTGTCGAAATATCTACGCTGACTGTCAATTCAATTATATGCTTAAAGGGGCAGTAGCACGTTTTTTGATAATTTTGTATTTTAGATTTTTCACTGATAATTGTAAGTTAATGTTGAATACATTATTTTGACAGTGTCAAAAATCTCATTACACAAACCAATCATCCATAGTCAGAGTATGAAGTATGAAGATTCACATAAAATCCATTGGCGGCCATTTTGTGTGAATACCTTTAATGCTTTCCGCGTTATCTTTGTAATTCCGGTTTATTCCAGAGTATGTCGCGACAAAAAAGTTGTCGATAACAAACTAATTTTACATATAAAGTTCAAAATATACGAAGAATCTTTCTTACCTGACACTACAAGAATTTGGAATTCATTACCTAATGAATTCGTACAAGCGAACTCAATAGCTCAATTTAAATCTCTGCTGATAACTGATGCATCAAGTAATAATTACCTTAATCTTAACTACGGCAGTCGTTTTTGTCAAACAATACACTGTAGACTCAAGCTTGGTTGCAGCGATTTGAACTCTGATAAAGTAAATCGACATATTTCAAATACTCGAGAATGCGCTTGTGGATACCAAAATGAAGATGTTGTGCACTATCTGTTTGCATGCAGGTTGTATACAACTATAAGAAGCAATTCGATTTTCTATGTAAATGGCTATAGCCTTTAGACTGTGTTATATGGAACACCATACGAAATTGATAATGACAATATAAAAATAGTGAAGTCCCTTCATCACTTTATCCTCAAGAGTAAACGCTTTGAGAAATCTATTTAAATGGTAATGAAATGAAACTGCAAAGGGATATTTTCTACAAGCACTGTGTATATAGACCGCAATCAGATTATGTTTTCATTTGTCACTTGTTCTGTTCAGTTCTTGTGCATGCAATTGTTTCATGTATGTACTGGTGCGGCATTGATATAAGCAGAGCTATTGCTTGTTTGCCAAACCAGATTTCTTCGGAAATAAAAATATGTTTAAACCATATAAAGTTCATATTTTACATACTATTGAGTTTCACTTTGGAAATTTTCAGGTTAAAAATTTCAATTTGAGATTTTGAAAAAAAATTCCGACGGAATTTTTCCAATGGAATTTTTAATTCCGACGGAATTTTTCCAATGGAATTTTTTATTCCGATGGAATTTTTCCGACGGAATTTTTAATTCCGATGGAATTTTTTCGAAGGAATTTTTCCAACGGAATTTAGTTTTCCAATGGAATTTTTTTTCAATTGAAATATTTTTCAAAGTTTTGACAATTTAATGCAGCTTGAGTTAAGTGGTAAACTTTGGAAAGATTGTAACTTTGAAATGATATATTGTTTTAGATAATATATTGATTTTGACTGTTATTAGTTTTGTTTAAATGTTGACTATGAAAACAATTATTTGATGAAATATTGACTTTGAAAAGTAATAATTTGGTGAAATGTTGACTTTGAAAAGAAATAGTTTGGTGAAATAATGACTTTGAAGAGGATAAATTAGTGAAATGATGACTTTGAAAACAAATAAGTTTGGTGAAATGATGACTTTAGATAGAACTAATTTTACCTTACAAAATAGGTTTGTTGAGATTTCGAACCGAGCACAATGAGAAGCACATTAACAATCAGAGTAAACAAAAAATCAATAAAATTTGCATTCAAAGCAGGTCACTTTGGAGAACAAGAAAAATACCCATGATGTATACATGTTATCTCGATTCAAAGTGAGTGTTGGATAAAAACTGAATGAATATAAAGTGTATTCAATAGCGATTTGCAGCAAATATGTAGCCTCTCATAATGGCTAAGTATCTATTGAATCCTTGAGTTGGATCCCATCTTCCTACGCAAAGCCTAAAACGCCAGTTTCCGAAATGTCAGTTTTATGCCTTGCTGCAAACCCTTGAGTTTTCTGTGCTTGCTCTCTAGCTTACAATGAACAAACGCAATGGCCAAATCAGAAAATAACTGGAGGTTTCTAACTACCGCATGTTGGTTTGACCCATGATTCAAGCCAAGGTATTTAACAGGACAATTTTAGGACTCAAATATTTAAACTAATGACACCAATACTGCAGCTGCTTAGTAAACTATAAATCGAGAATGTATCAATCTGTAGTCGGTTGAAGACGACAGTTCATAGTAATCCAAAGACGAAAGTTTATAATTCATCCAAACAAGAAATATTACTTCTCGAAATGAGGATAAAACATCATTCAGCTCATCTTAGATTCTCATATTTTAGATTGTTCATTAGTTCATTGGTTGTAAGAGTACTGATATCTCTGGTATATTCCATCACTTGGTAGCTTCCCTGGTCCCCCCGTGAGTGATACACTCGTCCCAGTCCGGCCAGAACTTTGCTTTCATCCGTTCACAGTAGGCAGCCAGGTTTGGGTACTCGTCTGGAAATAATAAAGTGATAAAAATTGTATAAGGAAACTCAAACATTTTCTTAACCTATCGATGTAAATGTTCACTTTGTTTATTTTTATCACTTCATGCATTTTTGTTCATGCATATAATAATTCAAACACGCAAGATAATATGTACATCAAACATTCGCATTTACGCCTTTAAGACAATGTAGCACACGTTTGACGTGCTCCAATTAGCTATTTTAAGTCATCAAGGACATATTGCAGTCATCGTATCTTCCTATTGATGCTTTATTTTAGTTGTCTTACAAAAATTGAAAAACTAAACACTTTGCATATATAATATGCAATGTAAACAAACGGTGCCACACAAGTTACAGTCGCACGAACTCTAGTTATTGTACGTAGATCGTAGATTACCTTCTAGAAAATCGATTGTCGATGACAACAACTACTGCTACCAAAGATTACATCTAATCAATGGGACTTGTGTTCATCTATTATGGATATTCAAGCATGTGTCATGTATATAACTACCCGTAAGGAGCCTCTCCAGGCCAGTTCCATGGTACTGCCAGTGTACATTAGACAGCATACCAAACAAGCAGCAGTCTACCTCGCTAGGCTCACTTCCAAATAGATAGGGCTTGGAGTCTGAAACAAGAAATATTCATATCAAGTTCTACAATCGCGAAATGAAGCCTTGAAGTTCCATTTCCATTACTAATCGTCCTAAAACAAAGATTAATGGCGTAATCTAATGCAGGCAACTTGTTACGACTGAAAATGTAAGAAAATGGAAAGGAAGGGGATGACGGATTGACATATAGTTGACTTAATATCGGAATGATCCTATTGTTGGATAACAAATGTAGTGAAGGGTTGTTTTATCACGAGTCAGTAATGGCCATTTTACTCACCCAAGAAATCAGACAAAGCTTGAAAGTCTTTCTTCATCATGACAGTGACCTCCTCTGGGGTGTGACGGCCTAGACCTTGTGCCCACGTGACCTT
Organism: Steromphala cineraria; assembly: GCA_916613615.1. Lineage (NCBI taxonomy): Eukaryota > Metazoa > Mollusca > Gastropoda > Trochida > Trochidae > Steromphala > Steromphala cineraria. The sequence continues at coordinate 14,673,002 of OU744720.1, read as the reverse complement.
TCGCATTTGACGCATAATAAGCCATAAGGTAAACTTTCCAAAGTTGAAGGATTTCATTAACATCGTCTTGTCATTCTCATACTGCCATCGAAACAGAACCAAACACCTGGATAAGGTTAATCATCACTATTATTCAACACAAAATCAAAATTCGCATACACTTTCAATATTTAAATGTCTTACGCTATAAACATTCAATACAAGTTGTCCCCATCACATCCATGTGTGTTTATGTGAAGCACACTGTTGAAAGTGTATAACAAGGGCTCTGAGCAACAGCATCGAGTCGTTATAGATATGATATCACAATGCGGTATAGGAAAATGTCAGTTTCGTTCATCATCCGTTATCATTCGGGTAAACTTTAATCGAAGGCAATGAATAGTTACAGTGTTAAGTTATATGTTATGAGAAGGTACATTTAGCCATCTATATTTGCAATCCAAGAAAAGTGTGAGTGAGTGAGTTATTGTTTTACGCCGCTTGGGCGATATTTCAGCCATTAGCGGCGTGCCAAAAAAAGGAGGTCTATGATTGAATATTCACTCTAATCATTAAAATGAAATTACCAATAGAGATGGTCCTCCACCATTTTCTGAATAAACCGGGCTATCCCCTTGTCTGCGCTGCTCAGATGACTGTTGAGATCGATACCCAGTTTGTTGTTTAGGAAGTCTATGCAAATGGAGGTGTCGGCTATCGGTTCTCCATTGTATTCTATCCAGGGGAACTTGCCTTTTGAGGATGGAGTGAAACCATGGACGTTCTGAAAGATATGTAGAAATGAAAAATATTATGGTATACAAATTGTATCTTGAGACCAAAGACATTACCGTTTGGTATCAACACGATAAACACTGGTGAATACATTCGCTTGGAGTTGTTGCTTAATTGTTAACATCTAGAGGTTCAAGTATATCCATGTTACATAATTTAACTAGCTATTTCTTGCTCAAAAGTTTGCATTTTAGTTTCAGACATTGTGATTTAACCATTTTTTAAACAAAAGTCGCTAAATGACAACTTAATTCCATTGATATTATTATTTTGCATGCAGCAGTAAATTAATTTCGATTCTCATGACACTATTTACATCGTATGTAAAAGTACATATATATGTAAATTTATATTTATTGCTCTTAGTACAAAAATACTCATGTATGTACTTGTGCTTTAATGACACGGTTACATACCCCAATTTAATTTACATACATAATTAAATAACAAATATAAGTCAATCCGTGCATGAGAAAAGTGACTTAGAGGTTTCGGCGGAATTTAACAGTGACCTCCAAAACGTAGAATTAAAACTAGATTAGTGTTTGCGGGACACCGCAAAAACAGAGTAGCCCCGAAACTTGGGGTTTCGCCTTACCCTGTTCCGCCTTCTACAAGCCTCAGCATATTGGGCATTTTCTTGTGACCTTGACGTTTGACACTCAAAGTCACGCAATCAATGAACACATTTCATTGAAAATAACATTAATGTATCGAATTAAAGTGTTTAAAGTTAAAATAATCCATTTTCTCAATATTTGTTGACCTTGCTGTGACCTTGACCTTTGACAGTTCGTACCCAAAACTTTTCCAAAATTTTGTACTTCTCAAGAGATAATATATACAAAATTTAAACTTCACAGCACAAAAACTTTTCAAGTTAACGCGTTTACAAGGAATTTTTTTGTGATTTTATAGCTCATGACCTTGACCTTTGACCTTGAAAGTGAACATGTCATTTTAAGTCCCCAGAGGTGTAAACAATTACACATGTTTATGAGTTCTGAAAAGCTTAACGGGATTAAGTTATATCCAAATTAGTTGCACATTGCAATAACACAAATGTCATGACCTTGACCTTTGACCTTCAAGGTTACACGATCAATGAACACTCTTTATTGAGTATAATAATCTTCTATTGATTAAAAGTGTTCATAGTTAAAATAAAGCATTTCCGCAAAACCATGCTAAAGTCGTGACCTTGCTGTGACCTTGACCTTGGACAGATTGTAGGGAAAACCTTTTCAAATTTTTGTACTCTTCCAAGGATGATATATACCAAGTAAGAGCTTCATAGCACAATAACTTTTCAAGTTATCGCCTTTACAATGAATTTTTGAGTGATTTTATATTTCGTGACCTTGACCTTTGACCTTGAAAGTGAACATGTCATTCTAAGTCCCCAGAGGTGTTAACACTTATATATGTTTATGAGTTCTGAAAAGCTTAATGGGATAAAGTTATATCCAAATTAGTTGCACATTTAAATAACACAAATCTCATGACCTTGACCTTTTGACCTTCAAGGTTACACAATCTATGAACACTTTTCATTGAGTATAACAATCATCTATTGATTTAAAGTGTTCATAGTTAAAATAAAGCATTTTCGCAAAACCATACTAAAGTCGTGACCTTGCTGTGACCTTGACCTTGACATTGTAGCGAAAACCTTTTCAAAATTTTTTACTCTTCCAAGGATGATACATACCAAGTTAGAGCTTCATAGCACAAAAACTTTTCAAGTTATCGCGTTTACAAGGAATTTTTTAGTGATTTTATAGCTCGTGACCTTGACCTTTGACCTTGAAAGTGAACATGTCAAAATCGTTCCCCCGAGGTATAAGCAATAAGTTATGAAAAGTTCTGGAAAGCTTAGTAGAAAAAAGTTATAGCCATTGGCCCATTGGTATGTGCGCGGCGGACGCGGCGGCGGCGGCGGCGGCGGGAACTGCACAAAACCTGATAGCAGCCCCGTCCTTAGACGGGGCTGCTAATAAAAGAGGATGAGAGAATGGAAGAAGAAGAAGAAGGCAGCAATGTGAAAAGTAAGCTCTAAAAATGATTTGTAAATTTGCTATTCTTTATCCCAACTTGTTTGTTTATACAACAACTATTAACCATTTCAATTAGATCACCATTACCTCATAAGGAACCTTGGCCATTCGGAGATATGTTTCCATCTTAACTGCATACGGAGTCATACTGGGAGCATAGGGACCTCGACCTATCTGGTGCAGGATCACTGTGTCTCGGGGGTAGATCTTCTCCACCTTCCTGTTGTAGGATAACCGGGAGACTCATATGTTCTTAAATTGATTAAGTGACATTCTAGAAGTTGATGGTATAAGGAAACATGGGTTATTCTATCATATATATACGTACTCCAGTCGATTTCTTTCAATTTTGAAATTACAACATACGAGGAAGGGAAATTAAATTCTTTGGATGAACAACATCTTTATGTTTACAGTGACGACGCTTCGGTATAGATCCATATATTGTTCAACATAAAGAAGTTGTTTATTCCTAGAATTTCCTTTCCCTCCCTCATATGATTTTAGTTAACATTTTATGTACATCGACTTGATTGAGTGCGTATATCCCCACCCTTCTGGATCCGCTAAGAGCATTATAGTAGTCGTTACCAGTCCACCACTTCGCTGAAATATCTGGTAAATATTAACTTTGTTTTAATCGTTGATATTATGCGAGTTAGTCCAAAAATACGTTTTCAAGTATTCAAGTGGACAAACAAAGTCAATGATGTTATTTTATTGAAATATATGACCTGTTGAAACTTATTAATCCGTATCAGTGTAGTAATAACGATGAGATGACTGTCAAATTCTTGAAATATATATGAAAGTGACGTTTCAGAAAGGCGTTTGGACCATTGCCATGCACTGATACAGTACCAAACATGCAAGCACATGTATATACAAATAGTAAAGGGGTACATGCAAGGTAATGTTCATCCTCGACAACTCAGTGTTTCATGACATATTAAATTCAAACTGAGACTAGACGTATATAAAAAAACTCTTATTGCCTCTATGATCGGATATAAGCTATAACCAAAAAAACAGAAATATGCTTAGTATAGGGAGATCATGTATGAAAGTGTAAACAAAATATGATAATGATTTTGAAGAGGTCAGAGAAATACGTACACTGGTCTATATAAGAAGCGCAAGTCAACATAACTATAGAAGTCAATGTCATGTAGTATACATTAAAAGATACCATCTTCTGTTTTTATTTTTTTAATACCAGTAAACGTTAGATGATCGTTCAAGGGTTTGTTACCTAAGAATACAGTAAGGTCATTTCATGTCATGATAACCTTAAAAATGTATAGGTCAAAATAAAACACGTTTCAAATGTATGTCCACTAATATACCAACTATAACATGGAATCGGATTTGAGGACCGTTCAATATCCTTAAACTTATATTGATTATTTCAAACCTTTATTGAAAACGAGGCCGGATCATTTGTCAGTGGATATCAAACAGACAGGAACACCGGTAATCGGGATAAGCTCTCATTGACATTGACCTACTTCGATACCAGGGTATAGTCTATGTACTCACTTGCTAGTCAGCCTTCTAAAAGCTAATACAGATCCGACAGTAACAACTGCCCCGCCAGCAGCGTAGAGCAATTGTCTTGATAAGTCCATATCTCGGAAACTGCCAATTAAGTCGGACATTTTAGGACAGCAAATGTGCAAGAACGAAAGTGTGCCACAAACTAAACGGTGTCCTCTATTTAAACCCCCTTTATACATGCATGGGACGTTAATGTAGGATAGGGTAGACTTAGTTCCGGTTGATGAAACACTATTTGTCATTTCAAGATTATACCTATTGCTTAGACCCATCCTCAATTCGAGGAAACTGTTCTATTCATGGTTGAATGTGTATTAGTAATAAAACAATTAGCCATAAAAGAAATAAAACCAAAAAAAACCACAATTATACACTATACAGATTCCACAACCTGTTTTCGTCATTTGTATCAACAATCGATGTTTTTTCTCGGCGAAATATAATTTTTAATTACTGATGTGAAAACAAGGAACGCTTAGCATATCAATATAGTCTTCTAATCTATGAGAAATAATATAGCGTTGGGCTAACGGCTTTTGATATTTTAAATGTATATAGGTTTATTTTGATAAGGATCTCATTGAACATTGAGTTGCAAACAAATGCAAAGATTATTTCTTTTCAAAGTCAACATTTCATCAAATTATTTCTTTTCAAAGTCAACATTTCATCAAATTAGTAATTTCAAAGTCAACAATTCATCAAATCCTTTCTTTTCAAAGTCAACATTTCATTAAATTATTACTTTTCAGAGTCAACATTTCATGAAAGATTTACTTTAAAAGTCAACATTTCACTAACTTTTACTTTTCAAAGTCAACATTTCATGACATTATCACTTTTCAAAGACAACATTTCATCAAATATATACTTTTTAAAGTCATCATTTCAGCAATTTTTTCTTTTTGAAGTCAACGTTTCATCAAACTATTTCGTTTCAAAGTCAACATTTCTTAAGATTAGTTCTATCTAAAGTCATCATTTCACCAAACTTATTTGTTTTCAAAGTCATCATTTCACTAATTGTTCCTCTTCAAAGTCATCATTTCACCAAACTATTTCTTTTCAAAGTCAACATTTCACCAAATTATTACTTTTCAAAGTCAACATTTCATCAAATATATACTTTTCAAAGTCATCATTTCAGCAATTTTTTCTTTTTAAAGTCAACGTTTTATCAAACTATTTCTTTTCAAAGTCAACGTTTTATCAAACTATTTCTTTTCTAAGTCAACTATTCTTACAATTAGTTCTATCTAAAGTAATCATTTCACCAAACTTATTTGTTTTCAAAGTCATCATTTCACAAATTGTTCCTCTTCAAAGTCATCATTTCACCAAACTATTTCTTTTCAAAGTCAACATTTCATGAAATTATTACTTTTCAAAGTCAACATTTCATCAAATATACATGTATACTTTTCAAAGTCATCATTTCAGCAATTTTTTCTTTTTAAAGTCAATGTTTCACATTTCATTCCCTTTCAAAGTCAACATTTCATGAAATTATCACTTTTCAAAGTCAACATTTCATCAAATATATACTTTTCAAAGTCATCATTTCAGCAATTTTTTCTTTTTAAAGTCAACGTTTTATAAAAACTATTTCTTTTCAAAGTCAACGTTTTATCAAACTATTTCTTTTCAAAGTCAACATTTCTTACAATTAGTTCTATCTAAAGTAATCATTTCACCAAACTTATTTGTTTTCAAAGTCATCATTTCACAAATTGTTCCTCTTCAAAGTCATCATTTCACCAAACTATTTCTTTTCAAAGTCAACATTTCATGAAATTATTACTTTTCAAAGTCAACATTTCATCAAATATACATGTATACTTTTCAAAGTCATCATTTCAGCAATTTTTTCTTTTTAAAGTCAATGTTTCACATTTCATTCCCTTTCAAAGTCAACATTTCATGAAATTATCACTTTTCAAAGTCAACATTTCATCAAATATATACTTTTCAAAGTCATAATTTCAGCAATTTTTTCTTTTTAAAGTCAACGTTTTATAAAAACTATTTCTTTTCAAAGTCAACGTTTTATCAAACTATTTCCTTTCAAAGTCAACATTTCTTACAATTAGTTCTATCTAAAGTAATCATTTCACCAAACTTATTTGTTTTCAAAGTCATCATTTCACAAATTGTTCCTCTTCAAAGTCATCATTTCACCAAACTATTTCTTTTCAAAGTCAACATTTCACCAAATTATTCGACAATTCCGAAAGCTTTATTTTCGAGGGAAGATACCGAGGCGGAGCCGAGGATGTAAGGTATGTGTCAGTGAGCACATGTCAGGGCAAATATGTTAACCTCTAAATAACCATCGCTGTCGTTCGCATTGTCACAATAACAGACGTCAAAAAATAGAAATAGTCGAGATGAGGTTTGGTTATCCTAAAACGACTAGTCAGTACAATGGAAATAACTTTCTCTTGTGGTGTAAAAGTGTTCACAGACAATGTAACAGTTGTTCATGGATGAACTTCATCTCTCCATTTCTATTATCGGTCACAAGTTTAGATATCAGATAGCTGCTGATCTCACCCTAACATATAACGCTTCCATATGCACAGATACAGACATGTAGAACCTATATCTTTCATTAACTTTGCGGTGGAGATTCAATTTGACCCAGTGTTATATTTTTTCAATTAATTATGCCTTGCTGCATACCCTTGAAGTTTCTGTGCTGATATCAGCGCACCTAAAGGCGATTGTTAGCAACCTTTAGTTACTTTCTGATTGGAACTAGAGAGCAAGCACAGATAACCCATGGGTATACAGCAAAGCATAAAACAGTTGGGGAAACAGGTGTTTTAGTCTTGCTGTAGGGAGATGTAGGGTGATAAGATTTTGAGAATTCATCAATAGTGTATGAATAATCAATGGAAGTTGAACTATAAAATCGTAAGTTCTATTCTGTATATCTCATGTTTTGAAAGATTACATTTTGATGACGACACTTATTCATTGAACGGAGGACTTCAGTGAGCAGTACGCAGTCCAAAAAATATAAGCACCTAAGCTATAGCATTCTCTCCCCGCAACTCAGTTATACCTCAGGGTGGCCATTCGCAAAACCTCAGCCATCTCTGTTTGGTTCGTCAAAGCTTTCGTCAAAATTTAACATCCAGGGGAGGTAATTCTTCCTATTACAAACCATCACTTTTTACCTTCTCATTAGTTATTATTTGGTTGATCAGTAAAATGAAATCGATCATAAAACAAATAATTATTTACACTATCAGAAAACAGTTACTTTCTAACGAAAAACCTTATGCATATTTGATTTTCAAATTGTTTCCCTCTCACACTGTTAATGAAAAATAAACATAAAGACATAATATTTTCCATGTCACTATACGACCGTTAAGAACTCCCCGAGTCATGGATATTCAAAAGCTGTATTCATTGGCAGCAAATAAGGGAGATATTTTAAGTTACAACTTTTTGCCGCTAGGGCAATCTGCCGGAACCCCAGGATATAGGCGTAATAGAACAGAGGCTAATTCAGGTATGACTGAGTTGCCTCTTTGGAGAGAGAATGAAGCTATAGTACAACGTCCCGAAACATGCCTTTCCTTTGTACATGTATAGACGCTCACAAAAAGTGTGTGGTTTAATCACATCGTTTACGATTGTGGGCGGAACCTGAGCAGAGAATTTGAAATAAAGTGGATTTCCAGGGCTTGGGAAGGTTGGAATCTTACTGTATGACACTAATGTGATCATTATCCTGTGTTTTTCATTTTCCAGATTATGATGTAGGTGCACTGTATACGTTCATGGAGCTTCAACACACAATATAGGGTTCAGACAAGCCAATCAGGAATATAGTCCCTGATCTTTTTTTCTGTGCCCACACTGTGAACCATGTATAGTGAATCAAGGCTACCTGGCTGAGGCATTTATGAAGTGTTAATTTTGGAATATACATTAAAAGTTGAATGTTAATGCCATTTGAGCAGTCCTGTGATCTTTTACTGTTGTTCAAGTCGTCCTTTTAGAATTTGGGAAGATTTAAAACAAAAGTGGTCAAATTTGGGTACTTTTAAATCATACCTAGTCATTTTGATCGATATTGTACAAGCCGTCAAGATTGTCGCTTGTCAAGGAAAACCGGGGACACATTCACTGTAGTTGGCGTTTTCGCACTTCCAATATTCAATTTCAACATCAAAGAGTTCCTCATTGACTCCAAAATGTATCGAATTCCAATTTTTTGTAATGTCAGGTTCATATTTTGAGAGTTTTAAAAAGGTCTGAATATTCTTGAAGAAGATTCATTCAACTTGTATGCTAAAATTGATATTTTTGGTTATAAATGAATTAGTAATACCCTTATTGAAATTTTTTCAAAGTTGAAACCACATTATAGATGAATTAATGCGATCGATATCATAAACATAATTGCTTTCCTAATATAGGCGAATGAAGTTGTGTTTTACTTGAAATTTATGTTTCTTGATAATGAGGAAATGTATTTTGATGAATATAAAATCAACAGATGTTTTTGATAGAAAATAGTAAAACATGAAGTTAAAATCTTTATTAACAATACGATCAAACATATTCAATCATTCATCATGACTGGGACGCACTTTTTTCTTGTTCTGTCTTTTCACAGCTGTTGGTGAGTTCCTGTCTCTCTATTATATATTCAGTAGTATAATACATGTTTTTAAATTAAATGTAGGAACCACAAATAGCTCCAGGATATAAATGCCTTGATAAATGGATATAATACAATTCATTGAGACAAACAAATGATATAGTTACTTCAAAATAAGTGTTTGTCATGTTTAGGTACTTATCATTCTATTCGTCAATGTGTAAGCCTTTACACTTTCGGTTACTCTGAGTCAAATTTACTAAATGCTTATTCATATTTTCGTAATCCATGCTTTTCCAATTTAAACCAAAAATCTTTTATTCATAATCAGTTAAAATTGTAAGATGTACATGTTCTATCAACACATTGCAATTATCATGTTACCGTATGTATGATATGAAAATAAATATGTAATATATATTGCTGCGTAATGTTCTCTTGCTTGTGTGTTTCAATTAAAATATCAGGTTTTATAAATATAGATTGTAGTCAATAATAAAACCTTCATCAGAATTTCCAAAGGATGACCTGATTACCATGTGTAAAATAACCATTCCGTAACTTTTTGTAATCATCTGATCATTGGAGCGAATTTTGGGATGATTAGATAGAAGGAAGGGTTAACATTAAATTGATATTTCTTAAATTGCGGCTATGGTATTCATTCCGAGAAGGAAATGACACGAATGCATTTTTGGGAAACCCTTAGTAGTCTTTAAAGATGTTGGTCATCTACGAAGGGTTTTGGACACCGATATCATAAAAGCAAACAGTTGTTTAGAAATGTTGGGGCCTGGTCATTTCAATGACCTACACTGCACAACCACTGTTAATTTTAAAGTATGTTATGAAATACCAATATCCTATCCTTCATGTACATCAAAATGACTGATCTGTGTGTGATACATCGGTATCAATGTTGCTTTATTCTTGAGATGAAATATTTATAAACGATTCTATTTTCAATGTCATGGACGCTACTCTTCAGATTCATTTGCTCAAGAACAATCAAGCCGCCTGACGTCAGTGTGGTTGCAAATATCAACGACATTCGCTTATCACATGTCGCTGAGCTGATATCTTTTTGTATATTGAAACAAGGGTTTAGAATTGTCATGTTCAATCATTAATGGCTGAATTCCATGTTGAGGGTCGATGAGCTATCCATATACAAATGTACTGGTAGACGAGATGGTAATTCTCGTACGCTATTGCAAAATTTGTAAATCTAATAGTGTAGAGGATAAATTTCTCTTTCTCAATACATGTCCAGTCTATAATGATACTGTACGTGTAAAAATAAAAAAAATATAACTTTGTAAATTAATGAAGATGATCCCTAATTTTCAAAATGGTAACCTATCAAATGCATTATCAATCTCAAAGTATGTTGAAGATGCATTAATTATTACGGAAACATTTGATTGACATATGCAACTGTGTAACTTATTATGTTCATTTTGTAGGTGGGCCAAATGCGATTCCACTGAAAGAAACATTGATTGGCCCGATAAATCAAATCCCAAAGAAGTCCTGATCATGACTTATTTATGCTTTATACAATGTATCAAATTAATAGAATTGGAACGAAAAATACATTTTCATTGAAAAGGGATAAACTTTCATATGGTAACTATAGGCATTTGACATTGATATGCGTTACTTTTGTCCAAAAATAACAGAAAGAAAATATCAGGTATACTACGAAATACATTTTTCAAAAGAGAAATAAATTCATAAATCAGAAATAATATTAAGTTATAATATGTGGTGATATACCATAAACTTAAACCCCATATGTTCATAAACACTGTGGGCTTAATATATAATTTTGAATCATAAATTAATTATTACTGTGCATAAACAATGTTACATTTTTTACCTATCTAAATGGCATTTATTTCTAATACATTAAACATTAGGAGCTGTGCCAGTCAACATCTACCAGAGTGGTAATGAAGGTAACAGCTTAACATCCGCTTGCATTTTTGTGGATGGCGAAACGGGCTTAGTTGGTCAGCTGCTGGTATGGTCATTGCTGCGGTGTTGCCTGACTGAGGATATAGCTTCAAATCGCGCATGGGACGCGACCCGAAAAAGTACAAGAATCAGTACTATTGAAGATAGCGTGATCCGAAATATAACAATGTTACATTTGGTCACTATCTACATGGCATATATTTCTATGCACTTTTAAAAAAGAACAAACTATGTCAAGTATTAACAACATTTAATGTCGCCGATGCATGTGAAATTGACGGAGAAATAAAGTCGGGAACCGGATTCAACAATAAAGACTGGCTACAAGCTACCAAAGTTTGTTGATTTAAAATCCTTTCCATATGTGCAGTATTAGGCTTAAAGATAGAAAAGAGAATAGAATTAGCTGTTCAAAACACTACAACATTACCATATTTGATTATTTTAATTTTATTGTTTGAATTAAAAGAATGGAAATTGCAATACCAGATAACGATATCTTCAATATTTCCTGCTATGATTGAAGGATATCAGGGGATAGGTTGGAGCATAACGCGGAGACATATACGCTGATCTAGCAGGATGCTTGCAAATCAAAGGCTTTTCTTTTGAAAACAAACCCCTATGTCTTTCTACTTAGGGTTAACCTTTACCACAAAGCTGAGATTTCACTTTGTGGTTACATAATGTTATTATTGTCAATATCTCACTTACATCGCAAGTTAATTCCTTTAAAATTTAGTTGCGCGGCTTGACATTTCTTATAATCTCAAATAGTTGTTCGCCTCTTTTATCGTATATATATAAAAAAACACCCCCAAAACGCAAGAGTGATGCTATGACAAAGTTTCGATACTTTGAATGAATTTATCACTCTTAATATTAAAAATGAAGATTTTGTAAATAATTTCTTCAAAGAAAAATCATCATCGTTGACGTTTCAGAAAATTACGACTTAATTTGTAATAGTACTGTTTTTTTCATAAAAAATAAATATGAGATCAGTGCCCAAAGTACGTAATACACATCTGGTTTCAGATATCAAAACAACAATTGTGTTACCAACTTGACTACACACATCAAACCATGTTTTTTCTTGTTAAATAAGGAAGGCATAAGTCGTTGAAATATCATCCCTATTTGAGACAGTTGTTGTCAATTATTGACGAAAAGGCTGTAATCATAAGATTTGGGAATACATATCGGAAACGTTTGAGTTCAATTCGTTAAGAGATCACTTTTCATTGATTTCGAGGGTCCATAACAGTTGACACTGACCAAATTTTATTATTAGGGCATTTTCATTGAATATGTTTGTTTTCTTTCAGACTTTGAAGACTAATTATGGTCTAACTTTGACCAGTTGGCTTTAAAGAATGAAATTACCAATATAAAAATTATAAATTAACACTTGCATTTGTAACTTGTTTCTTTACACAAAAATGCCACAGTTTTATGAATGTGAATATCCATAAGAATCGAAACGTTATCTGAATGAAATTGTCTTCCATAAACCGGTAAATTATCGTTTTATTATAATATAATATGATTATTACTACCACGTTATCATTTTTCGTATCAGATGCTGAAAAAACATAGGGGCTCTTAACCTTTTTCATTAGTAAATGTGGATATCTGACTTTCGTTTGTGTTTGTTTATACTCTCACTGTGTCCACTTGCAAACATATTAACAAGCAAATACGTTTACAAAAAGCTCACAATGATGAAAGTTTACTTTCAAAATACAAACTCAAAACCTACAGCCTGAAGATAAATGGTTTATTGTTTCGTTTTTTTAATGTTGAAGTCCTATTTTCGTAATAATACCTCTAAATGGATTGAGAAAATGTTATCCTAATATGGTTACAAATCTCAAATACGCCAATACTCCCTAGAATAGTTGTGTTATGTAAATTATAAAATCAATAGATATTGCTGACACATCAGTTACTTTTAAAATGACCAGGAAGTAAAATCTAGCTTGTTGTAAGATAAACGTCTCCGATATCATGTATTTGTCATAAATGATCGAAATTATCATTCGATAAACTGGTGACTACATGTAAGTTAAGTTATTTGTGTTGTTAACAAATGGAACGACTTGAATCTGATATCGAATAAGGAGTAGTATTAGACAAGTGCTCGGAGTCTGTGGTATTGTAACGTAATTGTTATGTAACGTATTAAAAAGTGTTTCATGAGATCATTATTATAGATACGGACACTATCATTGATGTGGGGTACGCTACTTTGTTGTTACACAAACTCAACCTCGCAAACACGTGTTCATTAAACTTGAACCCAAAGGCTCAAAGCAAATAAAAGCAAGTGTGTCCATATGCAATTTGATTGAGGTCCTGTTGTTGGAAATGTCCCAATTGAGTAATCAGTCACGAGTATGATCATTACGAATGACTCGGAATGAGTGATGATTGATGATTGTTTGACTATTACCTATGACGGGAAACTGTGTAGGTTTTAACGTTCAAACTTATATGACAAATCTATAATGTGTGAGCTCAGGCCTGTACTCAGAACGCAAATCATTGAACATTACCATGTTTGACCGTACAGATTTGATAGAAGCATTAAATCATAACGATGTGCTTCTGTTGTATAGTTTTTTTATGACATTGGTATTAAATCTTCATTCTCTATCACCGGTCATCATGTCGTTTATTAATAGCTTCGTAAAGATCTTTGTCGAAAAGTCGCTAACAAAGAATAAAGAAGTTGTATACTTCCCAATATGTATTGCTTAAACTTCTAGAATAGACATTCAAAAAAGAAATATAGGATATGATAGCTGAAAATGCGCATTTGTCATATTTTAATGATTCGTCATTAATAATGACGTCATGCTTAACGATATTAGAGCTGGGCATTGCATCAAATCGTATTGCAACGTATTGTAATATGCAGCCTATAGAAGATATACTATTCTCTCCCCACAGAGGCAGATCAACTCAAGTTGATTTAGCCTCTGTTCTATTACGCCGAGTTTGTTGGATAGAATGGGAGATGCCTGATTGGAGACAATCAAATTTAGTTGTGCAATCAGCGACGCTGTTCTTAAATCAACAGTTTAGCTACTTAATCAAGGCAAAGGCATTGTGACATGAACCATCCTTTCCATACGAGCAGTCATCACATTTGATAAAGAAATCCAAATATGATGTGATGAAATTTTTTCCCGCTAGGGGAAACTGCCGGAAGCCAGTGATTTCGGCGTAATATAACAGAGGCTAAATCAACATGACTTGATCTGCCTCTGTGGGGAGAGAATGATGATATACCGGTACTCCAGAAAGGTCTACAAATCCCTAAAAATGGCTAGCGTTTAACTTAAAAGGATAAAATTTACCAGTAACTGTTGACTGCATATATACTTCCGATTAAAATTATAGACAACTGATATTACCGATTATCTTACCTTACAGTAAAATACTCGGTTTTGATTGGCTGACGCTCGACTCGTTTTATCTTATGTACACCGCGAGTCTCAACTCTCACGGTGTACAAATTTCATGTACCCCGCTGCCATAGCAACAGCTCCTCTCCGAGAAAAGGTGTCGCTTAGCATTAAGATGACGTTACCAAATGACGCACGTGGTGTCCAGAGTTTACATACGTTCGATCAGCTGTTTTCGTGATTATTAATTATAGATTTGTTTCCTAATCATTCTATGTTTTGTTTGGAACCAAATTCTGCATTGCATTGATTGCACATACTATAGGATTAAAATCGAATAACTTTTAAGCATGTTTAGGGTAATTATTTTACGTAACACGATTCATAACATTGCAGTCGGGTTGGACAACGCCATTTTGTTTACATGTAGGGTCAAGGCCGTTCATGAGGTGATGGCTCATCCTAACTAAAATGGGTATATTTTCTTCTGACATGACGGTAAGATAAATACGTTGTATGCTTCTCCCTACGGGTAATACGGTCTGATGTACCATCTTTGTAGATATGTCAGCCCTCGCCTTACGGCTCAGGCAACAGTTCTACAAAGATGGTATATCAGACCGTATTACCCTCGTGAGAAGCAAACAACTTATATTAGCCGTATTTATAAAATATTTGACAATAATTGATGAAATTTGGAACAGATTTAGATAATTCATTTCCTAATTGTTTTAAATAAGCCCATAGTCAGTCACTCTTCTTTCATGATACATATATACCATGAAATCCGCCGAAACATTTATTTTTTTAGATCATCTGTTTGTTCTGAAAACAACTTTCGTTTCAATCTGAAAAATATTTGTATAATTCTATTGTAGCAAATAAATACTTATATAATAATAATTTAAATTCGAGTTGCAACCGAAAAAACGTTTTGAGGCTTGTTCTTGCTCGGAGGTATATATCGCAAAATAAGATTTCATATTAGTCTACATTTATAAGAAATGATGGAAATAGACTATATAACAGTTAAACGAAGTTCGTGTTTCTGTTAAATACAAGATAGACACATAGAATAAGAACAAAAAGAAAATGTACAAGGCAAGTTGATTTTGACATTAAGAATCACTTTCCCATTATCCATATATACTCAAAACTCCGAATAGATAATTAAACCTGTCACAATTTGAAGTTTCAGAAGCACAAAATTACAAACCCATAGCTTTTATTATTGATTAGCATGTTTTGGTCCTCTTTGAATTACACAAATAATGTTTACTATAATAATGATACGACTTTTAGATAACAGTGTGTGTTTCTTTAATATAATTTAATGCAATTAGATCTGTCAAGCCAAGTGTTGTTTTCTTCTTCCATAGTCCGGGAATCAGGGACGAGCTTGTTGACGTTTCCTCCAAATCAAAATTTAACTGAAAACATAATTATGAATGTTAGTTTATGAATAAAGGTGAAAAAGAATAATAAAACAAATAATTCCTACAAAATACTTTTATAATCATACTGATATTTGTTATCCTTGCATAGCTCCCCCGTCAATCATTACCGTTTTCTTAATGGCATTCAAAGTATTATACAAACCCCCTTCTTTACACCTACGTACCTTAAAGGGGCAGTAGCACGTTTTTTGATAATTTTATATTTCAAATTTTCACTGATAATTGTAAGTTAATGCTAAATGTATTATTTTGACAATGTCAAAAATCTCATTACACAAGCCAATCATCCATAGTCTGGGGACAAAGTATGAAGATTCACATAAAATCCATTGGCGGCCATTTTTTGGTGAACACCTTTAATTCATTTTGTGTACGAAAAGGAATCGCATGGCTAAACTTTACGTTAAATATGTGAATTATTACTGCTTCATCTAGTTTCAATACATTGTCTTTCAATTGGAACCATTAATTTTCACTTTCCTGACATCACCCAATCATGTATTCCCTCTTAAAACGTTCTACTGCCCCTTTAAAGGGCAGTAGCACGTTTCTTGAACATTTTATATTTTCAAAACTTTCACTGATAATTGTATGTTAATGCTAAATGAATTATTTTGATAGTGTCGAAAATCTCATTTCACAAGCCAATCATCCATAGTCATAGAACAAATTATAAGATTCACATAAAGTCCATTGACAGCAATTTTTGTGTGAACATCTTTAATTCAATTTATGTAGGGAATTGCATAGTTGAACTTTAAATTATATATTTTATTCATTACTGCTTCATTTAGTTTAAATACATTGTCTTTCAATAAGAACCATTTCTTTTCATTTTCCTGACATCACCTTATAATCCCCAACAGGCTACTGCCCCTTTAAGATTGTTCACTTACTTGCGTACCCAAGTGCAATTATCGTTATATATGCCCTTAAAGGGGCAGTAGCACGTTTTTAGGGGTAATATAAGGTGATGGCAGGAAAATGAAAATTAATGGTTCCAATTGAAAGACAATGTATTTAAACTAAATGGAGCAGTAATAATTCAAATATATAATGTACAGTTTAGCCATGTGATTCATTTTTCCTACACAAAATGAATTAAAGGTGTTCACACAAAATGGCCGCCAATTGATTTTATGTGAATCTTCATACTTTGTCCTCTGACTATGGTTGTTTGGCTTGTGTTGTGAGATTTTTTACAATGTAAAAATAATACATTTAGCATTAACTTACAATTATCAGTAAAATATTTAAAATATAAAATTATCAAAAAACGTGCTACTGCCCCTTTAAGGCATCGCAGCATTGTTGAAATGTAACTACTGTTATGAGATTCTCCCTTAAGGGGTCACTCAGGGATTTTCAACACATGTTTTAAACGAAAAAAGATAGAGCATAATAAATAATATGAATTCCAAAAATCTATCATATTCCAACCCAAATGACAATTTTATGATAATTTGTTTTTTTCAATGAAAATCTTATAAGTTGCATCGGTAAAAAAACTCAGTTTAAATGAAGACTTTACTTAAGCAGCCTGCTAATAATATATTTTGGCTATGTACTATTCCCGTAAATGGTTGTCACCCGAAACAGTAATTTACGAAGCTGATGTTTGAAAATATGGCATATTTTAGAACCAAACTTTGTTTAAATGACAGCAATATAAAATACTATTTTTCAATTAATGAACGATGCCCGTTATTCTGATTGGATCATCGACAGTTGTCTTAAATAACTTTAGCTATCACTTTAATTGTTATTGTTTAATATATCATATTCATAAACATAGATTTACGCTTTCGTCGTTTCTCTAAACCTACCGAAAACCATGGCTTTGTGTAGTGCCCTGAATTGTAATAAGAAAATTTAAAAAAAGTTATCTCAAATATCTCAGCCAATGAAAACACATCTTTTGTAAGCACCAATGTCTTTGCCAAATAACCTGACTGTGTTCCGACAAAAAGACAAAAAGGAAATTATACTTTTCCAGAAGCATACAGCATGCCATTTATACAATTACTTTTGGGATGGGTTCGCTGATTTAAAAATTGAATTTGATTGTATCCAACCAGACTTATTTCTGTTTAAAACAAGAACGGTGCGAATTATCAGAATAAGATAAGAATCATTTACGGTTTTCAATAATGAATTACGAAGAGTTTCGGGTGATCACAAATGTGCATATTTGAGATACGACAACTGTTATTATGGGTAGTTAATGGGTGTTTACATTATATATTTACATTTTGTTCAACTGTATTGTACACTGTTCCACATGTACTATTGTTCTGTGTCCCGGCGATATTCAAATACTATTGAATTGTTTTTATTTCAAGAAGTCAGAAGGCCATGGGCCCATATGACATACATTTGAAATAACGCATCACAACAAAAGTACCGAAACAAAACATACATAGTTATGACAGTAGAGTGACATACATACAAACATACATGCATACAAACAAAAACATTGTAGACACATATGAATAAATACACATAAACAATCATTTATATGAAGGCGCATCCATTTACACATATGGCATTTGAATTTTAGAAGCATGGTATATAAATTTAGATAAATTTTTAACTGTTATCGTATTTTTGGTTGACATCAGCTTTCGGAAACTTTCTTCGGATGGATATAAGTAGTACTTTGATGGTAGGTACCTGATTCGTAGTTTAAGATAGGCTGGGCATTCCAATAAGAAATGATATTCAGTTTCTACTGTGTCTTTTCCATATCGTTTACAGTATACACATAGCCTCTGTTCTCGGTCTATTCCAGTATGCCTTCCTGTTTCTATCCTTAATTTATGACAGGAGCATCGGAATCAAATAGGTGCTTGTATGTCATCAGATTCTACTTGTGTATACCTGCATCTCCCCCATTAGCTCTTCCTGTAAACCCCTCCCTCATCCCGCGGGTTGTATCACGTTCCTTAGTCGTTGGCAGCAATTTGTTGATGTACTTTTCTTCAATTACATATTCCATCCCTGTATACCAAGGAGCACGGTTCTTGAAACCTTCAGCTGGAGTTCAGAGATAGATCGAGAAATGAACTTTGATATATTGCATTGCATATGTGCATCAACAAAAACTTTGAAATACGTATACGTTATTGTAGCTATATTGCAGATAATTTTCATGTATTACTAAATTCCTAAAAAACATGACTCTGTGAATTTTAGAATAATATAATACTTAGTTTTGACATTCACTAACTTTTTGGAATAAGATACGATATGATGAGTGATGCACGAATCTGTCAAATAATCCCAACTTGTTTCGATCTTCATTCATAGATAATTTCACACTCTGAAGTTTACACGTATTCCCGAACGTTGATTGGTCTGGGGCATGGTCATGTGACCGAAGTTTCATCGATTCATTTCTCATGAACTCACAAAAAAAAGCGTTCATACTTGTGTGAACGTTTTCGGGTCGTGTGCACATTCACCGGAACTACTTTAATTCTCCATCCATCATCAAATCAAATGTTAATAAATAAATCTTTAGTATATATTACCAAAGAAACTTAAATCATATTGTATCAACCAAGAAATATATTTTGATGTGAAAACAATTCATTTTATCATTTGTTTTAGATCAGTTGTAAGACTGAAAAATTGATCTGATCGAACGGAACGAAATGCATTTACAGTTGCTTGATTAATTTTACATGACGATAAATATTGAGGACTGTATGGCGTAAAAAAGACAACCTTATACTCACGATGTATACGATGTATACACAAGAGCCTAAAATGTTACGGTAGAGCAGTTATTATAATTAAAATATCACTTAACCACAGTTGTTGACATATTTTGACGAAGATACCCCTGCAAATGGCGGCCAGCATGACACGACGTTATGTTATATAAGGCAGATAACTCTGATTTCCCGTCCTTGAGCGAAAGGATTTTATCATTGTGTGCGCTTCATTTAGCATATCTTTGTGCAGCGTGTTTTTTTATAACACTGTCTCAGACCAATTTTTATATATACTTAGTTTCTTTCCAAATTGGGATTATTTCTTGTCGCAGTGTTATTCGTTTATATGATCATCAGAAGTCATATCACTTCGCCGTTTCATTCCATATATGGTGCGAAATTATAAGAATTGAATGTCAGTTTGTGTGTTTGCACTGGAAAATTAACGATGTCAAAGCTACATTCAAACTCTCATGTGAACCCGCTCGCAAGCTCGCTGGGTTCACACAGACTGACATTCAATTCTTAAATGATTCGTAAATCAATAGTGAGTACTTCTGGGTGATATCACAAACTCTACCAAGTACCGTTTCCGAAGGTTATACACACTACATGATTAAAGGTTATCTACGCCACTGCAAATTGTACATATATAGTGAAATTTGTTTTAAAACACATTTTTATAAATACCATGAATAGCAGAATTTTGCAGAACTAAATAAGAATCATGTACGGGTTTCAAGTTATCAAGAAGTGTCTGCAGATGTTCATTAAGGTACAATATATCTTGATGATCATGATGATAAGAAATCAGTTAATCTCACGATGAACTAAAGTACCAAATAGGACATACAAGCAATTTTGTCGGATTTCACTCACTTTTTTATACATATATTTATTATAGCACTTATAACTGCAAGGAATCTTTTAATTTTAATCTTTTTAATTTTACAGTCAAAAGAAATCATGTATGTTAATGAAGGGAATAGAGAGTGTTGAACTCACCAACAGTTGCGAGAAGACAGACCAAGAAGAAGAGCTGAGTTCCAGTCATGTTGAATGGTTTAATTTACTCTCCCTCGTATCGTTTATATTGTAAATTGTCTCCAGTTATTAATTTCTCATAACCAGGTCTGTTGCAGGTTTTGTCCATATAAAACATATCATTGCTAATATTAGAAAACAATTATGTTGATGTATGTTTTTATGATACAGAATTGATTAACCTGTAATTCAGTTTTAATATTAATTTGATATCAACTACATCCCCATGATCAATCAAACCTGATAAATTTGTGTTTACTGAAAACAACTTATCATTTTCCATAAATAATGGAATTCTTGATTACCATTGATAACATATTACAGAAATGTATATTGTATGGTATGGTTTCGGAATGTGGTATATGTTTTGAATGTATGTAAACTTCCCTTGACAAATACAATGTACCTTGTTTCTCCCGTGTTACATCCATGAAATGTGGATATCTTGTTTATTGCAAAAGGAGAGAAATAAGCAATTCCATTAATGTTAAACAAACTCAGCTTATTGTCTCCATTATATTTGTAAATAACACAGATTCTTATGAATTCTTTGTAAACTTAAGTCTTCTACGTTTAAGAGGAAGATCAACAATCAGATAGAAATACATCAGTACCCTGATCTATCTGAAGACTGTTATCAACCCTAAAGAAGAATATTTGTAGTCTAATGAAATATTTCTGATCATTGTCATAAAAGCAACGTATCTCTCAACTTACGGATTCAGTATTGAGGATTGGAAATTAATTATATAAAAATTATTTGTGATATATTGCATTTGATCAATCGTGTTTACTTTAGTAAAGATTTTGATTAATATCTCAAACTGAACCATTCAAATATGAAGAAACATTATAAAAACATGATAGCATTCTCGCCCCACAGAGGCAGGTCAAGTCATATTGTGATCGCCCCTCTCTCTCGGATTTTTTTTTTACCAAAATCCGTTTAATTTTGTTGAGTAAATGACAACGCTTCTTGCATGGACAGATATCATAATTCCTTTGCCTCCAATCAGGCATCAACCATTTTACCCCACAAACTCTGCGAATAAGAAAGGAGGCTCGATCAACATTTCTTGACTATATGCCTCTGTGGGAGAGAGAATAGAGGGATAGAAAATGTAGGATATCAGACACTTACACAGTAGTCGTCAATGAATATGTTATATACTGAACGCTTAAAGAATCACTTTTTAGAGAAGTGGAAGGAAAACAATTGATGTTTGCGCTAATGATTTACGTAAGCAAATGTAATACTATCTTCTTGAGACCAACATAGATAGCGATATCTAACAATAGTTGTTTCTAGGCTGTAACCTTTAGATGGCATTTTAATAACCATTTTTCAGTTTAAAAGAAGCTTGTTTATTTCAGTAGATTATAGGAATATCAAATTGCATGTGACACATTGATGTGGTTTCTCATGAATGGAACATATAATGATATTATTGCACTAAAATTAGGACGAACATTTTAATGTGTCTTTGTAAAAGATTCTCGTGTTGATCATAGTCTAATTTTGAAAAATATTTGACATTTAGCTATTCTTTAAATAACAACATAAGCATATAAAATATCAAAATTATCGTTATACCTGTAGAAGTTTTTACCACTTACGCCTTTTGTGAAATTGTAAACTTTTAAATAATATCACAATAAAGATACACCAGCAAAGCTAGCAGGACATATATATGTATTTAAGGATTGTTTTACATGTTTTGTGCCTCTATCGATGTATAACAGAAACAAATTTTGTATAAAATCGCTACGCTACGCTACGCGATTTTATACAAAATTTGTTTCTGTTATACATCGATAGAGGCACAAAACATGTAAAACAAACCTTATAATTACAAAATCAACATTTTAACAATGTTTTTCCTAATTATTTTAAAAAAATCCGTGAAATTGTGGTTTGTTACACGAAACAATACAAAGTTGAATCAAAATTAAAAACTTCTTAAACTAAAACGGCCGAAGATTTAATTTCGTTTTCGCAACCATTGACACCCATGCAATCACAATTCGTCTTAATCGGAATCCGCATTTTCGGAATAACCCTAATTAGCATATCACACAACGTTCAAAATGTCCGCCGTTTGCGAGACGCTCGGAGCGAACAAGCATGAGGACTCGTAGTTATTTAAATGCAGTCTTTCCGGTGAATGTATGGATTGTGTTAGTGAGAAGAATGTATTTACTTGTTACAAACGCAGGTGGGAAGTGATAAGATATGTTATATCTGTCCTTGCAGCAGAACGTAACTCGCAACTGTCAAAACCGAACTATTGCGTCAAGTAATTGTGACGTCACAAGGAATGAATGCACATGGTATGGTTGCAAATTTTTCTGCATTTATCGAGAAATGGCAGCAGGTTTTTGAGCGCTCTCGTCAAATCAGAATCCCGGAAATTAGTGTAACAAATCCATTTTGTAATTATATATCAATGAGGCTTCTTCAATGGCATTTTAATAAAGGTTTTCTGAATAACAGTCTTCATCTGATGGAATGTTTAATGGAATGACATAAATTGACGACGGTCATTTAGGGATGACATGCAATGGAGGTCACATAAATCGAAGTGTTTTAAAGATTGCTTGAAACGACCAATATATCTATCTTGTTAATCGTTTTACCCGAAATTTTTACTGTTACTGAATTGATAAAAAAAATAATATATCATACAGAGGTTTGCTAATAAAAGTATACATATGCATAACGGGCCATTTTTTGGTTAATTCACGAAAATTAAAGAATGCATGACATTGTTATGTGTTAATTGTTCGTGTATAAATACTGTAAATATTCCTGTAGTCCTGATTTCCACTTGTATTGAAAGAAGGATGTAATAATGCTCCTACTTTTCAATTGTTATATTTTCCTTTCGTCAACCAAAAAAAGGAGATTCACAATTTCATATGTACTGTTTATGGCTAATCAATATTGAATAATATCTTGTAGTAATAAGAAAAGATACCATGTATGTCAAAATTTACTTTTTAGTTGTATTGTTTGTTCTTTTAAAATGGGTTTCGCTTTCATTTTCGTTTCAACCTTTGATAATAACGGATGATGGAATAAGTCGATTAGATTGTTTGGTGTTGTCCTTGAGGTTAAATAGTTTTTAAAATCGGCTACTGAAATAATATGTCTGGAAAATACAATTACAATGTTTAAAACTAAAGGAATTATAGCTTGATTATCTTCAGTCAATATTCTATGATATTCGTTTACCAAGGACAGTTTCACGATTAAAAGTCATTGTATTTGAATGTCAATATTGTTTTATAATTACCATAATGACGGATGTCACACAAAGACAGACAAAACAAAGAAATTGATGGTTAATAAGACAAGAACTGATAAAAGTTGAGGCAACTTAACGGTATTTTGTTGACATAAAGTTTGAGCGAGCAACCTTTTCTGTTAGAGATGATAAACATCATCGAACGTCAAACCTCACATTTAAGATTTTTGCATTCGAAGTATTAACTTGAGATGTAACTGATACGTTGACAATGATAACCTTATGTGAGTGAAATGTCAGCGTCTGTGGTAAAGGTTAGCACTTGGAATAATCTTTTGTTGAATGTCACGTTGGTTTTTATATATGAACAATAGCTTTTAATTTCACGAATTCTTTTCTGAAATCCTGTGAGTGAGTGAGTAACACTTAACACCGCTTGGGCAATATTTCCGTCATTAGATCTAGCCGTCACAAAAACAAAACTACCATCAAAATATTGTGAAATATAGGGAAAATATTTTACGTTAGAAGCTACTTTTATTAGCGTATCTACTGTAGCTCGATATTTCAGAAAATATACAGTCTGTAGCCTTGCAAGAACGTGCAATTATTTCAATTTTGAGTCTAGAGTTAATTCACTTTGTCCCAATGACTACTGGTACAGAAGGCAAGTGTTGCTAATCAATTCAACTGACAGAATGCATATTATGCATATGCCTATTTTAGATGTCTTCACTTTTTAAATTTTATATTGTATAGAGGTGAGACTTACATACAGTGTAAATACATAAATCCGTCTGTCTGTCTTGAAAGAGTTCATTGCAGTCGTAGCTAAAAGAGCTCGTTTGGATTAGTCATGTATGCCACATGTATTGCGATCCTTCATTAGAACTGCGCATAGTTGTGCTTTGGGTTTTTGTTGACCTTTTTTAGTTAATTACAACTGTGTCTGATTGCACAGTATTGACTACAGTATACATTGCATGTTAAGGCTGTAAAGAAGTCTTCAGGTTTTGCAATTTATAAATCACAATACTGTAGTAATATGTTACCAAATGCTATTGCTCGTTCTCTGACTGTTTTCACTGCAAAGCAAACAAGTTACCAACTCTTCTGGTGGTAGGACGCAACGATTGAAATTTTCTCAAGTTTTCGTTGCAATAAGCTTCATTTTGAAAATAATTTCAGTACAGTATATGAAAAGATATATTTGAGAATCCTGAATAAATCAGGTACAAAATATTAAAATAACCAATAAAATTATCAACTTGCAGTTATGTTGACATTCCGACACATCCAATAACATTTTTAATGAATTATAACCTATGTAGGGAATTAGAAAACTAATGTTCACATATTTTTTCCTGTTTTAAACATACACTTATGTCGACTGAAATAAGTAAAACAAATCTATCATATCAGTTAATATATCTGTTCCACATTGGATTTAGTCTCTTCGGGTCTTTATGCTGTGAACATAGCTTCGAAGTTGCCAACCGCTTCCAACCTTTCTCTCTTCGTTGACACCTGTCTCTTCACGCCTTCGCTGTATCTGTCGTTTTACTTGTTAAATTGAGGAAATGCTACATGTTTCCTGGGTTTGATGATTTCGTACATTCCCACGTTATACAATATACCATGTTAGTCCACAATTCCACAATTCTCATCCAGCTCTTCCTCGTGACTAATAGTTTCACTAGAATATTGCTTGAACAGTTAGCAACTATGACGTCACGGCGTAAGCTTTCCGAAGACACCCGGGAAATATGCATACGGGCACCGCGGGCAGTCGGTGTCATTGGTGTAATTAGCAATTAAAAACGACTTTTCATTAAAAAAATCAATCTTTATTCAGTATTGAGGCCATAGGCCCAAGTACAAAATTGAACAACATTTGATATGACAAAATGGTTTAATACATCTTTTCAATGCACCCTAACCTAAGAGCTTATTTTACAAACTTTGCTAAGTTAATTAGAATGTCTATCTTATGACAACTTAATAATGAATCAAATTTATGGAGAGAAGGGCGTTTCCATAAACACATCATCATTTTTATTTGTCAAAAAATAATGCAACTACTAAAATATGGAACAGTTTAACACAGTGCAACAAACTCGGAGCAGTAGCAACGAATTCGGCATGATCACCACTAATCATTCAATATGACAACTGCCTTTATAAAATAAAAAAACATTACCTTAATGAAGTCACTCTTGAGTAAATTGATAAAAGACATTTGTTTTTCAATCAGGTTCTAAATATACCTTTAAAACATTGCTGACTACACCATTGTCATGGTGACCATTCAAATGGCTTCCCTAATAATAGATCAAACTAATTAAGTTTCATTTCTTAGATAAATACGATAAAATGATAAGGCATAAAGTTCAAAAAGGTGGCATGATATGACATACATGTAGATATCTTGAATTTGCTTTTGATCGTTAAATGGATCAAATAGTCCCGAAAAGAATTGTTAGAAAGGGCGCTTTCAATAAATTTGACAAGAGCAAAATCGTAATGTTAACAAAGCTTATGTTACGAATAGATAAATACAAGACCATGAATCTACCATGAGAAACCTAAACAAGGGGCGCGCTTAGTTACAGATTGCAAGTTGACAAGCATGCAGTGCAAGTTTGAAGCATTGGATATATCATTGTTTTGTATTGTGTTCATGAAGCGGGCTTGGGGATTTGTTCGTTGGACCCATTCACATCGGTTATGCCTTATAGTTATTATGATTAATAACGATCGTGTCGACACTGTCACGCCAACAATGACTGACGTTTTGGTCATCACAGAGTGAAGATACCAACCTTGTTACATGTATATGTCCCAATGTAAGAATAATAAATTCGAAATTTAATACCATTTGTTCCTGGAATGTCACGTTGATAAACATAAATATTCACCATGGTTTTTTTTATTACGACAAACCGAATTGATATATGTTCATAGGTCTATTTACATCAGGTTATATTGTACTGCGCTTAACCGTGTCTTGTATAACAAATGCCCGGACATTAAGATCTATCTTTGCAATGTAACCAGAACACTATAAGAATGTAATGCTAAAGAATCCCCATGGTCATTCATACAACTATATACTCTTTCTGTCGTTTGAATTATTAATTGTTAAATCTAAAGATCGAGCCCTTTAGCTTTTCAAATATTGCTTTTGGTAAATACATACAAATGGAAATTGTATATATATTTGTAAGATAATACTATCATTGTCAGATCAAGCCAGATAGTATTAATTAGTTTTAGTAAATAGATATCTGAAATTGGATTGACTCAGATATCAACATGCACAAACGGTCTTTCCTTTTAGTGCTGAGTGGATGGCATCTGAGCTTGAAGATGAATGACAAAAATCGTTAACATTAATGTCTCGCAGATAGCATTCTTTCTACCAGAAAGTTGGAGACTGTTTACAGTAAGACGAGTTTTTATATTGTTACCTTCGTATTTTGTTGTAACAACATATCTACTGTTCTGAACACGTGATATCATACATACATTATGTTTGATATGTTCGTTGGTCAATCTCAAGGACTACATGAACAGAAAATGGAAAAATTAAACCATGTGTCTATAGCATATATATAGTTAATTCAGTTTTGTTCTTTTTAGCGATTAAAGCCAAGAGAACAAAAGCATAGAACAAAATAGGTATAGAAAGCATGTTAATAGACTCATATACAAAGAAGGGAGGTAAAACAAAGAGATCTGCCCATATTTTGTTTTCTTTTTTTGGAAGTTAAAATACCAATGATATCTGGATATATTTTAATCATCATGATACAGATAGAATACAAAGGTAAATACACCACACAATAATATATTCAGTAAGTTAGATAAAAACATGCAGGTAATGTACTTTGATTTTCATCGTAAACTCCTTGACCTATACAAACTTTTCCGTTAACAAGTTGTTGTACAATGTACTGGTTTTAATACAGAGACTGCATATTAACCGGATGACTCACTGTACATTATTGATAGGACAAATCTCATTGCAGTAATTGATATCCCTGTTGACGTATAACTGGTGAGCAACACTGACAGCTGGATATCTGGAGACTAGAAACAGGAAGCCTTTACTTTAAAAGCTGAAAGGTTTAATGGATCACGATGTATGCTAAACTATATCATCATCCTTAACCAGAGAATTATACAGTCACAGATATATGGAAATTTACTCTTCAGCAAAAGTAATATACATTTCTTAAATGATGAATCCAATCATTTTGTATTGGGCAGAACTTTGGGAATTGAATATATTTGTAAACTTAGGAATGGTACACCTATATGTGAAGAATCCTGTGTGTTGATAAGCACCCACGAGTCTAGATATATATGGAAAATGTGGCAGCTTTCTCTTCCATTATATTTCTTATTGTTAAGTTAATCGGTACTGGATAAAATAACTATAAATGCTCTCATGTCGTTTACCAAAGAAATGCTACAGAATGATGCTTTACGTTGATAGATTTTGGCATAACAACTGGGTGACAGATATAACTTTGGGTATATATGGCACAGTTAAAGAATCAAAGAGTCAAAGATAACTGTTTTCAAAACAGGCTGTAAAAGATGTCCCTTACAGGTAAATGTATCACCTACCAAATGTTTAGATTTAGTATCCGTATCGAAAACTACTTGTCTTGTTTACACGTTCAGGAATGTAAAGTTCGTCTAGCGCGTTTTCGATGCTCATCTCATGAACGTGTTTCTTGAGAAGGTCGATACCTGAATGTACGTAGAGAAGAAACATTATTTCATTTATGCAACAAATTTACTCAAATGAAATTGTAGACGAATGAAATTTCTTCCATATCCTAGTTATAGTAACACCCCAACGAAACATATTATGTAGATCTATTTATGTATTCAAGTTAAGGTTTAACATTCTGCTTAATAGTTCACTAATGGTAAAATTGAAAACATGACTTTGTTCATGTACATTTCCCACGCATCGGTCTAAAGATACCATAATGTTTCATGAATGTAATGAATACGTAGAAACAAATGTACATGTAATGTACTTTAGGCGTGATGCCGTTTGAGTGCCGATATACAGATTGATTTATAAAAATGATAGATATAATATGAAACGAATAATGACGACGTCAATACATTATTTTGCACTTGGGTTGTGGTATCTCACCCTTATGTGATCAAATATCAAATATTAATTACTCCTTGGTAAAAAGAAAAACTATCCTTAGAAACTTTGGATATTTGTAACTTCTATCAAGTTGTGTTAATAAATTTGATATCTTGAGGACACTTGCGATTCTTAGCTATTATAACTGGATATATCAGGTTTACAATAAAAACGCAAATAGCAAGGACAACCTCATCCAAACAAAAACAAATGTATTTGGACTTCATCGAAAAATTAATTACTTTAAATGAGTTTTTTTGTTATGGATATGCATTACAGAAACGGACACATACATGTATAAGACATGATTATAGATTAATCACCGCGCCGTCATTTATATCATAGAAATGTACTTTTTTAATTTGTATTTTTCTTTCATTTCCTTTTCACCACGTTTAAAATATACACATTGAAAACGGCCACTGTAAGAAGATGTTTTTGTTTGTATTAAAGTCAGATAAATTCATTTTAACATTGTGTGACTATTTGAATAAAGATTCAACTACAGTGTACAAGGGAACTAGTTATAACACTAAGCAAGGAATCTTCAATTGTTTGAGCCTCAACTGTGTTTGAGCTTTCATTACATCACGGTGTCAGTTACATTCAGGTTTTGTAACTTTTCCTGACTTAGCCACAACTTGTGGCAGTAACTATATACATCATCACGATCTCATCCACATTCATCACTAAAAATATTTTGCTGAAGAGACAAATTTTTATTTTTAATGTTTTTTTTTAACAATTTATTTGTGGCTTTTGAATCACGAAGTAAACTATCAAGACAGTTTCCTATTGAAATGCTGACAGATAGCTCTAAAAATATGTTTATCCGAAGCCGAATGCACTTACCACTGTGCTATTTGACTTACTTGCACGAATTTTGTTTACTTCATTGTTTTCAGCGAACATTAGTCATGACACGGTATCTCAAACTTGGCAAAAATGAAAACTTGTTAAACTCTTTCTGTGCATATCTGTACAACTTTCGCTAATATATATCATGAGTGCATGATATGATCATCGTTAATGACATTCTTATAAGGTGAAATTTGTTTTACATCAAATACAGTTCTCCAGTATAAACACAATATCACATATTGAACAGATATACAAAATATTCAAATATCACAATATCGCGTATGGCAAAAGTAAAATTTGAAGATAATCATTTACAACCAAAAAACATAAATTTACATTCATTTCACAAGAAGGTTTACAAAAGGAAGAAGTACTGTGTGTTACATATGATTGGCGAAACCTGCATGTTCTGCCAGTCGACATGCACAACCTGTGTCCAGACAGTAGTAGGTATCCGAAAACAAAGTTTCAGTTGAATAACTTAAAATCAATCTGGTTTTCTGAAGAGTGGCTGCTCGTGATAACTGCGAACCATATCAATAGAACGTCCGATACATATTTTATTCGTGTTGTTGATTTTTGAGAGTCTGATTGTATTGAGGAAAGAAAGGTCTCCGTATCAATTTGAGCAATTAGAAGTCACCACACCTAGAGTATATATTCAGTAAAACAACCTCAAGATAATTTGATCGTATTCTAAACAATCAATTTCCTAGGGAAATGCAAAGATTGCTGTACTTTCTTATATATTTTGTCAGTATGTTCATTCGAAGAAATCTTAAATCCTACATAGTTACCAAATATTTATACTTAATCACTGTCTCAATTTACCATCCTCAACAGTAACAGCAACAATTGTGGATTTGGTTTTCCTGTAATCTGTGACCGTTTTTTGTTTTTTTGCACATTTATAAATATTATAAAAGTGTTGAAATGTGCCAAAGCCATATTCATGTCTTTGTAAGCTTAGTATTTGATCCAGAAATGGTTATTAAACAAAATCGTGTTGCGTTTTGATTGATTTCACACATTATTTAGATTGTCGTTTTCTAAAATACGACTTCAGCGCTACTGCTGTCACAAAACTGATCTGATAACATTTTCACTAATGAAGTGTATCTAAATAAACATAACAACATTAAAAAGGTTTGGGATATGTAACCCTAACAACACAACTCTATCCAACGTGACTCACGGAACAATACAACATATGCTCTCCGTACTACAGTCTGCAGGTATCCTGTCTCAATTTGCTCGTCTTTAGATTGTTAGCACTGACACTAATCACTTCAATTTGATTTGTGTTGTCAATAAAGGTCGTTGGTTAACAATAAGTCTGTTATCCAGACCCTTAAGCAAAATAATTGAAGGAGCCTTTCTAAGTCTAGAAAATGTTGTCAAGTCTAAATGCCTGGCCTCAGCTTAAATATGCTATATCATAGTGCAATAATTTTTAAAGTATTTTTAATGTATACGTTGTATTTTTAGAAAAATTTAGCGACCAACCTTGAGAAAATCGGACCAAAATTCATCAAAAAGGAGATTATTTATCAAATAATACCGAAACGGCAGTCGACATAAGGGCGAATCAAGTGTGGCCATTTCACAACTTCCGGTTTCTAAATGTACGCTTGAAAACCGTCTTCGTCGCGCTCAACTAGATTTTATATACTTTTTTTCCGAATTAGGTATTCGTTGCTGTCAAAGTTGATACCCATCGAACGCAATTACGGTAGTTGAGACACGGTAAAAATCCTACAAGCATAATGATTACGTCACCGAAAGCGGGTTCACAAAATGACATGCCCTTTCTAAGAGGGGCACTGTGCTTGAAGCGTCGAAATAAGTATGTTATTGTTGATTAAACAATCTTAATATGATATCAAAATTTCGACGAAAGATTGTTCTACAAAGTGATGTATTTCATTTCTCAATAGCTAAGTTTCATCCTGAACCGCTTGCAAGTATGATACAGCATCTTTAAGTACATACATGTATGTATTGTTCAGGGCTCCTTTTTATTTTGTTTATATGCCAAATTAGTCATGAACTCCTTTTGCAGGGACTATATGTTAGTCTAGTTCATAATTTGTATTAACATGTACTGGTATAGATCCGTGTAACCATACAAAGCGAAGACATGCAGGGATATTGAAAAACGAAAGATGCGTATTATAATGATAGAAATTATATTTGGGATTATAATAATTACAAATTGGTTTTGTTACACTTCTTCGGCAATTGTGATTGGGTGAGAGATCACAAACATACAACCATTTCCCGGTGAATGCATAGAAAATGTGCAACCATACCCGTGCATTCATTCCTAGTGACGTCACAATAAACTGACGTAATAGTCCAGTTTTGACAGGTGCGAGTTCAGTACTGTTGCAAAGGCAGATATATCTTATCATTTCCCATCTGCGTGTGTAACAAGTAAATACTTTCCTCTCCCTGAGGAAAATCATTCCTTCACCGCTTCCTTCAAGCGTCTCGCAAACGGTGGATATGTTGAACGTCGTGTGATATGCTAATTAGGGTAATTCCGAAAATACGGATTCCGTTTAAGACGAAATGTGATTGCTTTGGTGTCAATGGTGGCGAAAACAAATTTTAATCTCCTGTCGTTTTAGTTTATGGAGTTCTCAATTCCGATTCAACTTCGTATTGTTTCCTGTTACAAACTACAATCTTACAACATTGATGTAAGAATTTGAAAATAATTAAGAAAAACTTTGTTAAAAGGTTGATTTTGTAATTATACGGATTGTTTAAATTTACATGTTTTGTGCTACAGGATTTCATACAATTTGTTGCTGTTATACATCGATAGAGGCACAACACATGTAAGACAATCCTAAAATGGTGCACTTATTTCGCAATTTGATGCTGAAGATGAACACCAAAGCATATACGTGTTATGTATAAATTATGAATTTGAAAAGTCCTTATAGCTTGTTACAAGACATGGTTTGGACAAGTTGCTCTGAAAGGTTTTTCAAATTTCAAAATAAAGTATCATGCATGGTCAAATTCGGTGTGATCATTCAGAAGTTTTCATAACTTTTGCTAGAACTTCAAATAAGAAACACGCTGTAATATTGTGATCATGATATATATTGTGTTGCTTATATATCATCAAGTTTATTACAGAACAATTTGGTTTGTTCTTTCATGAACACCTCTCCTGACAGAGTGAGAGTACTCCATCTTGTAATCGAAAGTTGTGACAAAGGGAAATTGAATAAAGACACCCATATATGTTTTCTGCGAATGAGGTAGTACTATATTAATGGAATCTATGTTTTTACCAGAGCCATCTATATCCATGTAATTGATACTGTCTTAGATAAAGATCATACCAACATCATTATAACTTGGTCTTCCATCAATCAAATCTGCCGTCATAGTAAATGTAACACACCTTCCTGCTTCTCATGTTTGGTTAACCATGTCATTAGGTCAGACATGGGTTTCAGTTGTTTACAGATGGTTTGTTTATCTATTTGTGCATTTCATAGAAAAAGATTTTATTTTGACCTTAATTGCTCACAACTTCAAGTAAATGGACCATTGACTAGTACTCACTTTGTATCATCTTCACATCATTTGAGCACGATTTCGAATTCGTCATGAGGAAATGGACAGACTGGATCAAATGCTGAAAATTCCTTATTCAATGAACAAAATTACATCATAACAAAAACTTAATGTACACTTAAGTCACTATGTGATTGATATATGACTTGTTCGTCATTGTTGTTAGTCTAAAGCTGTTTTCTGCCCATTGCACACTTGCATAAGGTAGCCACAGTGAAACGCCAGTCCAAGCTGTGTTCTTATACTGAGCGCAACGAAAATAAGCATCTTGTCCGATGTCTCAATCAATCTATATTTCCTTGCAGTGGAGGTCATCGGTCCAGTCTATATTTCAGATTCACAGAGCAGTACATGTATAAACCCATCTTTAACAATCTAAACTGACTTCCTGGAGATGAATGAACGCTCTACGAAGTGAGCTTCATCTCTGGTTACAGACAGCGTTATGAGATTGTTTCTATCACTATACAACTATATAACTTAAAACACAATTGCCCTCAAAAACATATCGTTGACATTTTTGTTTCCATACTTTAGAAATGGGACATATTTAAGTGTCATGTGTAATAACTATTATATCTGTACTTTGTGCACTCTTCTAATTAATAAGAGAAACATAAATAACTCAGATATTTAGAGCCACCTCTTAAATATTACAGTTAATGTAGCTGGTATAAAGACAGTATTTTTTTTTAAATCGTTTAACAGAAGCTTTTATTAATAAATGCAAAATCCTAACATAGGTTTTGTCACGTATGGAGATGCATAATTGAAAACACAGAACATCCGACTGTCATACCTAATTACTACCTGGTTATTCAAAGGGAGATTGGAGATGTCAGTAACAATTATTTGTATAACATTGCCCTAGTCTCCTGACCTCGCTGAGAATAGAACAACGAACTTTTACAGATGCAATCCGATACCCAACGACACAGATTTGATCCCTATGTAATCCCCTTTAAGGCATTCAAGTCGAAAGGAGTATCATGTGATCTTGGGATCTGGATAATGAACCTTATAAATAATTTGTCTTTAAGAATTGTATTTAGAGGGAAAAGCTGAAAGGTAGTTTGCTAAGAATATCATAGCTGCATATCTTAAGTTCTAGTACAAATATCATGTAATTTGGATTTAGTTCGGCCATCAATAATATGATTCGAGCAGCACTGACAAAAGATCACCAATTGTCCACGTGTAAAATCACTATTCTCAAACCATATTTTAGGATCGTCTGTTCACTGTTGCAGAATTAAGAAATTTGGCATGACTAAATAGAAAGATTGTGTCCTTTTTTTTATATTCCGATTTTCTTAAATTTTGTTTAAATTATTTCATATAGACATGCAGTGAAAAAACAACAACAGCATAATTACTTTGAAGTAGTGCAAGAGAACAACTATAACTAAAGCCCTGTTTATACGGCGAGCGTTTGCATATGAGTAAATCATTACACGTATGCAAATTTACTCATATGAGTAAAATTCGCCGTATGAACGCATTTGCACATATGTATATTTTACTACCGTGAGCAAATTTGTCACTACCGTAAGCAAATTTGCACCTAGTCAGGGGCAGGTGTAAATTCATTACTACCGTGAGTAAATGTCGAATTTTTTACTACCCGAAAGCTAGAAGCTATGTAGACAATTAAAGTAGAATGAAATTAGAGAAGATTTTCATAAAAAGCCCATTTCAGATAGAATTCGATATGTTTTGATTTGCAAAAGTGTCCAGTTTTTTTCTTTCTGACAGTAGAATTCACCTCGTTTTGAAAATGTTAATGTGTGGTGGACTATTTTGCATTTTACATTTATATATGTGGTATTTAGCTAGTAAAAGTAAAAACTCCAAGATAATATCACTTTTAAAATTTGGAGAATATCCAAAAAGGATTAAGTCTACAGTACAGTATTAACAACCCAAATATTATGCTTTATATTATTATATTAGTCACATTCGAATGTCTTTCGTGTGTTGAACAAGTATACGCCCGTTTATGTTAAAATTGTACCGGTTAAAAAGAAATAAAATTATAAAAAAAGAAGTCTACAGTAAGATCTATATTACGTGCAGGTTGGCACTTTTATTCAATCCATTCTGAAAATTTGTTCCAAAAAGTTTTGCTCCCCCTACAGTCCCAAAAAAGATGTTTTATAGTTTCTGGTCCAGCCTTGCAGATGACGCTCTGTTTGAGTTATGACATAATAGTATCTCTTTTAACTTTTTTTTGCAAGCAAAGAGATTACTTATAGAAATATTACTATCATTCGTTATTTCCAAGTTTGACATTTTTGACATTCCCTAAATTTGGCCAGGCTAAATATTAGAGAAGCACTAACGTAAAATGGATATTTACTGTGTTTCCGGTAAGTTGCCAGTCTTACCCTCTCCATGATTATTGGTGAATGATATGTATCGTAAGCACTGAAAACCCAACTGCTCAGGCAACATAAAATGCAATCACCATCGTCATTTATAACCAACAATCTTCTACAGATTGATGTCACATGATTTTCAATATGAAATATTCAGGGAATGATAAGCTGAGTTTATAGGTCTTAACTTGGAAGCATCATATCCCCTTCCCTTTCCAAATTCTGGGTATCTATAGCTAGATTATTATTAACCACCGCAACGTGTTAGAACAAAAAACGTTG
Organism: Steromphala cineraria; assembly: GCA_916613615.1. NCBI lineage: Eukaryota > Metazoa > Mollusca > Gastropoda > Trochida > Trochidae > Steromphala > Steromphala cineraria. Next base: position 14,636,829 of record OU744720.1, on the reverse strand, counting down.
ATCATATATGTTTCAATACCATCTAAATGTCACTTCATAAAAATAAATCACCATAGTCATTTCAGGTGCAAAAAGAACCCCTCATGATGACCAGCTATTGTTTGTTGCATTTTGACACATTTTCGATAACGTTTTCTTTTCGCAAAAATTCTCACACCCACAACAATACGATAATGACATACTACATTACATATTGACCTATTTCCCTATAGCTATTCGTGTTATTCTAACTGAAATCTTTTACCAACATTCCCATTTTCTAGTATATACCAATAACATAGTAGCAAGTTTTCTCTTGACACTTTATCATGGACGTTCAAATAACTAAATGTTTATTGTATTTTCATCTACTGGATGCATTTTCCTTCCCAAGAGGCTATACAATGAACTTTCACAAGTAACTTCTGTAACAGTCGTGTCAGACTGCACAAAATACTTAACCGTATTAAGATAACATCGCAAACGTTTAAAAGTTTTGTATATAATTGAAAAGGCAGTACTTATGATATTTTAGTTATTTTAGTTATTTACATAAGATAACATCTCAAACGTTGCAAAGTTTAAAAGTTTTGTATATAATTGAAAAGGCAGTACTAATGACATTTTAGTTATTTACATAAACAATATTGTGTAAGCTTACAGAAATTAAAATGATAATGACTCTCAGATATTTATATTTGACGGGTATTTTTTAAAGACAGTTGTAACATGTTATTGTCAAAGACCTTTACGTAAGTATTCTTGTACTTAGATTTATTGACATGTTTTGCTGAATTTGATCTGAGGGCAAAATGATAAACAGTATTAAATGTTATTTTGTCATGTAGCTAAACATTAACAGACTGTTTTATTACACTCGAGATAAACTTATAAAGGTCATGTCAGGTAACAATAAGACAATGGCAGAGGTTCGATTTCTTAGACAGGGATTTTAGGGTTTCAATAGCAAATGACCGAATGTCTTACCAACTAAAAGAGGGATTGTGGCAGCTAGATTGAAATGCACTTGACGAATGCGCAATTCAAAATGTTGCTATATGAGAACATAGTACAATCTTTTCTGTGGAGTTGATACCGTATGTCTCACCAATTTCTGTGCCAAAAAGGATTTTTAGCAGATTGTACGGGGTTTTTTTCAGCTGAGGGAATATCCTTGACTAATGTGCAATAAACGTTTTGCTATGTAAGAACGAATTGAAGTACAATCTTGTCTGTAGGAATTCGTTAATTCTATACAGCTTTACCTAACAAATGAGAGATCGAAATTTATGATGGCGCAATTTTTGGTGCATTTTAAAGAAGGTTTTATTAAATAAATGCTGAACGCTTATTCAGTATCCAACCCAATGATTAATTTATATATTCAGAATTTGAAAATGTACGTTCTGCTTCCAGTGTCAACACTTGTTCACATATCTTTTAGAACATTTGGCAGTTCAAAATCTTTTATCCTGAAACTATCTTAATAGCAGATTATAGAAAAAGAGTCTCCACTATTAAAAGCGTTTAGAATTTACATGTTCGTATCGTTTTGAAATACTTTTTTTTGTGTGGTAAAACTAGATCACAATTGTTTTCGATGTTACAGTATCTAGTGTGAAATATTTTGCGTTTTGAAAATCTTAAGTGTAGACGTAACTCAAACAAAGTATCTCAATAATGAATGATCAGACGCTGCTGAAATAATTATTATAATTAAGTTGTATATATGTGCTCTACTTTGAAGGAAGGGAGAACTTTATGTATTACGACTCTTGTAAATACATGTACACTGTAGTTCATTACTTCTAGTATTTCTGCTATATTTAATATCACGTTTATTTACGAATAAGTTGCCATTTTATTAACATATTGATATCATATTTCGTTATTCATCTGTTCCTCCTTAGATCATTGTATACAAATATCAAATAAAATGAAATCCCAATGATATTTTTATCTTTTGCTTACGACTATATAACTATGTCAGAGAGAATTCACAATAATTAGGTCCACCTGTCTAACTGTCACAGTTGATCATAGTTCAAATGTCAACCGTGATATCAGTTACTTCAAGTGACATGTCTTTATTTAGAGATCACTAAGTTAGTCGTCATTTATCGTTACCCTTTACATCGGTCAGAGATCTAGATTAACGACAAGAGGAACAAATAGGTCAATGAAATGCACATAACCACATGAACTATTACATTTGTATTTGTCATAAAAGATGCATGTATATTATGACATGGATACCGCCACTTTTAATAAATTACATTGAAAATATTGACGCTATAGTCAGTAAAAAAGTATATTGTTTATATTGTTTAGTGTTTATTAGAAAGTACAAAATATTTTCTCTCACCAAACACAATTTGAAAAAAATAAGGTTAATTATAAAAATGAAACCTACTAAACATGTGTGCATGTATTATGTTTAGACAAAACATTGTCTGCTTGTTTTTGATTCAAACCTTTCATAATATCCCAAATAAACTTATGCATTCAAAAAATAATGATCCTTTTTGAGCAACTTAAGAAAAGTGTGTCCCTATCGTTACATTATTTACAACCTCATAATACCGTAAATGAAAATTACAATTGAATGAAATTCAAATGTTTTAGCTTTTTCATTGTTACTGAAAATGAAATTCTGCACGATTTGTATTTATTTAAGAATTTAAGTAACTACACAAAGGTGACTACCGTGACTCTGATCAGCATAACGTATTGGTCATAACAGTCCGATGAGACTCTAGACAATCAATAATAAAACAATATATAGTTCTTACAGGTTACTGAATACTTGATTTGAATTGGTTTACCTGGTTCTTGCCATTGTTTGGCTTTTAACTAGTTGAGTATGGCAGGCAGTGTAACAATTAAAATATGCAAAACTCTCAGGTATGATATTTAACTTAGCGTATCTTTCGTGAATTCAGAATTTAAAATCATATTAGCCTTCATTGCAGAAGCAAAACGATTTTGAGACAAAAAATGAAAAAATGAAAAATGCTTTATATAAGTAAAAGTATAACAAACCATGTCAAATGTAAGGTCAACAAAATGATCAAAATGCAAAGACAAAATTTGAGAAAAGAATATTTTGAAAAAGTCTTTAAATGTTCAATTGACAACTGGAGTATATTATGAAAATATGAAATAAGCAGAAATCAATTGTTTTTTGTGTTTAAGATTAAAAGGGATCGTATTTTTTCTTTATCTCATTATTGTAATTTGAAAGAGCAATATGAGATGATTTGTTTACCATATATGTACTGTTAAATTTAATTCACATTTAATTAATATGAAAATATGACACACACTCTTTGCGCCTATTTCGAGAAAGACTCATATGCAGTTCTAAATCTATTTGATTAATTCAATAAACAGTACCGAAATCAGATCTGACTTTTGTTGTCAAACACAATCAGCAAAGATATAAATTCCATTAGAAGATGTTAATCACTATGTCAGTACAAATGTGTCAGTGTGTCCTTACAACATCACATAGCTTTTCACATGCCTAACTAGTAGCATCAGCTTTTAGACATGTTCAATGTCATCAAATTTCAAAATTACAACCTGAAAGTCAAAATCAAACCAATCTAAAGTTTTACTTGCACTATAATGTTTAATTATGATTTCTTAGCTTTTCCAGATAGTTCAGTATAGTTCAATGTCCATGTGCTCTTTGTGAAAAAACCATGAGGGTTTGTAATTGTTAGTAGAAAAAATGTATGACAAATTTATGTCGATCATACATGTAGTATCTATACTTTGTAAAATATTTTCCGGTAAAACCAATGAATCTATTCCCTGGTGTAATGGTCCTACTTCTGATATAATACATGTATTTAAAGTTTGATAGTTAGTAAATGTTTTATTTCTTGTTTATGTCAATGACCAATTAAAATCTAAAAAAAGCAGAACTTCAACACAACACGTTAGTTATATAAATTCATGTCATGATGATAATGGTTATCGTAATGCTCTTTAATCGACTAAAGAGAGTTATCACGACGTGAAATGATACTGATCGAGTAACGATAAGCGCAAGAAGTTTTAAATAAAGTAAGTCGAGTAAACTACTCAATCTAGAAAATGCTGTTTGACCTAACCGGTTGTGCCCTCTAAAAAATGTTATAAAGTTTGTATACCATTTTGCATAGGGCCTAGGTATGTTAAAGAACATGTTAGCATGTTAGATTTTGTCTGTCTAAGCGGCGATAACGGCAATAGTTATGTTTTACATTCAGTATCGTACGTACTGTCTGTGCATGTGGAATTTTAGCTGGCTATGCATATCTTCCAGTCATATCGTATCATATTTCGACCATCAACTGATTTGTTCCTTTGTGTATGATTAAGCCTAATATACCCCACTGATAGTTTAAGTCAGTCATTATCCCCCTGGAATTTCCCGGTTTTGGATAGGAGGACTCACTGTAAGCCATGGTAATATTCGGCTGTCTGGGTTATATGAACGCTTTAAAGGGGCAGTAGCACGTTTTTGATAATTTTATATTTCAAATATTTCACTGATAAATGTAAGTTAATGCTAAATGTATTACTTTGACAGTGTCAAAAATCTCATTACACAAGCCAATTAATCATAGTCAGCGGATGAAGATTCACATAAAATCCATTGGCGGCACCTTTAATTTTGTGTAAGAAAAGGAAATTGCATGGCTAAACGTAACGTTATATTTGAATTAGTAATGCATCATTTAGTTTAAATACATTGTCTTTCAAATGGAACCATTAATTTTCATTTTCCTGACATCACCTTACATGTACATGTATATTCCCCCCCAAACAAAACATGCTACTGCCCCTTTAAACACCCTACCAGTCCAGTATTACCTGGGCTAATAAAGCTGTTTCAGGTCATAAAGTCGCCTTTCAAATATCAATATATTTATGTTATGAGGTTTACTTTAAGATAAATATAAGTGTTTGAAATGCGCAACTCTTTCGAAAAGTAACTCCAAATTCAAATACCAATTAGCAAATATTTTTGGCGATTGACGTTTCGATACAGAAATCTATGTCGATTGGATGCTTTTAAAACTGTACTATAACGGCTACGACAACAGGCGTAGTTCCTCTTTAACCTCCCAATGAATGATAAAAGTGATATTTTATGGTTGACTATTTCAATTGTAAAGAGGGCTAAACTAGCGATATTCTCTATATCTATATACCTGCGGTGTATATATGAAAGAAAACGACCTCATCCGCGGGAGGTCCGTGAAACAAATGCTCCTGCCCTCGGCATCGGGTAAAAGCTCTCCCTCTTTGGGCCATTTCCCAGGCATCGGACATTTTTTTTTCGTTGTGAAGCTCTTATGAGTAGTATCTCTCTATATAACATATTCTGCAATTGCTTGATCAGCTTCAGCAGTCGTAACTGTAACTTTTTAGGGTTTTGTCGATATAATACCAATTGGGAATGCAGAGAAGATCAACTTCTATAGACTTCAGTAAATTTGTTTGCTGAATTCCTCTTTAATACCAAGAGTGTGTTGTTTGAGTATGCCAAAAATTGGAAATAGTTTTAATGTTACTTGGACGTAGATTATCGGCGTGAGAACATTACATGAGGCAATTTTCGCTTATAAAGAGTAGATTTGAACTCAAATCAGTACATTTGAAGATATGACATTTTTCACTTTAAGTTACAGTTTTTTTCTTTAAAAGCTTTATTAGTTGTTATTTTCGTGATTTTCGTTGCTTACTTATGAAGGTTATGATAAGTTTTGCTGACATTTAAATTATCACTTTTGATAAGCTCACTGCACGATTGTCGTGATGAAATATCGTGACTATTTACAGTAAGAATGCTATTTAGGGCACATATCAACATATTTAAGACATAGGAATTAAGACCTTTATATACCCTTAATATAATCTTATATGTATAACAGAATGGACAAGATGTTGGACATTTAGAAAAAAAACCGCTTCCTTATTGAAGCCTTTAAGTTAGCTTTTAAAAATTAACATTTCTTAAAATAGAAAAGTATTTGATTGTCTCCTTCCTTTAGACATTTAAGTGAGTTGGTTTTTTGGTAAAACGGGTACTATTCATACCATTCGAGAAGGTTTAACGTTTGTTAATCATAACTTCGAGGAACAAGTATATACATGTAAGAGAATGCCAAGTACTTCAACAATAAAAGAGCACTTGAATACGTTCATTGGTATTTCACTTTTATTTCTATTTGTAAACAAAATATCACGCTGTATACGAAAGTAAAATAAGGATTAGATCTTTCGTAAAAATAATACATCTTTAAACAAAGTTTATTCTTGAGTTACAGGGCAAAATGTGAGCCTATATAGTTAGATTATAAAGACATTATACACTTTGAAATCTACAGACGACCCCTGCACATTGACTGTTTGGGTTTGTGACCTATGTGATTAAAAAAAACCGTTAACGTAAAATATATTATTTGTATGTTCAATGTCCCTTGGAAACGAAAACATAATTTTTTTTATCAGAATGAGTCTTGTACAGACATTTTTCATCAATTTGGACCTTAAGGCAGTGTCTTTAGCCAGGTGAGGCACCATCTAATTAGTAGTGATATTATCAAATTTGTAGGCTGGTAGTCGTTTTGATAAACCTATAAATACGCAAACGTGAAATGATGAACATCATTATCTTGAGGATATATATACCAACTTTTTTTATATTGTTGTAAGTAATAGGCATGATACAGAGAGTATTTTGTTGGAGGCATTGATTAATTCCGAAGCTATCTGTCAAAGCAAACAGTACTGCGTATATAGCGTCGTAGGTAACACCAACCGCACGACAAAGGCATTACTATCTCGTAGGGTGGAACTAGTGTGAACTTTATCCCAGGGAATTAGTTTCATAGTATAGGATCGAACCTCAGAGTGCAAAAGAGCATCTACTAAAACACTTGAGTTTAGAACCTTGAGGAAATAAAAAATATGTCAGCATAGGTTGTGATTGACATTCACTTTCTTGTCTCAATGTAAATTTCAATAGCCTAAAGTGATTAACAAATGTAATTGGATTGTTACCGAAACATGTACAATAATACTTAATAGATAAGCGATTGTCTAAGGCGATATCCTTAGACAATGGAACAAGTCAACATCCTAAAACAATTAAACAATGTTGGTGATTTAACTGAACTACTTGAAAATATTGATAAACTTATGCATAGATAATATGAAAATATAAGAAATATATATATTTGTATATAATTTCACACTCTGAAGTTTACACATATTCCCGAACGTTGATTGGTCTAGGGCATGGTCATGTGATCTAAGTTTCGTCGATTCATTTCCCATGAACTCACAAAAAAAGTGTTCATACTTGTGTGAACGTTCACCGGAACTACTTTAATTCTTCGCCCAACACCAAATCAAATGTTATCAATATTTTTACCAATTAAACTATAATGATTTTAATCATATCAATTTTTGCTAAGTAGAAATCTAATGTATTTTGATTTTTTGATGTAAAAACATTCATCGTATCATTTGCTTTTAATAATAAGCTAAACAATTGATGAAGAATAAATCTGATCAGAGGCATTTACGTGTTAGTGTCCCTGATCTGATCGAGAACGGAACGAGATGCATCCACTAGTGCTTTATTATTTGACATTACGATCAATATAGGGTTCTGTACGCCGTAACTAAGACAACCATATACTCACGATGTATACACCAAAGACGAAAGAGTGCTGATAGAGCAGTTAATATAATAAAAAATACCACTTTTGTTTACATATTTTGACGAAGATACCCCTGCAAATGGCGGCCAGCATGACAGTGAAGCGACGTTATGCATATGGCAGATAACTCTGATCTCCCGTCCTTGCGCGAAGAGATTTTATCATAGTGTGCGCTTCATTTAGCATATCGTAGTATAGCGTGTTCTCTAATTATACAGAACATTGACAAATTCTGATAACATTCAGATTGTTTCCAAATTGGGATTATTTTTGTCGTATGTCGCAGTGTTAGACTACTCGTTCAAAGGACAAAAAGGTTTATATCAATCCGCCGTTCCATTCCATATATGGTGCGAAATTATAAGAATTGAATGTCAGTTTGTGTGTTTGCACTGGAAAATGAACGATGTCAAAGCTACATTCAAACTCTCATGTGAACCCGCTCGCAAGCTCGCTGGGTTCACACGAGTTTGAATGTAGCTTTGACATCGTTCATTTTCCAGTGCAAACACACAAACTGACATTCAATTCTTAAATAATTTCACACTCTGAAGTTTACACATATCCTCGAACGTTGATTGGTCTAGGGCATGGTCATGTGATCGAAGATTCATCGATTCATTTCTCATGAACTCACAAAAACAGTGTTCATACTTGTGTGAACGTTGACCGGAACTACTTTGATTCTCCGTCCAACATCAAACCAAATGTTATTCAAGAATTTGTTAGTAAAAATTACCAATGGAATTGTATTTATAGTTTTATTTCCCAAGTAGATTATTTTGATTTGAAAACATTCACTTTTATCATTTGTTTTAGATCATTTGATAGGCTAATCATTTATTGCAAAATAGTAGATCTGATCGAACGGAACGAGATGAATATTTACATAACGGTCATTATTGAGTACTGTAAAGCGTAACAAAGACAGTCTTCATACTCGCGATGTATACACAAGAGATGACAATTATCGATAGAGCAGTTACATGTCACTAATTACTGTTGTTTACATATTTTGACGAAGATACCCCTGCAAATGGCGGCCAGCATGACACGACGTCTAATGCATAAATGTAAGGCAGATAACTCTGATCTCTTGTCCTTGCACGAAGGGATTTTATACAAGTTTGCGCTTCATTTAGAAATTCTTAGTGCATCATGTTATCTTATCTTATATATTACACAGATTTATTTTGATAAATATTCAGTTTCTTTTCAAATTGGGATTATTTCTGGTCGCATGTCGCAGTGTTTCTCGTTCAAAGGAAAAAAACAGTATTCATATCATTCCGCCGTTCCATTCCATATATGGTGCGAAATTATAAGAATTGAATGTCAGTTTGTGTGTTTGCACTGTAAAATGAACGATGTAAAAGCTACATTCAAACTTTCATGTGAACCCGCTCGCAAGCTCGCTGGGTTCACACAAGTTTGAATGTAGCTTTTACATCGTTCATTTTCCAGTGCAAACACACAAACTGACATTCAATTCTTAAATAAATATATAAATGTATAAGGACTGCGGTAGTTGCGCCTTGGTTGTTTTAAGTAACCCCAATCCTGTTAGATTTTTGACGAGTTCATTGTCGTTATGGTAATCGTTCATTAACAAACAGACATTTATGTATAATGTACTCTTTATTTTATGGTGTAGCAAAAGACTGTTCAAATATACAATGGAGAAGATATGAGCCTATGAACTGTTCACATAAATGCACGTCTTATAATTGTCCCCCGCCGCCGTACGTCCGTCCGGCTTCTTGTTAGCGCGATATCTCATGAACCGCTCAACCTAGAATCTAAAAAACTTGGTACCAGTCTTCATCTTGGGAATGAAAAGTTTTCGGTGACCTTGACCTCATTTTCAAGGTCACGGCGAGACTTTGACCAGTTTTGAAAATGTTGTTAGCGCGATATCTAATGAACCGCTAAACCTAGAATCTGCAAACTTTGTACTGGTATTCTGGGGGAATACGCAGACCTGAAAAGTTTTCGGTGACCTTGACCTAATTTTCACGGTCACGGCAAGACTTTGACCAGTATTGAAAATGTTGTTAGCGCCATATCTCATGAACCCTTCAACCTTGAGTCTTCAAACTTGGTACCAGTTTTCATCTGGATAATACGCAATCACCAATCGATTTGGGTGACCATGACGTCATTTTGACCGTTTTTTAAATGTTGTTGGCGCGATATCTCGTGAACCATTGCATTAAGTATCTTCAAATTGGTACCAATCATTTGGAGAATACATATGCACCAATCTGTTCTAATCTTTATTTCGGAATATGCAAACGCCAATCAATTTGGGTGACCTTTCATGTCAAAGATGCTGAATACCAATGACATTCTCATAAGAATAATAACAATTGAATGAAATATTCTTGATTGCGGCGGGAGACATGGTCACGTGACAATTACTTGTTCTCCTTTGTTAAGACACGCACGGGTATAAATTATCGAAGCATGCAACCTTCTTTTCAATTTTCTAATCTGTTTATGTAGTTGAACTTATATCATACGAGTGAAAATCGACTCTGATCTAATTGCATAGTATAAGTTTAGCAAGACAACCAGGAAGAATCTCTCTAAAATAATCATTACGTTGATCTCAGACAGTATCAATTAAATGGATATACAGACGTGGCCATAACAAAAACAATGCTTTCATTACCCAGGCTACAATTAATATAGAACAAGGAAGGGTTTAGGATTTTTTGTTAAACTACCTCATTAAAGGCACCACTCGGGTTTCATGCACCATTTTGAAACGTTAGCATTGCGAGAAAACAAATGAAAAAAACAAAACAACAAAAAAAGAAATAAAAACGTGATTGATAGAAAATGAGCATATTTACAAATAATTCATAAAAGTTATCAGTTACGACATTATTTGTCGTAGTAATGCATTCCACGATCGTAGCTTCGATGATTGGCTTCATTTCACGATGTTTTAATTTTTAGCGATACACTTTTTTCTTTGGCAAATTGTTTAATCTTGAACAACTGAAATGCTAACTTCACAAACATATTTGAAATCCTCATGTAAACATCATATATAACTCTAAACAGGAAAATCCTCCTGAAAACGTACAAGGAGAGTTTATGTAAATAATCATGGAATTATCATTTGACCTTTTGACGAAATGAAGAACTATGAATGAACTACATGTATTTTCATAGTTTATACATTTTATAGATGTATTATAAGTAGGAAGGTACAACACTGACTGATAATTAACCAATGGCCGAGCCATTAACTAGCCAATCGAGGTATAACATTTCACGAGATACCATGTGTCCAAATCTTCTCAAAATACCATGACTTTATGAAACGTATATAGTCATTTACGTCACCAGAACCCATTGACCGATATCACCAAATATGATTGTATGAGATGTTTGTTATTTTCATAATGTAAGGACTTATATAGTATATATATTTTAGTGAAGAACGTTTCAATGTAATCGATGTAAAACATTCTCACGAATGATTAAATGGGGAAGTAAATTTAAGTGACCTTGAAACGGCTTTATAGAAAAATTGGCACATTGGTAAAACACTTCTTATCAGACAGTTTTGATGAATTTGTAAATCATGCAGCTGACAATAATGAATTATTATACATTTGTTTACGGATAATATTAGGTTAATGACCCAGTATCTCTATCTTGCACGCAGCGTTATACATATGTAACTACAAACTATTTGTCAATACTTAACAAACAAAAGTATATTTGACATAACGTAGAAACATTTACATTCATACCTATCAGTTTCATCAATCTAGTTTTCAAAATTGTTAAGTTCTAAAAAAATATTTATATAAATATCTCCAAATATAATGAAATGACATAAACTAAAACCTATAAAAAATAACTTTCTGTCGTGTGGCTATATCATCAATTTCAACAAAACATGCTTGGAAATCGAAGCTATCAAAATACTTACGTAAATGTCAATAACATGGTATCATATTCAAGGTTTCTATATTCCTAGCAGTTATTTTTATACCTGTAAAGGTCAGTCCTGACTTATTTCACGAATAGTTATTTAGGAGTTGTTAACCTCTCGGTGAAATGTTAAAGAAAGATTTTCCTTTTAATGTGAAAATGATTGTATTTTTAGTGTTACACTTGACAAATATTATATTTCCTTATTCAGTTTATCATTATTGTCACCTCTCCCTCAATCTTATGCAAAGATACAATTTTCTCTGGGGATGAAATTAAAGAAAATAAATTAGCCATTGAGTTTTGTTTAAGTTTTGTTAAATTTTACGTCGGCAAGTAACTTTGGTTACCATTTTACTTTTGAGTGCCTTTGTGCGTTTTCAAAGCAGAATTAATTCAAACTTATTGCAAATTTGAACACAACTCAACAATTGTTAAAATGACTTGAGAATGAAAATGTTCCTGTTGTTACTTATACGATGTACCGTAGATCAAATGTTATGATTGCTATCGAGAAATCTTGACACTTACATGTACACCAACTATTGTGATAATTCTTGTATCGATTAAAAGGTGTCAAATCTTGGTTATTGATCACAAGTGAATGATATACACAAGCAAAATGTCAATAATTATATGCAATGCATCACGTAATTTTGTGCTCGTTCACATTATTTCATCACATTCCAAAAGATGTTTCTCACTCTACTACAAGATATGGGATTGGCAGGGATTTATGCAACACTGGAGTCAAACATGTACAAAAAATCAATTTCTTGAACGTCTCATTAAATTTTCATATCAAAGAAGTTTATGTCAAATATGTTTGGCATTTCATAGTTTTGACCACTCCGTCCCATTTGACCGAAAGTGTGCGGGAAAAGTGTTTAATTAAAACAACAAAACAGAGCGACGAAAATCTTAACTTTCTAACTATATATGTCCCTTACATATAATGTTAATATGATCCATTTACCAATTGATTCAAAATGTTTGACTATAAAGTCTATATCTAATACTGGCTGCGAATTTTTTAAAAATCAATAATGATGGTATTACATATCGATTTATGACCAGTGTAACAAACGGTTGCTAAGCAGTTGTATTGGGTTGCATCTTTTAAGATTCATTACTCTTTATTAAGGGTAAGAAGACTAGGGCAAAACTTTGTCAAAGGAATAATTATAACTGACACACTCAATCTCCTCTCAAATATTATAACCGCGTAGTAATTAGATACGACAGCCAGATATCCTAGGTCTTCAATGAAGCATTTTCATTGAGCCAAAATCTGAAGTAAAGATTTCGAATTTATCAGATTATTTTCTTTTGTGAATACTGTCAGCTTATTATTCTAAAGTTTGCTTTGACATAATGAAACTCAATATGACGTTATCTATATTGATTAATTATCTTACCGATATTTGCAATGTTCAAATATTGAGAAGATGGAGTGAACAATGGTCTTAAAGGGGCAGTAGCACGTTTTTTGATAATTTTATATTTTAAAATTTTCACTGATAATTGTAAGTTAATGTTAAATGTATTATTTTGACAGTGTAAAAAATCTCATCACACAAGTCAATCACCCCTAGTCAGAGGACAAGGTATGAATATTTACACAAAATCCATTGGCGGCCATTTTTGTGTGAACACCTTTAATTCATTTTGTGTAAGAAACGGGAATCACATGGCTAAACTTTACGTTATATATTTAAATTATTACTGCTCCATATAGTTTAAATACATTGTCTTTCAATTGTAACCATTGATTTTCATTTTCATGATATCACCTTATATTCCCCCTAAAAACGTGCTACTGCCCCTTTAAAGGAAACCACAAAGCTAATCAAGAATGCTAGAAAGAAGGAAAGATAAGAATGCTTTATAAAACTTAAAAACATGCACAACTTATTTGGAAATTACACAATTGTTTTGACAAGTCGCGTGTTGTTCACAGGTTTTTGCAATAGGATATTTCGTAAGCTCAATGAAATGCAATTGACGTCAAATTGAAATCAATATTAAGACTAGACACATAATCTGTATTTGAACTTATATCATACGAGTGAAACTCGACTCTGATCTAATTGCATAGTATAAATTTAGCAAGACAACTAGGAAGAATCTCTCTAAAATAATCATTACGTTGATTTCAGACAGTATCAATTAAATGGATATACAGACGTAGATGTCCATGACAAAAACAAAGCTTTCATTGCCCAGGCTACAATATACTAGAACAACAACCTGTTTACTTAACCCTTTTAGGAATTTTCGTTGAACTACCTCAGCTCATTAAAGGCACCACTCGCGTTTCATCAGCCATTTTGAAACATTAGCATTGCGAGAAAACAAATGTGCATTATGCTTATTCATTTACAAAAAAACCCCAAAAAACAAATACTTGTTTTATAGAAAAAGAGCATATTTACAAGTAATTCATAATACAAGTTATCAGTTACGACTGTCACAGTATTTGCCGTAGTAATGCATTCCACGATCGTAGCTTCGATGATTAGCTTCATTTCACGATGTTTTAATTTTCAGCGATACACTTTATTCTTTAGCAAATTGTTTAATCCTGAACAACTGAAATGCGAACGTCACAAACATATTTGAAATTATCACGTAAACATCATTATATAACTGTAAACAGCAAAATCCTCCTGAATTTCGTTTCCACAAAAATACCCCGCTCGAATGGTCCCTTGAAGTACTTTCAACGTACAAGGAGAGTTATGTAAATAATCATGGAACTATCATTTGACCTTTTCACGAAATGAAGAACTATGAATGAGCTATTTTCATAGTTTGTAATGTTTGTAAATTGTTTAGATATGATATAAGCAGGAAGGTTCAACACTGACTGATAATCAACCAATGGCCGAGCCTGAGGCTCAAAGCATCCATCTCTGCACAAAGAGGTGCCAGACGAATGGTTTGAGCGGGCTTGAAAGAATGAAAGGCTTTATTCGAAATTAATTCCTTTTGAGAAGTGTTATACAATTGCATAGGCTATAAACATTTTTTTTGAAAGGGCCAATTTAACAAATCTACTGAATCTTTCTAGTACTAATCAAGAAATACGGATCGTTTAAGTAAATCTAAAAATCTTGTACAACTCGTTTTGCATCTACACAATTCTTTCAATAAGCCCAGGCTTTATGAAAAGATTATTTCATCAAACTTCCTAAGTCAACTTCAAAGCATAAGCATTTCATGGAACTGTTTACAATTTCAAAAAAAAACAATTAAACTGGCTGAACTTAGTCCAACAGGTATACACAAACTAAAACTGATTGCCTTTTAATTTGTTCCAAGATCAATGTAACAGCTCTGATAACTCATTACTGACAAAACAAATACAATTGAAGCAATTGATATCCCTGCAATCATGTTTAGATGATCAGTCGTGACAGTGTGCTAATTTGAGACTAACATTATCTTTGTTTTCTTCGTGGATATGTTGTTAGGCGAGCAAAGCACCACTGGAAATCATTATTTTACAAGTTAATGGCATACAAGACTGTCAAATCAGATTACTTCCTGATATCCGGTATAGAAATATAATGAATGATCTTTACCTCTTCAGCGAAAAATGTTTAGTATACCATGAATGTTGACCTGCATGTAATCTGATGTCGATCTTGAAGTATACATTAACCTTCCACATTACGACAAGATTCAGATTTAAAAAGAAAACGAAACAAAATCAGAATTGAAATTTTGTTGCTAAAATAGTTGCAACATTCTCTGGTTTAGTTAGTCCGTCTCTGCACAAAATGCACTTTAACATGTTACAGGTTCATAATTACGCGTTTCAACAATGCATTTCACTAGCCAACAAGACGACACTATTCAGTTTCATTTAATGTACATACCTATCAAATGGGAAGCTATTTATCAAACTTCTCTTATTGTTAGTAACATTGTATGTTGAGGTCTTCTACTCCCTGGAAGAATATAGGACACTAGAATAGAAATGGATCTTTCGAAAGGAAGAGACATTGTAAACATTAATTGGATTTGTTTAATAAACGATATGGTAAAGCTCTATCAATTTATTATCAACGTCCATTGACATCTACTAGTTTATATCAATGAAGACAACTATTTAAAAATTGACTAACTTTAGCAAAAACAAACCCCTTTGTATTTATTTCTAAGTTCTGAGACTGGCAAAAAGTTTAGAAAAATTATGTCATTTGGCACATATCTTTACCTATGATAAACATGTCTGCTATCACAGAAAATGTCCCCTGCCACATATCTGTAAATATCCAACTGTCAGTATTGCTCATTATTTATACGACAACAGGGATATCAATTACTGCAATGAGATTTGTCTTGTCAATAATAATCAGTGAATCATCCGGTATATATAGTGTCTTCGTATAACAGATTGAGAATCCGCACAGTGCTTATTGGCAGTGTTGTACAGGATTTACATGTGAAAGTATGTCGGCATCTTTTTTTTTCTAGTTGCTTTTAACCTAAATGAATTTTTATTCTATTTTACTTTTTTCCAGGCATACAAACAGGTTTACATACATGGTAATATACAACTAATTACACAATATTTTTTTCGGGTACATTGTTCATACAGAAGAGTTTGTAAAATCTAGTAATCATCTAAATAGAACATGCAAGATAGACCAGGAAATATGTTTCCTTGTTTTGGTTAATGTATATGTATTTTGTGATATTGTAATATTGTGTGATTTGCCTCTTGATATATATAATATTTAGGATAAAACTTTTCTTACTACAATAGTACATTATATAATATTCTTAACTAACATAACAGTGGCATTTAAAATATAACTATTTTTCCCTTTCACTCCAAATAATATCTGAGAAACTGTAAAACTAAATTATACATCAACAGTGTTGAGCAAGAATGAAAACATTGACTAATGGCGTATACATGGCTTATTTACGTAGTTCACATTTCCGAAAACATAGGATAATGATCTCAGTTATTGCAAGGAAACTGGTCTACATTTCCAAATAAAGTTGTGATTTGGATTCGAATAATGACAGATGCTAGAGGGCACTCAAAAAAATTGACATTTCACTCATTAATATTTTCTATCATGGTATTATATTTCTATAAACATCTTTATAAAGAAGCAAACTTCTGAAGCTAAGTGAGGAAATTATGGTTGTAGAATCAGTAAAGCAAGTTGATTGACAATATTTTAACTTCATGTTTTTCCAGTTCACGGACGCTTGTTTTTGCGTGGAAATAAAGTATTTTGAAATCTTATATCATTGAAGATTTTCCATTAGTCAAACTTGCAATAAAACGATATGTAGAAAACGTCACATAATCTGATAATTGTGTAAGTAAGTTCATAACCATACTACTGTAAATAAGTCAAACATCCTTGTACGTAAACTGCTGTCTGCGAGAAAGTTATGTTCATGATAAACATTACATAGATAATTTCAAGTCCTTCCAGACAGTATTTCACTTATTTAAATGTAACTGTTATGTGAGCCCACCAAAGCCAGATAGGAGTCATATCTAGTGATCAGGAAGTTGTGAACCTTACGTCAATCAACTCGTCGTCTGTTTGTACGTAGATTAGAGGCCATGAAATAATTTCACGGTAGGGTCTATCGGTTAACTTCTTGTTACGAAGAATGGTATCTGCCAGATAGTGATATTCATGGTAAACTTTACATAGATCATTCAAGCCCTTCCAAGCATTATTTCATTAATTTATAAATTTTACACTGTAGGATATCGGTTCGTATATTGCTGTCTGACGTCATACCTGTTAGCTTGAAATGATTGCGAAATGTTTGCAATTGAAAGCGATCCAATGCAAACGATACATTCTTGTTTCCTCTGAACTATAGACAATGTGGACTGTTTGTGAGAACTTTGTGTTGGTGTCTTTTAGAGATGTCTTATTTTATGTTATTCTTGATCGAATTATAAACATGTTTCATAAATATCTTGTGATAATAATGTCGATGTCAACAATGACATATTTACAAACTTTTGTTGATAAATCAAATTCATAACCTCCCTTGATGTAAGAGTTTTATTTCAATAGCGATAGATGGATGGCTATTTGTAGCAATGGCGTTTTACTTCGTATAATTGAATGCCATTGTAAAGACAAGGTTGTGAACACATCTATCAAAAATATAATTGAAAAATCTTAAAAAATCATTGTGGAAAGACTTACGACCTTTCTATTAACATTTTTTCGATAACGTAGACGGAAGTTGACTTATGCAACTTAAATTCAATCAGACTCGGCATCTTTTGGAGTCTGACAAAAAATGGTTTGAGTGAACGTCAATCATGAAACTTCAATTTGCTTCTTCACCAAATGATTTTTCCTGAAATACAATAGAAAAGAAGTTATCTGCAAGACTATATTTTCTAGAAGTTTCTAGTTTGATTTCGATTTTGTTATTTTAAGAAAATATGAACTTTCAGAATTAAATGCTATTTGACCGTCATTAAAATGTTACATTTATGATTTGATTGAACTTGAGACAAACATTATACCAATAATTACAAACATCAATGCAGTTATATATCAGAGCTTATAATGAAGATATCATATCTGAGGAAGGAATGATTACAAGAGGGAGCGTATATATTTTATACTTTTGTCCAACACTGACATTTTTAATTTAGTGCAGTAGTACGTTTTAGGGAGTATGTAAGATGATTTCAGGAAAATGAAAATTAATGGTTACAATTGAAAGATGATGTGTTTAAACTAAATGGAGCAGTAATAATTCAAATATATAACGTAAAGTTTAGCCATGCGAATCCTTTTTCTTACACAAAATGAATTAAAGGTGTTCACACAAATGGCCGCCAATGGATTTTATGTTATTCTTAATACTTTGTCCTCTGACTATGGATGATTGGCTTGTGTAATGAGATTTTTGACACTGTCAAAATCATACATTTAGCGTTAACTTACAATCATCAGTGAAAAACATAAAATATAGAATTATCACAAAACGTGCTACTGCCCCTTTAAAACCTACTTCTTCTCATTGAAATAATCAGAAAATATGTTGACCAAAGGGTGATGTGTCTAAAGTAACCAAATTTCAGACTATAGTATTAGAGATAACTTAGATATTAAGATAGTATAAAATATATATACCTTTTAATGGTATTTTTTGCATCGATTAATATTTATTATCAATATTTATTTTATTCCAATTGAATAATGTTTTTTCCTTTAATATGGTAACAGAAATGTTCAAAAGAATATACAGAAATGTATCAAAAAGATAATTGTCATCACACTCAGGCAGAATATATTTGGAGATCCCTTAATACTTAGAACGAAGTACATTTATTCAGTAAATATTTTCCTATTATCTTGAGCACTGAAAATCTATGTTTGTCATGAACTTCTGAGTAGTGACGTTATGATGAAGAGATGTGTATTCGTGTCTTTAAAAAGATCGTTAGGATTTACAAAATCTGTGAAGAGATCATAAGGTCCTTTTGGTGTGGGAGTGGCTTCCCTTATAGCAAACACCTGGTGTCGTCTTTATCAATTGTCCTTGTCTCAACAGAGACCGTGGAAAGCATTGTCAGCAAAATCATATAGCTGAACACTGACAGATATGGACAACAAGTGGCTATTAAGAACTTTGAGGAGCTATGACCAATCCTACTGATTCTATATCTAAACCACATTGAATCTGCTTTGAAACTAAGTAGGTTTCTTCAAAGAGATAGAGTATTTGTGGAACACTTCACTCCGGAACAAGAGAGAGGTCACCATACAAGTAGGTGATATCTAAATTTAAATACAATTGCACATCACGTCTTCAGAATCGAAATTAACTTAGTTATGAAATTAAGAAAATAATCTTTGGTTAAAAAATGCACCTTGTAGGAAATTGTCGTTTTGGAGTTTCAACTAGAGGAACAAGGAAGGCAAAAAGGCTACCTTGATTAATTTTGTAATCCTACACTTATGATGCGTTAAAAATTAATGTCCGAGAAGGTTTATCACTTTATAAAAAAAATTCAAATGAATTTCGACATTTCAAAAGTTAATACCGTGAATACAAAAGCTTCTTTCAAAACATTTGAAAGGCTATTTAAAGCCCCGTATATAGACATATAAAGAATTAAACTATACATTTCTGATGCTCTGCCTATCAGAGAGATTTTTCGTCATTTTATTTCTAATTTTATCAAAAAATGAACTATTTGCTACACTATGATCTGGTAACATATTGGAGAAAATTATGATCTCATTACAATGAGACTGTGATATATCAATCTTTTGCTAAAGAAACGTTATGCGTCTCAAACATCATTTCACAAATTTATCAAAATATGGAGTACTTGTTTATGCTTTGAGATAATGGAAAATGTAATCTAAGTTGTTTGGTCGCTTACCTATAAACTGATTGTATTATTTTATTTGCAAACAATATCGTATCTATTTGTTCCTGTACTGTATACAGTTCTCTGCCTCAAAGACAAATATTATCAAAGTTATTATGCAGGAAATCAATTTTTTAATAAAGATAAAATTCCTTAGATTAGTAATAATAAAAACTTAAATTGTTTTTGAACTTTAAACGAAGATATATTTGTGTCCCATCAAAAGTGGGACGAACGACAATCTTCTCTAAGATGTATAACCCAACTGACTATCATGAATTGCGGTTTTAAAATTTTAAAACCCCTAGGAAAAGTGATATGTGAGGAGAGGTCGGAAATGGCAAAAACAAAAGAAAATACTGGGTGTTGCGAAATAAAGTAAAATCATCTCATATGTCAATATAACAAAAACATAAGATTTTTAACAAGAAATAAAGATTAAAACAAACTTAACAAACTCTTGACACTTTCGAAGTCGTTGCATTATACAATGTAAATGGTAATATGACAAGTTAACAACGGTTAACCACTTCTCGTTATCATGTTGAAATTAAAACTGAGATGAAGTTTGTGTCTCGCATTCAAATGATTGATGACATTTGGAAAATTTGCCTTTTCAGCAATATATATTAGTTACAATTGTATACCTTGTATCTGTTTTACATTTTAGGTTAACCTGGGTTTAAACTATCCTTATTAGAGGCCCATCCCATATTTTCTAAACTATCCTTGACCAAAGGCGCTTATTTGAGACTATTTGTGTTACTCGAGGAAATACAGTATCTATCGTTTACCATTATACTAAACAAAATATATGTCTAGTGTCCAGCCACCAAGCTGTCACGTTTTTCCTCATTTATATATCTTGAATTAAATGTAATATTGAGTTGTCTCGTCAAGGATTTGGCAGTTATGATTATCAGATTATCCAATGTGATGTGGAACAATGGTCTCGGCAAATCGTCGAGTACAAATATGTTAAGGTATCAGAAACTTGTCAGGTCTAATTTAATTTTCCTGTTACGTACTTCAATGCTTTAGTTAAGCTAGCATTAAACTTAAAATCCATACATTGTTTTTCTTGTTATTTCAAGTTAAAGGGCTTATTTCATGTTTTATATTGCACGATATTGAAATCTTCCTCTTCAACTTTCTTTGCCTTTATTTAAGAAATTTCATATTATTCTTACGGCTCGTATATCTAGTTTCACATAGTCATGAGTTTCAATCTCCATAATATAAAGTTATCCCTTGATTACAACAACAAAAATCAGTAGCGAAAACCGTTATGATATATATATATAAAATGAAAACTTTGAAATAAAGCTATGTTTATGTCACGCAAAGCATGATTCATCCTGGTTGATGAATATCAACAAAGGTGAACATGAGCTCTAATTAGAACCAATAAGAAGGTGTTCTGACAAACAGATGTGTTTTCTGAAATATCTGTTTCTGTATAAAAACATTTTTTTATTTGGAACAATCATTATGATATTAACAATGGCTGATTGGATGTATAAACCTAAATGTAAATTAAAATTGTATTCATTTGATAATTCTAGGGTTCATATATGCCATAGGACATCTAAGAAATGATGAGATGATCAAAGAAGATGAATGCCAACTTATGGATACCCAATATCTGTATTCTGAAAAATGGTTTAAACATTAATATTGATTCACTTTGCTTACCTTCATAAGAACAACATAAGTATCAAGCAATGTGTCGTAACGTCCATAAACCCTAAATAAAGAAGTCCAATACCCATAACACTGCCTCCCCAACCTCAGATAAGCCTTATGGCAATACTGGCATTAGCTAAAAACGTGTTTCCATGTTGTGTATGATCACAGGACTCGTTCACATCAGCTTGCACTTTGGGAAACACTTAACTTCATCTGAGAACTACACTTGTGTTCAGTATCTGCAAATATGTGTAGTCGTGTACAGTAGTAAAGCACAAAATGCCATTTTATGAGGATGTATATAGAAACAAAGCTAATCTGTGAATAACGATGTTGATTATATCCATAAAGTATATATGGTATACCAAGACATTTCAGTCTTCGTCCTATTAGTAATACTATAAACCATTTCAGTATCCGCCCTTTTAGCAATACTATAAACCGTTTTGACCTTTAAAAAAGTGAGACACAGCTGCTGAATCGCTTACACAACCACATTAATTTACATCAGAGTGTGCATGTATCTTTCTGTCTCGCCATTACTTTCTGGTTTCAAGGAGGACATTTTGTGTACAACAACTCAGACATTCACTGCAATGAAATGTATTGAACTGTTATAAGGACTATAAAGGAAATTATAGAAGGGCATGATCGGAAAGGATGCAATGAAAGACTGCCCGTTTAGTTTAGCTAATCAAGAAATAGGGATGCTTTTATGGAATATAAAGAAAATTGGAAATCCATTCTGAATACGCACAATTGTATTGACAAGTCAAAGTTTTAGTCACTTTTTGACGTTTACAAACAGTTTAGGTCAACTTTGAAAAACTTTGGGGTACTGTCATCAATAAGTAAAAGCAATTAAACTTTCTGAACATTATAAAATAGTGATACACAGGCAAAAACATTTCCCTTTTTCTAATTAATTATTTTGTTACGAGGTCGACATAACAGATCAACCACAAAACAAATCTCATTGAAGTAATACAGACATACATGTATAGAGATGAACAGTCGTGACGTTTGCTGATAAGAGACCAGCATCATGTCTGTTTTGATTTGGATATTGTCAATTGAACCATTTAAAGTTCTTGTCTTTTAAAATGGACGCCAATTTATCCAGCTTACTATAATATGATATGCATTTCAAGTTATATAACCTGATAATTATGGAAGCAATTTAATAATCCTGCTACTGCGAACAAGTTAAACTTCCTGGTATGAACAATGGTGTCTGCGAGATATTAATGTTTATGGTAAACTTGACAATAACATTCTTACTTGTGACAGGATGTCAGGTGCAATTTTCTTACAAGACAAGTATTTAATTCGAATCTTCGGCTGTACATACATTTAAAAGTTCGCAGTTCGACTTCAATATTCCATCTTCGTACTTGTT
Organism: Steromphala cineraria; assembly: GCA_916613615.1. Taxonomy (NCBI): domain Eukaryota; kingdom Metazoa; phylum Mollusca; class Gastropoda; order Trochida; family Trochidae; genus Steromphala; species Steromphala cineraria. The sequence goes on along the minus strand of OU744720.1, from coordinate 14,613,683 downwards.
GTTTAAAATGTCCATGGCAGGCTTGTCAGTTCCCTGTCGCACTGGACAGATTTAGCAAAGCAAATATACTGCTCCATTGAACTCATGAATGTCCATGTTAACAGAAGAGAGATAATTGTTATCACACTCAGACACTATTTGGAGATTCCTTTATACTAAGATCGAAGTATGTAACATTCAGTAACATTTCTTACGAATATCTTGACCAATTATACATGCATATATATTTGTAATGACGTTAAGTGGTGACATTCTTATGAAGAGATGTATATTTGTGTCTCTGAAAAGGTCGTTAGGATTTACAACATCTGTGAAGAGATCATTATACCCTTTTGGTGCAATCACACCGGGTAGGAGTGGGTTCCCAAATAGAAAACCACCTGGTGTCGTCCATATCATCTATCCTAGTACCAAGTGAATCGCACTCAGCAACGACAGTGTCAAGCATTGTATGCAAATTAATATAGGCCTGAACATTGACAGATATGGACAACTAGTGGCTATCAAGAAATTTGAGGGGCCACGACATCGACAGTTCTTACTGATGCTATATCTAAATCACATTAAATTTGCTATGAAACTAAGTAGATTTCCTATCGATCTACCAAGCGATAAGTTGTATATATGGAAACCTTCAATTAGGCTCAAAAGAAATATCATCATGTATACAAGATACGTGAAATTTAGATAAAATATTATTGCACATCACATCAGAATCCACTATTATTAAGTTATGAATTCAAAAATATCTGTTGGTGTTTCTGAAACAGATCTAGACGCTTTTTAAGAAAAGGAGAATCACCTATAGTAACAAGGAGAGTGACAAACGACTACTTTGCCTTATTCTCACGCCCTACAGTTGAGATGCGTTAAGAAACTAATATCCCAGAAGATTGTCTATTTTATAATTGATTTTCGACATTTCAGAATTATTTATATTATCATAAGATTCATCTCCAAAACATTTTGAAAACATTATCAATACATTATTACATCATTCCTCTACGTCATCAAAAGATGGAGAAATTGTGTATGCTTTGTCATTGAATTGTAAATTGTATTTGGAAAAAAGTAATCTACGTTTTTCATACTTTTAAATTGTTTGTATTGTTTGAATTTGCAACAATATATTGTTTCTGGTTGTTCATGTACATGTATGAAGTTCTCAACGTCCAAAAAAAGCCAACATGAAACACATTACAAATGATAACAGATTTCTGTGTTTATTTTTTTTCTCGCAGTTATTTTTATGTCATAGGAATATAACTGAATTCATAACATTGTCATGCAGTAAATCATAATTATTCAGATACCATAAAACTGTCCTTATTCAATATAATAAAAATAGAATTTGATTTTTGAAGTTTGAGACGAAAAAAGGTTTTGTGTCACATAAAAATAGAGACCGTGTCTAAGCTGTATGACCGCCACTGACAATGCTATATCACCGTACGGTTTGAGATCCATCGGGAAAGCTAGTCTGCGAAGAGAAGCAGACACGTGAAAGATGACAGAATGACAGGGGATTTGCGGCCTTTGAAAATTAAATCAAATCAACTCAACTTAAGTCAATATAACAAAAATAAACATATCTACAAGTATCACGATTTTTTACGAAAACAATAAAGTGTTAAAACAAACATAACACAATCTTGACATCTTCAATGTCTTGAAAATGTAATTGTAATATGATGTACTACAATAGCCACTTCTTGCTATCTTGTTGAAATTAAGACTGAGATAATGTTTGTGTCTCAAATTCAAACGGTTGTTGACATTTTATAAAATCTGCCTTTTCAGCAAATTTATTTCAGTTTCAATTGGATACCTTGTGTCTGTTGTTAATCAAGTTTACAATAATATTCTGTACTTGCACTGTGATGTAGAATAACAAAATATCTATTTTGGATAAAAGAAATATTTATTTGCAGTTGTTAACACTTTGTCTATTGCAAACTCTACTTTCAAGTCTAAAAAATAAATTTCAGATCAAATGAAAATGACACATACATAAGAAATAAATTTCATTAAGTTTTTTTTTGCGGGCTTATGTTTAGACGATAGAAGATAATAATGCTAGAGCCTGCCGACAGCATTTTCATTACAGTTAAACCGTTCATAAGTCAGACAAACGGGATTTGAAATATTTTTTCTTATAAATCAAACCTTCAACCTTTCTTTTTTCAAAAGACAACAGGACTTGTCAAAGGGCATTTTTAGCAATATTGATGTAACTGGCCCTCTGATTTGCCTTTGTCAAAAATACGGTCAACATATGCAGGTCGATGTGTCATAAATTAAAAGTTGTGAAAACATTGATCATCATATTTTAGGTTCCTCCGATTTTGCATTTAAAAAATATATCGTTCACCATTATACAGAACACAATATGTCAAGCGTTCAGCCATCAAGCTGTCATGTTTGTCCTCATTAAAATGTCCTGCATTATATGTAATTCTGAATTGACTAGTCAAGGATTTAACAGTTGTGATTATCAGATTATCCATCGTGATGTGGAGCAATGGCAAATATTCGCGTACAAATATCTGAAGGTATCAGAAACTTGTCATGTCTAGTTTGATTATCATGTTATTTTCTTTAATGTTATAGTTAAATTAGCATTATTCTTAAGATCCTTTTCTTGTTATTTCACCTAAAAGGGCTCAGTTCACGTTTCATCTTGGATGATATTGAAATCTACCTATTTGGCCTTCTTTGTTTCCTATGAAACTGTTTTTCCTGATGTAAGCCACATCATTTTTACTGTTCATTAAGGTATGGATACATCATGGTTCACGGGCCTTATAAAGAATACAGGATGTTTGCCCATGGGGAAATCGCAAGGGCAAACATCCATGTCTAAAAAATGCCCACGGACCATGTCTTATCTAATCTTTAAACCACCATTTATAGTTTAGTTATAAATATATTGACTTGACAGAAAGGGATTGGAAAGAACAGCAGCGAGTGAAAATATCAAACCTCCACCTTTGTTATAAGAGGGCCTTTAAATAATGGCTCCACCAGTGCTGTTGCAATAGCTCAGTTGTGAGCGTATGGGAGTGTAAATAATATGGGTTCGAGACTGTATTGCCATAACATTTGCAGGTTGCAAACTATATTGAGTAATTTTTAATCGCGTCAGTTAGCATTTTGCACAATTTCTGTGGTTCAAACATTATCATTTGAAGATGTTGTCATAATAATGTACCAGCGGTATGGAACAATATGTTGATAATAACCGAGGGACATTACTCGAATAGTGCCCTTGTCATGTAAGTCAGAAAGGAAACTTGGATATATAAATACCTCAAAAAACGATAGATTAACGTCCCTAAACGTCTATTATCCAGTTTCAGACAGTCACGAGTTTCAATCTCCATAATATTAATGTTATTCCTTGATTACAACAGAATTTGACGAGCATCAGTTACGAAATGATGAAACTGATATTACATATAAAATGAAAACTTTGAAACTTGGCTATACATATGTCCACAAAACATGGTTCTTCCTGGTTTGTGAATGTCAACAATGATTTGTTATTAAAGATGAACATGTGCTCTTAATAGAACCAACAATAAGGTGTTCTGACAAATATATGAGTTTTCTAAAATATCTGTTTCTGTATTAACATCCTTTTTTATTTAGAACCATCATTATACTCGCCTATGTTGTTTTTGCATGTATAGACATATTTAACACAGTATTTATTATTTCATTTTATTCCCTTTTCAGGTGCTAATCATTTCTTAGGTCCAATTGACCTACAAAAGCCGTCGGACATTATAGAATTTGAGACAATGAAAGAAGACGAATGCAAGCTTGTAGATATCAAACTTCCTTATCCTTGGAAAAGGTGGTTCCATAATTAATATTAATTTCCTCTACCTAATCTTCTTGGAAACGACATATGTATGGTCAGAAAACCCCGATGTTCAATATCTACAACATTGCCTCCTCAACCATAGATACTCCTTATGCCATCAGCTTACACCTGTTCTATGGTTATTAATAACTTGTCTGTGATCACAGATGTTAAAATCAACTCGCACGTAAGACACCACTTCACCTCATCTGACAGCTACAGTTGTGTTCTGTATCCGCAAAACATCTTCCCTGTGGTCTTGCACAGGTTGATTAACTCCGCCGTGCTAAGCTAGTGCACCAAGACACTTCAGTTATTGCTCTGTTATCAGTACCATAAAGCGGTGTGCCCTTAAATATAATTCGACACAAGTGCTGCATCGTGCAATTGCATCGCTTACACAAACATGTTTATTTGCATCAGAGTTTGCATGTATCATTGTGTCCCGCCATTTCTTTCTGGTTGCATTGAGGACGTTTTATGTCCCACACTCAGGCATTCTTTGCCATGAACTTATTTGAAGTTTTGATATAAGGACTATAAAGGAGTTGAAAGAAGGATCTGATGGAAAGGGATGCATGAAGCACTGCCCCTAGCATAATAATTATTCCAAATTGTCTTCTAAAATTGATGAAAGTTTATTTTGGAATTTACTGAGAGTTTACCTATATTCTCCACATTTGTAACTTCTCCAATCCTTAACATACGAATTGCTATATTTGGTCCATAACTTCGAACTTTAGATGGCATTCCAGTATTTGAAATATTATGCATTTTCGTTACTATTTTCATTAATTTAGCACATTTCAGCAATTTAAATTTTAAAGTTAATCAATGCTCCATTTAATGTGTAACCGAATTCAGTGATGTTGCCAAATAACGTTTGTATTAATGAGGAAGGTTTTCTCACTAGTATCACTAAAATCCGCAAAAGCTTAACAAAATATGCTACTGGTATTATCAACCTCCTGGCGGTAACTCGTCCCATAAATGTAAGTTCGTTCAAACCTCTGAATTTCTGACTCTATACACACATCCATCCATCCATATACTAGAAATAAAAAAATACATTTGAGCACAATCTTCCTGGGAGAAACGTTCACTAAAACTTTACTTTCGTCACGTGGAATAACCTTGTTGATAGCATAATGCTGTCTTTTGGGATCCTGGAAATCTCAACATGTTAGTGTTACAATGTAAGTTATTTATATATTACTTGAAATGATATGTATAAGGTGTATTTATGCCTGATTTGGTATTTAGACAAGTTTATAACATTAGCCCTGTTAGTGATACTTGAATAATGTGACCTTTACCACAAGGATATTTAAATCAAATCATATGTATTTACGTTGTCACCTATCCTTTGTGATCTAACATATATTTGGTTACACAGCGGCAATTGATACTTGGCAAGAAACTTGAAATAATCAGACGTTGACACACAGAAATATAACTTTTCCCTTCACCACATCATTAAGATCAGGTTTAATCTTCCAACTGACTCAAGAAATCTCATATTGAATAAAATAACATGTTATTGTCCGTTATGAAATGTCTCACATTTAACTGCATATCTAAGAATCAGTGCATCAAAAGTTTACTCGGCCACAGTTCTTGAAAGTCAAGTCGATCAATGTGATCTTTTATTTCTTGTTATTCGCATGAATAAGAACTAAATTGTGAAAGAAGGAACTTGTAAGTGTCGAGTTCTTTCTTAGAAAATAGACAAAAGAACCAAAATATCCATTTATTGTTACTGTATTGCTTTTCAAGATGTTTATGCAGGTATTTGAAATCATTAATTCACGTGTGTGCCCTAAACAAATGACGTCGCCCTTATATAATTGTACTTCAGTCTACATTGAGACAAAAAGGAATTTATTATAACGACTTTAGTTTATTACTGCAATCGAAGCCTTGATTTTAGGACGTAACATCAACATTTCTGACGGAGGACTGTGGTTACCGCTTGCAGAATGTCCAAAACAAAATGTCCTGTGTAAATTGTTTTGCTGACAATAAAGCGATATACGATCATCCACAGCAGGATAACACAATTATAACCGACCAGCTTATTTATAGCAATCGTGCAGACATATTACATATTCAAAAGATAACGTAATATCTCATTCTGTCCTGATAGTTTTAAAGTGTCAATTACACTGTAAATCAAAATAAGAACAAAAGGTTATGCTACATATATTTCAGCGATTCTGATTGGAGCGCCATAAGCAGTGCGATATTGATGTTTCCAAATATTGTACCTTTTCACCCGGGCTTCAACTGTGAATGCTAAGTTGCAACTTAGCATTGTTCTTCTCCTTGATGTGGTTAGACATTTCTGTGTCTTAAGACACATACAGTAAATTACTTCTGGCAATTTCAACTAACATTTTCAGGATGTGAGGTTTGCCAAATTGGATGATAAATTAGGTTCTGTGACTCAATCGGGTAGTCAAGGAAAGGGCCGACGAAGAACAATGTTACCTCGTTACTAGCCAAATTTGACAAGGTGAAGAGCTTCAAATCACTGGTTATCTTCGTTGAAACCAACGTGATTCATGAGATAAGAAAATGTACCAAGTTTGTATAATCATCTCTTACTCTGTTCAAACAGAATCGATGTACATAACTTACTACCCTTTTGTTGTTTGCGTCTTATTTATTTTATTTGTATTATTTTTATGAAGAATAACCCTTTTGAATAAGCAATCTAAATAAATTTAGATCAACAGATTTCATATTTTGTCATACTGTTCATGACAAAATATAAAATCTGTTGATCTAAATTTACTCAGATAGTTGAATAAGAGAACTCTTTAAAATATCATTTTAAATTTTTTAACGTAGAACATATGTGATATATTAATTACATTACACATTGTACATTAAAGTATATATACATTACATATGTGAAATAATTTATACAATATTGAATTCATGTTATGTTAGTATTAATAATTATTTGTGAATGTCCTTACTGACTATAAAGACGTCTGTAAGAACTTTATCTATTTCCAAATGTCAAATTGCAAGATGCTTCAATATCATTAATACTTCCATTACAATAAGATAACATGATGAACTCGTCACGTTGTAAAAATGACATATGCGATAAACTAAGGAATGCCCGTGTATATATAAACCATTAGCAAAATGTCAGATGACTAATCAAAATACATGCATAAGAGATATCTTTCATAGAAATTATCTGAATAAATGTGAAACTTTAAAATAGCGAATGTCAATGCGACAAATACAATTTTAGTTCTGTGGATGTTAGAACATACATTTATATACATACATGTAACAATACCAGTTTACTGTATCAAACGGTTATACTTCTCCAGAGCTTGCACACTGGTGCTGAACCACGTACACTTAACGCAAACATATGTATAGTGGGTATGCATTAGCTATCGGTGGTCTCCCGGTAAGTGACATTGATTGCTCTATAGACGTGTATTGATGATAGTGATATGGGCTTAAAATGTACCTAAAGAGACAGTTGTACTTCTAACCAGAGACACCCTGGTTTCAGTCTAATTGGCAGATAGTAGTCATATGAATCATAATTGAACAAAAGGTCGTATATCAGACAACGGTAAAGATATGAAACAATGCAAGTGTTTCATTCTACAACACTTTAACTATGCACTTTAACTATTGATAAGCTTTCTTGAAAAAAGAAAGGAGGATCGCCTTAAAATTTCAATTCATAACAACAACAAATAACCTTTGGTCTAACTTCAAAATGTTTTACACAAGATAGCTTTCATCTGAAGAATAATATAGGTTTCAGAACCGGTTTTTCTAGCCCTTGAAAGTGACCACAAATTCATCAAATGTACAATTTATAAACCCTTGTAACTAAAGGTTCTTAGTACAAATTGTTACTTCCAGTGCATTTATATTATTTTGAAATCAGTTTTAGGGTCACTTAAGCTTCAATTTATACTCCTATTTGGATAAAAGACACGTTAAACAAACATTCAGCATAGTATACCCTTTCGGTAGAAAACGATATAGGTTTAGGGTATGGAGCTTGTTGCCTTTTTAGGTGCCATAGAGGCACACATTTACAATTATAATCACATAAGCTTAGCTCCTGTGTCCTTAAAGAAGTCTAGAATTTAAATCCTTCTTGGCAGCATAACCCATATTAGCGGGGGAGGGAAATATTGAAATAATACGTTATGCAATACTTTCTCATGCATTGTTTGTAAAATCGAATCGACCATTTGATTTGCAGGTCATGATCATGTCGCTCAATGCTCTGATTAAGGGCAACTGAGACCCCATAACCTTCACCAATGTCTCTATAATCAACATTTCATTCATCTTGGTTATTTAAATGGAAAAAAGGATTTGTAGTGATGATCAACTTAATCAGGACCTAAGGGTAACAGAGTCACCAAATCTACATTAGAGAATCTCTCTTTGCCTTCGCGCCAAATGAGTTATTAGCTTCTTTGTTTGTTGTGGAGCACTGTGGTGTAGTGGTTAGCATGCTAACTTCTCATGTTCGAATTCCGGTGAAGGCCCCATAAATGTGTGACTTGCGTCTCATCCCCTGTTGTCTCCCTGGGGGAGATTTATCAATTAATTCACATTGCACTCAGTCCGCTCAGCTGTTAAAATGGGCACCTGAAAACTGGATGTAGTGACGTACGTGGTCGTGATTTGCGCTTAGTAGCAGCTGCGAAAGTACACATGTAAAAATGTAGCAATTAAAGCATGTTTAAGGCCGTGGAAAAGAGCAATATAAGTAGGGCAAACTGATCGAGGTTCGGACGGTGTTCCGATCCAAATACTTTCAAAGATCGTACTGTACATTATCATTGGAAGAAAACAATTTTAAGCCAATTATGCCATTAGGAATGAAATTTTGTATTGTATTACGATTTATTTTTGTAGAAATATTTGTAGATTAACTGAAATAAACGGTTTTGATTGTGTATATCAGCTCGCCCGGGGTTCGGACAGTCTTGACCTAACCTCGGACAGTACCACTCAATGTTCTCGCATACATCACAGCTTTAATAAATGCCTCAAAAAGGTTAATTTTATCACCAAACACACATTAACTCGTTATTTTTCAGTGATAAACCGATAATTTGCAAATATGATTCAATATTTTGATAATACACGGCTTCCTTTCCGAGGATAAAGTCCTCGGCAACTCCCGAATGCGCCGCTAGAATCTGATGACGTCACAATGGCATTTGCAAGCATTGACGCTAAAACATTGTACAGGATAACTAAATGATTTAAGAGTAAATAATTTTGTAATATGTGTTGGTTGAATGTTTCTCTATGTTTCCTTAGCAGTTATTAGATAATGTATATGTTTTTCAATTCTCTATAAAGAAAATTTAAAGGTGTCCGAACCATGTTCAAAACTGTCCGAACAAAGGTCATTTTCATATATTTCGAAAATCCCGATATTTACTTCTAAATTCACTTTTTAATTGCAAATATTTATCGGAGTTTGATTATATAGTAGTTTCTCTTTTAAAACAAATAAAGCATATGATCTTTTGGCGCTTCCTACATTTCCTGAAATTTGTGCAAACATTTACATGAAAACAAATATTTCGCCAATTTCCTCCATGAACCGGTTTATTGCCCCTGTCCGAAAAAGTAAGTTGGGAAATATAGGTGCGATAATAAAATTTTTATCAAAAGAAATATATATCATGACAGATTACAAAGAAACATTTTGAAACAAATGACATGTAGATATCGCACGTATAACTGCGTGAGCATCTAATCAAAAGTGTCCGAAGTTCGGGCGACTTCGGGTGGTGTCCGAACCTCGGTCAGTTTGCCCTATACACATTATTATTATTGTTAATTCTACAGAAAACACTCTTTGATCTGCACCAATACAACTGGTTTTGGTTAATAAACGTGATGTTGTTATTCCTATAAATATATCACTAAAGCTTTTGGAAACAAAGATTGTGCTGTTTATTGCACAGTAGAACACGGATATACATGTAACGAACTCCAAGGGACAAAAGAATTTAGTTCGCTATATCTGGTGTTCGCAATACGCATAAAATTTTAATGATATTATATAGGGACGGGATTTTAAATTTGTTTCACTACATGTATATCCGAATGTTCGCTATATCCGAGTTCGCTATATCCGAGTTCGCTGTATCTGTGTTCTACTGTATTCGTAAACACGTGTCACGTGCCTTGTAACGTCAATAACTACTACCTATGTACGTCGTACAAATACAATTCTGACTTTTGTCAATATAATTACATTCCATATGTGACAGATGTCATCTGGCATCCCAGAAGGGGCGACGCTCTGGATCTGATGTTATTGTTCACAGATATTGGTGGAAATCTATGGTTAAATCTTATTGACCTTGATTGTATTTGTTTTGTTAACCATATGCAACATATTTCATAAAAAGATTTGATGGTTATATATTTTGTGTATTGTACATAAAACAAATATTTCATCAACAATGTTGTTACTGGTAATGTAGCACATACGTTATACCTCATTTTTACTCCACGGTCTTTGAATAGTTATATTGGTTGATTTGCATTAGGATTTGTTTTCTACGTTATGGTAATTTCTAAGTATATCTACTGAACATTGTCAATTCAGAGAACATCTCATTGTTCAAGTCGAACCCTATCGTTTATAATCGAATATTGAAAGTTTTACATTTAGTTAACATATGATATGAATTAATACAATGTAAAAACAGTTTATATGTAACGTCGCAATGTAAACACACAAATCTCCTGAGAATTGAATTCCACAACACAAACTTGAATTCGTCACATTTTGACGCTACCTTTGGTTTCAGTTTAATAATTGTATCAACTGATAAGAAGGAAGCTGAAGCTGCATATTTAACCGTGGATGTGATAAATCTAAAGCTTATTATAAATATTTACAGCTGCGTATCTTAAGTTTGTTCACTTACCTTCGTATTTTAGTGCAAATATAATGTAGTCTGTAACTCTTTGATACATCATATCATTGTGAAAACGAAACCGATAATGGTTTCATTATTTCACTGCATAAGTAAGGATTCAGTTTGCCTTGACATATTCGTATTTCATATCTAGCAGATAGCTGTAACAAATTTGGCAGGTCATTGAAGTAACCAGGGGTCAAAATTTCGAAAACACTGATTTCTATTTTGCTCTACAGAATCCTTCATAAGTGATCAACAGCTTTTGAGCTTATTCATATGTGTTCATTTGCGCTAATGCAACGTAACTGTGCTGATTTTTACAAAGTTTACATGGATGATTTTAATCGAAATTTACGAAAATACGAATTTCACAAATATGACCCCATCTGTCAATTTAACAATGCCAAATATCGACATTCAGCACCAGTGACAAGACGATCCCGAAATATGGTTTGGGAATGGTTATTCTAAACATGGACAATTGATGATCTTCTGTACGTGGTCCTGGAGTTATTTTATGAACGTCAAAACGAAACCCAAATTACATGATATTTGCACTACGAACACAAGAAGGGGAACAAACTTATGATATGCAGCTGTAGTTATAGTTATATGATAATCTTGTTATTTTCAACGAGTCCATGGATAAAATACTAAATTGTATTGATGTAAGACGTGAAAATTTATGAATGTGTTACGTTGGCCAAGTTTCCATTGCCCTTACACATGCCTGCATGTACTACGGTCTATACTGTGAGTCTTTCATCGACAATAAAACCTTTTACTAACGACGTGTAATTTGGAGCGCAAACTGGAACATGGTGCCGTTCCACAAAACAGTTGTAAAGATACGATCGATTGTAGCCCATGCTTTCAACATAATTGCAATCAATTGTTTGTGCACAAGGGGACCAAGATGATATTTTGAACAATCAAAATTCAAGTGGTGTCGTGTGTATAGAATGTCCTTGATTTCAAAAAGTACAAATGCCTTTGTATACATGACTACTCATACCATATACAAATTTCACGATCTCAAGTTGTCACGAACACCTCGCGAGAAAACAACTGACGACTTCATATATCGATTCTTTACGATACTTTTCATGAAGTAAAATCGCGATCAGGGGTTCCTTTTAACTACAAGGCAATCGTAGACAAACATTTGTGCATGCTCTTGTTATTTTGATAGAAAAAAAATATAATGTCAAAATCTCACCACTCATGTAAAAAAGTGAACACTGCTTTAAATAATTAATTATTTCTTTTGAAAGCATCATATCAAATTGATGTGATGCTTTCAAAAGAAATAATTATCATTTCTTTGAAGGACATTAACGTAAGTAAAGCAAAATTTCTGAAAATCGGTTTAACATAATTTCGCAATATTGTTCATGATGATTGAAGGAAAAGTTTCAGTCGACTATGTCACCTTTATATGAATGCACATTTTCCTCTTATTATATTACTATTCCAGACAAAGTCATTCTTGTGTAAGTATTTGATACTGACATTTACAAGACCGTCACATCCAGTATAGCAGTAAATGTTGACAGAATAGACTTAATACCACAGCATTAAACATTTGACATTTTAATCTTCTTGTCTTACTTTGTCTGTCTACTCTTGTAAACAATGATAATTTCACTTAATTCTATGTCCAGGATTAGAAAAACCTTGGGTTTATAATAGACAACATTACTTTTGTTTTGAATATTTTTTATAGTTCAGAAAGTACGGGATAAAGATGTTATCAGTTGAAAATGATACTGCTTTAATTTTAATGCATATTGCAAATAGTACAGGTTATCCTTTGTTTGACTTTGACACTGTTATATCGATGTTTCTGTGTCTCATCTCTACTGCAGCTTATCAATGTAGATTAGTTTATTCCATGGTTCTTTGTAGTAACATCTGGGACAATGCCAGATTAACCATGTTCCTCCAAACTAAATTTGCAAAGGTTAAAACACATCACTGGAACCTCCAAATCACTTTGTTGTTAGCAAAATAATTGATCGGAAAAGATATGTCATTGATTCGTATCTACACTTTCCCTGTATATACATATCGTTTTAGATATATTCACGGCAGATCAATAATGTATACATCTGATTCAATCATATCACATTTCTGTTAACATTGATAAACAAGTTAATACATATGAACAAAATATAAGGGCAATTCAGTTTTCATTATTTCAATTCATTTGCAGAACAACCAATCAATACATCGAACATGGTATTGGTTGGTCATACTACTACCCAACACGCAATCTTTTAAGGGTAAAACTGTAACGGAACTCGTCTCTTTGATCAAGATTATCTACCTCCAACTTCAATATTACTAAACGTTACAATGCTGCTCCTTCACGATATCTACCAGAAATGACGATGTGAATTTTTCATTTTCTTCAATGAAAGATGTTATCCTCAGTCTATGAATAAAAAGTTGTCATCCATAAATATTGTCCTTATTTGACTTTCAACTTCAAAAATGCCAATCGAAGAAGTTACTTTCAATGGCATATTTTATCTTAGTTTGCAAACTTATATTAATAAAATTATGATCTTTCTTTAGCGTTGACTACCTCATTTGCATTTGGGTACATTGAGAATATGAATTCATCATTGATGAGTTAATTCCTTGAAATTACATGTTTTGATCGAAATTTAATATCACATGATTGAAAATGATTCCAAAATTGTGAACAACGAACAATTACTTCCTAGTCCTAGAATGACAGCGCTAGACTAAATGAATCGCTGTTGATATGAAAGTCAAGTGCATTAAAGTTCTCAAGCTCACGGATTTTGAATGAGCACGTCTGTTGCAATGAATTTAAGATATTATTTAAATTGTGACGTGAAAGTAGAAACTTATGTAAGTTTGTCTTTTGAACAGTGTGATTGATGGAGACAGTGATGAGATGTAATCAAGCAGTACACTTCAGGCACTTTCGATTTGCCATTTCAAAAATGTCAGGGAAAAGAAGTATTCACTTAATGAGGAGATGAAAAAACTTTGCTACTAAAAAGTTATTTGATTGAAATATGCGATTTATTTTTTGGGCTCGTTAAAGCAAACGTGTTTTTGTGACTTTACTTGAAAACTCTTGAAGCCTAAATTTAGCATGCTTGAAAAGAGTGTTCAGAATTTATGTCATATTACACTGTCTGAAAGTCGAGTTTGTAATGTAGTATTTCGTCACTATTGGCAATGATTGGCATGTTTGATTCACACAGTTGAAATATATCAATATTATATAAACCTTAGTTGTTGTGTTGATATCCTGCTGCTAAGTGACAATGAAATTAACGAACCTGATTAAAGCTGATGTAACTATAAACTGTAATCAGAAGCGTATATAAACATTGCTAAACTTGATCTTAGCGTCAACGCATACTCGTTATCTCCTTTTATGACAAAAGCCTTAAATACTTTTAGTGATACAAAATCTTGTATATGATATTAATGTAATATTTTGGAAATTCGTGTCCTCCTTAATACAAAATGAAGCACATCACATTCAAGATGTCATGTGCGTAAATTTTAACACTTTATTGCAAACTGTAGTGATTGTAGAAAACATAAAAATGAAATTCAAGTGTGTATGTCTTTATGTTTTATACACTGAACCGCGTCAAATAGCTTCGCCTGTGGTGTCGCTGCATTATTATGGTTTAAACATATTTTTATTTCCGAAGAAATCTGGTTTGGCAAACAAGCAAAAGCTCTGCTTATACCAATGCCGCACCAGATATTTTCATCGACTAAACCTAATGTTGCACTTCTGGTGATATGCCTTAGCTAGATGCAGGAGTCGTATAAGGCTACGAGTTTGAAATCCTGAATGAAACAGTGGTGTGCAATAACAGTAATTGAGAGTAACGAATGGCAATTTACCTGGAACGCGTCAAAACCAATTTTCCTCAAAAATAGGAATTTCAGAATTCTTCATCTTTTATTTATAACAATAGTACAAATGGTAGCTTCACAACAGTCAATGATAGCAAAACATAACAATATAATAAAATGACGTCAGTCAAGTACCAGGATACCCTGTATCAAACAATCGTTCGTTAATATCCGTCAAAATACAGCTACATAACAATCTTAGAATCATGAAAATATTTGGACAAAACAATCAAACAAAACATCACATTTGGAATACAAATGAAGTCAACACAAATATATGTATAATTAAAAATTCATATATTAGCCTTTCGTTAACTGAATGATATGACATAAAGAGAATATTAATGAACAACATAAGTCTATTAGCTCAAACTTCATAAAACAAAAACTCAAACGGTCACTGTCACCAAATTCCAGTTGTACAATTTATGACCATGGGATTTGAGGATACACTTCGCAAACATGGGAAACATTCTAAGATTCATAACAAATCAATCTGTAAATTGTCTTTCAACTTAATTTCAAAATCATTACACTATAACAATCAAAGTCAAAACTTCGTCTATACAAAACAAAAGATGTTTGCCCATGAAAGTGGCAAACTTTTCAAACATTAACTCAATCTATGGTCAGAAAACATCGAATATGTCAGTATTATCGGTTTATGAAATATCACAAAGTTCACATCACATTGAGCACAAAATTCAGCGATTTGATAAATTTGACTGATATGAACTGTTGAAATTAGAATTCAATAAATGGACTGGAGTTAAACTGCGTTGAGGCAGAAGGCACTTCTGTACGGAATTACAATTGATTTGTTAGGCAAGACACTTTTAAACATTATAATCACATTAACTGGTAGGGAACAAGTTAATGAAGTGGCTATATGGACCAGGAAGTTGAATTTATCATCTGTAAATTGCTTGTACAAGTTGGCGATGTTTTTTTCACTATGCATTTGGTACACGAATAGGCAATCTGAACATGGGGAATGGGGAATGAACGATTGGTAAATTAAATCATATATATGTATGACACATATAGCATATGGCAAT
Source organism: Steromphala cineraria (assembly GCA_916613615.1). Lineage (NCBI taxonomy): Eukaryota > Metazoa > Mollusca > Gastropoda > Trochida > Trochidae > Steromphala > Steromphala cineraria. Next base: position 14,597,883 of record OU744720.1, on the reverse strand, counting down.
AGTATTGATTGTCAGTGATTGTACGTTAAATCAAGAATACATTCAATATATAAAAGAAATGGGCCATCTGAAGGTGTTCGATAATCATTGATACAATGTTATATGTTTCTTTGTAATATAAATTTAATGTACACTTATTTCAATTTAAAATCGCAGGGTTTGAATCAGCTGTCCTTTCAATGGAACATGACGTGCAACAGTTACGGATCATGAAATTTTCATCAAAATACTTTTTGGCAATCTAGATATATACAGAGGATTTAATCCGAAATTACAAAACAAGTTAACAGGGTACACATTTTCTAAACACGCCACTGTAAAACAATGATTATATGCAACACCATATCATAATTCAGAGACCTTAACTTATATAAGAAAGTTTGCAAATAAAGTTATATTACGAAAAGTGTTTCATAAGCGTATTTGTAGGGATGACTTGGGGTTACCAAGGAAACAGGCAATGTAAGAGAGTGAAATCAATTTGATCAAGCGTTATTTTAGGTTTACCAAGGAAACAGGCAATGTAAGAGTGAAATCAATTTGATCAAGCGTTATTTTAGGTTTACCAAGGAAACAGGCAATGTAAGAGTGAAATCAATTTGATCAAGCGTTATTTTAGGTTTACCAAGGAAACAGGCAATGTAAGAGTGAAATCAATTTGATCAAGCGTTCTTTTAGGTTTACCAAAGAAACAGGCAATGTCAGAGAGTGAAATCAATTTGATCAAGCGTTATTTTAGGTTTACCAAAAAAACAGGCAATGTAAAAGAGTGACATCAATTTGATCAAGCGTTATTTTAGGTTTACCAAAGAAACAGGCAATGTAAGAGAGTGAAATCAATTTGATCTAGCGTTATTTTAGGTTTACCAAAGAAACAGGCAATGTAAGAGAGTGAAATCAATTTGATCAAGCGTTATTTTAGTTATCGCTTTTTGCCAAATTCGGGAAGAAAATCAAATCATTGCTTACGATACAGGCCTATTCAATAGAAAGAAATCAACAGAGGAACACAGATTTCAAGAAATATATATGTTGTAATTGAATAAAACGCATATGCCTATATGTAAATTATAAATTAACCTGACTTTAGCTTTTGTAATAAAATAATTCAGAAGGGAAAACGTTCGGGTTATCAGTTATAACATGCTCGAGTTGTGTAAGCTTAATATAAAATATATACAAGCACTATCATGGCACTGAAGTACAATTTGTTCGAATTATACAAAATACATGATACGATATGAAAATAATGCTTTACACTTGCACAAAGGCCTAAGCACAAAGCACAAAACACTGTGAAAGTGCACACATAAGCTGCCGGTAAAAGGGTCTGACAGTATATGTCCTGAAGTACATAAAAGAAGTTTGTTCTTTGCTATCAAACCTATGTGATACTGTTATAAAACTGCTAGCAAATATGACTCTGAAATCACCTTCTAAATTCATCTAAAATCAAATGCACGTTACATCATGAATCCTTTTTAATATAGAAATGGAATCAACGTAAGAATAAAAATATATAATAAATCCTTATTTTTATTATTTCAAACATTTTGTTAACCTTTGTTTAATTTAATTTTATATTGCAGCAAGAACCAGCTTCTTTGTATATACCATCGAACATCATACCTTTTGTACACTATGTGTAGTCAAATGCATTACCACGGAACAAGACATCAAACATTTGATAAGTCAATGAATAAACTTCTTTGCCATTCTGGTCATAAACAAAATAAAGAGAAATGAATAAGAAGGACAATCACGGGTTCTGTTTCCATCAAACCATTGAAAGCACAAACGTTAATATTCTGCAACACTCTCCCTCCGCTTCAGATAGCTCTTTACTAGCAAGGAAATAACAAATTGTCAAATTCATTACAATAATGATATAAGAGTGTAAAGTACACAGAGCAAGCACAATCCTTCACTAAAAGAACACTTTGTTGCACCGTCGTATCAAACTGTTTTTATAACCAGTGATTCCTGAAATTCCAAAACCTGTTCCTGGAAGGACATTACTGGAAGTCAAACATAATCTGGTGTAGGCGAACTGAGGAACATGTTACTTCGTCTGATGTACTTCATTAAGCCACGGACTCTGTCCCGGAAGCGCTTGTTAAGCAACCAATACATCACAGGGTTAACTGCACTATGCGCATGTCCAAGCCACAAGGTAAAGGGAAGTAATCGCACAGGTTCACTTTCCTCCGCAATATCAATACTGAGAGAGGTGATGTTGTATGGAAGCCAACACACCATGAAGATCACGACAAGAATTATGAGCATGCGTGCTGCACGCTTCCGGGAAAACAATCTCTTTGTGCTGCTATCAGAACTCTCTCTGGTTATGTCCTTTGTACACAAGGTTTTGCCAATATGAGCATAACAAACAGCAAGGGTCGCCCCTGGGATAATGTACACCATGAACAAGAGGAACACACCGTAGGCCTGTCTGTCGTAGTCCTGTGGCCAGTCTTCGATGCAGAAGTGCATCGCAGGCAATTGTGGCATGTCCAAAGTGTCTATTTTCCGGATATAAAGGAATGGTCCCATAAATATGCCTGACACGATCCATATCAGGAGTATTATGATCAAAGCTTGACCTGGTGACGTCACACGATGGGCTGTGACCGGATGTTGAATTGAAATGTATCTATCGATGCTCATAGCAGTCAATGTGAAGATGCTATTTGCTACAGCGATACCTGAAACAGACGTAATTAAGAATATGTGAATAATATTTATCTCTAAAAAAAAATTGCCATTACTTTAATATCGTTAAATAAAACTCAACAACGAATTCAATACAATTTTCATTTACGAAATTAAGTGGTTTACAGCCAAAACATTGAGAACAAGATTCAAAGCAAGTTGTTAAAAATTTTGTTAGTAATGAAGCCAATTTTGAAATCCACAATATTCTGCTTTTTTTCTGCACTAGATTATGGACATTTCACGCTAACGTAAGGGGTATCAAGTGAAATTTTCTAAATCAATATCTTCATGACAGAATTCTCATAAAGGCTTGCGATGACATTTCAAAACCTTTAATTGCCGATAATAAAGAACAAGATTAGAAGGAAAGAGGTATTTGGATTGGGAACTATTCACAATCAATGCTATGACCTTGTGTTTTAGCATACCATATTTCAAATGTACAAATGTGATTTTCATAACCTGTCTTTTTCTCATCACATTTTAACCAAAACAATACAGCTATATCAAAATCTCCTAAAGCAGAAACATGTACGTACTCATTTGAGAGACATTTTTAAGAATTCAAATTTAGTTTGGAAAAGAAGCAAGCTTAACTTAAACGTCATCGGCAATAAAAGCGTATTTCTGTCCACAGCAGTTCTGCAATATCCTGATGTCTATTAGGACAAATGCCTCATATCGATGATGTATATCTACCTGTATAGCCTACTATTTTGTCAACCATTGAAATGTCGTTATACAAGGAAATAACAACAAATACCTCTAGTTCGAACGAACACGCTCATATGACAACGGCAGATTTCATTTCATTTGCATATTGACAAACTGACATTCGGACTGATAGATACATAACATGTATTCAGAATAACAGAATTCACTATCCTCATCACGGAGGAGTTAGCCTTCATTTGCAATACCTGCTCAGGATTCTATTATATATGTATTGTTAAGCTTTCATTACGAAAATAGTCTAAACGCAACTTACCTTGTACAAACACAATGGCTTTACACATGAACTCCCCATAGATCCATAGTCTGTATATAATAGTCGCAACGGCCATTGGCATACAGAACAAGGTCACCATGAGGTCAGCAGCAGAGAGATTCAACAGGTAATAGTTCTTCGCTTTTCTTAGCGTTTGCTCTGTTGCCACTGTACAGATTATAAGGATGTTGCCAATGAGTGCAACAAGAAATATTGGAACATACAAGGACAGCAGTATGACAGTTCTGTATGTCATATGTGTGTAGAAACTGTCCTCGAAGTCATGGAGAATGTCCTCAGCTCCAGAGAAGTTGTAAGGGTTCTCGAAGTAGGCTGTGAGGTTCCTCGACTCAAAAAGAGTCTTGTAGCTGTTGTACTCCTGGAGCTGGTCCATTCCGGTGATGGAATCTGGAAGGATCTGCTGAGAAACGAAATACTCAGTTACATGGTTGATTTCATGATATAGAAAACGGCTTTTACTCTTTTATGATATTTTTTCAAAGGCATAACATAACGAAAAGAATGGTCAATATGACATCAAACTATAAACAGAGCAATGCATTCATTGTTGTTTTTGTCGATAATATATGTTTATCTTCCAAATACATGAGAGTTTGGTTAGTAAAGGTATGTAAAAAGCGTTAACTGACATGAAGATATTTCTAAACGATACTACGTGTAACAGTTCGTGTGAAATATCATTCCGCAACAAGAAATATGCGAACTATATGAACTCATTCTAAAATATAATTACAGCAATTACTATCACGTATAATGTCATTATGTACCATATAAGTGCTTATGTTTGTGATATGGTTACCACACTGACAGTTACCAAAATAGATCCAGGTCATTAGCCATTAGTAATTAGCTATACCGTTATCCAGATTGTATAGAAAGCAAACGATTCTATGTCAATAAAAGATATCACACTAACCTGTCGAAAGGAATCGTTATAATGATATAACAGTGTTACTATTAGAAACTACTTCAATCTATTGGGTTTGTCAATGTCCACCAAAGGCTGCTTCTAAACGCTTGTGTATTATTCAAGTAAAATAACGTGTGTTAACCCCAATTCGTGAAACCGCTTTATTTCTGTAATTATCTGAATGTATAATACAGTCACGCATTTTCCATATATACCACCATAAAGGGCAATCATGCATACACATGGGAATATCGCGTGTTCCAACGTGTTAACGTTAAGATGAGAACTAAAAGACCAGATGGTAATCTGAAATATCACGATACTTGAGTGTGATCCAGCATCATCGGCATCCTTTGAGATATAAAGGTATACGCACTAGGATTATATGATATTTACTTTAGAGCATTTCACGATTTCTACAATTTGCAATCTGTGCAGGTTTTATGAATTTTTTTGAAAAGTAGTTCACCCTTTTTTGCAAACTTTCATATTTTATTTAAGGGACTTTACTCGCGCTTTTGTTTTGATATTCGGCTGCATGCGTTGATTTCTAAATCGTAAAAAGGTTTTCTATCGATTAGTCAAAAAGTCCATTGTCGCGAGTGTAAATGGTTTACATCTCATGATTGGCCTGGTATACATATGTCGATTTATACGATCATGGTCAATCAATTTGCTGCTTCTGGTAATGTATCAGAAAAAATGAAGATTTTTATCTTCTTGCGACAAAGATTCATATCGTAAAAAATCCTATATCAGGCGATTAAGTGCAATTTGAGTTAACGGCCCCTGACATTCGAATCGATCAACATCACGTAATCAAACATCTATCCGTTAATCTCATCAAAACAACACAGAAATAGGTCCTTACCCTGTGACCATGAGACATGACTTTATATGTTACATTATTGAATTGTTTGTGTTTCCTTTTAAAATATAAATTGCAACACGGACAAATGCGTTGCCATTACCATGGTCCTCGCAGTTTGTAAGTGTGTAATTTGCAGATTGTAGTAATCCTAAATTGTACAGGAAAATGCACAATATGATAACGAGCTGTGTGTATAAGCAAATCAATAGTAACGATGAGCGATGGTTGTCTGCCAGTAATTGACCCTGATCATTCTGTAGGCTGGTATTAATTTATGAGTGTAGTCCGAGGCTTTTATCTTTAAGTACTCCTATATCAGGATTCGAGCCAGCAATAACGAAACAGCTTCTATGCCCGATGGCAGAAACATATTGTATGTCTATGTATCAGATGTAGTTTTACATATAGAAATACACATCCTGCTTTGTCAGCGTATTTGTAACAGCGTTATCATTACCATATCCGGATCTGACTGATTTTGATGGGTGATATTTCTCTTTTTTTATAACAAAACGATATGCTACAGTGTACGCAAGTTTGTCAAAAACATCATTGAACATCGTACCTAAGGAGAATATGTAATGACATAAAGTGGATATGTTGTTGTAATCACATGTGGCAAACGTAATTAATTGTGATCGAAAAACGGCCATAGAACCAAATAGTCAAACATAGTTTTGAAAACTCGGTAGCTGACACATATACAGACATAGGCTGGGAGTGTAACTCGAATCATTAATCATTGAATCTATAGTCGTGTAAGTTCTGTAACCTGACTATATGTATGTCTATGTAAAGGAGGAGTGAAGCTTTTCTTCACAAAACCAAGAACCTTCAAAGTTATCTTATGAAAATCAACCAATAGCACAAATGGGAATCTCTATTTGGGACAACCGGAACATTATTGTCACGCGAGGGGTTTAGTTGCTGCCTCAAAATACAATTATTAATATAAAGCCACCTGGAAAAGGTCACTGTACTGGGATCCATCTTGGTTCTGAATGACTTGTTTCAATCACATAAGAGAGCATGCACAAAAGCTTACTGTGTAGAGTTAATGACGAAATTGCGGAATGCAATGGAAAAGAAAGGGCACAGGGTTGTTCCCGCTGATACTTTAATTCCGTGAGAATGGATCATTCCACAACAAACCACCTTCGTCCCTGTGACTCCTAGTCTGAACAACTGCGACATCCCCAAGTAAGACCAACGTAGCCACTGTTTATATAATCACTAACGTGTGTTTCGGAATCTCATGTCTGAACAGTCGAACCTAAGAGGCTGTGATAATATCCGCACTGATGTACTAGAAGATTTTAAATGGGACAAGTATACACTTTAAGGACATTCATAGTCTAAAGCGATCGTTGGAATATCATATAGGTGCAATTTGTTTGAAAATAAAGAACCAAAACACCAAACTGCAAATGAACCTATCTAGTTAAAATTTATAGTTTTGGCTGCCATTTGTATATGATTGTTAGAGCTGACATTCATTGTAAAGGAGATAATGAAACAGAACTGAAAATGAAGTTTGAAGTGTTAAATAGGTGGAATAAATAATATTGAAAAAACAGTCCACTTATAATGCGCATATATCCATCTGCTACGCAGTTGCTCAAAGGGCTACTTATATTATTACACTGACGGAATTCTACTATAGGTGTTGCTGAAAGCGCAGTGAATCAACATACACCTGTATTTCAGGTATCCATTTATACAGCTGAGCGGATGGAATGCAATGTTGATAAAGTGCCTTGCCTAGGGACACAACACAGACCCGCGTCTCTGGCCTGAGAGGCACGCTAACCACTACACCACACATATGAATCAGCCCCAGATTAGGGTTACGGTCAAAGCCATATGCCATTACCATCCCTCGAAAAAGCTAAAGTTTACTTTCTTATATCTAAACTAACTAAATACTATAATATTATCACTTTCTACACGCAACAGATGATGTCTGGCATGACATATACTTACATTGTAGTTATCGCTTCTGTAGTATGTATTACAATCACAATCACAAACTAAATACTCGGATAACGTCAATATTACCGCGTTTTACATGCAACAGATGATATCCGGCATGGTATGTCGCATTATTGATATTGGAGTCGTTACTTCACCAGGATGTTACACAGTTATCACAATCTCAAATAATTCTTGACAGTACTTTAAGAAGGTGATATATTCTGATTATCAAATTTAACATCAAATAGTATACATTTTCATTAACTGAACTAGGAACAATTAATACTTTGTTATGTTACAAAGCGGGCTGCATACATTATATTCTAAGTCATTGTGTTCCAATTCCCTACTAATGAGACTATAGGTTGGATACAGAACGGCCCTGCTTCATGTGACGTTTTTATACGATTCAGGACTGATTCTCATTTCTCATGAAGATTTCTTAGTTAAGTGCCAATATGACGTGAACAGATGCATCGTTACTGAAATAGCTTGGAAGAAACACAAATCAAAGCGGATTACAGCGTGAGAGAGGTTAATGTATCCCAAGCCGTAGGAAAACACGAGCCAGGATTAGCCTGTAACAGTAAGTCCCTTTTAGTCTCTTGATGGTACGGGACGACAATTAAAGCATTTTCATGTACCTATTCTCTTTTCAATTTATCATTTTCGTGTCGGATCAAAGGTTTTCAGGGTGATTATGAACTCTCTTCAGAATCTCATTTCCTGAATCCCTTAGGTGTTTGTAACTAAGGTAACCAAGTATAATATGAATATTATACTTGTATATACGGCCGTGTGGAATTGCAATTCACGACATGGATTTCGGATTTAACACGCAACACAACTATACTAAAAGCCTTGGGTGCAAAGAGAACGCTCGCAACATTTATAATAAATACTTTTCAAATAAAACCTGACACAAACTTACATTTTTGATACATAACTTATCGCAGAGTGGTTTATATAACTGAAGTCAACACAGTTTTAGATGGATATCCCACACTACCAGTGATTGCTGCAATGTTATGATTTGAAGGTCATTGAAGCCGGACACGAAAGCATTACCCTAATTTCTTTGAAGTCGCTTAACGAACCCGTAGATAAATGTTGATACAGGATTATTAACTTTGATTCATAACATTATTAGTTGCCTTACAGTGTCAACAGTATCCAAGTACCGTGTAAACATGACTTAGGTATAATATATTCAAATGTTACTGAGAGGCCAATGATTGGCCGCGAGACAGAGAGAGAGCGATAGTGAGAGGAACACAAATGAAGGAAGTCAGAAAGAGAGAGAGAGAGAGAGAGAGAGAGAGAGAGAGAGAGAGAGAGAGAGAGAGAGAGAGAGAGAGAGAGAGAGAGAGAGAGAGAGAGAGAGAGAGAGAGAGAGAGAGAGAGAGAGAGAGAGAGAGAGAGAGAGAGAGAGAGAGAGAGAGAGAGAGAGAGAGAGAGAGAGAGAGGAACCCAAATGAAGGAAGTCACATAGAGAGAGAAAGCGATAGTGAGAGGAACACAAATGAAGGAAGTCAGTGAGAGAGCGATAGTAAGAGGAACACAAATGAAGGAAGTCAGAGAGAGAGAGAGGGAGAGCGCGGAGAGAGACAGAGAGACAGAGGCATTGGAATGTACAGACACTTATTAATCAGATAGTGACTCATTCCGTTGTGACCAAGTGCGAGAGCTCAACATAAATTAAGTCATGTTCTTTTTTAATAAAAGCTTATATCTATTCTTCTATATTTCTTGTCAGTTACGATTAAATGGGGACCTTCAGTATCAGGACAAATGATTTCAAGTATATTGTTTAATAAAACAGGACGTCAAGTGTACGACTGCAATGCAATTGATTACTTATAAAAGATCACTCGAGTAAACTAGACGCCTACAGAGTCAATGTAGGTGGGATGACAGTCCGCCATGTTCGATGTATATTTTCGTTTCTCTTGTCGTGTACTCGTTCATGGAGATATCTACTCGGATAATTAAAAGACGCATTCGAAGATCTGGATATCATAGAAGGACTTCATTGACGTCAGCAGGTAACAGTGTTCCCATTAACTGTGTGGCGAATTTTCGGTTCTTCCTTGTGTTCAGTGCCAAGCAGATGTTATTTCTTAACTGATTTATCTCACGCGTAAACCTAGCCTGGAAACCGTCTAAATTATACATGGCATTTATATTTTCATGCTGGCTATTGACATACAGACGACTGAATATTCGATGAGACTGTCGTCATACGTGTAGGTTGATTCGTTGATTGTACACGTAGGTCCTCTGTGATGCACACGATGATACGTCATAAGCCTTGCTGACGTATGTTTCTTCTTATTTTTTGGTTTTGAAAATATGTTGTTGTGGGAAAGAATTGATATTATGTTATGTACCCTCGTGTCTTATTCATTTTATTGATGTAAATGGTAAAAAGATTTTTTGTCATTTACATATCATGTTGAAGGTTTATACCATAGCATAGACTTCATTAATAGATTACATGTATAAGTGTTATCTTAATTTATATATAAAAGGTTACTTTTATTGCAGTGAAATTGAAGTTCACATGATTGCACAACCCCAAAACATATTAATAATATTTGTCACATGAGTTTTCAAAATTATGTTTAAGTGAATAGCACGCATCAATGTTGATTATTTGATTAAAATCACAATTTATATTGTCATGTTCTAGGCATCGTGCATAGAGGTATTTTATCTGAATCCTAACATCATTGTTAACATTTTGCATTCATGACCTATAAAAAAACACTGATCGTCACATTAAACATGCTTTAAACATCTAAAATGCCTTATCAATTCAAAAGGAGTAATAATTGAAAAAGTTAAATAGACCATCTCACCTCGCTGAGTTGGAATGTTGTCTTTCCTTTACAACCCATAATCACATCAAATATAGAAGTATTATTCCTGGCTGGGTCAAAGAAAAAGCCATGCTCATGAAGAATCTGAACTTGAATTCGCTTTTAAACATAATGAAACAGTGCCAAGAAATCAATTGTCTTATTGATTGTAGTTCACTCTACATTTTTAACGAAATCCGAGTGGGCAGATTTGAAAAGATATCAATCTTTGATTTATTGTCCAGGTTATTGTAAGGGAAGATGAACTGAAGATATTCGTTTCAACTTATCTATTCGTGACAACTGATCCCTCGGTCTCAAATGTAAAATGTATTTGTTTTACTAGAATGCAATCAATGTCCTTTTCTGTACGAAATTCGTTAAACATTTCTTATTCATGAAGGTTATGTTAAATTCATGTTACTAGGGGTTTTATTTTCTAAATTTCTAGTATTGAATCATGAAGTTGTGTGATCATGAATGAAAATTAACATGCACTTTACAGGCATTATTAAGTAACATCTACCATAGCATGTGTTCGTATAGTATATAGAGAGATGTATTGATTCAAATATCAGAGCACGACAATTACAGGATTTGTTCAGCATCAATTGTACGCTTGTTAGGTAACAATGTGTTCATGCCCATGTTCTGTTCAAGGATAATCTATGTTCTATAGGAAAAACAACTTCCTTTCTATAACGAGGATTTATTGATCCAATATTACAGTCACCTTTGACATATACAAAGTGTCTTATCTTTTGCTTAGTAAAAGTGATTTTATATCTTGGTATGATCAAAAGAATATCGGGATACAAAATACTGCACACCAGCCTTTCCCTTCTTGATTTGTAGCACCATGTGATGTCTTAGTACCCTCTTTACATATTGCAGAATTGTAGAATATACATCAACAAGAGCAGAACACAGATGTTTGATATCATATCTCATCATTTGTCTTCATTTGGTACACAAGTTATGTTGATTCATAAGGTGCCTGCTTTGTTGACCAACCGTACCATTACCAATCAAATAGAATAATAGTTGGTAACATTTGAGCTTGCAACCAACACTGTTTTGCCTGATGCACGTCATACTCGTAAACAATATATATGTTCTCTGCCTTAAGACGCTATCATATGTTACAATCAACACTTCATTGTGACATACAAGACTGGTGTTCTCCACGTAAAGTACTTATAATGATATTGAGTTCTACGTCTTAAGACGTCAATTTTTTTACATAGCCTTGTTTATGAGATAATGCATTTTATGTTTATAAAGCGCTGACTGTGGACAACTCACGTGATGAATAATCCTTGGCTTGCTACGAATCGATGTATCAGAGGATGTGGAGAAATATATACCACTGACCCTTAATCTCCACACAGGAGACGACGTGAAGTCGAAGTAATATTCTTAAATGATCAGGACAGAAATAGATCTGTCTTGTTTGATCCTCATCCAATATCGCCGAGTAATTGAAATCTGACATCTATCAAGAGGATATTTGTTCACGGTTTCTTTCAACTTTCGAGTTGAATATTAATGAAAGTGAGACAGGCAGTGATGTTTTTATTTATCATTTGCATAGTTTCTTATTATATCTTGTATGACCAAACGACTAGTACATGCCCCCATAAATACGTTTACCATCAATTCTACATGTCAACGTTAGATAATGATAAAACATTGTGTAGGAATGTACCATAATTCTTTTGATACTCAATTGAGGATTATCGAAATCTTTGTTATTAAAGATATACCATGACAACTATCATTCTAACTATAGAAAGCACTGACATAACGCTTCAGGTAGAGAGGAAGACTACTGCAGATCACCTCAGTGTTAAGTCTATAACATCCTGCTACATCAGCGTATATGTCTCCGCTAACGCTACAACCTATCCCCTGATATCCTCCTATGGTCTTCTGTCGTATCGCTATATATAGCAAGCCAATCAAATGATGCCCTTTCAGCGATAGCGGCAAACTAGTTTCTTGGCTTCGTTCCGCGTGCTCACCTCGTGATTCAAATTAACCAATAGGAGTGCTATTAGATGATAAATCTGATTCTCACTGCAGTCTCCCGCTAAGCTCCATATCACGCGCTCTTAGATTTCCACGTGCGACATCACTAGACAACAGTGTATGGAGTTCGAAATAGTTTGACTGAAAACAGATAGGCTATAAATAGCGCTGAGCATCCACCCGTCAGCAATACGACAGAAGACCATAGGAGGATATCAGGGGATAGGTTGTAGCGTTAGCGGAGACATATACGCTGATGTAGCAGGATGAGTCTATAAATAGTTGATAGAAGGCTCAAAGCGGCAATATCTATCAGATCATGCACGTATCCAACTATTTCCTATCAGGACGTCGGGAATAGAAGTAGAAAAATCGATTCATTAAAAATAGCTATTGTGAATACACAATCAATCCAAAAGTCAACTCTCATTTTCAATTAAATATAAGCTGTTATATCTGTTTCGATATAAAAAGCTTATAGGAATACACTAAATCCCCATTATTTTAATATTTGAAATGATTAACTTACTAACACAATAACTAAGCTTCAAATATCATATAATATTTACAGATAAAGGCTGGTTATATTGGTCTCTTTAAGGCACTTGCCCTGTTCTTAATGAAAGCAAAAATGACTAATTGCATGTAATCGATAAGAAACTTTAGTTCTGCAAGTGCATCTTGACGCTTGGTTTCGATCTTAACCACAAGATCACCCAAGCGTGTGTTGGAAGATTGGTACTGTCTCGAGTTTTGACAAATCGACAGATCAGGCAATAATCATAGGCTGAGTAAGTATATACCCATCCATAGATTAGAAAGTTGGGTTAGAAAGAGAACTTGTAAACCTGATGGCGTGACTTTAAAGAATACCAGCCACTGATATTGATTTCACATGTATTACGTTAGCGCAAGACACTCCCTTCACTTAGATATATGTCTGGCCAATATGTAAAACTTTCAAGAATCTTTTCTAAGGTCTAGATGGGTTGATGATATATCCATTTTTGTGAGTCACCTTACAATCTCTTCATTGAGGTTTCAACTAGCCAGGGGCCTGCTTATTCTTCCAATTTTAATGCTTCACATTCAAATAAATTTACCAAATATAATGTCATTGATATTTTGAATGATTTGCGACCTTTTGTAAATAATTAGGGGTTATGATATACATTTTAGTGTATTTCTAATTTTTGACCGGTGAGGTGTCAATCTGGTTCATGTTCTTGTACTACAAATTCCACAGATGTATCTATCACACGATGTATAAATCATGTTGAGAGACATTAGTACACAATTTGATTTAGTCACGTAACCTTTTAATACTTTATAAGATCAATTACCTTGGTTCGTTCAGTCCATTTCAGTTAATACATTCAACGTAGTTAGTTGGTTATGTGACAAAATAGAGTTAGAAGATGTCGATGAGCACACTCATTTGCCAGGATCCATCAAACAAAGAAAGGCGAATCATGCAATAAAGTTACCATATGCTAGGAAAACTTTCATTTGGTTTGACCGAATCATATTAGTATATCGTATTAAGTGTACTACTATGAGCACGTATGTGAAACAACTATGTTGTCCATAATTCCCATACATATCTTTCACCATGGTAAGAAGACATTTTAATCCCGGGTCTGTATCAATAATTGGGATATATTTGCAATTACGGTCCCCACCAATATCATTTGTGTCATTGGGTCGGTGACAGCAAGAAGACCTGAAATACATCTTACTCAGATTTAATTAACAATAAAGGTCGCTGTTGGAATGGTTGTCCTTTCCAACTATTTGTACCGGCATACAACAGAAAGGTAATTATGTATGATTTGGAGTGAAGGTAAATACATAGGTTGATATAATCAATTATTGCAAACCTTTTAAGAATAAAGTGAATGTAAGTCATTGATTCTAAGTTGTATAGTAATCTCTACTCTAAGGACATTTTGAAACGAACAAGTTTGTAGAAACGTGGCTAGTTATCAAGTGTAGCAAAGGCAGATACTAAGTGTTATTTTGTCATCAGTTATTGCAAGTGTGGTTATTTCTTCCAAGCAAAGAATCTCCTTAATCAAGCTGTAAAATAGCTTTCCATTTCGGCCATTAACTATCGTTTTGCCAACAATCATTGAAAATATGTTTCTGTTTTTGCAAAAAAAAGCCCCCCCCCCCTCCAATGGCTGGCTGGTTGGATAAAATTGATTTCAATTAGATTTAATCAGTACTAAATCAATAACTCAAAAGAACAAAGTCAAGGAAGTAGTTTCACTCTGACAAATGTTCAATGTAAATATTCAACAAAAATGTACAATTACCTAAATTGCATGACATTTTATGGCAATTGAATATTCCACAGAATGAAAAGGCTTACATGTACGTTCACAAATAAAGCTGCAAGACACAACTAAGAATATATGAGATCAAAACTTTATGAACTAATTATGAAGACAATTTACTCAAGAAATGTACTGAAAGTATTCACCTGGAGTGTGATGCACGGCTATATCCAACTCGAGTAGTTGAGGACAAGGATCAAAGTGCATGAGAAGTGACAGCAGAACTGGCCAACATTGCTAACCACAAACTAAACAAAACATGGTTAGCTCCTCGTTTTGATGAAACTTGCGCATGAGCAGCACTGCTGAACCAGAAGACGTTGTCAATTAGTAACCTAACAAAACTCCGCCTTCGGACAAGTCTTGTGTTGATTGGTAACACACCTCAACGTGAACCCGGGGAATCTGGAGCGAGCTCTTCAAGAATCACTGAGTCTGACCACCTCAACACTATTTGTAAACACGTAATTTGTAACCGCATTTGTTGCTTTCCCGTACATCGCTAAGATATTGATTAATCTATAGGGATGACAGAGTTATCACAGTCGCAGCTCTGCTCAAGAAGAGTAAAGATGAAAGAGCATCGTCCACTAATGATGGATTGAATGAGGGATTTTTACCCTTGTGTCAAAGAAATTATAACTATTACGTTTTTTTGTAAAGATCAGAAAGCTCCTACGGGGTTAATCGACGATAATGAGTAGCGCTGAGAGTAAACCACTTTCATTTTGACAAAACAAGTCGTGAGCAGAACACTGAGGATGTATTGACGTATGAACGTCATAATTCGGCTGTGCTAAAGCGGTTTAAAAACATTTCCAAAGGAGCTGAACGAAAATCTTTATGAACGAATATGTCACAGGCTCTTTGTGCGAATCAGATTGTTAGCTAACAAATACATAATACATCACCCGATGTCTTAGAAATAATCATAACTAAAAGTTATGACTCGATATCATGTGTAGTTTTCACCAGCATCATCAATGTTCGTTCTTAGTACTAGCAATCACTGCTGATAAGCTTTATCGATACACAGAAGATCTAATCACAAGACATACAACTTTCTTAGACAAAAGGGTCATAAGAGACTTATACCGGGTAATAACACAGACGTCAATATAAGTCACAAATGTATTCCTTGAAGGTAATGGGTATAGACATAGTAATTTCATTTGCTCATCAAAGATAGCAATTGTCCAAATTTTGAAGGCTGGTTCCAGAGACATGTACACTTTTTGATATCAGAGATTTCAGATAACTGAGGATAAAGGGTTGTTCATAATTCATCATCTTCATTTAAGAATCTTTTGATCCAAAATGAACACATTGTTCTGTGTTTCAACCATCGAACTAGTTGAAAATATAGTTAGGTTAATTCTCATGGCGTTTATCTATGTGTGTATCCTTTGTGATGGATATGCGTGGAACGTAATGACGTCACAGACGTTATGCTACAACCAAATATATGCCAGACGTAAATGTCAATGCGTTTACGGTCCTCAAAGTGTCAAACAGAAGATATTCAGATAAGTGAAGCAACATCTTAGGAGGTATTGTTTTGACGGACGATATTGCAAAACAATCTCTCTCAGTGTAAAAATATATCAAATTGCTTTAAATTTACATCATTAAGTAATTACTTCACAATTCCATAACGTTATAGAAATGACGACGTGGAATTACTATGACAGCAGCGCATTGTACGTCTAATGCATACTTAGGCTATAATGTTTATTTGCTGATGAATATAGATAGAATTCTGATTCAATATCGCCCTCCTGTCCTCTGGTATCATAAATATCATCACTTGATGTCGATCCGAAAAATATATTGTGTACTTTTATGAGCTTAAAGGGTTACATTTGATGTCAGCTGACACTTGGTAGTATTCTCAATGTATCAATATTGTCCCCTGTGAAAACGGAAAACAAGTCACTGATAACTCTTTTGTAAAGTGAAAACAATTACAGAAAGATGAATCACCGTCGAAGTAATGACTCCGAGCATCAGAATAACATTGTTCTATGATCAAGAAAGGCTTCTCTGCAGACTTCTTGGCTATTTATAAAGGTATATAAAAGATCAAAGCGAGACTGTTTCCCTGTGAAGTCACCGATATATTATTTCAGGATGACTATAACAGAACGATCCTCTATTTATAAAGGGAAAAATCGGTCATTGCTTAGAAATGCGAGCGTCATTTATCATATTTCCATAAATCTGGTAAATTGTTTAAGTCCTAATGTTTAAAAAACTTCTTAATAAACTTGACTAAACAAGGGACTATACAATTATTTTAAATGACTGTGTAAGTGTTGGGATTTTGCTTTATCTCATGGACTGTTCCATTATTAGATATAGTTTACAGCCTGATGGTAGCCGTGAAGTAACTATAAATGGCTAAGTATGGCTGTCTACGTTTTGGGACGTACCTTGTAAACGATTACTGTACCGATGTTTCGTCTTTCATTAGTATTATTAATCATAATTATCTGCATTATTTTAATATTTGAAATTCTTTCTCTTAGAAAAACGTTTCGACAACTACATGTACTAGTACCGCAATGTTGACACAATTATACAAGCAACACGTGTCTGCCCTGTGTGTTTGTTATTTTAGTTCTTATATCAAATTGTGAACATGTCGATAAAACAAGTTTATAAGGTATCGACAAGCAGTTTCAGTGTTCCTTTACCAACCAATTATTCAATTGATTGAAGACTTATTGCGGTGATTTTAAACCAGTAACCACTGACTGATGTGAATTAATATGACACGAGTATTTTCACAACATATTCATTTATGACACATTTACCGGATGTGCATTGATGTTATATGCGTATTTGCACATTTTCAAAAACCATTATGATGCATTTTGATAGAAGGTTATCACGAAAATGAATACTTGACCCACAATGCGTAATACAGTAGAACACGGATATAACGAACTCAAAGGGCCCAACGAATTAAGTTCGCTATATCCGGTGTTCGCTACTCGCGTTTAGCTGTCATACATAGGACTTTTGAGGGGACTTAACAATTTGTTCACTATATCCGATTGTTCGCTATATCCAACCACTGTATTTAAACACTGAAGTGATAAATAATTTACTTCTTTTATTATCAGTTTTAAGTTCCCTTACCATGACCTAAAATAGTTTTGTAGTACAAAGTACACTGCTAAATAATAAATGTATTGATTCGACAGATCTAAGGAGCATTCTCTTTTCAGAAACACTTTCGTCATAAGATGATACCTACCTAAGTCTTGTATTTTCCACCAGTGAAACATCATACTACTGACGTAGCTAAACTTGATTGTTGCAGGTCAGAAATAGTAACATATTTCGGATCATAAATAGGAAAAATGTATTTCTATACAACAAGTAGATCGATCAAATAACTGCCCATAAGAAGGATTGTTCCCGAATTTCGTTTGATATTTGACGTTAGGTCCCTATAGGCGAGTGTTATAAATGCCATCATGAAACATGTACATCAATTATTACATAGGGAGAAGAATGTATTTACTTGTTACAAACGCAGGTGGGAAGTGATCAGATGTGTTATATCTGTCTTTGCAACAGAACGTAACCCGCAACTGTCAAAACCGGACTATTGCGTCAGGTGATTGTGACGTCACAAGGAATGAATGCACATGGTATGGTTGCAATTTTTTTCTGCATTCATCGAGAAATGGCAGCAGGTTTTTGAGCGCTCTCGTCCAATCAGAATCGCGGAAATTAGTGTAACAAAACCATTTTGTAATTATTACATCATAAGTACCCTGTACACAACACCGTTTTAAATATATGAAAATAACAATGATATTATTAAATGACAGTCATGTTTTACTTGCTGTGCTCCCTTGGTTCACTGGGAGAAGTTTTGGTAAGCTAACAATCCTATAATCTATTCATAGATGTCTTGAAGCAGTTGTCCCTAAGGAAACCATTTTTGTCGATGAAATGATACAAATAGCCTCAGGCGTCAGAACTTGTTAGCTCAATACACCAGCACAACAGCATCTGGCACATGATTCTTGAAATAACACTTGTCGCGTTAGGTTGCACCTGCTATGCGAATGTAAATGAGCCATACCGTTAAACAAGAGTCATCGGAAGATGACACTCTCCCAAAAAACTTATGTAAGATTACGGGCAGTGATCAGTCGAAATTGTAAGTTTAATTTCAATTGAAACCCCAAAAATGATATTCGATAAATTTGTATTTCCTAGACGGCACATTTTCAAATGCTGACTGATCCATGTACCAATGCTGACTTATCCATGTACCCATGATCCATGACCTACGTCATATACTTTTGAAGTTATGCTCCGGAAACGAAATTGTAAGTTACGTTTCCATGATTACCGCCAAAATTAAAAATCTTAAGAAGCTAAACATCGCAAAAGGCACAACTACATGTATTGACTGATCCATATATATACACCAAGTTTCATTAGTTAGGCAATAGTTTTGAGTTATGCTGAGGAAACCTTTAACAGACTGACGAGCAATCGTAGCGACACCAATAAATCGTTTAAAAGCAATTTTTAAGATGGAACTGTTTAGGTCTATTTTAAACTTATCTTTTTCCAGAAAATTATTTCTCTTCATCTTAAATCCAAGTATACTTTGTTATTAACACAATCAGTATATGCATTATATGTCATACGGGCGACTCAGGTTATTAATATACATTTGAATAAATATACAGCTATAAAGCCATAAAGCCAACTTACATTAACATTTAATGAATATCCATTAAAACCTCATAAGTAAATATTAAAGGGGTATTCATGAAAGAATACTGAAAATGTCATGTGTGTTTGAAAAGAAAGACATATAATGTGCCATATGTAAGTTAAAGAAATTTCATGTTTAACCCATAATTTTAAAAGAAATTGTGTCCTTTAAACTTTGTAAGCAAATGTCCATCATTTAAAGTTGAAACTAATTTTCCTACAAAGACCAAAGGAAAAGGGAAATCTATGTTAATGATCTTTAGCAGTGAATAAATATATGATTTATAAGAAGAACTTTAAACACTTTCCTATTCCTGAAAAGGCTAAAATTTCAATACATATTATATAAAGTATGAAAGCATATATAGTTTCAAATACACTTTCCCGGTCAATGTACTTTAAAGGGACAGTAGCACAATTTTAGGGGGAATATAAGGTGATGTCAGGAAAGTGAAAATTAATGGTTCCAATTGAAAGACAATGTTTTAAAACTAAATGGAGCAGTAATAATTCAAATATAAAACTTAAATGCCATGCAATTCCCTTTTCTTACACAAAGTGAATTAAAGGTGTTCACACAAAATGGCCGCCAATGGATTTTATGTGAATCCTCATACTTTGTCCTCTGACTATGGATGAATGACCTGTGTAATGAGATTTTTGACACTGTCAAAATAATACACTTAGCATTAATTTACAATTATCAGTGAAAATTTTAAAATATAAAATTACCAAAAAAAACTTCTACTGCCCCTTTAAAGATGGAATAGGAATATTGGTTACTCAACACATGTGGCATTGTGACATTCATTGAATGTACAACATAAGTAGAGACATGCTTCTGAACAACGATTTTTCATTGTGAATGGAAAATTATCCGAATGCAAATGAGAAATTGCACAATTTTCAGTGAGAGATGATATTGATTGTATACGTACTATAATATATACTAACGAATCGTAATTTGGTAATTTGAAAGAATTGTATAGGTGCATTTTGAATACTGATTTATATCCGTCAAAGTACATAACGTCACATTATACAACCCAACTGATTTTGAGCTACACTTAGAAGAGATTCTGACTATCATTTAACTGAAAAGTTTTTTTTAGCAATGTCTCAAGAGATTTCGAATGTAAATGGACCAGGACGTCATTTTAATTGCAATCGGTAGAATAGCTATAGAGAACTCAGGTGCTGCTTCCGACAGATTGCTCAAGCAGCTAAAAGTGGAAATACAAGTTACTTCCTTTATTTGAAGCCATTGAAAACACATCTTGCATTGATTAATTCCCATCTGGCGGCATCATTGAATTTCGTTGACCAAAAAGGCAAAGGATAATTTTCAATATCAGATTGCAGCTGTAAGGGGAACATGTTCACGGAGACTTGTTTGTGGAGTGCTCACTTATAATTAGTAATTTGTGCCGAAGCTTACCGAAATGACCGACGCTTTTGCGAATGATTACTTATGAATCGGCTTCGCTGATTGCACAAAACTAAATTCGATCATATCAAATCAGGCATCTACCTTTCCAGCCCCAGTATGTTGCTAATTCGAACAGAGGCTATTTCGAAGTAAAATGACTGAGCTGCCTCCATGGGATAAAGGTATATTCAGCTAACTAAATTTAAGAAATACGATTGAGATTTGATGCTATCCCGCATGACAGAAATAGCAGTTGGTATTCGCTGAAGTAAAAAGTAAAATTATGGTTTTTCGAAGGGCTGGTAGGTTAATAAAGTATGAAAAGTTTTTTCTTGATGGCAATCCTCTTGAAATAAGCCCAACCTATAAATATTTGGGAGTACACCTCTCTAGTTCTGGTTCATGGTATAAAACACAAAAGATATTATCCCAACAGGCTTGGAAAGTAATATTATTGTTAAAATCAAATTTGCATAATTTTCATAAACTCCCTTTGAAAATGTTAATGCATATTTTTGACATTAAAGTAATGCCCATTCTATTGTATGGTTCAGAAATATGTGGATTTCATCCTTGTAAAGATATTTTAAATGTTCAAGATAAATTCTGTAAACTTTTTTTGAAATTAAGAAGACCTGTCCCCAATATTGTTGCAAGAGCAGAACTTGGGAGGTATTCATTAAAGGTAAATCAACACTTGAAGCTCATTAAGTATTGGTTGCGTTTATTAACCCAGAGTGAAAATGGTATTTTGCATCATACCTATATGTACCAGTATAACCGGGCAGAAAAAGGTTTGGATTGCTGGGCGCTTAAAGTTAAAAATCTATTATTTTCTTATGGATTTGGCGAAATTTGGAATAGACAATCTGTTTCCTGTACTCATTCATTTGTGTCAGCTT
Organism: Steromphala cineraria; assembly: GCA_916613615.1. Lineage (NCBI taxonomy): Eukaryota > Metazoa > Mollusca > Gastropoda > Trochida > Trochidae > Steromphala > Steromphala cineraria. Next base: position 14,576,093 of record OU744720.1, on the reverse strand, counting down.
TTAGAACAAGATGTATTGATATTGATAACCAGTTTCTCTTTGAATCCCTTACAAAATTATCTTCACTGTATTTTTACAAAACAGTTAAGTTAACAAGGGAATACGAACAGTATTTAAATGTTGTTAACATCTCCACATTTAGGAATTCACTTTTACAGTTTCGTACTTCAAGCAGTGATCTCATGATATCGCAAGGTAGAAAATTTGGTCTACCTAAAGGTGAAAGACTTTGCCCACTTTGTATCATTCCAAATGTAGAAACAGAATACCATGTCTGTCTTGTCTGTCCATTCTATGATGACTTAAGGAGAAAAATTTTGCCAAGTTGGTATTACAAATTCCCCTCTGAATGTAAACTTAGACTTCTGTTTACCACAAAAAATGAACTTATAATTAATGATCTTGCTAAGTATGTATTCTTTGCACTCAAAATGAGAAGCAAACAGTTGTCCATAACCTAACTTGTAACTTTTATCACCATTTGTCTATGGTATCGGATATCACTTGAATTGTGAATGGATTGTTATAATATTATGTGCTTGTGGCGCAACATGTTTAAAATGTAAAACCATGTATTGTAAAATGGGCCTGTGGCCTGATTTACTGAAATAAACTACTACATTCGCTGAAGTTGTTGGTTTGAATACTTTAATTACCTCAGCGGTCGCTGTCACCAATCGTTATTTACTTTGGTCATCGTGACCTTTCGAACTCGGCAACAGTATTTCCGGTCTTTGGTCATGTACATATAAGAGGTTGCGATGCTGTATATAACAGTGTTTATAGATAAGAAAGGTAGTACAGTATGAACAGTCACTGTTTTTTTGTTTTGTTTTGTTTTGTTTTTTTTTCCATATTTTACTTTACAGGCATACGTCATAGTACAGGAAGTGGCAAATAATTCAATACAGTTGCATACAAAATATATAAAACATATACAAAATCAAAGGGAAAGTGTAATTTAACTTAACAACAAATGTAAAGTTGACCAAAATCTAACAAAACTTTGCTCAGTGCCATTTAGTAAATGGAGACATTTTGTGATATCATAGTACTTGATAATTTCTTTTTTAACAAAATTAATATGAGGAGTGTAACTTCCAAGAACACATTTAAATATGTATTGTTTTATAAGAAGGATGATTACATTTATAGGATTGTTATTTGCACCTTTAAATCCAAACAGAACATTTTCGGAAGAAAAATGTATTGTGACCTGTACAGTTTGAAGCCAATCTTCTAATTCGTGCCGTATTACATTTACAATATCACAATCCCAGAACAGGTGTTTTACAGTTTCTAGTTCTTTTTTGCACAAGGAACAAAGAGGTGAATCTGCATATTTCATTCTATAAAGTAAACATTTTGTTGGTAAAATATTATGGATAATTCTGTATTGGAACCACCTCAAATCAGTGCTTTTAGTACATTTGTTTGGAATAATATTGTAAATCATCCATTCTTCGTCAGTGAAACTTCTGTCTAGAACACGTTCCCATTTTGAATAACATGGCAGCTTAGTAAAGGATGAGTTTAAAAGATTGTTATACAAGTGCTTATTTTCCGCTGTAATTGATTGATAATTGAATGGGAACACAGGGCTTTGTAGTGGTTCTCTAAATTCATGAATGTTACGTGTACGTGCGTATGACCTTATTGATGCCTTTAATCCCTCGAAGGTTAAAAAGTTTGTTCGTATTTGATATTTCTCTATAAATTCAGCAAATGTCAATAATCTACCCTCTTCATGTATAATATCATTGACGAAAACTACCCCTTTATTCATCCAATTTTCATAGAATACTGGTTTGTTATCAATAGTTATGTGATGGTTGTTCCAAATTGTTTGACTTTTGATTTGATTTTCTGACGTAGTATTGTTTTCACATTGTGTAAGGAGTATCTCCCACACTGTAAAGACATCCTTCCAAAAGTTATTGGATAATTTAAGAATACAAAGTTCTTTTATATATTTTGAACTACCAAGCCAGATGGAATATAGAGGAGGAAATTCATTCATAATTATATGACTCCACTTATTATTGTTAGTAATAAGTCTGCTTATCCACTTCAATTTCTGGGCATAAATAACATTTCTTATATCTTGCACTCGGATTCCCCCATGTTCAGGATTTAAAATTATTATATTTCTCTTTACTTTATCTGGTTTACCATTCCATATAAAACTGTAGCATGCCTTTTGTAACTTATCTAGTAGTTGTTTTGGTGGATTTGGCAGAGCTGAAAATAAGTGATTTAACTGTGATAGCAACAATGACTTCAGGATTGTATTTCATCCAAATGGAGTTAGCGAACGGGTTGACCATATATTCATTTGCTTTTAAATTTTCGCAATTTTCTCCCTGTAATTGCTTTCAATCATACTATCGAGTTCAATGTTAAAATTGATTCCTAATAAATTGAATTCTGTTTGAGACCAGTCAAAGTTATAATCTTTACATAGTTTGTAACGTGATCGCTTTTTTGAACCAATCCAAATAAGTTCTGTTTTGTCAACGTTTACCTTCAATCCTGAAAAGCGAGCAAAGAATTGCAAGACATTGAGAACTGCATAGAGGCATTTTTCAGATCCGTCTAGTGCGAGAGTTGTATCATCAGCAAATTGAGAGAGAATATAATCTATGTGTCCTATCCTAATTCCCTTAATTTTATTGTCGTTTCGTATCATTATTCCTAATATTTCAACACAGAGAATAAATAAATATGGAGCAATAGGATCTCCCTGTCTACATCCACGTTCAATCACAAACGACTCTGTAGCAAATCCATTCACCATAATCTTTGATTCTATCTCATTATAGAAAGTCTTTATCCATTTAATAATACTTGGGCCAAAATTGAAAAAGGCTAAAACATTTGTCAAATAACTTCTATCAACTGAGTCGAATGCTTTTTAAAAGTCTACTGACAAGAGTAGTCCAGGTATTTGATAAGATTCGGTGTGTTCCATCAAATCATAGATCAACCTAGTAACTTCATCTATGAATCTTTCTTCGATAAAGCCTTTTTGGTCTTCATTAATAATGTTTGGTAAACGCTTTTAATTCTATTAGCTATTGCTGCTGAGCCGATTTTATAAGAGGTATTTAAAAGTGATATTGGTCGCCAGTTTTTAAGAAACTTCTTTGGCTTATTTCCTTTGGGGATACAGGTTATAAGACCTTGTTTTTGAGTGATTGACAAGTTACCATTTTTATATCCATAATTTAATGACTTCAACAAAAATGTTCCAAGATCTTTCCAGAAAAATGTTAGAAATTCTGTTGTAAATCCATCTGGGCCGGGACTTTGTTCATTTTTCATAGCTCGTAATGCTATAGACAATTCAGATAATGTTAGTTCCCCTTCAAGACTGTTCGATTCCGTGTTTGTCAGCTTAGGGGCCTCAGTGTCTTTGAAATAGTCAATCAAATCTATATGACTGGCGTCATGTGCTGTGTATAATTTTTCATAAAATGTTTTCGTTTCGTGTTGCAAGTTTGCAGTATCTGATACAATTGTTCTATCAGGTTTGTAGTAGTCACTATAGTAGTGGTATGATTCAGTATCAGGGACACAGAACTACTTTCAAAAAGGATAAGACATATATATCATATTGAAAATATATATACAAATGCGCGCAAGATATGCAAACAAACGCCCGTGGGATTTCAATCGAATCTAATCAAACTACTTATCTGAGACTAGGAGAGGATAAAATAAACAAACAATTGTATCGAGTTTCATATCTATACACATAACAAGATGAATTAGATACTGGGAGCATTGAGGAGGTTTTTACACTCAGATTGACTTGTGATACAAGAAAAGGATGGTGTCATGTCGTATGTGATCTATTCAGTTAATGAACTCAACATGAACAACTAAGTACATCTCCAGAAAAGGTCATTCATTTATGGATCACAAGTATCATTAAAGAATTTATAGATTTAAGTCATAGGTGATCACCACTAACACATTATATACAATATCGTTTGGTAGTTTACTAACATTTTCATGAAGCAATGTCTTTTGTGTGTTAAAATGTAATTATCTCTTTTTCACAAACGTGACCATGTCCTCCGCTGCAGTCAAGAACTGAGCTGAAATGATTGATCTAGAAAACCATGTAAAGGTCGCCGAAATCAACTGAAGTCTAAATATTCCTCCATTTTAAATATCTTGCTGAGTTGGTGAGATATGTAACTAGCAACATTTCCTTGTCTTATCAGTTTCGTATATCTTAAAATAAGGATAAGATCGTGTTTACAACATTAAAGAACCGACTAAACTCTCATTGTGGCCTCGCTGAAAACATACCGCATTTCTTCTTTCTTGTTAACATCACAAACGGATTAATACTTTCTTAATTGTAGCACAGTGCAAATCAAACAATAACCTCCATTTCGAATGGCCTCAAGACATTAACTAAGTGACATTTGATGCACTATGATCAACTTAAATCAATTAGGCCATGTATGTATTGTAATAGATACGCTGGCAAGGTGAATCTGAACTTCTAGGTATTATTTCATTTATTTTTATACATATCTTATACATATCTTGTGAATGTAAAAAGGGCTCAACCGAAGTTTTACATTTACATGTTGGCAGTTATTTTCGATCAGTAATAATGCTTTTTGTAGATGACATCGATTGACCGAAAATGTACGTTATAATGTTTGTGATTGTTGAATTAAACAAATATTGTTATCCTAAAGTGACAGCTTAATATGTTAACTTTGTTATACCATCATGGAAGTAATTGCCTCGAAAGTCATTTGCAACATATTAAATTTGATTGAACCTTTCCAGATACATTTTAAATCATGAATGCGTTAACCGCATAATTTAACAAAACCAAATAACGGAATTCATCCTTGAACACCACTGATAACATTCGAGGCAAAACATCATCTCCGTTTATGTCTATTACGGTCGCTGGAGGAGTGATTTGTTACTTTACACCGGACTATTGACTTTCAACGATCCCACACATAACTATTTTTGACCCATTCAGAGGTTTTAAATATTTGGTTGACGTCAATACTTGTGCATAGTACATAGTACTTGTGCGGAATTTAAAAATCCAAAACCTGTGCTCTACAAAACTTATAACCTGTACACTATGAAATAATATGAGATATCCTTTGTACATTATGTATCACGGAATCTTACATTATCAGCAAGATCACATCAAAATACTTAACATAAACTAGAAATATGTGCATGTGATGCACTGTGATGTCCCCCGCTAACGTTCAATCCGAAAGTGACCCTACCCCCATTATGTACAAATTTCAAATTGTTTCCGTGGAAACCAGCAAATTAACAATTCAGAATAACCAAAGTAGCAAAAGGCACCACTCCCCCAGTAGTTCTAACCACATATCAAGTCTAGTAAAAATATTTTGAATAGTTTTTAAGCTCAAGTACGGAAACAGACCCTACCCCCTATATACACCTAGTTCAACTTGTTTCTATAGAAACCAGACAAATAATTCAGAATAACTAAAATAGAAAAAGGCACCACTTCACCACTAGGTCTAACCACATACCAAGTTTCGTAAAATCATATTAAATAGTTTTTGCGATATGGCCGGGAAACAGTCCCTACCCAAATATGCACTAAGTACAAACTATTTCCATGGAAACCAGGAAAATTATATAATTTAGAATGACCAAAATAGCAAAAGGCACCACTCCAGTACTATATCTAACCACATACCAAGTTTCATGAACAAATATTGAACGGTTTTGGAGATGTGGTCCGGAAACAAAAGCCTCCCCCAATATGCACTAAGTTCAAAATGTTTCCATGGAAACCAGAAAAAATAAAATATTTAGAATAACCAAAATAGCAAAAGGCACCACTCCAGTACTAGATCTAACCACATACCAAGTTTCGTGCAAAAATATTGAACGGTTTTGGAGATATGGACCGGAAACGAAAGCCTCCCCCAATATGCACTAAGTTCAAAATGTTTCCATGGAAACCAGAAAAAATTAAAAATTCAGAATAACCAAAATAGCACAAGGGTCCGAGGAGAGGTTTTATCATTAACCACCGTAGTAGTTATGCTATCTTGATTAAGGTAGTTATTTTGATAATACATACGATTGAGGTAGTTTTGTAGAGGTTGCTACTTACATCCGGAATTTTCGAATATTAACTCAGGCAAAGCCGAGAGGCGATATTCGAAAATTCCGAATGGTTATTTTTGAATCAAGATACAAAGTCTGAGGCGAAGCCGAGGATGTAAGGTATCTGCAAGGTTATCCAGAATAAAAAAATCGTCAGAATAATGGATGTAACGTTCCCTGGTAGTGTTATGTTTCATACACTGTTAGCCTCGTCTCGTCGTACATCACATATTACGATGATCGTTTATCAAAGTAAACATCGGCTTATATAGAGATTGACTTTTTTATTGTCAGACTGGAACATACGCAGATCTGTATCCTGTAGAAGAAATTTCAGATTTTTTTTACCATTTGGGAATTTACATGCGTTGCACAATAGATGTCTGAACCACAGAAACGTACTAGTAATAGTATATTTCGATCTTGTAGCCAGACTATTTTATGACCAATCCTGTTCCCGTTATCATCACAAGGAAATAGTGTGTTAATGTTTCAATGAATGTGGCTTTTAATCGATCTTTGCAGCTGAATCTTATGTCTATACACGGAGTCCTTTGCACTTATAAAGTGTCTTGAAGTGACCAGACTGATCTGAGATAACCGACTTTCCTAATTCCTGACTAGTTAGAATACATAAAATGTGAAATTAGACGTTACTATGATGTGTCAAGATATGTATTTTTGTCAACAAAATCTGAAGAAATGTTTTTTGAATATTGGTCATTATTACATTTACTACTTGGAAAATAAATCGGCCACCTTCTGAATTTGTACATATTAACTATGAATGTATATATGTGAAACTATATGTTGTATGTTTCTTTTGAACGATGTAGATTGTCTGTATCACAAAATATGGAAGATTAAAAAAATAGAAATAAAAAAGACTTTCCTAATATCGGTCTGAGTATGAGATTTTCAAAAGGAATATGAATATATAGAGCAAATCCGCAAATTATTCTTTCTTACATACACAACCAATTAATGTTGATACACATGGAGTGTAAAAAACACGATTATCATTCAAAGCGTTTCTCCAGATTTGTTTATGTAAATCTGCATCGCTGAACTTTCAGTGTAGGGATTTATTCATAAACTATTGTAACATCAAGTTGTCAACGATGACTCTGCAGGCCGGTGTCCAAAAATCTAAGAGACATTGGCTTCCTTAGGTTATTATGAAATTAATCAATAATGCTTAATCAAATTTACTGTACAAACTTTCTTTTTTGACCAAAGGAAAACTTAACAATCCATTTTTACATTATTTTTTTCTTAATTCTCCTTAGACGTTGAGAACATTTAATTTGGTAAATGACCAAACCGTAGCGTAAATCATGAGTACAAAAAGGCGAAAGTAACGAACTGTAGTCTAATTCGAGGGTCGTATAACTGTAAACAGATGTGCCTAAATCAATCGATTGAGGTCTAGATAAATACGGTAGTGGACGTTGAATATCGAAGATTTCATAAAACTACTAAAGCGGTGTCAGTCAGTGGAAAAGACTGAAATTTTGAACAAAGTATTAAAATTAAATCATGCTATCATTATTGACGTCATCCTTTGCCTTTTGACAAATATTTGTTATCTGTTTTCACTTTAAAATATTTATTTCTTTGTGTCTTATTCTGTAGCAAAAATGTTTTCAAAATTGGTTTATATAACTACTTTCTAGAATAAACCACTACACCACTGTGGAGCACAGTGGTGTAGTGGTTAGCATGCTGGCCTCTCAAGCCGAAAATGTGTGACTTGGGTCTCATCCTGTGTTGTGTCCCTTGGCAAGGCACTTTATCCACATTGCACTCAGTCCACCCAGCTGTTAAAATGGGTACCTGAAAATTGGATGTACTGACCTACATGGTCGTGATTAGCGCTTAGTAGCAGCTGTGAAAGTACACTCCTTCGGGGTAATAATGTAGCGCTTTGAGCATGTCTTAGGACGTGGAAAAGGCGCAATATAAGTATGCACGTGCACATTGTTTATTATTATTAATTTAAATTAATTAAATGAATGAAAACGTGACCATTAATCTCATAACTCATCTTTTATTATATCTTGTTCAAGTAACGTCACGGAAATATTACCATTCACTAACTTACAAACTTCGTAACAGTAATAACTTAAATATCACAACGATGCTTGCTGTTGCTTTGGTAAAAAAATAATTTGAAAGTAGTCATACATAATATTGTTTGATGTTTAAAGTAATAGAAAGTTCTTCCTTTTCAAAATATTTTTTGATTTAGGTAACAAACAAACCACTGGTGACTTCTTGAAAATGAAAATGATATTTCGACATTTCGACCTTTGGTATTTTCAATTATTGGTTTATTCATCATAATAATTTATTTCGGGATGACTAAATTAGTTCTTGATAACTGTTCATCACATTCCAAATATAGGTGGACCAATATGTTCTATGCCAAAATTAGAAGACAAATATATCCTTGAGGACGCTAATACAACAGACTATATTTGTATAGTCTGATATTTATAAACCATGACTGATAATGCAACAATGATATGGATTTGGCTATGTTCAGGATACTAGATTGAAATAGCATAGTGAACACTTGATAACCTGCCCAAACAGATTCTTTCGTAAACCGTTCTCTTAGTCTTATATATAAGCAAAGTCTCTATTTAATTAACAGTAGAAATAGAGGCACTACCTCTTTAGCTCAAAAGATTTTGAAATATAAATTATATTCTGTTTAGGCTCGGGTCTCAAATAATCAAAATCTATAATTGCTAAGCTTACTGGAGGCCAAAGAGTCCGAAATCTACAGAAAATATTTTTTTTATTACAGGATCAACGATCAGCAATTTAAATGTTTTCATTCATTTATTTGAGAATATTCTCTCTGACTTAAATAGTTTTTATATAGGCATTAGTTTAGCATTAAGATTCCAATTCAATTATAACCTGACATCACATTATCTCTCGTCGCTAAGTTGTTGCCAAGTAATAAGTTTTCTCGTAGAAAAAATTTTCAGAAAGATTTTAGATTTTTTTAAATGTTTATGAAGTGAGATTTCTATAGGTTCTACGATACAATCACTGGTTTCCTGCATGCATCACAAATCTACTTACTTCATTCAGGTTTCATTCGCTCGATATCATTCACGAATAGGAACCCCTTTCAATTCTCCCCGCTGAATAACATTCCATGCTAATGATATTATTGATCAGTACACTTCGAAATTTGCAGAACATTTTTGACAAACAAAATGAACATCTGCAATTCAGAATGTAATTTTACTAGTATAGTTAAAGCAGGAATACCAGTTGCTTGACCAACGTGGGACCCGCTGTACGCTCCGTAGATCTAAACATGTTTCAGAACGCTATCACGATGTTTCTGGAATTTGTGAGATGAAAATGAGTCAGCATTCTTACTAAAAGTAACCGTTCTATGAAACTAATGCCGTAATTAATACGCCAAGGATTCTCAAAATAAGATCACTTCACAGAAATTTAATTCAAACAAAAAGGGCTAACGGGTGAACCTTGAGTGATAACAAGCATACAAACACAATTTTGGCAAACTGATCAGTATCTAGATTTAACAAAATCATCAAGTTACATTTTTGATCATCAAGTCTAACATGGTTTGACATCCAATAACTATTCTAAATTAAATAATCTTTAAGATACAGGATAATTTAATGAGGCTTCATGTATCGACATACTATTTCAGTACATCCAAGTTAATGTATTGACACACTATCCCAGGTCGATAAGCTACCTGACCCCAATATTATTAGGGAAATTTAGTATGTATATTTCATTTTTTGATTATTTTTATTTCAATCGGGGATCAGTAAAGATATGTATCATTATTACTTATTTCACAATTTGCATTACTATTACTAGCTATAATTGTCAAGTATATCTAACCGCAAAACCAAACTGCACTTGTTAGTCAGCGACCAAATGCCAACGAGGTTATTTCATACATGATAACGTAGAAAAGCCAAATGATATGTTGTGTAGTCTCCTGTGACATAATTGACAAAGTAATTCCAATTCTTTTCATTTGAACGTTTGACGTAGTACAAAATAATGAGAGTCTGAATTTATTCTTTCGTGCATCATGAACCAAATAAACCTGCCCTTAAATTTGTGTTGACTGGCAATGTTTTGAGGTTTTGGACTGATTGGGAAGTCTCTGATTGACCCAGTTAAACTTGGAAAGCAGGAGACGGAAGAGTGCAAATTATTCCATACACCTCCTCTACAACAGTTTGTTACATTACATTCAAAATCGGTGAACATATCATTTAACAAGTGTTTGCCACTGACATTGTAACCGCCCCGCCGTTGAGAGATATTTTTGTATGAAGTTTTGAGAGAATGAAAAGCCGTAAAAATGGTGACCTTAGAAATGTAGTAGAAGGTCATCATAGTGAACAACTGTGTAATCTGAAACAGTAGGCCATAAACCAATCTAAATAAATTTAGATCAACAGGTTTTATATTTGGTCATACTGTATGACAAAATAAAAAATCTGTTGATCTAAATTTATTTAGATTGGCCATAAACTAACTTAACTCTGAATGCAACAGTTCTAAGAAAAATTATCAAGTTGGTGTTGTGACTAATTTATAAATGTCATGGTAAGCAAATGCTTTCTTCTCCAAAGTATGGTGTACAATGAGTGCAACGGTTGGTGAGATTTCAAGAGTTTCAAAAGTGGCAAAGGTGCCACGATGACATTGAACATAAGGTCAAGGTCACCCAAAGTGACTGGTGTCTGCGTAATCTCCAAATGCTGTGAATAAATTGGCATTGGGTGCAACTGTTCATGATATACCGCGTTAACAAGGGTTTCAAAAGTGGCCAAAGTGCCGTGGTGATCTTTAGAATTAGGTCAAGGTCACCCAAAGTGATTGGTGTCCGTGTTGTCCCCAAATATATAGAGACTTTTTCATTGTTTTTGCCGAATATTATTTCTATCTCATCGAGTGGAGTGAGAAAATGTCACTTTCTCACTTCACGAGATAGGCTCGGTCCTACTTTCCTCACCGCAGTGAAAATATGGATTATATTTTCACCGCAGTGAAAATATGACTTTCTATATGACATTCTTATATTTTCACTGTACAACTCTATATTTCATTGCTAATTATATAATAAAAGATGCCCCCAAATTTGAAACATTGAGTGAAACAGTTCATGAGATATCGTGTTATATAGATTGAGGACGGGCGGACTGTCCGCTCTGCCCTTCGGCGGGGACAATTAGGTGTTCACTTCACACTAGGACTTATTTAAACACCTTTCTGCATAAGTTTATGCATTTCGGAATAGATTGTGAAAATCATATCCCATTTACATCCTTGGAAATGAAGCAAATAACACAAATAACACAATCGGCATGGTTTAATAAATCTCTGGAGTCGATAAGTTTTTTTAAAATGCTCATTTCGTAAATAACATAATATATTTTTATCAATATATCATAAGTCAACTTATATAAGTGTTTTCCCAAAACTCTTCATGAAATTATATTTATTGACATTTTATTGAGGGATGTGAGAATCGGAAATTTGAAACTTTGACTTCATGGCTCTTTCGGACAAAGCAGAGTTGTCTCCTGTATTTAACAATGTACATGTTATCATAGGGCTGATACGACCCTTGACATATTGATTCCATATTTGTCTGTATTCTGTAACACAATGCTCGCAATTTCTTAATATGATGATGAGCATTGTAACAACATCTGTACAGTCAATTAAGGAAACCTGATGTGAGTATTTCTGTTATATGTTTTATGGGTGAGTGGAGTTTACATATTTAGTTATTTGTGTAGTTGTACAAGAAAAAATCAGTATTTAATATTCATATTATTATGTTATCGGTCCTATGAATGGACTCTATGCAGACAAAAATGACGGTCTGTTAGTAAATGAAAAGTGAATATGTATAATTCTTAGATAGTGCGGGTTGTGCCAATACACAGCATAAACTAATGGCATAGTTTATGAATAGTTTTCTACTTGTTGTAAGAAAGAAGCGACAAATATATATACCATGCGTGAATGAATTTATTTTAAATGAATAAATTTTTCAATACACACCACCAATCTAAATTTACATTTTAATTTATAGTTTATGACAAAAGCACATTTGGGAGATTATTGGTTTCATAAAATTTTTAATCATTAACTGTTCGCCTTTATTGTAAAACTGGAAGGTTTCCTTTCGACGTCAATATGCCTACTGATTGTTGATCCTAAACGGTTAAGGGGCGACCGCTTTCTGGTCAAGGAAACCTTAAGATTCTATTTTGGGGGTTCATTCATTGCATTCTGGATTAACCGACTTCTGAAGATTATTGTCTTTCGTTTCGATATGTCATCTGTTATTCTTTGTTGATTTTCCGTGCTTTCACGTACTGACCAAATTCCTATATAAAATTCTTAAAATACTTGCATTATCATATATTGAAGCTGAAAGATTTTATGATTTGTGATTTGATTAAGTATAATTTATAATTAAGTCAAACGCTTATTCTTTTGTTTATATCCTTCATGATAAAAATATTCAAGGATGACTAAAATTTCAAATGAAAACAATTTATGTAACTAAAACATAACAGTGACGGTATCATGAATGTGTCAACTATCTTTGTTTTATGATGTAAAATTGTTTTGATTTAGCCTTATAAACAAACGTAAAGATCAGGAGAATTTTGCAATAAAACAACTTTCGCTCCATTCAAAATTTGACTGAATAATGTTACTTGGGTAACATACCATTTTTTGGTTTTCACTATATAAATTCACTATGACGTGTCATTTTCAAATCATCTAATGTTTAAGAAATATTTTTTTCTTTTCCGATAAATGAATACTATTAATGATAATATTTTAAACGATTCATTGTATTTTCTGGAATTATTAGTATTCAACTTGTTATTCTGATTTTAAAAGGAGTTTTCACTTAATGTGATGTTTTCATCACCGATGTGATATCGTTATACTTTACATCCATCTTCCTTATTTGGTTTAATGGAGGATATCATACACAACATATCACCCAACATCAATACACTAATCAAAATATGTTAAGGTACTCTCGATAAGTAATCTCTAACAGCACCTGAAAGGAGAAAGTTTCATTCATACCCATATGCATTCTTGACAGGGGGCTACTCATTTTCAAACCTTTAAAATCTTTTTGGGAAATTTTATTAATTTTGGAATATTGGTATTTCTAATCATATTGTTTCAGGAAAAAAGTCACCATCAAGCTTTTCACTGTAAGAGATATCACTTTCAAAGCAATAAAGACACCCAAGGCAAGAATTTAGTATTTTGAACCTGAGCCATCTGACATCATGGGACCCTCAATTTGATCATGCCCTGTTTCTGAAGCGCAATACAAAAACTTCGCCTCTAGCGGTATTTGATCCCCATATGGTAGTAAGATTTCAAGAAATACATAACGTTTACCATTGGCAGGTATATTAAGTATATAGGCAACAATATACAAATGTTCTTTAGATTCTCTTGAGTAGTTTATATCCCAAAAGGAAATGTTACAGAAGGTCCTGTATGATTGAATAGTGTTCTATGTACATATTGTGCCATGTTTTGAGCTTAAATGGCGTTTCACATTTACCGAGCAACTATAAGAATACTCTCCTCTTCATATAGTGGTAAATTGAACTATGATATTTCGGTAAAAAAGCACATGTAACTTGCTGCTGATTTTTAACGTGTTTGATTTGCGCCAGAGCAAGTGATTATTATTTTTAGCAATCTATGTTCTTGTGATAAGAACTACTTTACTTGGCATAACGGTAGAAAGACGGCTGCACGAAAACCAGAATTGGGGTTGAATATAACATTGCATTACCATCACAACTGTACATTTTGGCTACCAAATTCAATCATGATTTATCACCACTTGATCTTATTCAAAAAATTAAATGATTTTTTTATTGAATGATACCTTTTATATTTTGTATTTATATTCAAAATGAATAATACTAGCAAGGTAAGGTCAAAAGGCGATCGGAATTGTTAGCACCAATTACATTTAATTTGGAATTAAGGCATCATATTCGTAAAAATCTCACCATTAACCAACACGGTCGGTTTGTTAATATTGCATTATTTAAAATCGAATAATGATTTTGATGAATGAAATATGGAAATTGCTCATTCGATATTGAATCTTAAATCAATTATTGGTTATATGTTAGTGCTCTTATAAAAGAGGTGATATGATACAATGGTTTTAAAGATCAACTAATACAATCGAAATAAAAGGATTCCTACATCAACAACGTATTGCCTCTTTTGGTTATGCTTCTTGATGGTTTTGCATATGCTTTATTTTGCCCCTGAAAGCTATAGAATTCGTACGAGACTTGACTATAACTTCAATCTCTTGCTGATCATGTGTTCTCTTCGTCTCCCGGCATTTCAAACGTTAACAATTCCGTAATTGCCTGAACTAATAAAAGGAATTATGCAACCTAGGGGCTCTAAACGTAGTCAAAGCTTTACGTTTCCTATCCTTTAAGATCTCATATATTTTCTGTCATACCACTTCCCACTATGCTGTTTCTGTTCAGAATGGCTTCGTATTCTGAAGCTGATTATGTCATAAATAACGTCAGTGTCTCTACTAAGTCGTCAACGCCAAAATCAATACAATCCTGGAACTGCTGTAGTGTGTAATCACTCAATTCCATTTACACTTGGTTATTGTATATTTCGGCAATAATGGTGTTTCATGATACATAGAGGTTATCATGCGAGTGTGTTTTGGGATCGTAAATATCCTGCATTAGGAATAAACATTGTATTTTGCGAGCCTTGGCGAGCTAAATACATAGTGTTTATTCCTAATGCAGGATATTTACGATCCCAAAACACACTCGCATGATAACTTCTTTATCATACAATGTCATTTTAAAATTTAATTCGAAAAAATGCCTGATAATACTATTTTAATAGTTGACGTTGTTTTAAGATTCGCGCATTGATATATGCAAATGAAAAGAGCAATGACTCTGGCGGTGAATTGACAAAATATAACTCCTCCTTATATATGCCTTTTATTGCCGTTTGAGTTATTTTGTCACGACTACAAAGTTTTGAAATTTAAAAAATCTATAAAATTCGATGTATTTAAAAATTAGACCCATTTAAATGGTCTTTGGCGGGATCGAACTGACATTCTTTAATCCGACGTCATCGAGAGGACGAGTCAATCTCACCAAGGGGCTAGAGTAGAGCCGTGGTTTTCCGTACACCCGAGGAAAAGAACACTTGTGGCGCTATTGCAAATTATATTAACCTCATTATTAATTGATTTAACGAAGCTGAACGATCTAAAGATTAGATTCTCCTTTTAGTATTAACGGGAGGATTTATTTATTAAGTGTATCAACGAATATATCAGATATATCACTGTTCGAAAATTCCGCACACTTGGCTGGTAATTCCGTACACTAAAGCTGCCTATTCCGTACACATGTCGAAACTTGTGATAATTTTATTAAATATACATAGATTGCTAAAGGTAATTGATCTAAAAGAATCTTGAAGATGTATGCAACAATGTGTTTGTTTGTAAATATCTGACGAAACAGCAACTTTGCCTCAAGGACATATGTACTAAACCATATAGTAAACTAAATGTGATGATTTATCTCATTTTCGTGATAACTGTAAACATAGAACGTCAGTGACAATGTATTAAAGCCATCCTTACTAAAAGTTTGACTTTTTTCGGTTTGCAAACATAATCCCCATGTATCACAAGCAATTGAGAAACATTTCTTTGCATCTTTGACAATCTCAACTCTTTATTTGTAGCGGAACAATTAAATGTGGAATAGGCTCCCAGACTAACGGGTGGTTATTGACATCTATTTATTGCGGTTTTTATAAGATATTTTCAATTTTAATCATCATATATGACAATATACACGAATAGAATCAAAATCAGATGTCATAACTGATTTTTTAAAGTTTTGATACGAAATGGCTAACAAGGGAAAAGCTATTAAGTTTGCATTTTTCTTTTAAAATTCTTAAACTGATACTATCCTGTCATTAATGTTTGTTGTAAAGCAAATCAAACTTATTCAAAGGGGCACACTTAGAAATAACATTTAAAAATGAAAGTTTTAAAAAGTTTTATGGGTGAAAATCATTTTCTGTTAGGTGGCATTGAGAGGGTTAAACCGAAAATCGTTGTACGGAATAACAAGCACCCTGCAAAAGCAGCAAATTCAGATGCGTGCTATTCCGTACACTTTTGTTAGGTCGTATTTCGTCTTTAAAATACAGTGTTTTGAGTCAGGTATGACTTTAGATTGATTATCAAGTTCCAAACATGTTATTTCAATGATTTTATTCTATATAAAAGTTTAAATCGATTATGGAATGGCCCGAATAGCGTAAAGTAATAAACGACCTTGAATGACAAAAACTATGAAGGTCAGGGTAAAAAAAAAGGGCGTGGTCAACCTCATTCAACCAATCATCGTTTTTATTACATTTTTGACAGAAAATTACAACTTGAAAAAGTAAGAAATTTTTCAAAACTGTTTTGGCTTTGGCGGGAATTAATGTTTACGCTTTTCAAAACAAACCAGAGACTTTACAAAGCAAAATATCGAGGTGTACGGAATTAGCCGACCGTACGGAATAGCACGGCTCTACTCTAGAGTTGCTTCCCTTCGCCTACGTGACAACGGCAGCTTGCGTTGAAACAGCGATTGAACGAACATTGATGCCCAGAGAGCTAAACTAGATGATAGTCTGTGGATTTCCCATTCCAAACTAAACAATATTAAAGTAAAGAACACCGAAGATGGGTAAATGAAGTGTTTGAACATGAGATTTGAACTGCCTTTGGTACCTGTGAGTATTATTGTTCGGTCGGTTTCATTCAACCCGTGATGACAGTGTTTTGGCACTACTAAATCATGCAAATGGCTAAATATCCATGCATTGTTGTTGTTATTTCTTAGATCAATGTCTATGCAATATATCATACATATTGTAATGTCTCTCTCCGTTACTAAAGGCATTCAAAGTGTTAACGCTTGTGACGTCATCGGAATTTTCGAAAGAAGTTCCGACCTTTACCTTTGAAATTTGCATCGGTATCCGTATATGACCCTTAGCCACGCCCAACGGATACCGAAAATATCCGTTGGCTTTATTATGCCGAGAACACTATCCATTGTATGATAAATGTATATATCATGTAAGTTGATTAACTTCAGTTTCAATAATGGATTTCGATTTTACATGTTTTCATCGTGACCTGTGTAGCTTGTGTAGAAACTCTAGGACCACCTGAAGTAGGTCGATCAGCAACAGTGTGTGTTTCTTGGTACCGGTTCATCAGTGAGTCAACTGATCACAAACTGTGCCACATTAAGCATGTTGACTGCTATTCACTGTATAGAGACCATTTGAAGCATGCAAACAGCATATAGACGTCCGTCATATTTTTTACGCCTAAATGCAATAAAATTTTACTAAAGCAAAAATACGCTTAACAGTAAATACTAAATCTTATGCAAGAATCTATAGCAAAGTTAAGAAAAGATAAACCAGCACGTTATAGTTTTTATCAACCCTTCCTTAAAGTCAAATTTGCCAGCGTGTATGGTGTTATTGTTTGTCGCACGTGCAGCTGAGTGGTCCTGTTGGTGTGATAAGTTCTCTATCAATGAACAACTCTCTCTCAGGTCAAGTGTCCATGAGTATTTACCATATCACAACATGCATGATTTTTGCATTTCAATATTCAGGTTTTGCGAGATGATATGATGTTATCAATTTTACTTATTTATGGTTCCATCTTATACACACACGAATGTTACAAACCATACGAATCCTATTCGAAAGCCTCATTTGCATCCAAAATAACTTAAAATTTAATTTGACATCTCGTTCGTATTCTTTAACAGACAAGAAAATATCTAAATAATCCTTTGAGGGAGTCATGTTGAAGTATTAGCAAAATGCAAAATAAGGCGAAAATAAAATGCTAACACAGCATTACTTATCACGTTACATATTAGAAATATCTCACCGAGCTGGATCTTTCTCTTGTTACCATCTCATGTGAAATATAAGTATAATGAAAACCGTTGGAGTTGTCAACATACTAGACCAAATTAGACTTAGTGTATCGAATTTACTAGTATTCAAAAGAAAACCTGAAAGACAATGTATTCAAACTAAATGAAGCAGTAATAAATCAAATATATAATTAAAAGTTCAGCCATGCGATCTCTTTTTCTTAAACAAAATGAATTGAAAAGTGGTCGCCAATGGGTTTTATGTTAATATTATCATTTGTTCTCTGGCAATTGATGATTGGTTTGTGTAATGAGATTTGTGACACTTTCAAAATAATAAATTTAGCATTGACGTACAATTATCAGTGAAATTGAAAAATATGAAATGTTTTTAAAACAACCTGCTACTGCCCCTTTAATGTAATGCAATATTAATCAACATTGGAAACATGGGGAATACCTGGGAAAGAGCCTCTTTACTGTTAATAACAATAAGTTTGATGCGTGTATATATTCATTTATCAGGCCTTCAGCAGCTCGTTGACTGAAACGAAAACTCTCTTTTTAAACATAAAAAACATGAACGTAGAAATATAATATGAACAGCATATTCAAGCAGCTTTAAACTAGCTTGTTATCATATTACCACTCAAGTTATGTTCAGTATATCTAGTTAAATCATCAAGGGTATTTCGTGCAGATCAAATTTAAGTACAAACTTTTAGAGGGCAGCAGGCTTAGAAGGAAAGTTTATACACATTTTATAGGCAGCGTAAGTATTTAATAAGCTTTTCCATATGAGTTCGACTATCGCTCAGATTCAGATAAATCTCATGAGCAATCTCCAACACAGAGATGTCGTAACAGCTGAACAAAAGCAATAATACATCAATAGAAAAGTGTATTTTTTATTCAAGTGATATCACAATTCATCAAGAAAGTGTTCAAACTTTTAACATAAAAGTATCTTTTTATTTTTCTTCCGTTTGAAAATCAATTTAATATAATCTCTCTAATAAAAAAAATTAATTTGAAAATCGCGATGTCGTGCACCACCATGATTTGATCAAAATCTATACAGGAGTAGACCGTTCTTCAACAAGACAAGCATAAACATTAAAATCGCAATTGATTTTTATGACAAAAGGGTCAGATTGTAGCGTACGATTTTGTGTAGTGGGAATAGACCATAAAACGACATTTTATGTAAAACAAACTCAAAAAAGCCCAGGCGTTTGAGCATTAACAGTAAGATTGGTCCATATTCGAATACTATGCATCTGTTCGAATATCGATCACATTGTTACATTAAATGATGTGACATAATGGACCTTATATCATGACAAAAGTCCGGGAGACTTCAGTATTTCTTATTTATTATATGGCAAGCAGTGAAATACTGGGATTTATCAGTGAAATAAACTGTCTATCAAGCTACAGTGAAAATAACTTATATTTTCACTGCGAACGGTGACTGATATAATTTGACGTCATAAAACAATGGTCTCACGCGGCGAATTGGCTTATGACGTCACAGTGTTACTGTGGTGACTGGCTGTTCCTAGCGGCCGCTCGGCGTGAAAATGACCCTTTTCGGACGTAATTACAATGGTATAATCATATAATAAATAGAATATCCGTCAATTCTTGACAAATACCATGTTTATCTCATCTCGTGAGGTAGAAAACTTATATATTTTCACTCGTGGCTGCGCCACTCGTGAAAATATAACCTTTCTACCTCACTCGATGAGATAAACATGGTATTTGTCAAGAAAAGACAGATATCCTCTATGTCTCCGTAGCAAGCTTGTCAAACTACTGTATTATCAGTAATTTTAATTCGATGCATTTGTCTAGTACGATATTTGTGATCACATTCTTCATCAGATGAGTGTTGATATTTTTTATACATACGTGAAGTTCAAATGGTGATAACATAATTACCAAGAATAAACAAATGAATTTACAAAACTTAAAAAGAGTAAGATCTCATCAAAATGGCAAAGTAATAAAATATGTACTTTCCCTTAAACCATTAGTTTGTTTAATCTGTGATAAGAATATACCCTGACACGTCATCAATGGTATTTACAATATCGAAGCTGACACACTTAATATCAAGTTGCTTCCGGTTTGAATACGTTTTTTTCGTTCAAAAACTGGTAATTTCATATGCCGTTTAGTATCAACATTATAATTCAAACGATACTCTTGAATAGAGTGTATACTAAGTTAAATTATCCCTTCCATAGTCGTAAAATTAATCTTTACATCAATACGTATGTTAATGATTCACCAATCCAGCATCTTCAACATACCTACAGGTACAAATCAGGTAGACAAATACGGACGCATATCAGACAAACGTAGTTTGAAGGTTTCAGATCCGGAAGAATCTTCGACAAAGTTACAAAGTTTCCCCAACTGCGTCAAAGATAACTTCCTGGTCTCTGGAGCAAAATGCAACCTTATCGTCCTCGGCTTATTAAGTCGCAGAGGAAGAATCAATTAAGAAGTCTCGTCTCGCGGAATTGGAACTAAGCGATATTTGGAGTATTTGCTTGAATCGAGGTTCACGTTTGTAGCAAAGTGATTAAAGTTGTTGATTTTATAATGTACCAGATAAACCATCATGTTATTGTGCGGAGGAAAGAATGGAACATAAATTAACAAATAAGCTGTTTTATACAATCACGTATGTTTCTTGTAAGGACCACTTTAAAGGGGCAGTAGCACGTTTTTAGGGGGAATATAAGGTGATGTCAGGAAAATGAAAATTAATTGTGCCAATTGAAAGACAATGTATTTAAACTAAATGGAGCAGTAACAATACATAACGTAAAGTTTAGCCATGCAATTCCTTTTTCTTACAAAACGAATTAAAGGTGTTCACACAAAATGGCCGCCAATGGATTTTATGTGAATCTTAATACTTTGTCCTCTGACTATGGATGATTGGCTTGTGCGTAATGAGACTTTTGACACTGTCGAAATAATACGTTTAGCATTAACTTACAATAATCAGTGAAAATTTTGAAATATAAAATTATCAAAAAACGTGCTACTGTCCCTTTAATAAGACATGCATAGGTTTATGGTGATTGTAATGTTAGGATAGATCGTCAATATGATGTGTTCGGTCCTCGAAACACGCATGAAGTTGTTTACATTGCCGAAAATTCATTTCCAGATTATATCGATAGTGTTTGGCAAATTTAGATGGACTGCAATTAACCATGGTTGTCATCCATCAAGTTTCAGTGTAGTGGTAAGAATAGAATAGCTATTTTAGTTTGTGGTTATGGTGATTGCAGTAGTAGTGTTCAAGTATTAGTAGTTGTTGTTGTTGTTGACGTACATGTAGAAGTAGCACTAGTAGTAGTTGTCGAAGTCGTAGTCATCGTAGTAGTAGTTTTAGTAGTAGTAGAAGTAGTAGTTTTAGTAGTAGTTTTAGTAGTAGTAGTAGTAGTAGTAGTAGTGGTACACGTAGTAGTAGTGGTACACGTAGTAGTAGTGGTACATGTAGTAGAAGTAGATGTAGTAGTAGTAGTAGTAGTAGTAGTAGTTGCTGTAGTAGTAGTAGTAGTAGTAATAGTAGAAGTAGCAGTAGTAGTAGTAGTAGTAGTAGAAGTAGTAGTATTAGTAGTATTAGTTGTAGTAGTAGTAGTAGAAGTGTTAGACGTAGTAGCAGTAGCAATAGCAGTAGCAGTACAGTAGTAGTTATAGCAGCAGTAGCAGTCGTTGTATTTGAAGTCGTTCTTATTGGTAGAATTGTCTCAGTATGTGTGAACATATGTTTATTCACAATTCCATAGCAGGACTGACGTTGGTGATTCCAAAACTCTATTCTAGTAGATACTGTACAATGATCTTCAAACATGTATCAATTGACTGTGAGTGTAAATTAGTATGATGCAATTAGGGCAGTTTTCAAAGTGATTATGCATTCGAAAAGCAGCGAAATACATGTCATAAATAAACTGTCTATCGATGGAGTCTCGGTGAATGGTAGAATGTTATGATTGACATTTAAATCTTTGTCTGACGTCAAAGAGATGAAAATACACTGACTATTGGTTTCAGTTGACCATTCAGTTTCCAATATCACATGACATAGATACACAATGCTCAGAGATTCCTTGATTACTCTGCAAAACTAAGACAAAAATAAACTAACATATGATATATTTCCGCCGAAATAAAAATGAAAGAGTTCTTTGGACGAATATTTAATTTTTTTTAGCTATATATATGCTCAGAACAAAAAGTTAAGCGCCACGAGAATTTAAACTAAAAAATAACAAATACACGTACTTCACATGTATGCCTCATTATAGAGATGTATAAGTTGGTATCCAGTGGTAATAAGGGTATTTCGACTTGTAAAAATACAACAACAAGTGGATGGCTTAATTTACATTTTACTGAATCTGAAATCTTAATCCTAAACAGTGTGTTTTTAAGCAATTGTGCAATGAAAACAATTATTGACATAGCTGTTATATTGATCTTAAAAGGTGCATTGCGGCCTAACGAATAGTGTAAACCAGTGTTAAGTCAATAGCGAGTGTATGACCCTTGTGCATTGATGACTTGATTGACCCTCCTCGCTCATCGACAGGGTACATATCAGTCTCTGTACGACTTGTTTGAGAATATGTCACAGTTTGAACAGGAGGGTCTCTTATTGCGGCCAATAATATCCCATAGATGTTGTCCCGGGTTCATGTCGGGACTGCAAAGAGTTGTTCATTGTTATGACTTCCCACTGTATAATCTGTGTTACCACTCCGGCTCTGTTGGGTAAGCATTGTCATCCATGTAAACTGGTCTTGTACGAAGAGGGTAGTTGAAATGTTGAATTACCACAGGGAAAAGGATGTTACCTCTCCATATATTAGCATTGAGTGTACCTGGGACAGTCACAAGGTCGAGTTGACAACCGTAGGAGACACAACCCAATATCATCACAGATCGACCACAACACTAATAGATTGGTTGGATATGTCTTGGTGCGAAACGGGTGTTAGCCTGTCGCCAAAAACGAATTCGGCTATCCATAATATGCAATAGCATCCTACACTCATCAGACATATGGATCGGGCGCCATGATCCCATGACTTTGAACCAAAAGTGTGATAGCACTGTGATAGCATCTGTCTAGCAATAGCTCTGCAGGACATTCCGCTATCTTCGCCACCTATTGATTATCTGCGCTTTGCCATAATTAAATCTCAAACTCGTATGCAATCATTTGTCCGAGATAACAAACTATATTGTTGCCACCTATAAAGTCGAATTCTCAAAATACACGAGCTCTTTTTAAAACTCGTTTCAACACTTTTTTGAAAACATATACTCAATAGAAATAAGTGGCGCTGAACTAATTTTCTGAGTATATTTAGATCGGAAATTGTTCGAAAACTAATGCAACAATGATAAGAATTATAAGATTTTCTGTAAATGATACATTTCAAGGATCAAGTCGAGATGGATCGAAATATTGTCAAACATCTGAAATTACAGCTGCAGGGGAATGCCATGTATTAATACATTTTTTTTATCTTTCACATCGATTGTCAGTTGGGAAGACATATCACGATGATCAGTTGAGTAAATCATATTTCACCAAAGCTAAGTTTTCTTCTAGAACCTATTGGATTCGTTTTTCATGTATTGCATAAGAAGCGTTTTCCAGACCAAAAAAACGCAAAAAGTATCCAAACATTTTTATTCACATGTACAAAACGTATACCTGGCAAAACAGCAAAATAAATCTTAGAATATGAAAAATATTAAATTGATATACATTTTTTGAAAGGAACAATTAGTCAATATATCAAACCTATTTTGACAACCATTTTAATCCTTCACCGTTTTCCTAATTAAAACGATGGTTATCGCGTTTGGTTAGTGGAAAGTTCATGGTTAAAAAAATTTCATATTTCACATTACATTTAAACCTTACGCCATAACATATTATATATTTTCATATTTGACAAGTATTTAAAACGTATCAATTGATTACACTTGTCATCAAACCATGTACCATGATATTCTGGTTAAGTACATGTCGTCATTTCTAAGTTCATTACGTCAGATTCATTTGCCCTTGAACTTGAACTTTGAGAAGTGATAACATGTTATTAAAGCAATACTGAGTCATCATTCTATTTTCTCACTACAGTGGACTGAAGCAGAATAACAAACGACGTTCCGTGCAATGACATTTTATGAAACGAAAGTGGTGAGTGGTTGGTATCAGTGACTGGTTGCTGTTTCATGAGCCAAAGCTAGCTAAAGATATACTGAAACGGAACTAAGTTTAATATGTTATTTAACTCGTTAAATCATATGGCAAAAAGAGAAAGAAATTCACGGATATTTTTTGACATAGACATTGTTTAAATGTAACCATAAAACAAAACGTTTACCTAAAATACATGATAATTGACATAACAATTATCTTGACATATTACGCCACTGACACTGCGCTACCAATGAGATGAGCGAGCGACAACACAACTGACCCAGATGAGAGATAAACAAGCACGAATTAGCTCGAAGCAACTGGCTTTCTTTGGAAGATACAAATCTCTATATTAGCTTGCCCTGACATCCAGATGAGTCACCATAGTTAACTGTTGTCTGGGTCTATGTATAAACATGCTAGAATAACAGTTTAATAGTACTTAGATGGAATGAGTCAAACATAATGCAGAACAAAGAGCAAGAACAGTGCAATAGTATAGAAAGATGAAGTTGTAACGGAAAGAGGACCAATGGGTTAATAACTTATATCTACTTCTGATAAAACTGAATTAAAAAATACCCGCTGTCTTAGGAGGACTTAAAAGTGACTGACAAAAAGCAACTCGATCTAATTATCCAATTGTTCTGTTTGGCCATAACAACTGCAATGCATGAAACAAATGGAAATTAATAAGATTGATAAATGATTGATGTAGCATCGACCTTATTGTTGTTAAACCTTCATTATATACCTCCTGAATGTGTTAACACACTTTTAAGTCAGTTATTATCTGCGTGGAAGATCCCGGCTGTGAACGAGAGGGCATTGTACGCCCAGATAATACCCGGGGAGGAGGGCCTTGTCAACGTTTACAGTCGGTATAAAGCCCTCCCCCTAGGGCAGCGGGCATTCTTTGACAGAAAGTCCTTTCGAGAGGTCCTTCTCTGCATAATTGATACTAAGCAGTTGACAAAGAGTTGTTTCAATTCTGAATAACGTTCATTTGTTGGAGTCATCTCTTGGTCACGGGATCAGGTAATTGAGAATTTAGTATCCCCATTGACCAAGGTAAAAATTATACATAATTTCAGCAAGTCTTAATGTTATGACTTGAAGCCAAAATTAGGTTTCATGATGAACCTCAGTGGGACTCAACTGGACACGCTCACATACTTTCTGTTTCGTCGACTCACAACTCCTATGACCTTTGTGGTGATTTTAGGGCTTTAAAGAAAACAAGTATAATTTGACAAATTCAAAGAGCCAATTAAAAACTTTCAACGTTTAGAGAATAAAAGCAAGCGGTTCTTGAGAGGTATTAAACATAACGACGATCCGAACTTACTGAGGTCAAATGCAGTCACTGTGCCATAAACCAATAGGTCTTAATGAGATAAAGGCTATATCGTCTTGACGGCGTATCTGTTGTCTTGGTTCAGTGTGAGTATCACGATAATCTATTTCTGTAGTTGATATTGACAACTGTTGTTCATTAGAGCTACAGACACAGAAATAGACTTTTACATACGTCAAATCGAATCGGAAATAGTTATGTCGATGTACATTTAAATGTTTATTATCCTCAAAATATTTGTTTATTTCATTGGTGACAATGTAGTTTGATCTCTTGATGACGGTTTTATAGATTCTTCTCTTCACAAACCATTTCGTGTTTTGTGAATTAAATTAAACAATGTGTAAAAAGATATGCATTTACATGTAGTTTGTATTTAGCAATAAACAATCAACAAACACAACATAATAAAAGTTTTGTACTTAAGGTCAATATCTTGTCCTGTTGGTATATCAGTACATACCATCTTTTCCATTAACACGGATAGTAATGAAAGAAATGAGTTCTTGCCATAAATCTTTATGTAGTTACCTAGATAAAAGTTCTGGATAACAGTATTTGATACCCGTTTCTGATTCAGTATTGAACTTGCTCATATTTCCAGAATTCTTTGACTGCGCATAAAAAACATACGCTGATATCTTAATAAGCCGACTGATAATTAGAGCCGGTTGTATGCTTAAAAGTGCAATGAATGTCTTTTCACACGGATTCTCACCATATATTCATTCCCTTTCAAGAAAAAAGATTATTAATGTGAAGTAAATATATTTTTAACGCTTCCTTATTCTCCCCCGACAGAGTTAAATCAAGTTATAATTAAATATAAAATGTTGATCCTACGTCACATCATTCATCATTTTGGCTGTAAAATCATGGCAGAGACCTTATGACGAGCACCATCCGCGGTGAGTGTTTTCGTTAGCTGAATTTGTAGTAATTGATTGGTAATTGGTTTGTGGTGCAAATGTTTGCTGCTTGGGAAACTTGGGAAACTTGGGAAACCAGGAATTTGGTCTTATTCGACCAGAGGTTGGATCAGAGTTTTTTGTCTTGACCTACCTGTTGTCCCGTTCAAATGTATAAGCTGAACAGCGATCAATTCAGATTTCCTGATTCTCTGATTTTCAAACATTCTGGGTTCATCTTACCACAAACGATTAACAAATAGCAGCCATTTCAATATCGAAATAAAAAACAATTCATCGACGTTCAACTAACCACAAACATAAATCACATACCGTATTTGATATAGATAACTATTTATAAATATACATTTGAGAACACAATCAAAGGATCAACAAAGCCTATAAATTACAGACACGTAAATACTAGATTCAATAAAGCATTTTTTGTTCAAATTTGTTATTGATTCGTATTTATATTAGACACTTAAGTTTAATTCCTAATGACATTCTTCAAAGACGATATGACGTTCGTTTTTTTTCTCCTGATTTCATTTCTATATTGGACAGGAATAAGGATGCAAAAATGATTTCCGTCCTAAGGATAATTCAAGTGTTTCGTGACAAAACTAATTTGTTAGCACGGCAATCAAGCAACGTGTCTGGTACCTCGTCTTGACTAAAAAGCGACCTTTAACGTTCCATGTTTTATGTGCAGGAATGTATGGAGCGAGATTATACGAAGTGTTCATTATAAAATCTTAGATAACAAATTAAGCATCGTGAAAGAGTGAAAAAATGTGTCATTTCAGTGTGTCTCATACATGAATATGGAAAAGGACATGCCACAAAATAAACAAATCTTGTTGAATGACGAAAGACGCAAACATTAGCAACAACGTTCCCATTTACTCTTTGTTACGTTAATATGTTTATACATAAGTAAAAGCTAAAGCAATTTGCAATATCTAGGTATTCAAGGATAAGTTTAACGATTTGAGTCAACCTCATTCGGCAAAAAGATGAATGTATGATGTTCAAATCAGGTTTAAAGAATTGTATTCTGTTGACTACTTTCCTCTTAGGAGGAATCTTAGGAAATATGTTCTTCGCCAAAAAATTATTATAACTTTGTATGAAATCAACAATTGAGTACTCACAAATAAACGAGCACAGACGCTTTCAAGGGCATGACATTGGACACTTGATAGCATTTTGTCAATTAAACTCGGCATTTTATTTAATTTAAATTAATTTAATTAGTTTCCTGGAGAAAAGCGTTTTATTCTTGAAGTATTTTAACTTTAGGCATTGTTAGAACGTTTGCATTTTCAGAGTCACCAAATCGAACATTATTCCCCATAACTCTAAAGATGATTTGGCAAAATAATTTAAATGTATCCTAGAACTGTGACAAAGCTGAACAGTCCTTGATATGATATGCTATAAGTCATTTGCACATACACATTTTGTCTACTCATCAAATATCTAAGAGTGCTACTATAATAGAGTGTCTGTTTTCTAGACCAGATGTGTATTTCTGAAGTATTAATCACATATATACCCAAAGCCTTCAGTGCAACAAGCTTTCTATTCCCTGACTCTCTCCAGGAGAAATTAATTATAGCATCCGGATAAAGGAAGGTAAGAATCCTCCTATCCCCCGGCGCGTGTGCTATCATGACTTTCAATTACTCGCATGTATAACACGTGAATACATCAGAGGATTTATAAAGGGCTTAAACCATCGAAATAGAACACGAGGCATTTAAGTATTTGTAGTTTGAGCCTATATAGAAAGAGAGTAAAATGGTCATATATATTTAAGATACAGCAAACCTTACTATTGAATGCTTTCAATGATTTTCCTTTAGGGCGTGCGATTGTTAAGAGACAATACATTATGAATAAATAATTATTAAGCTATATAGGTCTCCTGAAACGCAGGGCTATCAATCAATTCAAGAGCATGTATTAATCATATTGTTATTGTCGTATACATTTATTTCATATGAAATATTAGATTTCATTAAAAAATAAGAAACGAATATTATTTTCATTTAGATATTTTAATAATTAATTGTTTTGTGATTCATTTTCTTCATTTGAGACAACGAATTAGAATTTCGAAAAAATAACAGTGTACATGATTTTCCTCCATGGAAGACGAGAAGTCAAAGGACTCTGACGTTACGAAACGTAACACTGCATTGTATTCTCGGGATCGTGGCAAGATTAAGTTAAAATCATTTTAAATTATAGTATAATGACTATGAAATATGATTAAAATACGCATATATATATATATAAATTGTTTCCATTATTTCCATCGAGGGAACGTACACGCAATTGTCATGTTTACAGATATCAGAAGGTTATATTATCTTAACACCATGTAAATGGATATAGAAAGGCACAAGGTTGAATTGTTTAGAGTATATTTTTCAGCTTTATAGTAATCTAAGTTTTACCATTGATCTATACATAAATACAGAAGATGCTAACGAGAGCAAAACGAGCTAAACGGTGTAAACCACCATCACAGCCACTATCATTATGAGAGAGAGAGATAGAGAATTGGTTTATTTTTTTTATTTTTTTTATTTTTTTTATATTATGTCACATGTCCAATATTCTGTGCTAAACAAACTTCACGAACCGTGTCTATATGTACGTGACATATTCCAAACATTCAAGAAGGTTACGGTAGCCCAACAAATTTCGCATAAAACATAATGTTTCAATGATGGCGTAACAAGTACATATGACAGAGTAAGTACAGAACGAAATATAGGGAAACGTTATCAAATTGATATGAAGTTAATATAAATTGATATAAACCAAACCATGACTGCCAAAAAGGGATACAGCGGTGGCCCACAGAGGACATACATCCTTTACGACAGATAGTTTTAAAATCAAGAAACTGTCGTAAAAGATGTATGTGACCTATGGGCCACCGTAGAATGCATGCAGTCAACGAAGAAAATCATGCTTTTCTTAAAGCTCATATGCATACAACCTAAGTGTACGTCTTATATCCCTGTAAATATATGTTGTAAGCTTCGCTATGCCAGAGAGTAGACAGCACGTGGCACTACAGCAATCATTTGTTTCCTCTTTTCCGCTCTCCTTTTGCATCGCGACATTCAAATTAACCAAATTAGATTTGATCAGTGTCTCGCTAGGTCTCTGGGTCTCTCATGTAGCTGGCAGCTACTGTTCCCTCGCCAATGTAGTGCACTCGCTTCTCCATTTCCTAGTCAATTTCTGACAGCCTAGGGGGACTCTTTTCTATTAGAGGCTAAACAAGCTAGCAAGCCGGAGACGGCAATACATGAATTTGTATGAGACTTCCATAAAAAAGGAACATCGATTGGGAGTAATCTTTGTCATGAATGCATAAATAACAGACTTGTATATTTGCCAATTGTTGTTTTAAAGATTGCAAACATTATAATGATGTTTTTGTGATTATCTTTGATACAGTTTGTCGAACACTAAGATGTATTTAGGTTTCGATGATGCAAGCGAAACACTTTATATTCAAATGGTTTTTTTCAAACTAAGTTCTGCTTGCTGACGGTCAGGTTTTTCTACGTTGTTTGAAGAACTTCTGAAACAAAGTTTTCTAATAAAACAGGAATACTACACTGTACAAATTTGGTAGAGAACTTTCATCGACGTGTAGAGTGATGTTCAATGTTTAAGGCTTTGCAAAATATTCATTATGGCGGCCAACGTCAGATATTACATCATTATACAGAGAATGTTGTTCCTAGAAGCAGAACAAGATGTTGTGGAATTATCTGTCACCGTTGTTGAGGTTTGAAGTCTAAAAACTTTGATATTTTGTTAATAAGGTACATCAGAAAACATTTTGGTTTTGATCAAAAATTATTCATAGATGTATAATTTGTTAAGATAACCTTCATGTTAAAGGAGAAATATTTTGAACCTTAATGAAAGGGCTTTCAAAACGCATATAACTAGTTCACTCATTGTGTGCCTTTCCAGGTCCTTAACTATCAAATTTTCTATGACATAGTGTAACATAACAAATGTTGCACAAGTGTGTACTGCGTTTGTGGGTGTAATCAATTGTAGGATAGCTAAATTAGTTAAGTAATTGTGGATCTTTTAAATGTGCGCAAACTGATGATCAAATAAAAAATTCCAATATTAAAAACTTTCTATTCATGGTTAACGGACATAAATGATTTTTGTGTGAAATTTTCCAAATTCTACATTTTCCAGATTCTACATTTTCCAGATTCATACATGAATGAGCTAGGACTTTTCAAACATACACATATCATATACATCAAAACGCGAGTAAGAGACACCATATTTAAATGCCAATGGAAATGAACATATCAGTTGTGATTGTTAAAACATACCCATCAAACAGCACTTTTCCGAAGAGGCAGAGAATGACCCTCCCTTGTGACCGGAAGTGACTGTGGGCGATTTTATTCTTTTTGCTAAATCTCATGGACAGATCATCAAGTTCTGCGGTCCCATTTTTTATGTTATCTGCCCTTGAATATTGCAAAATGTGCAAACTTTGAAAGATTGTGACACAAAAGGTATTTTGAATTTGCATATCTCATAATAAACCTGGTTTAGGCTAGTGTCACGGCTACATAATGTTTAAGTGTCAACTCTCTAGTACAAATATTAAAAAAAGAAACGAATCTTCAAAGGTGCATGGGGTGACAAAAAAGTGCAAACATTAAAGAAAACGTCGAAACAATGTCATCTACGAATTTTGCAATATTTGTGCATTTCTTTTAAAAAGTTTCATGTCTCTCAGTGAATTTTAGATGTTTTCCTATGTTAAATTTGGGCTACCTTGGGTCGTTAATATGTTGGCCGATTTGGTCCCAAAGCCTCGTTTGTCCATTCCTTGAATGCTATCGGCATAGTAAGTTTTCGCTGAATCTTGTTCCCAAAAAAGTACAAATAATGATAACAACTTGAAGAAATTTGATAAAAAAGGTCTCGCAGACTTTTGTCTTGGAGACCAAATAACAATATGTTATCCATTTAAATGTCCTAAACACTGTTTGATGAACTTGAACTGACTCATGGTCATCATATCACAAGAACACAATGCAAATAAAAGCTTAGCCCTGTAAACAAAGTATATCATCATATCTGTTTATACTCACTATAAGTATACGAAAATAGTCCATAAACATATTAAAGACGAAACTTGCCCTTTATTGAACATGTTGAAATAGTTTGTAAATGTCAACAACAAAATTATTCTTGCCGACTTTTCTCCAAGAATAGCAGCAACTTCCTTCTGTTCTAGCCAATGAGAAACCGGAATAGTTGTCGCGAAGCTGCTCGAGTGATGTACAGTGAACAATGAGTTGTGAGTAGAACTATCCACATTCTTTAAACAAAACACAAATAACAAGTGAGCACAACTGGAGTTTGTCTCATACATGGTCACAAAAAATATCAAATAATATATCTTTTAAAAATGTTGCCTAATTTGAAAAAATACCATGCTGATCTCAATGCATGTGACAAAGATCACAAATATTACCATAATTGCCATTGAAGGATCAATAGTTTAAATATTGAACAACAAGTAGTAGGTAGAATATCTTGTTGATAAAGTGAAGTTTCATGTAAAGTTTTATATCTAAGAAGAACACATAGAACTTCTGTCTACAGGTTCACCATTTATCTTTGCGCACGATTTTTTATTTTCAAGAATTTTGTTCTGCGGGAAAAGGCAACAATTGTTTTGAGGGTTTTCATATTCCGTTATCATTCTGATTTGTTGGTGTGCCTTTAAACATGAGTCGGCAACGTAAAAACGGTCACAGACAGACGCCTAGAAATCTGGCTGGCAATATAGAACTCGATTATTTTGTAATTTGATTAAAGTTGAACCTCATTTCCATAACCGTTTATGTTGCAGTGCAGTGATCTGCATTCACGAAATAATAACGATCGACATTTGCCGCTTCGCACTTGAAAGGTCTTTTATGAGCGCTTCATTGACTTTTGTCGACGTCTAAGACAGCGGTCAATGGAAGAATTGCAATGGAAGTGATAAAATCAATATGATGTTATATGATGGGAGGGTATGTCTTTTCACTGTTAGCTAACTGTTCCACCTAGTTTCAGATTTTAACTTAGAATTTGGTGTAACCATCAACATTACTGTACAGTTACACTTCAAATTTCCAAAATCGTAAGTGATATGAACTTCAATGTAACAAAACCGTATATTATTGGTTAGAATGAAAAAACCTCTGTTTTTATAGACACTGTTATCAAATCAGATACCATAAGTATATAATGTAATTGATGTCTTACTATTTACTTGCCTTTTTTTGACAACATACTTGTAATTAAATTTGATGTATTTTGGGTGATCTTATTTTTATTGTCTTATTGAAATTTTCCGAGCCACAAAATTTCAATTGAAAATGTTATGTTAAGGTAATGTATAAAATCGTAATCAAGAGTATCGAGACCATGTATAACACGTAGTGGTACATGACAAAGTGAACTATACATGGATACATGTATATATGTAAATAAATAAAAAAAAATAAAAAACGGTCTTAGATAATAAGATTTCTTCAATCTTTTACGAGGATATCACAAATACAAACCCAATGTTGAACTCAATATGATAAATATGATGTTAAAATGATAAGCAGGTGTACATATAAATCAAATAATTATCCGATTAACCCAGTTATTAACGCTATTTATTGAGATCATATATGCGGTATTACTTCATAATTGGTTTGAGAAAACAACAATGGAAGAAGAATCACCAAAAGCTACCAATACGTCTGCAACCATACACTTTCAAAGAGCAGCAGATAGTAAAACTTGTTAAGAGTTGTCCCTCGAGACGTTGCCTGGCAACACTTTTATTTCCTTTCGTCAGAAGAGCTGTCAAATCGTAAGCAAATACCTTTGATATTTACTCTGACATTAATGGTTGTCACAAGATAAAAGAATCTTTTATGACAACAAAACTAAATATCCAACCTGACCGCATCAACATCAAGATTTTCTAAGAGTTTGAAGCTGAAGCTAAAGTTCAACTTTGCTATATTTTTGTATTTATTACATAATTGGTATATCATGTTTACATGTGGAGTGAAATGTCTACATAAATACACGTGATTCAATAAACAATCTAACTTATGGTCAGATCTTGAGTTTCTCTTTCCTTTTCAAAATTGGAAAGTATGAACGGGTATATATTTTCAATCGATTGAAAAGATCAGATTACTGTACACTACTCAACAAAAGTTTGGAACCAGTGCTGGACAATAAATAGATAAATTTAGATCGACGGTTCCAAAATGTTTTGAAACTATCGTATGACCTAGTTAATCTAAATTATCATTAAATTTAAAATTAAGTGCTGGATGTAATATAATATTTTCTAGTGCAAAATAACGTTCGAACTAATGACTTTAATCTACATGTTTAGCATAATGCAATAATCTTGCTGTGTGGAAAGTTTAAACATGTCATGCGAAATAAATCCATTAGTGAAACACTGTCCACGATAAAACTACGTCCTTCTCCTCGACATTTGACAGTAGCGTTTCTTGATACACAAGTGAAGATCCATTAATATCAAGTGCAAACACTTGGATATGAAGATAAGACCACTTATGACTCAGTGATCGCCAAAGCTACAATTTTACAGTGTTACTTGAATCTAAAGTCTTTTGTCAAATTGTATAAGATAATATTATATTTTACTTTATGATTCTGATAATATGATGTATATAGACCAACGACATAAGCGTTTCTTTTGTGGCCCTATCAGCAAGGCTCTTGGTCGTTTATAAAAGTTTTGCTTTAGAGTAGCGTTGGTCACATTGGCAATGCATAAATGCATACTGATGTCTTATTGAACATCAATAGCCAATATGCATATTTATTACCTACGAGGGCAGTCAAATCGAGGTTCATATTTTTCATATGATGCCGTGGGGCAACATTACTTTTTCATTGTGACGTTATGTTATAAACGATGCTTTGACGAAACGCTTCGCCTATGACGTCACAATCTATGCAGGCCGACGGCGGCACGTCCGCCTGTGGATGCTGAGAAGTATAGCTTAAATATTTCCTCAATGTTGGCAAATGGTTATAAACAGAATATTATATTCGTGCACATGACATACTATGTTTACGAGACCCGTGCCTAAATATCAGTACATGTGTATCTCTCGATCTCGCTCGGAAAATACTATATCTAGCCACTCGTGACGTAAACGTAGTATGCCATGGACACTTATATAATATCCTCTATATACATAATGATGTTTTATTGCATCCTTATTGATTCTTTATT
The DNA here is from genome assembly GCA_916613615.1 of Steromphala cineraria. NCBI lineage: Eukaryota > Metazoa > Mollusca > Gastropoda > Trochida > Trochidae > Steromphala > Steromphala cineraria. The sequence continues at coordinate 14,540,998 of OU744720.1, read as the reverse complement.
TGTAGTTAAGATCATTTTGCAAATAGGTATACACTTTTTTGTCATAAGGCCAATATGTTATACTGATGTATAATTGTTGTGTTGGTCATATTGTCAAAGACATTGTTGTCTATTATGTCTATATTTTCAAAAGGTTGTACTGATAGTGTAGTCAATAGATGTCATATTGTATTTTCCGCATATTGCAAATAAGTATAAATAACGTTTTACTGTAGTCATAATCCTATTGCCAAAAAATCATACATGATGATGTTTTATTATAGCCTTGGTCGTATTGTCAATGAAGATATACAATAATGTTTTATTGTAGTCTTTGTCAATAGGTATACATACTGATTAAGGCTTGTTTTCTGTACACAATTTAAACATATTTCAACCCTTACAATAATATAAACAAACATAAACCACAAAGTGAAACCTATCATGTTTTATGCCATATTGACAGCTTGGCAAGCAAACGTAGAACAGACTGAAACACTTGTTATATGTTTTTAGAAAGGATATGTAAACATGTCATATTTGCAAACTGACAAGGACATTCAGAAATAGAAATGACCTTTTGTAATCAGTTTAACGAGAAGTGTGATGGAAATCGGAAGACAGCCTCGACCGATTCCCTGAAGTTGATATCGAACAAACCTAGTTAGCTTTAATCGATTCCTGATCTCAACTCGGACATTAAGCGTAATCAGAAATGTAATGGATATAGAAGATAGCACTGACCCAGTCCACAACATGACAAGTCTATTAATAGATAACGCTCAATTCCACAGGCACGCGACTTCTGTGGTGAGGCTGAAATTAGCCCAAAATGAGGAAATCGGAGCAATTAACGTCTATAAAGATGATTGTATCGATCTGGATGGAAGAAAGGATTATGGTTGCTTCAAGCTACAGAGTACTTGTTGTGGTTGAGATCTAGACAAACACTGCTTCTTGTGATAAGGTTTCGCTATTGGCTAGGGAATATTGGTAGCAATGCTCTACACGAAAGTGCATTTTGACCAATTATCTGACTCCATGGGAGCCGTAAAGCTATTAGGTTCGTACCTATAATTACAACTCTAGCTCTTGTTACCACAGCGGGATGGCTTATTTCTCACTTAAAGGAAATGTAAATACTACTGAAGCTGAAAAGCGAATCTTGTATAACATGTATTCATTTCATACAAAGATTGTTCCTTGAAAATACGTACATTAAGATAACATTTTCATGGAAATGTAACTTGAACATAGAACTTAATTGTTGATATTCGAATGATTTTATCAATTCAATATTAACAAGTATGATGGATATTTATTTAAACTTTATATGAAATGAAATATTTATTAAATGGCAATTTTATGATACACATACGCATCATTGTAAATCCTTTTAATCACCACAATATTTACCCGGTTAATTCAAGGAGGTGTAACAACCAAATAATTAGCTATAGGTAGCATCAACTGGAGTATAGGCAAATGTTCATTTTCCTAACAACCGTATGCCATAACTATACATCAGAGTTTCTGAAAGTGTTGTATGATGGTGCCTGGAATGCAATAAACCAAAGATCAAAATATCTTCACCAGAAATGTCTAGCAGGTCTGTTTTTTGCCTCAAGGAAGTGTATCAGTAGTTTTTCTGTGGCAAAAAGTCACTAGTTAGAGCTAGACACGAAGTGATCGATTGAAATTGCACGTTCAGCAAATATTGCCTCCCTGAATCCCCTTACAATCTTGATCGTTGTTATTTCTTATCTTTTAATTGCATATCAAGACTTCATTGCAATGGTCATGTTAGTACATGGCTAGTACTGCCTTCAGCAGAGAGGAAAATATATTCAGTTTTGAATATTTCTAGTTTATCATACTTGACACGTATATTAAAATAACATATTTCCTAATTGCTCATATGATGTTTAAAACATGTATTCTGCTGTATCAGAAGGAATTAGGATATTCATGTCATGTTTAATTTCAATATCTGTGATAAAAAGGCAAATATCCAACAAAAATATAATAACAAACTTACATTTCCCATTATGTTTGTTGTAACATATTCTTGATATCCGATTTATCTTTTCTGTGACCTTGTATCTTTTTAATTCGAAAAAAAATCGTGTATCAAAGGGATCAGACTATGCAGAAATGCAGATCCCATTATCCAATCACTAATTCCCATAATGGAATTCATATTTATCGTTCGAGCTCAACTTAGCTCAAAACAAAGTTAGAATTTACAAGACTTAATCAACAGTTTTCTTTATCCATGGTAACTAACATACGGACATGTAAACCACATTGAACGTTAATCAGGAAGAAACGTACAAAATCAAATATACAAACTCAGAGGAACCAAAAAACATTCTTAAAATTCTTTTTCATTTTTAAAGATGAAATGATGGATGGATCGCTTGGAATCGAGAAATACCGAAGACGGCATTAATTAAACCGCAGATGTTTTCTTACCCTTGTATATGAAGGGATTGAATGCTACAAACTCTATGTTGACATGTCTTATTATTGATTACAGAATATAGTTTTTAATAATGTCCGGTTATTGTCTGCAATTGAATATCGTATCCATTATAATCTCGTATATCATTGAACTGTTCAATAAAGAAGAATCGTCAATGGTCATTAAGTACAAAGTGTATATGATCCGTGTTTATTAATACCGATAAGTTCTCAGGCTGGTATAAAAGGATGAAAAGAACAAAGCAATAAATCGAATGCTTGTCACTAAGCCGTTAAAACCGCTTGGATCGTGTTACAGTAAATTGTCGGTTGTACAGGCTTAATATTGATCGGGAATATCTGCCTGGTGTGTACCGGAATGTTGACAACATGTTGGTTGAAAAAAATATCCGGAAATTGTTTATCAGATGGAGTAGTTCAGTATTGTTATCAACTCTTCCAAATTTTGGATTAATGTTTTCTATATCTCAAAATATCAAATCATTCCTGACTCATTCCTCTGTATATACTGAGATCATATTTTTTAGTAATTATAAACATCACTTATGTTTTTCGTTTTATTTAATCAAGTGTTTTTATCTAATCAATAATATTCATTGTTTAAATCGAAAAGAACACGGGAAATTAGAACAATTTGAATTTTGTCATCTAGTCAAAGCTGTTTCAACTATGATTAACCTTGTCATCGTTGAATCAAATCGTATTCTTCATACCCTTTCTTTAAGTTTCAATTGGAATAAAATCAAATCCGGAAATTATATTCTGATTCCGATTGTTAAAGAACAGAGTGTTAGCAAATGCCTTTAAGTTATCATCTGATTTAATATATGCTAACAGCTACCATCAAGCATTGTCAGTTCACTTCCAGTAGTTAATCTAAATGTTTAATGTCAGTTTATTTCTGATTGCAAGAAAATATGTTCACTTTTAAAATTCAGTCAATATCATCACTACAGATGTTATCTCATCACGCCTTAGCAAAACAGTCAATAAATCGTGTGGAGTGTTGTTATCGTGTAGTTTCGTATTTCATACAGACAGAAGGCATTATAAACACATGTCAAGTCAATTGGTCTTTGATATAAAGGAAAATGATAAGTGAATGTGAGTGGCGTTCAACTTATAGTACTAGTTGTAACATATATGTACGTTTTATTCCCAGATAAGGCAAAACGACCTTCATACGAAACACTAACAGCAGAAACAATCCATCATTTTCAGAAGTGTCTTTGAAAATAACTTTCTAACTCTATTTTTTTTAAAACATGAACAAAGTATATACATTTAGAGTTCAAGAGTACGATACCTGGATTTTGGGTAACCCCAGATGCCCAATTCGTTGTTTGTATACCATGGTTAAGTTCTAGTCCTTCAAAGCTGACCGGGTTGGGGTTTTTTTCAGAAAATGTAACAACTAGTCAAACGAGTGTCCACGTGCTTGGTGACCGATCCATTTGGCGGACTATTGCCTGGCAGTGATAGCGTCCCCATCAGACCAAGAAGTCACACAACTGCTGAACTAAGTTATATTAGTGACTGCCCGCAGATCTTGTACTCAGTTCTTCATCCAATAGTAAGAGCTGCATTAGCAGAAAATATAAAAGACGTCTAAGTAAGTAGGGCGTTATAATCAGGCTTGAGGGGAAACTCCCCTCATAACGCTACCATCCATCTGGACTGCTCCGAGGACGGTAGCATCGACCAATTAAAAGCACTGAAGCACACAACCTGATACGGTAGCTCCAATGATAAGACAATGGATCCGGCGCATCTATGGTCACACAAGCAGCAAGTCAGATTATATATAGTAACTCTGATCCTTCAGAAGCTTTGGGAGTGCTCTGGGTCATTGTGTCAACCTCTCCTGCTTGGCTAAGCCTGCTTCGTCCCTCTCAAGACCTATCGACGACGAGAGAGTTTGTGCGCTACTCAACACTGGCTGATGGGTCAGTTGTTGCTTCTATCCAGAGGCTGACACTTTACATTTTCAAGCTGACAAGAAACTCAAGACTGCCTTTAATCTACATAGTTTACACAGGATCAATGGCCAGCTTGTGCCTTATGTTCGCCTCGTGTGAGAATTAGTTATGTTGGGAGCCAGTGCTCACAGAGTCCGTCTTTAACAGGTTTACGATAACAAATTACTAATGGACTATTAATGGTTTTATATCTATTAGAATAAAGGCGTCGTCTATCAAATTGTAACCTATCATGTTACATGAAGAATAGTAGACAAACACAATCTATGTTTATTTCAAAATATGTTTCTATAAGATTATAATTTTGTCATCATTTTTGCAATTTCGATTTTCCTATCGCCGTCATTCGGACGAATGCAGGTATTTTAGTTATCACCTATTCAATATGAAATAAAGAAAAGCTACTTACATTCATTTTCATCTACATTATCGTTTGAAATATCTTTGATAGTATTGGGTTAATGATCTATTTTTGACGGTAAATGAAATCTTATCCAATAGTTGTATCTGATAATCTAATATCAAATCTCAAAGCACAGTGGTCTGTCTTATTCGTTATTCTTATCGCTTTCGCAGATTCATTGTATAAGTATATCAAACGATCACAAGAGAAGAATATTTGATTTCCCATATCAAAACCGATAGCACAATGGTCCATCTTATATATGCTGTTCTATGAAGGTATATTGTATGCGTATTTTCATAATAAAGGGGCAGTAGCACGTTTATAGGGGGAATATATGGTGATTTCAGGAAAAGGAAAATTAATAGTTGCAATTGAAAGAAAATTTATTATATAATTAGCAGTGAAATATGGGGTTATACAGTGGAAATATATTCCATATTTTTAAGAAAGCAGTAGAAAGTAATATTTTCATTGCAGTAAAAAATATAATCCATATTTTCACTGCGGTGAGAAAAGTTGGACCGAACGTTTTACCTCCCTTTGAAACGCGATTATCTCCCTTTGTAGAAATCGAACGCAGGTCTCGCGTCACGGCGTTGGTTAGGATTGAAGGGAAACTACTCTTTATGATTTGTTTAGGTATGTATCTGTTTAAATGTTCCAGTCCCAATTTTTCTTCCGATATCAAAAGCTATCAGAAGTACATATCTTGTTACTGTAATAAATCATTTCTCATTTTATCGCAAAATAAAATAACGAAGCGATAGCAGCTTCCCTCTCTGTAGCAGTTCGCGTCGAAACTCACTCAAAGTGCATAAAGAGCCTTTGTTTCACCGAGTTGCAACCAAAACATATTTTGGATCTTATATCAATAACATTCACAAATTAGATATTTAGCAAAAACAGTTTTCGATTTAATATGGATCTATTTTGATCAAACTATTTTTTACTCTGAGAGTAAACTGTGTCATTCATCGAAAGGGAAAAACATTACCTTTCAATGTCTGACACCTGCATTATATCATGATAAAAATTATATAATAAATAGACTATTTCAATGTTTTTGTCGAATATCATTTCTATCTCATCTCGTGAAGTGAGAAAGTGTCGTTTTCACACGCGCCACACGTGAAAATATCACTTTCTCACTCCACTCGACGAGATAGAAATGATATTCGGCAAAAACAATGAAATAGTCTCTATGTATTCAAACTAAATGAAGCAGTAATAAATGAAATATATGATGCAAAGTTCAACCATACGATTAATTTTTCTTACACAAATGAATTAAAGGTGTTCACACAAAAATAGCCACCAACGGATTTTGTGTGAATCTTTATAATTTGTTCTCAGACTGTATATATATATGATTGATTTTCGTAATGATATTTTTGACACTATCCAAATAATACATTCAGCTTTACCGTACAATTATCAGTGAAAGTTTGAAAATATAATATTGTCAAAATAGTGCTACTGCCCCTTAAAAGGATCTTTGTCAAACTTTCGGTTCCATGATTATTTTGTAAGCTGCTTATCAAGATCTCAGACTTCGAGATGTCGTTACAAGTCAAATCTGTCAACAATGTTCAACGGTGCAATCGCGTTTGTTTGTAATTTTCAATGCTTTATTATAAAACTTTATGAAACATACTCATATCACTGACTCGTCTGATGCATTATTATCCAACATCGTATTTCTTTATCAAATACATTATTTGTATGCAGCTTCAGATTTTAAACATACTTATCATATGTGCTTACATATGACTCAATGAATTTTTAATACAAATATAAACTATCCTTAGAGCTAAACTCAATTGTGTTTATTGATGACAAAAATGGTATTATGTAAATACATTTTATCAACAATTGATTTAACTCGTGACTCACGTTGTGCGCAATCAACCATTACCTAACAGCGTCAAGTAGCACTTGAGTATTTCAAGCAAGTCATTTTACTTATCGTCACGATAAGTGTATTTCTGTGTTGTTTGAAAAAGATAACCATTCAACATATCTCCAATAGTCAAAACTTAAATGAGTTTCAATAAAGAAAGAAATGTACATAATTATCTTAACATATAGTGATTTTATCAATTAACCCTTATGTATTTGTTTTACCACGTGAAACTTCACATTCGATTTGTATATAGAATACCGTTCTCATGATTCTGATTTCAAATTGATAAACACGAGTTGATACAAAGTTACAAATATCCGAACTTTGTACAACGAAACACTAAAAACGTCAAATTTCATCCTTAAAGAGACAGTCAGATCGGGTTATTCTTTCTGAAAACGCAATTTAGGGATTTGCTGTTTATACATATAACTGAATATTACGTGAATATTTCATACTTTATTCAAAAATGTCTTTTGAGGTTAACATTCTTTCTTTAAGAATAAACATTAAGATATAGAATAGAGCGCATCACTTAAAACAAAAAGCTATGTGAAACGAAGCCAACAATCATAGCTACGAGCGTGGAACGCATTACTGCAGCAAAACAATGTTACTACTGATAACCTTTATCATGAATTATTTGTTAATGCACCTTTTCTTTAAACAACTTCGTTATTTCTTAACTTTACGATATATACATGTAGGTTTAATCAAGTTTTCATTGCATCGTCACATGGGAAATGTGGTAAGAGTCTAAAACATCATTTTGGAACTGCTTTAAGTAATGCAATCGTAGGCCAGCCTTGCGAGCCTAACAATCGCAGTAAAGTTCTACATGTAACTGCATTCTTATCACGGCCTTCTAATCTCAAATAAAATCAGCGTTAGTATCAATGTGAACAATGGCGATCTATTGGGCAGTCTATGAGCTCTGATTCAAGCCTCACAACCTAACTGTATTAAAGCATCGAGTTTTAGAGAAACGAAAGAACAATTGCATTCTATTAACAAGGGTAGTCGTTGTCATTTCTGTCAATTTCTGTCAAATTTTCAGGGGGAACTTGAGGTATTTGTTCTACACCGTTTGGCGGGTATTAGATGTTTTGTCAGTCAGGGGATCAACATTCATTATACAAAGTTATAAAACTTTAGCATCACGTGACAAAGCACCAGCTGATTCTGACTTTTTTGCAATTTTTTCATAAATTGCATGAATACTGCTCAATTAAAAGATTTATACATTGAATAAGGTTTCAACAATGTAATTGCCGACATAACTGACAATATCCACAATGTCATTAATCATTTTTGATACTTCAGTTTTAAAATGCTAAAGTTTCTTTTTGATGTTACCTAGTATGATATATGTTAACAAGGGGAAGGGGATCCCATCTTCCATTTTCAATCTCAGATCAAAGTAGCAAGGGAAAATGAACACATTTATACACTGCACTGCCCTTATACTTATGATGCCTTTATGTTATAGCATTGTGTCTATGTCATGTCTGTCACTTCATTACGATGTAAAACAATTGCGATATCATATCTTGCCATGTGACGAAGGCAAGCACAGTTGAACATCTACTGACAAAACGATATCTCTCATATTTTCGATATCTTGATCTTCTCTAAGCGATATATCTTGAGGAATGCAGTCTTTAATCACGAAGTTCATTTTGGATCGTAGTTATCGTTTGAATTCATATTGCTGAATGACATTTGCTTGACCGGAAAACCTTTGACGAAAACACAAGATATTCGATGACTCCTTACTTGCCAAACCGTGAATAGTTGACTGTCAGCTGAACCTGAGCTATGATGTCACGGAAGGCTTAATACCTGCATATTATAGATTACAGATTCTTTGTTGCAATTCACAGATCGGCTTTCAAGTTACTCGACTATTTTCATCAAATGTCAAACAAGTAAATGTGGTGCATGTGCACTAACTGAAATCTCGTGTGGGAGGGTTTCTATTCGCCATAAATTTGCTCAGTTTTTACGTCCGTAAAATCTTATTCTTAAAGGATGACCAATTTGGAAATAAATTATTGTTCGGAAAACATCGTTGTCAAACTAACTTTACAAAATGTTCAGTCTCATGAACATACGATTCCTTCTGTAACATAAAAGATACACAATGCGTAGTTTTGAATAACAAATTTGCTTGCGATTTCAAAAAAGACAAATGACAATGACTGAAACAAATAATAAAATGTCATCATTAAATGTTTAAAGACACACTTTTAAAAAAGTCCATGGTATAACTATATAGGACAATGTTAAAAATGGGTCATATAAAATAGGAAGGACCTCTACAGGAAAAGATTGGAACATTTCTTTGCAATCGATCTTATATGACATCAATACAGTAAACTTACCCCATCGTGTCGTGTTTCTTCTATAAAGGTCATTTTTTAATAATCCTCCGCTCAGATTGTGTAAATTCCTTCCTCGAAGCAAATCTGTGCAAAGTGAAAAAGCAAACGTTCCTTATTCCTGCATTCCATATTCCTTAAACGCCGTTGGATTTTTCTTAGACGTTTTTCATCTGTATGGCGAGGACACATACACCTAGTACCGTGTACCAATTCTCTGAATAATGAGGTAAGTGTGTCCTACAATCAATCATGACCTGTCTTCTTAATTTTCAATCGATATCCCGAGACTTGCATCAAAAGAAACACAAGCAGACTAAGGTTATGATGTCATTGTATCCGAATTACTATTTCCACAGTCCATTCATCATTTTGACAATTCTGCGATGAAAGACGTGATTCGAATTTAACTAAATATGAAACCACAGATCGCGGTTTCTTGTTTCCAATATTTGGAAAGTGTTTACTCTCACCCAAGTATGTTACAGCAATGACGTATATTCACGATGGCCAACATAAAAGAAAGACAATCGGTCCCATCGAGTGACAATTTAAATGGTCGAGAACAGTTAAAGGCTATTGTCTTGATCCTCTAGGAATTGGGTTACTCTTCAGACGGTCACCTCAAGAGCATGCCTCCCATAGACTAACAACAGCCTAATTCCTTTCTTCTGGCGAGAATGAACTCATATAGTAAGTGGATCCAAAGAATGGCTCGCCGTTGGACACAGCCAAATTAAGGTTGCAGACCGCATTATTCCGAAGCACTTGTCTCGCTTGCAGGATACTTTGATTAGATTTGAGTTGGCTTCATCACAGGAGTTCATTTGTGGAATCGTTGTACCACAAATTATCCGTCTTAGAAAAACTCCTCAAAATTCCAGTCAAGTATCAACTTCTGAGAAACGTAATCACTCTCCTTTTGTGATGTGCCTCGATACCAGCCCCATCAAAGATTGTCGTGAGATATCAGAAAACATTCATCTGGTCGCCGCCATAAAGGGAAAATACGTCCCCGGAAGTTCCTGTAATTACCGAGGTGTTGCCGTATCTCACCTTCATCAAATGATTTTAAATGAGCAAATGTCAAACATCCCGTGGCCTAAATCCAAAGGTTGATTAAGTCGTTGATTCCAGACTTAGGCTGCATTCGTCTTCCAAGACTTCAATGCGTTAGTGAAATATGGCCAATGACCATTAGGATGTTCATTCTATTCATCCTTGCGTACTTGGTGTTCATATCCCTCCTGTCGCCACATCCTGGTAAATAGGTTTGACATTAGTATCACCCATTACAAATTTCACTTGAGCGAGTTTTGAAGACTTTGCATTATAAACTCGTCCCCTGGATGTTGAACAGCTGGGTTGCTGAAAGGATCACTTCAATAACCTAATTACAGCAGCTCACTCTTAATGTTCTCAGTGGACTTAATTGCCTGCTATTGTTAACTTTACCAGATAGTAGTGATACACGACCTTACCGCACCACAATAGCTTTAATTAACATATTGAAGGAATCGTCATCTTCAAATAAGTGAAGTTTATTTTCGTGCTTCCGATTTACTTAGTGGTTATTTTGATGATTGAATTTTCTTGAAATACAGGTGATCCGATGCCAAATAAGAAACGTCGGCGACATCACCGTGTGGTGAAAGAAGACGTTAAACTCCAACCCAACAATAAGATAAGAACTTAGTCAGATGTTAACGACAGGATAGTGGTACATTAACATTGGAATGTCATAAGAAGCCGAGAACAATTACAAGTGAACGTTACTGTATTGGTGTCGTATAAAATAGGCATTAAGAAATATGTTTATTATTTAAAGAAGAAGAGGATGAGTGATCAATATGAAGGCTATTGTTCATGTATGGGGTTAAAACTTCCAAATTCACATATCATGGGATCTCAGCCTTTTAATAGCTAATTTCGTTAATGCATACATACATCGCTTCATACAGCTTTATTTATAAGTAACACTGGACAGGTGAACACACATGTAGTTTGATAAACACAATTAAACATCAAACAATATGAGAATTACGTCAAATCAATATTCAAACATCAAACAATATGAGAATTACGTCAAATCAATATTCAAACATCAAACAATATGAGAATTACGTCAAATCAATAATCAAACATTAACCATATCAGAATTACGTAAAATCAATATTCAAACATCAAGCCATATCAGAATTACGTCAAATCAATATTCAAACATCAAACAATATCAGAATTACGTAAAATCAATATTCAAACATCAAGCCATATCAGAATTACGTCAAATCAATATTCAAACATCAAGCCATATCAGATTTACGTCAAATCAATATTCAAACATCAAACAATATCAGAATTACGTCAAATCAATATTCAAACATCAAACAATATCAAAATTACGTAAAATCAATATTCAAACATTAACAATATCAGAATTACGTAAAATCGATATTCAAACATCAAACCATATCAGAATTACGTCAAATCAATATTCAAACATCAAACAATATCAGAATTACGTCAAATCAATATTCAAACATTAACAATATCAGAATTACGTAAAATCAATATTCAAACATCAAACAATATCAGAATTACGTCAAATCAATAGTCAAACATTAACAATATCATTATCTTGATCTTGAACATATGAAACAAGAGTCATCAAAAGATAACATATCCCACCGGTCCCCAATGAATCAGAATACATATATGCTAAATTTGTATAAGTTAAGTTTGATATAGATTTTAATCATGTTTGTCATACAATTGTCAAACCGAAAGTCCACCGATGTACATTTATAAAAGGATAAGTGCAAAGTGACCCACTGTTCATTTTGACTGAAAAAATACAAATGGCCAAAATATCTTTGGAACTGATAATACATTTTCTAACCTGCTTTGATATTTGTATTGTTGGAATCACAAACTACTGTCCTATAGCTCAGATCAATATCATGTTGCCATTGTCATGGATGAACTCGGAAGTTTAAAAAGATTGATTTCGAAAGGCGTTCGTCTTAAGTTCGTAAACATTGATGATTTTTTTATCCGGGTTCCAAAACTTTCATAATGAAACGATTAACGCTCCGAGAGATTGTTAGAACAATTTACGTCTAGATCGTCTCCTAGGTTACCAGCTTGATTAGATTCATCACCAATTCTTTTAGGATGAGTAGATCCATAAGGTACAAATAAAAAAAATGTTTACGAATGGTTAAGACATTAAAATATGATAATACGAATTTGGAATTCGACCAAGTGATATGATGTTAGTTTAAACTTTGTCACTTCTTTTTTCGTATACATGTTGACATGTGTAAAAATTGCTTGCTGCACAAACAAACTACAATAGATCTATATCTATATGTACCTATATCAATATCGGCATGTAATGAAGGCGCTGAAGGTAATTGATTTAATATGGTACATACTCTTAGGGAATTGAAATAAGGCATTGTGATAACATAAAGTAAATATTATCACCGTTTTGATATACCACATTATCATAAATCCATTCTAAACTAAAAGACAATATCTTTTAGCTACATTTTTAAACAACATAATGTGTTCAAGAAAGTGTTTATATTCCAAAGGCAGCGTCTCACTCTCTGTTTAATGCTTGTGAGAAAAAATATTTTTAAGATAAAGATTATTATGAAGAATCACACTGATATCGATGACAAACGTTTGATACAGTTATTAACCAAATTTGATTGCCGATCTTACATTTGGAAATTTGAATCGGTTTTCTTTAAATTTGAATCACCTTTTATCTTTATAAACACGAATTCACGAGGACGCTAGACTAGCTGTATTAGGAAATACCAATAAAACATTGGATGTAAGTCAATCTAATGGTGTTACAGCACTAACACTGCACTTTGGTAAACAGGCTATTATTATTTATAGGCGGCTCATCGATTAATGAGTCGGTGTTGCTGCAAGCAGATGGCTGTAATGCTCGGTAAGTAATGACGTAGGTAAGACACGTCATATCAACACTAGCAGCATCTCGTAAACAAGGTGGTGGTTATTTCTGGTCGTAATCAATGGAGGAGGATTTGCAATAAATTGTCTTTGGCGAACCCTGGATTAATGTATCGACAAATTGTGCTAATTTCGTTATGAGCTAATGCTTGATGGTCTTCTTCTTGATGGTTTCACCGCCTTCGTTTAATGGATTAATCCCAGAGATACGGTATCAGGCAATAAAGTAATCATATGTTTTGCTTGATACACGTCAAGCTGAAAAACATTACGTCACTGGTATACAAGCTATTGAACAGGATGCAGTGTAACGTTATGAATGATTATATTTTGTCAGGACTTAACTGGTATGTGAGCTCTCATGCAACCATGTGGAGAGGAAACCCTAGAACATGTTCGTATTCCTGAAGATATTATAACGTTTGTCATTGTCCCTGAATACAGCCTTATTTAATCAAACTAGAGCAATAAGCAATTTTGTTGATTTCAGTTGACATTTTGTGATGATATTGAGGAATATATTTGCAATCTCTGTCACAGTTGTTACGGTTTTGATAGTTGACTGGTGTACGTATTCCTCTGTAAGATTGAAATTCAAATCTAATGAAAGATTTCTATGACATTATCACATTTCCTATTAAAGTCAGTTGTCCTGAAGTACAAATCATTCATAAACGATCACTTTCAAATTGAGAACAGTGATGAAATTACATTCAGTCTACCCATACTCGTACTCGTGTGTAAATCTGAGTTCAGTATTTAATTATATATCATCATGATTTATGTCATGTATTATTTGATATATGCACGATAAGCACATAAGTCTTTGTTATGTTAGAAAACTCATCATGTTTTGGGTTTATTTGTGTTCACATGAGAAGATCACATTATGGGTTGTTCATATACTTTCCTAAATACATAATCGAAGAATATTTATTCCATAGAAACTGAATGAAGGTAAGTTCACTTTGTCAATTACATTGTAATATTTGATAATACCTATTAGTATTGTTGAGGGTAAATATTATTTGCAAAAGAAAATTATTACTTTTTTAACTGATATCATGGACATCTTATATTACCAGTAGTTGTTTAGTTGCTAGTAGTGCAAAGTCACGTGACACATAAGTTGAAAAAGTAATTATAATCGACCACGGCCATCCACACTGCGGAACCAACACCAACAAAACGTCAAACAGAAGAGAAAATGACCGTGAATAACCTCTGAAGATTGACGAAAACTGTCCAAGTATACCAACTTCAGAAGAATCGCCATAGTTCCAATGTGTATTTTGACATTGTGTTTTCACAATACAGACAGGATGTGAAGATATTTGATAAACCAAAAAAAAAAACATTAGTAGTTCGTTCGTATAAAGACTTGTATCTAAAGTGACGATATGGACATCAACTGCGAATGCTATAGGTTTGTATTGCGTCATGTTCGTAAGTTAAATGAGACCAAGGACAGTGAAATTAGAGATATTCGATTCCTCACTAGGCGTTGAAGAATGTATATGATTAATGTCTATTGTAAAGTTTATATGACTTGTCACTTATTGAAAAACACTTAGTATTTAAAAAAACACAATTCTGATTCAAAACACTTAATTCCTCCTGTTTATGAACGCTTATATTAGGGATTAACCGGAATACATCAAGGTCCAAATGAGGACGCCAAACAATACTTCTATTTTCGTCCAGACAGTGGTTTGTTATGTGTTGGCATATTTCGGACTTCTCACTCTTTTCAGTATTTGATAAGAGTCATTTCAACTTGCGATGAACTTTTTCGTTCAAATGATTTTAGCCGTGAACATTTTATGGTAATGAAGGTCATTTTGTCTACAACTTGTCATATTTCTTTCTACTGAACATCCGTTAATTTAAAGAATCGTTTTATGGTTTTGATATCGATATTGCTTTCGGTTTTGGTATTAAAGGTTTCAGTTTTGAAAACCACAGTTTTTTTGGTTGCGTGTTATATGAAGTGACCTGTAGTTCAAACAGCAACTGATAGTACGGCTGTTTTTGAGATAATTTACCCATCTCAAGAAATAATCACTTCTTTCGTCAACATCGACTCGAACTCTCATCTAATTGATACAACTCACTGCTAGAGGGAGGAATCACGGCCTTGCTGGTCATCGTTATTTGTTGCTATTAAACCACAGTTGTTATAGTATTGAATATGTCAATTTGTGTCTGATTGTGTTTCAGTAAATAAATAAGTCACGCTCAGAGTCAGGCCTGAGAGTGGTTTCAAGTCCCGCATGGGACTCCATCCGAAAAAGTACAAGAATCTGTACTCTTGTGTGATCCCAAATATAACAATGTTACATTTTTCTGTATCTAGATGACATTTATCTCTATTATATTCAGCGTTGGGAGCTGTGCTAATTAACATCTATCAGAGGGATAATGAATGTAACAACAGCTTAACTACTGATAGTTGGATTTCCATTTTGTTGATGGCGGAACGGGCGAGCTGGTTAGCTGCTGGTATGGTCATTGCTGGCGGTGTTACCTGACTCTGAGGGTGTGGGTTCGAATCAAGGATGGACTCAGCCCGATAAAGTACAAGAATCCGACTATTAAGATAGTGTGGTCCAAAATATAACAATGTTACATTTGAGATAAATGTTAGATAAATTGTTCCGAATCTGTTTTCTTAATTGTCAAGAATATGTTAACACTACATAAGAAAACAAAGTTTGAAATAAGATTTACTTCACAAGTATAAGATACGAATGTGGAATCGTGCGCTTCAGAAAGGTGGCTAGGCCTACTTTTAAATGTCATTCTCTTTCTTCGTCCTTATCGCGAGTAATACCTCAGTATAAAGCTTTTAATAAGTTTGAGGCTTATCTCTTAGTTGGCGTTAATCCGATTTCTATAAGCCTGAGAGACAAGTTAATGTCAACGCCTCACGATAATCGTGATTAAATAATACCCGACATCATAGGAAAGTAATCAGTTATTTCTCCAAAATAGACAATTTATCATGTATCAAGGATACCATTGGAGACTTATATTTAATAACATTTGTTATCGAGAGAGAAAACATCAAAGTGTTGTCTGTTAAGGGGACGTTTCTATGTGTGTCAGGTTGTCAGAACAGAACAGAACAGAACTTTATTACACTCAGGCCGATATCCTCGGCATATGAGGTACAACATGACAGTATATGCATCATACAAGCGGATAAGTGATTAGCCGGAAGATTTTACAGTTTGCATTATAATTTTACAAAATTTGCTAAGTTTTTTTAATATAGATACCTTTTTACACATGAAAAGATTTTGAAGTTTAAGCATATTTGGTCTCTTTGAGAAAAGTAAAGGTATGTACAAGGTTCTTTCTAAAGTAAAATATTCACATCTAAAAATATAATGGAACTCATCTCCAACATCATTCATGCAACACAATTTACATTTTCTTTCAGACTTAGGTATCTTATTCCATCTTCCTTTTTCAATCGGTAAATGGTGGCAAGAGGTTCGAAACAGTAGTAATGGGATAGCTTTATTTTGGGGAAGGGACATTAGGTATGTTTCAAGTTGAAGTTGCGGTTTCAAAACAGAATATAAACCTTTTTTCGAGTTTTCCACCTGAGACCTCCACGTTTGTTTAGCATTATCGGTTAAAATAGAGAGAGCAGTGTGTTTGAGCCAGGAAGATGAAACAGGAGACTGTGATAACCATATATAGCTTAGTCCAATACTGTTACGGATATTATGGATACATGACAACCAACGATAAGTGTAAGTTCCATTATTATAGAGGTTATATACAATTGAATATGTAATATAAGATACTTTGCTGGCTTTGTCAGTAATTAATTTTGACCAGAAGGTCAACATGCGGGTTTTAACATCAACAGAGAGAGGAACTCTACCAAGTTCTCCATAAAGCATATACAATGGGGTAGTCTTTTTAACGGGTAACAGTTTTCTCATAAAACAAATATGTACATTTTCAATTTGATTAAGACCAACAAAACCCCATATTTCACAACCATACAGTAAGATAGGTTTTACCATTGTATCAAAGAGATACAGCCGACACTGGATTGATAAATTAAAGGTTTGGCTTTTACGTAATACAAAATACATTGCTTTAGTAGCCTGTTGACAAAGATTTGTAATGGATACTTTAAAACTGCATTTCCTTTCAAAAATAACACCAAGGTACTTATGAATACAGATGAAAGGATACATCCTTTGAAAGCTCAAGATGAAGAAGCATCGTTGTGTTGTCTGTTAAGGGGACGGTTCTGTGTGTGTCAGTTTGTCAATACAGATGAAAGGATACATCCTTTGAAAGCTCAAGATGAAGAAGCATCGTTGGTATCAGTGACTAGAGGGTCCCATGATGAATCTAGACAGATAGAATTATGTACATATATCCTAAACATCGTACCTGGTGTACAACCATATGCTGTCTCAGGGTATGACATATACGCTAACTATGAAAGTGGACGGAATGAGTGTAAATAGCACAAACACAATTTTAGTTATATTTCACCTCAACATCGTATGCGTATACAACATGATTTGATTATTTGTTGTAAGAAGATTAAATTTATACCGTTCGTAATCGTCATCGCCAAAATGTTTTGTCATACTTAAATACAAATGCATGGCAACTTTAAAAAAAGTTTACAGAAACCGTTAATCAACACTCAGGATAAAAAGACTATATCGTGTACTCAGTTTTTCATTTTCAAAGAGCATGCACCCAATAGATATCGCATAATGTCGGTAAGATATCGGTGGATAGATTCTCTTTTTAGTTCCTGCGTATAGACGGTGCTCGTGTGTTCTGATCTGATCGACATTTTCCCTGGAGCTGAAGGCTTTTATCAATTCATGTTGGGTATGTTTTAAATGGGCAGTAGCGCGTTTTTTGATAATTGAATATTTCAAATTTTCACTGATAATTTTAAGTTGATGCTAAATGTATTATTTTGACAGTGTCAAAAATCTCATTACACAAGCCAATAATCGATAGTCAGAGGACAAAGTATGAAGATTCACATAAAATCCATTGGCGGCCATATTTTGTGAACACCTTTAATTCATTTTGTGTAAGAAAAAGGAATCGCATGACTAAACTTTACGTTATATAGTTGAATTATTACTGCTAAATGTTGTTAAAATACATTGTCTTTCAGTTGGAACCATTAATTTTCATTTTCTTGACATCACCTTATATTCCCCCTATAAACGTGCTACTGCCCCTTTAATGTGTTTGAATTGTGTAATTAATGTAAGAAGGAATCTACCATACAACATGCCTCTCTCATTTTATGATCGATAACCGGAGAACGTTTAGGAATTTAGGGACTAAACCTCCAGGCGAAAGAAAGTACATATCAAAGTTTGTTTAATTTTATTTAATATCTACGTGTGATGTAAAGACTTATGTCAAATTGACAATTAAACATTTTTGCATTAGTTTGTACATAAAAAGTGTTTCGTTAATGTTTTGTTATACATTGTAATATCTAAGTTTGTTTAATTTACACACTATCATGACCCATACCATGTTTGAAATGTTGTCAATATTGTAATAAAATAGGCACGTTTTTTACAACATATGTGTTATATGAAAATTGATTTTTGAAAAAAAATGGAAAATGGAATTTAATTTTTTTAACATTTAAAAAAAACAACTTTAAAGTATTCTTTGAACGATGATTTTACTCTTGTTCTCATCAGTTTGAGAATACAACATCAAAAACTCGAAATATTTGTTATTGAAAATCTTAAAGCGCAACTCCCGGGTGATTTTGCTCCAACTTCGTTCATACATCTTCACAATGCTTAGCATGTACATTTCGAAGACGTGAAAATCGCATTGATAAGTTATAAGCGATCAATTCAATACACCTCTTTGCCATCACAATCAAGTATATTTCATGAAAATCGTAAAAGAAGCCGAAAAACTGTACTGTTTACGTCGCTTTTTTACGTGTCGGCCATTTTGTTTTACGGAAAAGACCGGGAAAATCTCGATTGTTGCCGATGGAATGTGTGACGTCAACTGTGGAAAACACGGCCCGCAAAATGGCGTCTGTCGTATTATTAGCACTGACAGACAAATAAACACCGATGGTTGTAGCGGCCATACCACTCGACAAATCCATGTAAAAACTTGCAAAATGTCTGTAAATAACTCTCTGAAGCAATAGTTGAAAGGAATAACCCCAACATTGACCATAAAATTTGATAACTATCTATTTACCAACCCGGAAATGAATCCCTTCAATGGAATCGTACAGCGAAACAATGCGATTTTCAGTTCAAATACATTTAGGAAAACATCGGGTTTTTTTTACATAAACAATTTCTAATGTATGTGGGTTTGTTTATCAGTGAAATTGCGTCTTTTGTTTCTGTCTTTTTTGTAGTTTGATTTTGCAAAATACAGCACGATACCAAAGTCCGGATTAGAAGGACCACTTCCACAGAACACCGACAGGAAATACCAAATTATAAGAAATGTTTATTTTTTTTTTACATTATACGTATAAATAAAGAAAAGCTATCAAAACAATATGTTTTGAATTGCATTGCAATGTCGTAACAGGTGGACGTGAAATCGTCCAGAATATCCTTCAATAATTTTACAAATACACTAAATATCTATAAATATCATATAACTTAACCGATCATGTTACGATATATGCGAAGTCTTTATCTAATATATTATCAAAATAAAATTTAGATTGATTATATCTGCATTTTATAAGGGTTTTTATCAATAATTGATATTAAATATCAACGATTTCAGTCAATAATACTGTAGTTCAGAGTTTTGAAATTAAAAATAGTTCTTAAATTTTTCTCTATGTTAATAAGATGCTACTCTGCTGTAAGCTGGGAAATATAAAACAAACATTATTCAGATTTGTTTATTAAATGAATATCATACTTAATATTATTATAGAATTATTACAATATTAGAATAATATATTAATATCAACATTTTTGCAAAAAATAAATTCGAAATTCCTACGCTGAAAGTTTTGATTATGTATTTTTTCCTCAAGTCCCCTCCATGACACAAAATGTTTATGCATGGAGGTAAATAATTAACAATGAATATTTTATTTATTATAAAATATTAAATTTAGATATGTTGGTGCCTTCTTTTAGCTAAACGTCTGGGGATATGCACATAGCATTCACATGTTTTTTTAATTTTCATTTGATTTTATTGCTGTTTTTCTAATTGTGGATTCTATTGACCATTGCCTGTAAAAATAATATTAAAAATCGTTTTGGATTCTGAATTAATACATGCACATACACTAGATATTAATAGAATAAATTTATTCCTTATATTCAATAAATATTTTGATAATTGTTTCAGACCTCTTGGTAAAAACATATATTTGTTAATAAATTAAATGTTTTTGAATTTCTCATAAACAAGATAATTGACTGATGAAATGAAGTTATTTTGTATATAAAATTAATACTTTTAATGTTAATTTTTTGGGGGATATCAGTGTATAGAAATAAATAAATAAATGTTTTCCAGAAAAGCCACTCCAAATATTTATATACCTGTCATTATTACTTTGAGGGATTGCTCAAGAAAATATGACATATTTTAGTTTGAAATAAAGAAAATAAATGTGCTGTTCATTCAAATAACAAACAATTTTTAATATGGAACATGAAATATTTTTTCATGTTATATAAATTTTTAAAAGAAAATAGTTGAGACCCACATGCATTGGTTTTTTTTTAGTTTCAATTATATTTAACAAATGCCTCATATTTGTTAATCATGGAAAAATTCATATGAACATAAATAAAACATATAAATCATCATTGTCCCAGAAATCACTGGATAAATATAAATTTTGTTCAGTCACATTTAATTCCAAAGGAATATTTCCATTTTATGTTTTACATAAAACTTTTCTTGAAGGATGGAATATTCTCTTCCAATAAACATTAATTTATGTATTTATGAAAATTAAAACCATAATAAATACTTCCTTCATTGTTTGCATAAGCTTCAAAGTAAGTAACAAATAGTAACTGTTTATTTTAGTGAGTGATGCCAGATCATGATTTTGAAATTGGACAACAAAATTTAAATTTGATAAATCATATTTACAACGTATATTGTCGTTCACTGATGTAAATGGGGCTATAGTCAATATGCCGTTTATCAAGAAATGCATGAGGCGAAAACGAACCTAAGGCAACATACTGCAAACACGGAGAGCCACGTTTCGAAAGACGGCAGATGATATTTTTTTCAAGGCTAAATATTGAAATATTTTCACACATGCAAAAGGAATTTTAATACGAAGATGGTAAATGAAAGATTCCATACACAAACAGATGATAATATATATAAGGAAAAAAGACACAACGACTAACTCACCAGAGGCAAACAGTGCAGCCCACAGGTTTTCCCGAGTATTGCATTGTCAATATACCGGATAATTGACATTAATTGTTTCCGTAACCTTCAGGGTTTTACGGGATGCAACTTTCCTGAGTATTTGACGCAGAAAATGTCAGGAGGACCCCCAAAAACTAATCATGTGGGTCCTCTGTGACTCAGTATTATTCTGATACGAATATCTAATTTTTCAATGAAAACACATTTCAGTATGATTTATATGTCAAGATGGTATTAAAACATCAACCAATAACCATCCCATTATAGGCAATTCTTTATAAACCTTTCCATTAAGTATGAAACTTCTATAATGTTTTTAAGGACTCCTGAAATAGGAAAAGGACTCTAAAATATATATGCTCTGAGTCCCCAGGACTCTCAGTTTTGATTGACTATGTAAAACCCTGAACTTTGCCGAAATAATCATATAGCTTTTCCTTCACTTAGAATATCCTTTCATACAGCAGATATTAAAATGCAATCACTAAAACTTAGTTTGATAGGCCAATATCGACAAGAACATGATCACTGAAATAAAACGTGGTGTTGTTTACGTTAGTAATGGCGGCCACGTCACTCTTGTTTTCCACAGTTGACGTAACTTCCGGTAAAATCTACGGAACAACACGATCGAGGCAGGAAGCTTACTATTATTTTTAAAATCGCAATTAATCACTTTTATGATTAGTTTAAAAATATAATGACCTCACGTAAATTCATAATATGAACTATATATTATGAAAACACGATCCTAAATGTACAGTTTGGCTTGGATAAATTAGTCTAAATTATCCGGGAGTTACGCTTTAAGTGTATACTTTTGTTCGCCTGTCAGTATATAAACTAAAAGGCAAAAGAAAGTATAGGTTCGAAAAATCAATTTTGTTTTAAAACTTTGTTAAAAGGTGAACCAAATGTGTTCACAATGTCATTATCCGAGTACAATACGGAGAGAAACACATCGCTGAAACGGATCCTTATTCATGGTACCACACCTCACGTGAAAATGGTAAAACACGTTTTAAGCCAATAGCTCAAAATGCACGTGCTGAAGTAGAGTATAAATATGCGCATACAAGAGGTTGGAAACACAGCTGATGAAAGCACAAAAAAGAAATGCCAAGATTAACAGAAGCGGAGCGAGAGCGAGCTATTGGAATGCACGAGATTGGGGCAACACAGATCCAAATTGCAAGAAGGTTCGGTTGCACACCATTAACGGTGGCCAGACTCCTCCAACGACACCGGCAGACAGGCAGGACTCAGGACAGGCCCAGAACCGGAAGACCACGCGTGACAACACCGCACGAAGATCACCGTATACGAACCATTCACCTTCGTAACAGATTCGTAACTGCGGCGGCAACGGCGGCAACGGCTCTGTGACGTCGCATCAGTCCACGTACGGTCCTACGGAGACTACGTTCTGTAGGTATCAGACCTTACCGTCCCTTCAGAGGAATGTTCCTGACCGCCCAACATCGACGTGAGAGAGTACGATGGGCGAGACGAGTTCGAGTCTGGCAAGTCCGGGAATGGCGCAGAGTGTTGTTTTCCGATGAAAGTCGTTTCAGGTTGTTCAGGAACGATGGCAGACAACGAGTTTTCCGACGTAGAGGTGAACGGTTGGCTCCAGTGTGCGTACAAGAGCATCATCAATTCGGTGGGGGGATCGTAATGGTCTGGGGAGGCATTTGTGGAGAGCAGAAGACTCCACTAGTGATTGTGCATGGGAATTTGAATGCTGCGACGTACCGAGATGACATTATACGGCCAGTAATGCTTCCATTCCTGCAAAATCAACCACAGGGAACAGTATTCCAGCATGATAATGCCAGGCCTCATTCAGCACGATTGACAAGGGACTTCTTGAATCAGCACAATGTTCACGTACTGCCATGGCCTGCCTGTTCCCCGGACATGAACCCAATAGAACACCTTTGGGACCATCTCGACAGACAAATAAGGAACCGTCAGCAACCACCTTTGACCATAAATGAACTGGAAATTGCTCTCAGGGAAGAATGGCAAAGAATTTCACCTAACGTCATCAGACGTCTGACGTCATCGATGAGGAGACGTATCACTGCCTGCATTGATGCACATGGTGGACATACACGCTACTGAAACCCGTGCTGTGTTGGTTTGAGAACTTTTGCAATCAAGCATGTGGATTCAGTAATCGCTGAACAGTACTTATTTTGACCCCACCACTGTTCAATGAGATCCCACGTATCATGTATTTTTTGTTTGCTTATGATATTGTGCCACAATGATGATATGAAACCCGTCTTTTGTATAAACCAAACAGTGTACTGATACGACTTGTTTTGTTGTCATTATTATCATTTAAACCCGACCTATACTTTCTTTTGCCTTTTAGTTTATGAAATGAAGTTGTGTCCAATCTCAAGGTACATATCACGATCCACTATATTAGAGATCAGCCTTCAATACTATGGGCCAGTCGTTTTAATGACTAGGGTTTCATGCGAGTATTTCTGTCTATTTGATGGTGGTGGTTTCCGGTGTAAGTAAAGATTGGATTTTATCCTATGTTTATCAAGTTTCTCACTGTTCATAATGAATAATATGAATCTTACACTTTGTCACCTAATATTAAAAAAGGAAAAAGTAATATGTTTTATAACTTATCAGATTTTGTCTATTTTGATGAGATTTTTGTACTATAAAGCTTGATGATGTTTATCACTCACATTAAATACCAGACAACAAATGCTTCTTAATAATTGTGATATAGTGAATAAACATTATATTTCATAATAAAGCAATAGAATGATAAACACTGCAATAAAAAAACTCGATCAGGCATATTTTTCATTGTCGGTTGTTTTACACAGTTTTACACTGAAATTTCTTTCACAAGCGTAGCGTAGTGACGTTATATTATTCATATTTCAATATTATTCATTTCGAAGACTCGAACGTGCCACACTCCGATTGTTAAATCAGCGATTTTATCCACTGGGCTACCCAGGACTGATACATTTTAATGTTAGTTAGTGTCGCCTGTGTTTTTCATTTGAATTGTAAAGTGTGGTATGCACATACAGGGCGAGGTATTGCCTGTCAGTCACATAGCGGAGCGTGAACGATTTTCGATTCACGGGCATGTACGAATACTTAGGTTGTAGCTCACAAAATTGTATAATTTTTATAGAAAAATATGCTAATTATATTGAAAATGAGTTTATAATTCTCTGTTGTTAAGTCATGCATTGACTTTGATGGAAAATGCATTTGGAGTCGTGGGCTCGTGAACATAATTAACTATTTTCACGAATCCATGTTTATGCATTCGCCGTCACATAATTCGATTGATTTGTAACATGAAGAAAATATAATGATGATGGATATATCGAAACAACTGATTGTCACGGAAGAAAACTCAAGATGATATTTTTAAAGATTTTCTTCAAACATCACACGGGAGAAGTGGGTCAAACATAACATATATTAACTTCTTATAAAGGAGCATGACATGTGCTCCATTTCCAGCTATAGGGAAACACGTGGATAATAATTTCTTTAAAACACAACTATCGCCTTCTTTAAACAGATTCTGCAAAATAAAAGTCAGTTCCGATAATTACAGACTAAACACGACAGATTTATATAAACAAAAAGTTGCTATGTATTTTCAAAGACGATTAAAAAATCACCTTCCGTGTCACAGTTGAATAAAGAACAGCAATATGGGAACAATGGAAAAAATGTAATTTATCATTCATACATGTGACATGCAAGGAAACATGACTAAAAATATCGTTTCTGATTTTGTTTTCCTCTTATCTGATCACATGAAAATGTATTTGATCAAACTGGTCGATAACGTACCGCCTATATGTCTTAAGAAGAAAAAACGTTTTAAGTAACAACTATCAATCTATCCTTTTTGCTTTCTGTATCCCTTTTTGTGTCAAACCAACACGCAGGTGAACACAATGGTTGTTTTATAAAGGATGCAAATGGGCCTCGAAAGAAATACAGTGTTTCTATTACTGGAAAGATTTTTTTCTGTCTTTCTTATTCATGCTTGCGTTTTGTAAGTTAAATATAAACGTTGAAAATGTTCTAAATCAACTCATCAATCATTATGTAATATTCTGCACAAATACTGGCTTAAAAAGGTTAGCTAAATCTCAGAGTTGTTAAAAAGCTGAAATAAAACCCTAAAACTTTACAAACTTTACAAAGACCGATATATATTGTAAAAGTTAGATTAGAATAAAACGTTTCTTTGATTTGTGCTTCATTAAATGGTCGTTATTGACATATCTCAACATTAAAGAGACACAGTATGTTGATAGGATCACATATGTCAAACTTTGAAATCGATGTTATTACATCGGGAACCACTAACTGAAAATAACAAGTTAAAGGTCAATCTGTACATTAGAGCGAAAATACGGCCATTCAAAGTCGGGATTTTGATCGAAAACCGGACAATGTGGCTCGTGTGGCGCGCGCAAATTCGCCAAACGTTATTTTGAAACCTTGTCATAAGCTGACAGGAAGATATATTCGATTCGATAGTGTTTATTAGGTATTGTAACAAATAGGTAGATTAATTGGATGCATAATTTCGAATATTAAACGTATTTGAGATGTATTCTTGATTTTTCCATAAAATAAAGCATTTTAGAGATATTATGCATAAATGGATATATTTGCAAGTCCAGTGATGAGATATGAACTTCAATCAGCATATTAGATATTTTGTAGCTTATCGAAACCAAATAAAATTTTAAGAAAGATACTCTGTGTCACTTTAAAGAATGTTGACATTTAAGTGACACAAGTGAATACACTTCAAACAACTCGGATACCATCAAAATTTGCATTAGCTGTAGAAATATGAAATTTTATTTTCAGGTTAGAATCCCATAAATGCCACCGATTTTAACGCATATATTGAAATCATAATCATCTAAATTACTGCATTGTTGATCATCGTTGGTTTTATTATAGTTCCTTGTCTATGGAATGATTTTCTTAGAAGCCTACCTGCTACTGAAATTTCAAAAGAATAATAATCTCAAACCAATAACTTATTATTTCAATTTTCCAATATTAAATATTATATTAATAAGCTAATAAATGGGACAGATACGTAAATATCTGGTAAAGGGCTTCTTTCTGACATTGAAATGTACAACAACGATAAATATAAAAACGTTAGATCGAACACTTTTCACAGTCATAACTAAACACAAATTTAAGTAAAAGCCAAACGGGCTATTTATTGAAACAATTTTCCCAAGTGACGCGCCATACATTTTCAATTTTTGGGCCTCAGATAAGCTTATGTTCTGCAGGTATGATCCTAATAATTCAAGAACAAAGTTGGACATTTCCAATAAGTCATCATACATTATTGGTCGTCACTTTATTTAAAAATAGAGCCATTGGCTCTGTAGCTCATCAGGCTTCATATTCAATTAGTATGCTGTAGAGTGTGTCCTATGTGGTTCCCTTAGTAGGGACCACAGGGTCACCATTCCTAAAAGTAAGTATATATAGGCGATATGATTTCAGATACCGGAAATCAATTCAGAAAGACAATTGCTCCAGTATCTGATTACAAGGAGTCTGTATAAAAGGTTTCAGCTTTATAAGCCTTATGCTTCTGGAGGAGACAATGAAAATAGGTTTATAGGGCGTTGCCCCTATGGCACTTATTATGGCTCCCAAAGCTACACTGTACACAAAGTTACAGCTTTCTACGCCTTAGGCTTCTGGAGAAGAAGTCGAAAATGCTGAAAGTTTACGTGTCCTGCCATAAGCCCATCGGGGCTTACAAGTCACGTCAGCTACAAAATCAGAGTTTCAACTTCAATTGACACATTTGATATGATTCATTATTTTTTTTATCCAAATTAAACGTTTTTCAAATAAAGATGAAATAACACAACATCGTTAACAAACCATGAATAATTGATCTGCATAGGTATTGAACGGTAAACAGCAGTAACCATTAGTAGTTCTCATGCTTCGAATTGATTCGTTGAGCTAATACGATGCACACTATGACTTTGATGTATTGGGTAAACTCGTAGACCTATATATTCATGTGTTAGGTCTTACGACAAAAATTAGGCACATCGTGGTTTTGCCAAGATAACCTCGATAATAGGGTCAATCACACAAATTAATGTAATAAATTTATGTCAAATTAATAATCTGTGTTATGATGTTCCATTTTCTCTATCACCGCATCCTATCTGTAATATCAAAACTCATTATATGAAAATTTTCAAAAAAATTATTCATGCTCTCTGTTGATTTTTTATAATTTTTATGAAGGATTGACAACACACGGTGTCTTTTTAAGCATGATCCCAATAATTTACGTATACATGTATTGCAAATAAGCTACGGAATTTATTGGTTATCAAAAATACCATATACTAACCATCAACAGCAATGTTTACATGTAAAAGACGTGCCCTGTAGTGAAATCTACATGACATATATTACATTCTTCTTCTTATGGCTGATTTACATCTTATAGGATACAGATGGCAATGAATAGTGCTATTCGAGTTGACACAGCCATTCATCATACACAGACAAATTGGTATCATGCACGCAATAGCCTGATATCCTGTCATATTTGTTTCTATCTTAGGGTTTATTACTACATAAACGTGCTTGGGAAATGATTTCATACTTATATAATACGTTTCATCGCACAACTAACCTCTGGAGGCAATGTTCTACCTTATAAAACGAGCTGAAACATATTGTTGCCTCTCGATTTCCTTATCAAAGCCTTTGATATATTGATTGTACCAATATTTCTATACGGTTCCGAGGTATGGGGCTATGAAAACATAACTATCAGTGAAAAAGTTCATTTAAAATTTATGAAGATGATAACTTTATGAAGGAATTCTACAGAGAAATATTTCGTTTAGGTCGTGAACAACTAAGTATACGTTTACGGCGAACCACTAAGTATACAAATATCCAAAAGAATTATATCATTTTGGCATAAGACAACAATACGAACTGACATTGTCAAAGTATCTAACACAATTATAACATTTTTAAAACTTGATCAGCACAATGCCAATAATAAATGGCTGACGAAAGTGGAAAAAATTCTGAACAATTGTGGACTTAGTGATATTTTCAATAACCCATTTAACAATAGTACAAACTGACTCATTGCAACATTAAAGTTTGGCTTGTATTGAGAGTATTATAATCAAGTTCTAAGGGACATTACTTTCAATTTTTTAAAGATGGTCTGAACTGAAAAATGCTATTATCACAAAATATCTCAATTCCAATTTTAAAGTTCCGAACATGTAATCACAATCTTTGCTTTGAGACAGGGAGGTGGCGTGGACTCACAAAGACCAAATGCTGACCAAATGCATTATTTATTCAGACGTCATGCGTTAAGTAGCTTTAGAGTTCAGTATATACCAGCTTACTATTCAAATTGATCAAACCCTCACGAAATTAATTAACTCATCAAAAGCAAAGAAGTCCGATGTTTAATGAAAAGCATTTTTCACATATGAATATGTTATGTTATTTTTTCTGTTATGCATGGGCAATCCGTATCTTTATTTCTCTATGCAAAATTGGTCATGTACCACCGTGCATGGTTTTAGAGAATAAAGAATCTTGAACAAAGTTACATTTTTGTGCTTCAGATATATCTACTCTTTTAAATCACTTATCTTAGAACAAAGCGTTCAAATTGTTTATTAGACCTTCCGTATGTACAGTACTTGCTCTATCATTGTTATCATTATCATCATAAGTCTGTGGTGTGAAGAGCAATGATTAATTGTTCCAATTTTCATAAATGTGGGTGATAACTTTAACATATGAATTATGAAATTCAGATGTAATTAGATCTATGGAAGAAGCTTTAACCAGTAGGAAAGGAGACTTTTATATGAGTAAGGTTTCTTCGTTATTTCTGTCACTTTCATGCGCATGGCTTCCGGATGATAGGAAGCTGCGACCCACTTTCCATCTCACACTCATCGACCTGCATGGAGGATGGATATTCTATACATAGAAATAAAATCAGTCGAGAGTAACTCAAATGCTTCATAGAAAGGACTTTGAAGAAAAGAAACATCTTTCTTTACTTTTAACAAGAATTAAATATAAAGAATAAGGACGAATATTTTATGAATAACAAATCAGTACTCAGAATAAAGAAGTTGTTATCCATGTTATCATAAAATATTCGTCCTTATTTGACTTCCAACTTCTAAATGCCACTCAAAGAAATATAAAGAATATCTCAATGTCAAATTAACAAGACCTTTTCTTAAAGTAAGACTTTCGCCTTTTATCATTCATATTCAAGCTCTTTTCGGATTTCTTTAGATCAAAACGAATGTTTTTGCAAGGATCCTAAACTCATCGTCAAACAAAATTTATAAAAGAAACTTGAAATTACTCTTATCAAAAACCGAAAAGCCCTAGAAGTTCGAAAACAGAATTGATACTCTAAAATCACACTCTTTACACTCTAAAATCATAAATATCGTAAATAATTTTGCATTAGATTGCAATATGCTCAAGCTGAGTGTAAACACATAAACATCTGCCTGGTCATAATTGAAACGATTCCAATTCTTTCAGTATTCCTGTTTAACCTCTTACTCACGCAGAGGAAGTTGTTTAAAAAAGGAATGTGTTTTGGAAAATACTAAGTATTCTTTCCAATTAGCGACAAGCTACATGTAGTTGACCTTAACAGTGGCCATGAATTTAACAGTTATTGTACGACATTCCTATCTAATAACCGTAATAATTTTAGCAGGTCATTGAAATGACCAAAGGTCAATATTTCGAAATCACTTATTAAAATATTCTCTAGAAAATCCCAAGAAAAACAGTTTCATGCCTAAGTCATATTTGTTTCATAGCACTTAATCAATGTACTTGTGCCGATTTTAACCTCAGAGAGCCTACATGAAATATCCTAATCGAAATTTAAGAATATCAGAATGTCATAAATTTGAACCCATCTTTCTACGCTAAATTTCGAAATTCTGTAAGACGAGAAATTTTTGTTGTTGATAACGGTTATTTTTAAAAGATATTGTTGATCCTTTGTCTGTGCTGCTCGACTTTTTTAACTCTTTCAAAACGAAACTCAAATTACATATTTTAATATATTTTCATGTACTAGGGTATACTAGCATGTGTACGTAGTTGTACACTCAGTGGCAAAAGAAAGGATACCAACTTTTCAAAAGAGTACAAAACAAAATCCTGTTGTAAATTAGATGCGACTACGAACCCTTGTGATAGGCACATCAGTTGTGCAGAAGTACTCACAATTTCAAACATCAAAGTATGATACTTATAATTGTATGTCTGTTCAAATACAGCTTCCCAAAACAACCTTTTCAATGTTATTTTTGGTCATAATCTTTGAAATTGGATTTTTTTAAATATGAAATTTATACATTTGATAAATTAAAGATGTTATCAATACAAAAAAACTTGGCCTTTCAAGGGCCATTTTCACTATCCTATCTCGTCTAGTTACGGATATTTTTAAACGGCGTTTTTCGAAAGGCGTGTTTTTCAAAAGCGTTAGCAGATATAGCTTTGAAATCAAAAACTTCTTGAGAACTCCAAATTTTTATGAACCTTTGAGGTTACATCTTAACCCGTCGTTGTCAGACGTTTACGCTTTTGTACAGTTTATATCTGTGACTGTATCTATACTGTGACAAAACCATTTGATAATGAAAAGAAAGGAAAATAATCAACAAAATATTGTTAAGAAAAAAGAAAGTTTTTAGTCTATAGGCGTAAATCTGGCCTGGTACGGGAGTTCTGAAAGAGACTGACAACCAAAATCTCATCATTTGAAGCCTGTACTTCATCGTTTTAGTGTGGCAACTGTTTTCCAGCGTGTAAAATATACGTTTCAACAAACCATCTAATCAGCATTATATACTCATCTGTGTCTATTACAATTAAACTGGCCTAGTAGCCCTCTTCTCCCGTTCAAGGAAAAAAGAAAACCTTGTCTCGTTCCCCCCTCATAGTCTATCAAATTTTCAATATGATCCAATAGATCACAGAAGCTACATTTCGTTCACGACTTCTCATGAATCAAAGACAGACCTAGACTTAGTGACACAAAATCTTGTTACATTCATGTATCCTTTACAGTCCCTTTCCCATTGATGTCTTAACTCGATTATTGCTGTTTCCCTTCATCTTGTAATATGTGTATAAGACAATTACTGTTACTAAGTCATTAACAAAATAATAGTGTTAATATAGATAATCTCACGTCATCCTTAAATGCATGGAGAGTGGCAAAAGAATCATGTCGGTGCTCTTTGTGCGGGAGTTTTTTAAAACAGAAAGAAACCATAGTTTTTCACAACGTTTGTCAAGCTTTCATGGCATAATCTAGTTGAGGATCCTTTAATAAGATACGGCTTAAACTCTCTTTCATGGCTGATTTCTAAATCAAAGTTCTCTTACGGTTTAATATAAATAATGTATAAAATAATATAATAATATAATAAATAAAAACCACCAATGTTAAAAGTATGGTCTTTATTGTGGTTCTCCAGGCAATGAATCCTTTCTTCATCTCTTGTGTTTGTTAATGTGGTTGTATTATAATGTGATAAAATTACAGTGAAACCTTTCATCTTACCTTGTATAGACCTGAGATGCAATGCTTACTGTCTTATACTGATTCACCGAATGTCTAAAGATAAACGTGCATAAGGGATACAGCATTAAGATAACAATGAACTACTTAGAAACACTGAGTCATAAAAAGTAACCTTCTCAACTTTAAAAAATACTTTTGAAAGGTATGTTAATTTGTCACAGATTTATCTGTACTGTTACCGGTAAGTTACACCCCTAGATACATCTATCAGACTGTCTGTCTGTCACCACGTTCTATTGTAATCATGTCGTTTCAGGAGCAGGATTCAAAACGACCTGCCTCAATGAAACCTGGCATTTGAATCAATCAACATGCATAGACGTTTCTGTCAGAATTTTAACAACGTGACCTTTGTGTTCTGTGTTACATGGAAATGTAACTTTGAATTCTGTTCCAATAAAAGACTTCAAAAACTGTTTAATCGACCTCAATGAACCCTTTTATTGTTTTATAAGTAAACTCAAATATTAGTTCCTCAGAACTGGTTGACAATAGAGAACATTTTCGTTGCAATACAAACAGAAAAGTCAAATTATTATACTTTAAAGCTTGATCAAATTATTTCAAGACGAAATAATGAAGGTTAGAACTCTTTCTCTCGCATGACGTTGACCCGAAGAACTGAATTTTATGTAGGCTATCATTGACACAGATATCACAATATATTCTTATGAGAGCTTTCAACTTATTCTACATTACTTCAGGACAATTCATCAACTGACATCTGCCGCGAAGCATACAATACTCGTCTTATTAGATGATATTTGATGCATTGTTATCACAGTCCTTGAAAGCATCTATTCCGCTGATCGAGGCAAGGAACTTTCAAGTTAATTATTGCAGACTTATACATTGTTTAATACAAATATCATACCACTACAAAAGCTGCCATTCATTAGAATACACTTATTATTTATTAGTTCTTGAAGTGAAATATATTTCTTTTTTTGTTCTTTTAATATTTATAGCTGGCCTGGTATGAATGTGTGAAATAACGATGAGCCAATAATATGTTTTGTCTCTGAGGAAAACAAATGTTTAGTTATCATGATACAATGATTGAGAACATTATTTTGATACTTTGGGTTTATACTTAAGCTCTGATGTAGTTAATAATGAGGAACATTACGTACATGTACTCCGTGTTAATTGCACTTTGTTTTTTGTGAAAATTTAAATTAACAAAAATCAATATCTATCCAGAACAATTGTTTGTGATTTGTACTTCATATGAACAGTTATCATCCCAGTAGACATTATGCTGTTGAAATGTTCCCCGATAACACGTTTCGCTCTTTTTGAAAGTCACAGAGACCAACATTCTATCCCCACAGAGGCAGCTCAATGCGAGCAAGCCTCTGTTCTAATTCGCCAAGATCCCGGGGTTCCAGCAGATATCCCTAGCGGCAGAAAGTTGCAACTCAAGATATCTCCCTTATTTGCAGCCAATGAAAACACGCCTTGGATACCTTTGACTGGGAGCATCTTTAACGGGCGTGTAATGACATAGAGCCTATCATGTCTTCATTTTTATTTTTCCTTTATCGTGTGAAGGGGGAAATACTTGAAAATTCCGAAATGGATTGGGTTTTTTATAAGATAGTTACGTTTTATAAGTGTGTAAATTATTATCTTTTTATGATAAATCTTAGTTTTCTAATTAAACTAAAATAGCTAATAAAAAGGTAAAAACCGATGTTTTGTAAATGGATCTCTCCTCAATGTTAAATTTCATTGATAGGTGTGCCGAAGCATACGGAGGGCTTTAAGAATGGCTATTTTTGAAACGGCGTCGCTGATTGTACAACTAACTTGGATTGACTACAATCAGATGTCTATCTTTCTACACCATGTCTTTGGCTTATTTTAACAGAGGCTTGCTTGGGTATGACTGAGCTGCCTCTGTGTGTCGAAAACTAAAAGTCCACACTATTTAATGACATGGATTCAAACTAATATTTGAATGTTTGAACAAGCAAAAGAAACATGTATATAGATGCTTCTTCTTCAAGGTTGAGTGTTTTGGTTCTAATAACCTACAAAGCATATGTTGCTATCTAATTATCTAAAGTAACATGTTATATCTAAAACTTCAGTTTCTTTATTAACGATTTCGATTTCTTTTCTTTTTCGAACAGCAAACATACACAAAATAGCTGACGTATAAAAACAACTTTCCTTCATATTACATTAGTGCTGGATTAAACTAATTATATTTATTAAATCATTTTCAAGGAATGATGTCAATAAAGTTGCACCTATAAATTACCACGGCAATAGCGAAAGGGGAAAGGTGTCATTTTGTTCCATTTAATATTCTTTGAAGGAAGTCAAATATTTGTAATATCTACAATAATGTAAATGCAGTTTAACAGTGTAACACGAATCTCTTTTCCATCTTTTAGAAACTACAACAATTAATCATATAAAACAACAAGCAAGTTCTAATATACTTATAGTTTTTACCAACATCCTACTGATTGTTAGATGTGCATGTAGAAGACAAGCAATGAAAAGATTGACATGACCTATATTACGTTAGCTTGCCTAATTAACAACTAGGATGATACAAATCTTAATGAATGATGCTATTCAAGTTGACACAATCCGTCATCAGCCGCAGTCAAATTGATACAATACACGCACTCTTCCATGTTATGGTATATAATGCTGCACATTTATGTTTACGATAAATTTAATGGAGGTTTTATAAGTTACAAAATTTGTTTTGCTTTGTAACAATATTTAGAATGAATCCCAAGTTCTAGGCGAATGATATCAAAAAAAGTTGGCACGAGACATTTAAAGAGAGTTGGATCAATAACAGTGACCCTGGATTAATAAGTGCTTTAACTCATTCTTGTTTCACAAGATACGAATTACGCAAACTGTCTTGGTTTTTTTCATTATCAGTTTCATCTTCGGTTCATACCTTCAATAAAGGTTGTATGTACATTGTATGTAATGAAAAAATATGTAAACTCAAACCATGTGTTATGTTTTCGTCACAAGAATAATAATGATTTAGCTTTTTCCAGTGATGTGTGTTACAGTTGATAAAGCTATTCTTGTATCAACATACATACATACGTTTAGTTGTGCACCAGTCACATATCTCATGATCAAATACTTTCCATTACCAGAGTGATTCTTAACATTGATAAACTCTCTTCACAGAGTACCTTCTTTAGATTTCGGCAATAGTTTCTGCATTTCCACTGCCGATTGCTGAATGACGATCGTCGCTATATTTAGTGTTATCATTCTGAACGCCAACAGAAATGTTCAAACTGTTAAGATTCAAAGATCATTAAAAGTAATGTGCATAGAAGAATTTGGTTTGTTGTCTTTTGCGCTAAAATTTCAAAATTGATAATTTACTGATAATAGTGTGATTGTCATGTTTTCATTGGTGGGGTCAATTGTCCTTTTTTCTAGAAGCGGGAGACTCAAAACGAAGATTGGGATCTTTGTCAACTTTAACCCAGAAACCGTTTTCAAACGGCAACAGCAACGGCAAACACAGCACCTAACGCCGGACAAGAATCCCATAGAACAACTATGGGACTGCAATGATCGAAGGATCCGGTTACGGCGGCAGCAACCTCATGCACATCAACAACTTATTGCTGCTTTGATAGAGGAATGGAGATCGATTGCACATCGCACAGGAAATTATGCGACGAATAATATTCACAAAAATAGGGCATGCGTTGTTAATACTTACGAAAAACTGCATCTATGAGAAGATAACTCTTTTATTCAAAGATTATTTGTACTAATTTCTTTAATTTTTATCTAAAGAATTGTACCAACCAGTAAGTATTTTGAATTATAAAGCTAAATTAATTTTATACATGTCAATTAAAATTATTTTCCTTATCCAAAACAAAAACGAATGCATTCGTCGACACATTGTCATACGGTTCCTTCGTTCACACGATGAGTGCGCAATTTGGAGCCGTTTGTGATGCTGAATTTGATTGATCGATTCTCGGTTCCTTATTTGCACACGTTCATGGGAAAGGTCATGGGGACGCCCCATAACACTGTTCATGTTAGATACACAGCATAACAGATATGGAACTGTAGATCTAAATTTATTTCGATTGATTAATCTAATCAATACTTTTAAGTTTTGTATCACGATGTATCCAGAAGAATTAATGCAGTGGGAAATTCATTTCCTTTTCACGAAAATGTGCCACAAAAGCATTTTATGTGGGCAAACATAGACACGAAAATCACATTGACTTTTTATGAGAGTTCTGAAAGTAGTTTTATATAACTTCACATCAATACTTCATATGACATATGCAGGGGACATATCCTGCCAGCCTAATTAGTCTGGATGTATTGCATTGTCACAATTTTCTTCCCGACTTCTGAAGAGTCATTGAGGACAAAGAACTGTGAAGGTCCTTCCGTGCTTGGGTAATGCATGGGTTTCCATTGGAAATAGAACGCTATCATCAAATGTTGGCAATTCATTTGAAGAAATTTCGTTTGTAAATCAATCATTCCTTGAAGTCAAATATATACTTATTGTCATACAGCTGAACTATATTAATATTGATATTTTTAGAAAAGAAAGAGGTTAATGCCTGAGCGAGTCCTTCAACTTTTAGAAAACTTGTGAACTGTTTAATTATCCTAGTAGTATTTAAGGATATTAGGTCATTAGCACCAACATCTTTTAGAAGGAATATAAGGTGATGTCAGGAAAATATATAACTTAAAGTTTAGCTATGCGATTCCCTTTTCTTACAAAAATGAATTAAAGATGATCACGCAAAAATGACCGTTAATGGACTTTATGTGAATCTTTATAATTTGTTGTCTGACTATAGATGATTGGTTTGTGTAATGATATTTTTGACTGTATCAAAAAAAAATACATTTAGCATTAACATACGACTATTAGCAAAAAAATTAAAATATGAAATTTTCAAAAAACGTGCTATTGCCCCTTTACACTTATAAATGAAAGCTTATGTTTCATAATTCCTTTTTCTAATTTTTCCCTTTTAAAACTTGAGAGAACAATAATTCCTCATCGACTCAAATTGAAACGATGGTAGAATACAACAATAAAGCGGTGGTAAAACAAGTTCCTCTCTTTTTAAATGATAATATACCTTAAATTAATGTGAACCTAATTGATATAATACACCTGTCATAAAGGAAAAGAACTGTATGATTAACCGACTAATTGACAAGCACTATACAAAACATACCTTCTTTATGAAAAACGAAAGGTATTTGCATTTCAACTGGCTATTGCCGCAATGAACAATAAGGACAATTCTTGTCGATGAAAAACTTCTATATTCTGTGTAAGCGACGTTTCGACATAGATTCTAATGTTGTTGTCAAGCAAGTGACTTCTTATGGATGAACAACTTCTTTATTCTGTGTAAGCGACGTTTCGACATAGATTCTAATGTATATAAGAAGTGTCCTTATTGTTCATCACACCAACTTCTAGAATGTCAATCAAAGAAGTCATATTGCCGTAATGTTGAATAATGGCCAATAACATATTTTATATTATTCTAGAACATAAGAGCATGTTGCTAGCGATAGTAGCAGCATATTTCCCTACCAGTCTATTTCTGTCTTTATCACCTAAGTCTCTTATTTGTCAAAGGCTTCTTACTTTTCGCTTGAAAAAATTTACAGTTTCTTTGATTCAAAAAGGAAAAACAAACCGTAATTAATTGTTTTAGGTTTTCTGAAGAATCCATACAACACTTCTGAAACCATCGAACTTTGATGAAAGTAAAACAGTTGTGGTTTTCCTTATTCCCTTTGGGAATGCAAAAAAGCCATTGAAGGCATCTTCGATAGATAATATGATTTTAGTGAATTTTATTTGGTTCACGTTCTGCCGACTATGTTCATAAAAACTAATTGTATTTTATCATTGCGACTCATTTATCGAACAAGGAAAATATTAATTAGATAATGTTTTACCACTTTTGTAAATTTGCTTTATAGAATTTTGGCATTTTGATGTCCAAAAGCATGTCAAATTCCTCTGTAGGAATTATGGAACAGCCATTTTGTCAACTGTAAACTGACCATTCTGATACCGTTCATAGTAACAACAGAATGAACCTTAAAGGTCCTAAATTTTGGAAGTTACCGTTTCAGCAAATGTTGCCAAATGACTAATAGTCCAGTAAGACTGTCAAAGGGGTAGAACAAATAGCAATAAAATACTTTTAATTCAAATATACATGTACAAGAAAGCTGTATATTTTTGATATATCAAAAGTATAGAAAAATATAACGAACGATTTTGAACGAAAAAGTAAGAATTATGAAATGCCAAATCGGATATATCCTGATACGGAAAAAAACGATGGTGGTTCTTACTCGCCGTGCTTCCGTAGATGGCGTCAAGTTAACAAAAGTTAACAAAGTTAACCGAAGAGTTTACTTTTATTGCAATTTGTTTTAGGTTCAGCCATATATGATCTAAATGACTGGACTACAAGTTCGTTGTTCACCAAGAGAGGTTTTTGACTGACATAGTGACGCCAAAGAATGTCATTGATATTCTTAGATTGAAGATATTTTTGTCAAAATAGGTATAAAAAATTGTTTAAAACAAGTACATTTCTTCTCATGCATGATAAAAGATATTTTTATCTGTCAACATCAACTTGGTAATAACAATGTTGTTTTTAGCTTTGAAATCAAAGCTTATCGGATATTTTCGTCACAAGAATACAAGCATTATTTTCCTAGCCAGAAATAACTGTAATCATCTTCAGTCTTTTTGTTTTTGAATGTCAACATAGCATTTTCATTTTTGAGGAAATTATATATACAAAATTAGTTGCTATATCTGCGAACAGAATCAGCTTAAGAAGTTGCATCAGAAGAACTGAATACACTATAGGCAATGAAGGACACACAAAAATGATATTGACTTTGTATCAGAGTTGGCAGTTCTATATTACTACACATCAATGTTCCGTATTGCATCTGCATCTGCAGAAAGTATTTGATGAAAACAATGTATTAAATATGAACAATTCATGTTTATTGTTTGCAATACCCCTACCCCCTGTCAATAGTAGGCATGTTACGACTGATGGCCTGCAGCGCAGTTTATCAGTTCAGAGCAACAATTGTTTTTAAACTAAACATACAATGACCTTCAATGTTTGCCAAATCAAATCATAAAAAAGGATAAACGATCACCATTGTCCTGGCATTGAATACGTATACGTAGTACTGCAAATTAACTCAATATGGCACATCAAGTATATTTGACTCTTTGTCTCGATACCGGTAAATCTGTAAAATTTTCTCTTTTATAATATCACAAGTAGAATTATTCTTTTGGCGAAATTTGGTCATCGGAAACAGACGCTGAGGGACAAACTGATACTCTGGTGATCGTCCAAATGTCAAATCTGGTTAACCTGAGTCGAATATTCTCAAATTCACTCTTATATTTCTTTTAAGAGCTTATTATGACAGTAGCACTGCAAGTGAAACAGTCGTGAATTCTTCTTGATTCATGGTGGCAAATAAAATTTTACTCCTGTGTAATTATTTCTATTTTTCCTTCATCTAATATTTAATGTAAAAAAACTGTATCCGCTACTTTTATTCAATCTTATAAACTGGTCTAATAAGGAAGTATCTGGTAAAGATTTATCTCTGCTGAAGTAATGACGGTCAAAATAAATCCTTATTAAGTACAATTGACGGTGCTTTGTGACTACATCAAACATAACCAGAGAACAGTAATTACATACAACAATGGAACTCTAGTCAGATTTTCCCGGAATGAATAATTAACAAAGTTTTTCATTGGATCCAAAGGGAATGTATGTCATTTTCGACAAAAGGTGAACAGGCACATCAAAAGCATTATGTTACACTGTAGAAAGTGTTGCTTTCTCCTCTTGCAAGTCATTAAAAGGCCTGTTGTAATCATATCACATTTTGATGATTGGATGTGTTTTTATCATTATCATCATTTTCATGAAAAGTGAATTTAATCATGACGATATCTCATTGAAATAGAATCATAATTTTCTTCACTACGTTACGCAGAATATAGACCCTACTAGGCCCAGTAAGTCCAGCCGTCGGGGTAACCTTTGACAGCTTGATCTGAGGAAGATTTCATCCACCAATCAAATCGTACGCCTCTTAAAGGCCAATTCAAGGGATTCAAACATTTTAACACTGTGGAGGGAAAATTGTAACTACATCTTATGACCATTCGATCCATATGGTTGTATCATTCACGAATTAAATTACAATGTCTGAGTAATTAACAAAACACTTTTCTCTCTAATTTGCAAATGCACATCGAATAAGTGTGAAATAAAAATTAACAGACTTTTTCCAACCACATTAGTTTGGCCATGTCAATCTTCAAAATTTGCAGATATTTATACAAAACATACTGTAATAAGAAAAGACAACCAGCTGGATCAGTAATGTTGGTTCAACAAAGTGTGTAATCAAAATCATTTCTTATTAGCTGGTGTATTTTGTCTGTGTTTTCCGCGGACCGTCTTCTCTTCTTCAAACAAACTGATAACAGGTTGCAGGGTATAACAAGGGGTCAGTTAGTCTAATGCTACGGGCTTTAGTCTGACAATCTTTGATCTGTGGCCAGAGCCTAAGTCGTGAAAGTGACAAAAATAAACTGATGACCTTATCGATTTAAAAGCACTGCAGCACTATTAAACTTATCTCTTGGGTAGAAAATAAGTGTTACAAGTTACAAGACATTTTTAAGCATTGTTTATTTACTAACGTTTTTAGTTCGGTAAGCTTAAAGAAACTATTCTCATAACTCGCATATTAAATGCTTTCTCACTAGAATGGCAGCTTGCAGTTTTCTCTTGATAAATAACACTTATTAGTTCATTGTTCTGCTATGATCATTGACCTGTGTAAACAAATATCATCAACATATCAAAGATTGTTATAAATGTCCCCCGCCTTTGTTTTTCCGTTTCGGGGTCACAGCTTAAAAAACTATAAGATACTCTTTTATTTGGTATGTGGGTACATGTAGTGGTTGAGTGGTGCCTTTTTGTTGCTTTGGTTATTCCAAATGTTTCCAGTTCGAGCGGGTATTTTTGGTTCCACAAATATTCGGGAGGAAATTCCCTTTTACCCACCACACGTCACTTTTTATATATTTGATTTGTTTTTCTATTTTCTATGTTTATAACTATGTCATTTTTGGTAATTAGTTCTAATCCGCCCTTAAAAACAAAAAAAAACATAGTGAAAATAATCGAAGACAGCTGAAAAGCACTACAATTCGAGAGGTGTATTTTTTCAGGAGGACTTTACTACTAACAAATATATATTTATTTCTTAATTTTGTTCATGGTAACCATAATATAGCAAATTTTTTTTCTCGCAATGCTAACGTTTCAAAATACTTAGATATCTTTCTGGGAAAAAAACTGTTTTACTATGAGTGAGGTTGTGCGAAGTCGAGGGCGACCACGAAAGTAAGATGGAAACTCGCTTGCGAGAAGACAAGAGAGAAATGCCAAGCGGATTTATTTGGGAGACCTTGCCCCAAAATGGATTGACCTGAAATCTACATAAAAATTTACGGATTTTCAACTGGCAAGATATTTTAAAAATTGCTTTACAACCACTGATTTAACTGTTGTTCACATGACAATGATAATGTTTCTAGGGATGACCCCTTTACACATATCACCAGGTAAATTCCATGATATTAACGGATTATTTGTTTTTAAAAAACGAAGGGCCATTGTCTAATTTTGATGGGCACTGAAAACATAGTTCCCACCCAAAATTATCCCTGCACACTAAATAGCATTATGGGAAGGGACTTTTTTCATTCTACTTATAGATCTGCTAAACAGCTGACGCGCTGTATCTAAAAATAGCTTCGTTAGCAGCCTAAGCATATCGGTGAAAACGCGTTCGAAGAGGCCATTTAATGTTTCTTCCTTGAGCTACTTTTTTATGCATTTTATCTTAATATGCCGAATGTTTTTTGGTTTCACTGACAAATATAGTTAAAGCTTCATCTTCTTTTTGCGGCAACGAGTACCTGATTCTGGGAAAAAGAAAAGAAAATCAAGTCTTGCGTAACAAGAACGATGTTCAAGCGTATATTTAATAAAATACGAAGTCTAAGTAAACCTAGCCTCAATATTTTCCGTTTCACTCCTATACTGAATCTAGAAAGGCTTAGTAGAGGGTCGCATCAGCTGACCTTTCTGCGACCCTCCAACGTTATACGTGAGGAGGCAGACTATTGTGGCTTGGTAAGATGAGTTTTGTTTGGTTGGCTGACGCGACCCTCTACTAGGCCTTTCTAGACTCAGTATAGGAGTGAAACGGAAAATATTGAGGCTAGGTTTACTCAGATTTCGTGTTTTATTGCTTTGAAAGTGACACTGCTGGTAAAGAATAGCTTGATAAATACATTCTAAAGAATGTGATAAACATTTCCGAAATTACAAAATTCATCAAACAAACAGTTTTCTTTCAGCTACAAACAAGTTGTTAAATGATAATTACTACTAGGGTGTTTCTTAAATTCTTTGAGTAGCAATTT
This sequence comes from Steromphala cineraria, assembly GCA_916613615.1. NCBI lineage: Eukaryota > Metazoa > Mollusca > Gastropoda > Trochida > Trochidae > Steromphala > Steromphala cineraria. The sequence continues at coordinate 14,498,135 of OU744720.1, read as the reverse complement.
TCAAAAACTGTTGTCCTAACCATCACATCCTTCAGTATCTGCCAATAGCCTTTTCAGCTGCAGCAGCAACTTTTATCACATGGATAAATGCTTATGGCAAATGAATTATCTTCAGAATGTCAAATATCTCATAATTAAAGTTGTTTCATTTTTGCATGAACATCTTGAGGAAGGGTAGCTGATTAGGATATATTTACCGCGCAAAGTATGCAATTTTTTAAACTGCTCAAAGTTTCGTTTTTGTGAGAGCACCTGAATGACCTAAAAACTTCTTCTGCCTTAATAAGTTTTACATTCAACAATGTTGACAGTTTCATTTATTATCTTCCCCTAAATATTTCGAATCCTTATTTCAATTTCATGTTTTCACGAATCCGTGCAAAACTTCTGATTCAACCCAAATTCAATAATAAATAGTAGTTGTATTTCTAATGTATATTGCCTGAAAGAATTTTAAAATCCCAATTTACAAGAAAGAATTAAAAATTCATAGTGTTTGAGTGACAATGTTTCTAAGCATCACATGCTAGACTATATTTCAAAACATATAAGTAACTGCATGATAATTGTATCCACGGATCTATCCTAACCATCAAGCCGTGTAAATGTGCTAGCGTTTCGGTGAACTATCTAAACTCACTTTGGTTCAATGTTCCCCTTCAAAGTTACCATAATTGGTTGGATGACTGACTATCTAAAAATGACGGACTGACTATAAAAGGAAGTAATGCAATTTCCCATTGTGCCTTAGGATTCACTGCAGATGTTTCTCTTGTAGGTTATAAAAGATAACAACAGTATCTAGTGTTAGAGAATTTCATTCTTGCAAGTGTTTTCTCACATAAGGTATATCGACACAAATGGAATTTATTATATTTATTTAATTCGTCTATGTCAAAAGACACCAGTTAAGGTTATCATCCAAACTCATTTATCCATATTTCATTGTTTAAGAAATATGTTTCATTGGTTTAAAGTTTAACATCACCTCGTTCTATGAAATGTCAAATAATGACTGTCAATGATAAATTGATTATAAAGATAAATGTAACACACTGGTGTAGGTTAAAGTGTAATTAACCAAAATGAGATAAAACAGAGTCGAGACAATGCAATAGTAAAAGTCAAAGTAAACTATTTCAAACATAGTTTGCAGTTTTTATTTCTAGAACATAAGGCTGGTTCAAATCATATGCCAACTTTCATATCTCTGAACATTATTTATCCGGCATAAATTAACTGAACATAAGGTAACAACGCCAGAAACAACCATATCAACGTTAACACTACTGGCAATGTTCTAATGATATATCATTATCTTGTCCTAGGTTAATTTTTAAGATTTTGTTCTTGAACGAAATCTGAATTGAATTGGAGTATTATGAAATAGCTGTTATTTTTATCACTTTTTATCCTGTTTATGTGACTCTCTGCTTTTATCAAGTGTGGTACTTGTTTCATACATATCGCATGAGAAGAAAGCTTTTTGAGTCACTGAAACCATAACGGGATCAGCGTCCTTTGAGCAAAGAGGGAGAAAATGTCACATAAAGGAAATAACCAGATCAAGTGTCGTCATATTTGACGAAGTAAGGACAGTGACAGTGATAGTGTTGATTATGCGTAATTGAAAAATTGCCTTTTCCATGTTTTTGTTCCTCGACGGTCCTGTAATATCCTGATATATCCCGTATATAGTGAAATCGGGTTCATATTTTTCATATGATGCCCTGATATCACTTTCATATATTGTGACGTCATTTTATTACATTGCTTTGACCGCAAGGTTCGCCTATGACTTTTCGTTCTATAGGGACCTATCCTGAAAAATAGATTTTGAGTATTTATTTTATTTCCCGACTACAGTAATAAACAGAACACAATATTCGTGCCTATGACATACTATGTTTACGACACTAGTGCCAAAATATCCGTATATCCTTTGCTCTTGTTTGGGAAATAATATTTAGGCACTCGTTTCATAAACACAGTATGTCATGGACACTCAAATGATATCCTCTTTACCAACCGCTGCAAAAGCTCTTTATACATCCAGCAAATGATATCGAGAGTACCCAGATGAGAGGATGGTGACTACTTCGTGAGTATTCATCGCTATTCTGTCTTACCAAGCACAGATAAGTCAACCCATATTTTCTAGCTACAGCACACTGTGATTACATGAGATTTTCATGAAAGTCGAAAATAATTTATTTAAGGTAGTAAGATTGGAGTACTTGTGTTCATTGCTTGGTATATTTCTTTTATCTTCTTGTGAGATCAAAGAAGACACATTTTGTTCATAAATTCTTATTAAATCAATTACTTACATCGACATATTGACACAAAATCTAGTTACACCAATGTGTCCTTTTCAGGTTTTACTCCTTGATGTCTTAACTAGCTTATCTATGTTTCTTCATCCTGTTATCATCTGTAATATAAGCTACGACACAGTAACATTTACATTGGCATCGTTGATGACCAAGTTGATTTGGAAAAACTGGTCCACAATAGCGTTAGGTTTGACTATTATTTACACCTTTGGTAATTTCACCTTATATGCCGACACACACTGGTTATATTGCATCGTGTAGGAAATAGGAATCATATGGCTGAAGTTTACATGATATACTTTATTTATTACTGCTTCATTTAGTTTACATACATTGTCTTTCAATTGGAACCATTTTTTATCATTTCCTGACATCACCTTATTTTCCCTCACATTTGCCAACATTACTACAAACATTGTATTTGCGGAGTTTGAGTTTACATGACATCGACCGTAGTGTAGTGAGGTGAAACATTTCATGAAATGCGTAGGCGTATTCCTAATCTTAATTTAATTCTTGAAGTGTGCTTGATTTGTTTCTGTTCAAACATGAAGATGTGTGGACAGCTGTAGGCGTCATCTTTGGCCTGCCTCCATTTTTTTAATTCTATAAGATTGGTAAATTGATTATAGCGAAGCCTAAAATGTATGGTTTCCTTTTATTTACCTTTGGTTTCAGGACATTTCTAAATGAAGACAAAATCATGACATCATCATGATACTGTTATGGGTATGTATTTATTCATTAGTTAAACATTGTGTAGCATTGTTTACTGGGTATAATCTAGCTATGTCCAGAATGTTTTATCTATTTCTTGAATACCTGAGATGGACCCTTCTGGAGTTTGTTCTGGAACTTTGAAGAACATTCTGGAAGGTATCTAATCAATATAAAGGTCGGATTTAATACTCTAGATCATCTAGCTTCTTACAATTGACTATGCGATCATCTGCCGTGCCACTGATTTTGGACAACTTTACAAGTCGGATCCATCTATATCTACTTCCAGGACACATTTACTCTTACTACATTAATCAAGTATGTGATTACTCAGGACTGGTAAATATATGTAGCTAGCTTATTAGTGTGACTCATTTGATATTGCATAATAACTTGTATTAGCTTGATATTGTATTCTTTTTTTTATTATTAGATTAATTAAATTGCAATTGTCATATACAATAGTTTATTATATATTGGTTTTACTTGGGGCCTTTACTATCCTAAATTCACTCGTAACAATATTTTCAACTTGTCAAGTGAAAGTGCCTTTTATTCTGCTATTCCTAGTGATCGAAATGGGAACCATATTCACAAATTAGAATATTTACTCAAAAACGTTATTATTGCTCTTTTTCAAATTCATAATCCCCCTAAACATATATATTCATTGCTTTCAGTTGTGCCCTTCATGCATGGAAGTCAAACAGTAGATGTTTTAAACATAAGATATCCAAAGGATTCCCAAACTGGCTACTAATGGAAATTCAAAAATAGACATCGAACACCGTCGTTGTTCCAGTTGTGTGACTGTCATTAAGGTCCTCAAAACTTGCCTAAACGTGTGATATCCTGAATAATGGGGTATATCAAGCACATTTGATTTCATTTTATCTCTTAAAAAGATTCGCAATACTCAGATTTTAAGGTCACGATCAATGTCAATATTATTTCATTCATAGATATTTGGGTTTTTTTTATTTACAAAGCAAACAGAAATAGTAAACTGTATATACTAAAAAGAAATGAAACCAAAGATGGTTATTTGAACTTTTTAAAAGTTTGACTAGAATCATTTTCTATTGCAAACAATTATATTTTTCCTTAACTGTTGTCGTACAAACATTTAAAAATAATTAGACAAAAGATCAACTCGCTATTTCAACCTTTGTTTTATTAAACTTAAGTTACAAGATATTTGGCTGGGTTATTTACAACTTGAACAGTAAGTTCGAGTTGAGTTTTTTCATGTGGATATTTTGACGGTTTTATATATTCTGTATGATATTCCTACATTGAAAAGACACTTCCCATGACATTTCATATATATATATTCACAAAAAGTTAATTTTCCAGTTGTATGGTCCAACTTCGTCTAATGAATATTAAATAAAAACATAATGCCGGATATATATATATATATACATTTACTATTCTATAAGTGTAACTGTAATATGCATATGCCTACGTGCTATTAAAACCTCATGAGATTGACATAGATCCGACAATGTTTAATATTAATAACATATTTTTAACATACTTGATACAAAATGTAGCAGAGGAATACCATATGGATATCGATTTGATATAGCCCCAAGATCATCACAGATAAAAGTACAATAACACAGGCGAGTAGGACAGTCCTGAGACAGAGGTCACGTCAAAGGTCAGCAACACCAATCAGAAACTACGGAAGACGATACGCCAGGGAAATAGGAAAATTGTAATATGCCAGGAGGGTTAGTCAAACATGTCCATTTCAAAATCATACCTAAAGAAATCATATTGTGGAACCTATATGAGCGGTCGGTTATTGTTAATCATCTGTTTTCTACACGGTTTCAATTCTTAACTATTTTCAATTCTACTCTCAACAAAACGAAAGAGACAAAATGTCTATCAAATGTTAGACACGTATTTATGTTACATAACGATGATGCTAGTGAACCGAAAAACGTCACTTTTTAAAGCATGAAACCACAGAATTTAATATCAAACCCGTGGCTTGACTTGTCAACATATTTTCTCCAAGGATTTCAATCGGTTTCATGTTGAGAACATTCATCCCTTACAGAGACTTAAGGTGTTTATCTATGAACTCTTATAGAAACTCACCACTGAAAGGATAAAGCTTTTCTCTTGACAGTTTGACTTAAGCTTGAAGCACTAGAATTTCATTCTCTCCTCACAGAGGCAGCTCAGTCATACCCGAGTTAGCCTCTGTTCTATTACGCCAAAATCCTGGGGTTCCGGCAGATTGCCCTAGCGGCAAAAAGTTGTAACTTGAGATTATCTCCCTTATTAGCAGCCAATGAAAACACCTTTTGGATATCCACGACTTTGGGAATTCTCAACGGTCGCATAGTGACTCGCAAAAGCATCATGCCTTTAGGTTTATTTTTCATTAACAGTGTGAGAGGGAAAATGTTTGAAAATCAAATATTGATTGGGTTTTCATTAGAAACATACTGTTATATAATTGTGTAAATTGTTTGCCGAACCACACGGGTAAAGCCGAGCTTTTGCGAATGACAACTTTTGAAACGGCGTCGCTGATTGCACAACTAACTTCGATTGCCTCCAATCAGATTTCTACCTTTCTATCCCATGTATTAGCCGTAATAGAACAGAGGGTATGACTGAGCTGCCTCTGTGGGGAGAGAATGTAGAAGTTTAGAACAGTTAAGTTTTATGATCGCCTCTAAAATCGTAAGAATTCTTATATTAATGTCAACGTTAGAAATATGATCTGATGGCATTTTATTGATCCTCAAAGAGAATTTTCAAAAACTACTGTAGTATTTCTGAGCATTGACAAGCACTGTGAAAATGATGGCCTCGTCATATAAAACACAACAGTTTCTGCCCTTCACAGTCTTATTGTCACTGTGTAAAGAAGGACCAATGATCTTTATAGTGTTGGCGATCCAGGTATCTAAATACACAATATAGGCGCTCCTCAACATATATATTCTATACAGTCATTCTAGAACATAAGAGCATGGTGCTTGCAAAAGTACCAGCTTATAAGCCTAACAGTCTATTTCTGTCTTTGTAAAGATCACCTTCATCTCTAATTTGTCAAAGGTTTCAAATATTATGCTTGAAAAACTAGACAGTTTCATCGATTTTACGAAGAAAAAGTCAAACCCTTACGGGAATTGTCATGTTTTCAACACTTGGGAAACCATCGAAGTACAATAGTTGTGTTTTTCTTTTATTTTTCTTGCCGAAGGAACTTCAAATGCTAAAATAATTATTCGGCTTTTTTTATAAATGATGTGACTTTGGTGAAAGGTCATAATTGTACAACGAATTCTAGTCTTTCTTCTATATTTACATTCAATTATCATAACCAAAGGTTGGTCAAATCGTAGTTTCTCTTTTGTAAGATTGGATAGACGTTTGATACGAACATAAATGGTCTAATTCATTAAATCAAATTAAAATGATCTCACATATTCTTCTCCAAAAGGCAAATATACGATAAATCCTTGGTTTTTATGAATATTTAAAACAGTCATTTATTTCGCGGAAGACACATTCACACGTCAAATTCACATTGATACTACATATATAACCTATCGATATAACCAGCATCAACTCGTACTTGTCATTCTCAATGCTTTTGCGTTTCAAAAATTACGTTTATCGGATTGACGCGCATTATTTTCCGGTTTTCGATCACAATCACGACTTCAAAACTTCCTATTGTCACTCAATTTGATTTAAACTATAAAACACGCTCTATACTTTTTTATGAGCGATGTAAATGTCTTTTCATAGTTTTTAGCAAAGTAAAACTTAACAAATGTTGCAGCACCATAAAGGTCATTATCCTTGTCTCTGTTTAAGTTTTACGTGTGTCATCTGTATACACACGCCCTGTTCTTCTGGAATGCAAGTTTGGGCCTTTGTTTTCATAATTTCCCCAATATGTATTAGTTTATGTCAAATGTAATATCTTCAAATGGTTAGGTAACTCCTTATGCAACATGATTATTCTTAGGTGCATTCGTAGTTGCGTTCTAATTGCGTACATGACATTTCTAGATATGTCCTTGATTCTGAGCTTTCACCTTCAGACGACTAGGAGTCACGTTCTCTGCCAAAGAGCTAAGGGGTGAATCAATAGTTGCCGATGTTTACATGGTTTGTAATGTCTTATTTTAGCAGATCTCTGTTAGTTAATGTGCTTTGATAATTTTTTTAACTTCTTTTGTAGGTTTTTAAACCTTGTGGGGAAAATTCAAAAGCAACATGTCATTATTGGATAGGACATTGTTTCAATGAAATGATCATGTATACTATGTACTCAATCTATTGTGTGTAGAAAAACAAAAGGACATGTGAATGTTTTTTAGCTAATTTTCGCGTATAAACACTATTTGAAAAGTAATCCCCTTTCATATGGGAGAAAAACATTTCCTCATTGGTGTAATGATGCTTTTAAAATGATTAAGTTTAATATGAACAACCATTTTTAGGCATCCAAAACTTAACATTGATAGTAGTGAACAATACAAAGCCAGTTCTCAGTTCGTTTTATTTATGCATACAACTTGAAGAAAATATTAAGATAATTATTTTTCATAATACCTTCTTATGTTTCGCAACCCATCTGAACATATGATGGTTTCTCAGTTATATTTAGAGCTCTTCCGACAAATGTTTTACCCACAAGGATGAGACCAGTGACCTCTCGGACAGCTCATCAAGTTTGTGTTAGTAAAAGAGGTTACTTTTTGCGGAAACTAGTTCTGCTCGGCTAAGCGAAATATTGACCTGTTTTGTTTCTTCAGGTATCAATCTAAGTCGTAAATGTCGACGTCAACTTCTTCATATCGAACATTGGATAAAAAACATAAAAAAAAAACATTTTCGACTATGAAATGTTGCTGCTTTTCAAGGATAACTGCGATGATTAATAAACAGTTTGTGATAAGTATATCTTCAGTTTTGGTTTAACCAAAATCTAAAACAAACACTATCTCATTTAAATTTCTTAGATTCTTATCAATTGCATATCAATAATTTTCTATACATAAGTCAACTGTTGTCAAGGTATACAGTTGATAATTTGGATATTGCTTTTACCTTGAGTGAGATAAAAAAAAATGATACATTTTGTCCTTGGTGTGAAGTATCTGTGCAAAATACTGACTTTCAGTTTATATTACCACCATGTCCATATTCAGATATCAGGAAAAGTATGTTGTCCGTAAAATCTCTATATATAATCCATACTGCTTTGTAAAAAAGAAATAGCATTATTGTTTATATTTTCGCAAAATATATCTTAACATAGGTCACAACGTTTGATATATCAAATATACCCGTGCTATGTGGTCTTTATTGTTGCGCCTAATGATAGGGGATGGTGGTCTTAATTACGTTTGAATAAACCATCATAAAACCTTGAATTTAGTTCAAGTCTATTCCAAATCGTTATGTTTAACCTTGAATGCATTCCTCCATGTCATAACAGACATGATTTAACGTGTCAATCAACTTCTCGAAGCAATGATCTAACACCGGGCTGGTCCCCAACGTGTCAACAAACTGAAAATAACAGCTTAACGCAATATGTCTGACATCTTAAAGTCACAGAGACAAAACCTGTCACCTTTGTGATATAGCAAAGGTCAATCGGTCTTTGAAGGCATGCCTCAACACAGGCATATTACAAGACACCATTTGTGTGTTTAAAGGCATGTTCATCTAGTCTTAGTCTCTTTCAGCAGTTTTATAAATTTAGTTTAGAAATAAGGTTAGTGCGTTGGTGTGTCGGAAACAGGCAATTTTTGAAGAGTTTCTGCATAAAAATTTCGCAGCCAATGATTTTATCGCATGATACAATTTGTTGGCCTGCTATAAAATTGTAGGTTAAAAATATCGTACCACGTTTTTTGAATAAAAGATAAGAAGTGTGAAATTCACAATATATAGTTCAATCATTGGAACTGACATTGACATAACCGTGTTCATTTATCAAAAAAACTTCAGAGAACTGATTTAGAAATGTGTTCATCGTATTTTTTTATAAAATTAGTGTCGTACTGTTGTGTTTCAAACATCTGAGAGTCTTACATTTTCCTTAAGCAAGGTGAAACGTATCGAGATAAATTATTTCCGTTCACTGCCGTGCCCTTAAAGGGGCAGTAGCACGTTTTTTCATAATTTTATATTTCAAAACTTTCACTGATAATTGTATGTTATTGCTAAATATATTATTTTGATTGTGTAATAAATTTCATTACACAAGCCAATTAGCCATAGTCAGAGGACAAAGTATGAAGATTCACATAAAATCCATTGGCGGCCATTTTTGTGTGAACACCTTTAATTCATTTTCTGCAAGAAAAAGGTATCGCATGGCTAAACTTTGCATTATATATTTGAATTATTACTGCTCCTTTTAGTTTAGATACATTGTCTTTCAATTGGAACCATTGATTTTCATTTTCCTGACATCACCTTATATTCCCCCTAAAACGTGCTACTGCCCCTTTAAGCCTGTGAAACGAATCATCGATATCAACGGTGATCTATGGTGATCTATGGTGATCAGGAGTAACGCTCTTTACACGCTCTCTACGTATAACCACTGAAATCGCCGCTTACTGTTCCGAACAAAATCAAAATAATGAAAGCCAACCTAATAAATAATATCAATCAATAGTCCGATTGATTGTTTTAAGGTATGTTTCATCTGAGAGCACCACTAAGGTAAAGAAATACATGTTACGTCACGTACATATCCTTCAAATAAAGCGTTTCTTTCCTTTGGTATAGGCATGAAATGTTATCCACTCAACCCTTAACCCTATGCCTAAACCCACTACTACCAAGCCTGCCCCTGCCCCCATTCGCATCTCACTCCCCTACATTGGCAAAACATCGCATCACATTAGTCGTTTACTCAAGCAGAAAGCTGGTATAGACACCTACTTCTCCACGGCCACTCCTCTCAAAACCATCATTAGGGCTAACGGTAGAAAACATGCAACAAAACAACAGCAGCCTAAAGGAGTGGTCTACAACATCAGCTGCGACTGCGGCAGCAACTACATCGGAGAAACATCAAGGCCACTCAACATTCGCATCAAAGAACACAAGACATCCACCATCAAAGCAGACGCAAAATCAGCTATTTCAGAACACATCACCAAATTCCCACAACACAACATCAACTGGGACACTGTCAAAACACTCACAACCAACAAACATGATTACACTCAACGTCGTTTAGCCGAAGCTTTACAAATTTCCCGTTTCCGGCCATCTATGAACAGAGATCAAGGCTATTACATCCCATCAGCTTACAACCATTTAATCCGCCCATAATTAATCCAATCAACTCAACTGGCTTCGCTAATCTGCCTAATTAACTCACTCACAAACTGGTATCCCACTCATCCTATGTTTTCTTAACTTCATGTAAATTATCCTTTGATGTATTGTTACCTTATCCTGTTGTTACTGTTATTGTTTTCTCATTATCATACCAAACTGTATAAATTGCTGTATTCCTCATTTTCACCATATGCTTGATAACGGTATAAGAATCTATACCGAAACGTCGCCACCATCCAATAAAGAAGTTGTTCATCCATAGAATCACTCTTGTCTTCCTTATGAAATGTTTGTTTAAAAAAATGTGTAAGGTTTTTTAATTTCAAAGTACATGAACATTGTACCTTATAAGCTTATGTGGCCAATGACCATTGCTAAAGCAATTGCAAATCATTTATGTTTACCAATTTTTTTGGCTCAAACTGTCCTCTGATTAGCGTGCTCACAGTGGGCTGAACTCAAAATCGGAGCGAGATTAGTATGAAATCGTTTCGTGTCGGTAATAACGTTATGGAATGTAAATTTTATGTTTGGTCATTTCAGTGAAAACGCAACTGAGGATTACAGAACTAGTCTGCTGATATTATTGAGTCTGAATGTAATTTGGACGTTAGACAATAGCCAAAAGGTTACATTTATCAAAAACAATTTGAATAGATCGGGTGATAGATACTGCTGGTTCCAATGGGGACATTATTACTTCATTTTCGATGGAAGATCTGAAGATGTGACAAATTGTCATATCGACTAAACTGCAGTCTGAATTATCAATGTGATTGAATTTAAATCGACAGTTACACATTTGTTAATGAAATGACTTGATAAAAGACTGTTAATCTAGTTTTATCCAGATTCAGTTATCAATAGTTACACAGTTTATCTGATGGAATACCAAAAAAAGACTATCATCTTATATCGATGTATCGATTATGAAGATAATCTCCTTAAAATATACTTTTTAATAAAAGTAGTTATTGCTGAACCTTCCATACTTCCAGTCTTCATACTTCATAAAGTAGATCTATCGTTGAGTTAAACATCGTTATGAATCGAAAAGCCATCGTTTCTCAATTTTGTATAGGTTCGTTCTCTCTCTCTGTCTTTACATAATGAATGTTTAGCGGCTCACTGTACTTAATGCGTGCCAAATCATAAGACGGTTTTAACCATGTGTAAATGTTACTAGGTGAGTCAACAAGTCATAACCTTTCTGTGTGTGAAAGTCTTTGAAACCGGGCTCAGATTTCTGAATTGAGGTATCGATGGCTATAACGTTTCTTGTATATTGAGTTGCTTTCTATCGTGAATTAAATCAAATGTAAAATAATCTAATGATTATGATATGGCAGGATATTGATGTTAATATTGACCGTGTTGTGATAAATTCAAACGTAATTTAGCTTGTTTGATATCGCATAGGTAATGAACACAGATTTTCTCCCTTCATTCAGCCGACATGTCTTAAACAACTCCGCAGCTGATTATGGTTTAGTATTGTAATATCATTAACATTGATCCATATGAGATGAAATAAGTCGTTTCTTTTCTTATTTTTTTTTTCTAATCAATTCATATTATAGTATACATTAGTCTATGAAAAGGAGGACAGACATATAAGCGATCTTTAAAGGTAAATTTGCAAAATTATGTATTATGGACGTGTGATTTCTGCTTCTGTACATAATGTTACTGTTATGTTGTTGTTTACTTCATATTAAGAGTTATCTATTGTTATTTATAGTTTATATTGCTCGTAATTCAGAGATGACATTTGTTAGACATTTTGGATTTATAACAGTAAATGACATTTTTATTGTTTTTGTGATACATAAAAGAGCGTGTCCATTATACATCAACAAAATTCCAACGATGACATAACCAATGCAATGAATCACCGCATTGAGAGTCTAAAGATATTACGTAGAAGCAAATTTCATGGAATCGTCGAGCATACTAATTTTGGCTGAATAAATAAAATTTCACCTCGTGCTTTCTTATTTTATAACAAATGTAAAATTTCGGATACTTTTAAGTTTTGTGTTAATATTTCAATGATTTAAGAGACAATTTAATTTTTTATATCTAGTAGCAACAAATAACTTAAACGTGACTTGATATTGAAAACCGCAGTCCTTGGAATAAAACGTGGAGCGTAAATATAATCATCTCTTCAGTTTTGGCATAAGCTTTATCGCAGATTGACAGTTGTTTGTCGTTGCTGTCACAGTAAGCAAAGCTGTATGTCACTTATGAATAATACATACCCTGGCAATCCATAGAGACAGGTTTACTTATAAGTATGTACAGGAAACATTCAGTGTAAGTAGGTCATGATGTTTTTAAGTTACATTTGTTGTAAGATCATATTCTTATTTTGCTCCCCGTGAAATACATACTCGTACCCACACTCGGAAGCACGACCTGAATGGTAATGTTATTATCACTTTCTATCAAGTGGTCGGAAATGATAAAATGCCTTGAAAAAATCTTCAAAAACAGTAACATTGGATCAGAAAGTAACATAAGTGAAGCACATTGTAAACGGTTAAAATGTTTTAATCCATCAACAAAATGCCCGATCAAAAATTTTGTACACAGTAAGTACAATGCTGTTCATTGGAATCACATTCGCCGGTTTACTTTGGGAAAATAGCCTTAAATGACAAAAGTTCTTTGAAAATGAAATGTATTCTAGAGTTGAAGATACCAGCTTAATGATTGATTAAGGAATAATTCTGTAATTAAAGAACTAGTTTAAGATTGGACACATGCTATAGACATACGGCCATGAAAGGAACGTCAAAGTTAGATTTCCTCTTGAGACTGCATTACTGGTGCTTCGTTTGCGAAGTCAATTCCTTCGAGCCTTTGTCATAAAATGAACAGGAACTCTTTGTCATGGTTGACTCAACTATGGACATGCACAACACCGGTGCATGAGTTAAATAAGTTTGCAAATGTGAAAATGAATGTTTGTGAATTCGAGTGATACTTATAACTGATGCTGATTCATTATATATAGAATGTTAAAAGAGTATTATGATGATAGCTTAATTGATCTGATAAGCAATTTTGAATTACTTGATTATTATTCTCTGGAAAAGTCTGGAAAAGTCTGTCCAGGATAATGAATCCCTACAGCGTATAAGTTCTAAATATACACAACTAGGATATACAAGAAATGAAGCATTACAACCTACTGGTTTACATATTAAATAATGGGGAGACTAATATAAAAATAAATTGGCCCCTACCAAGTATCGTTTTTTTATGGAGATATGTTATTAACAAATGTTCCTTATAATTATAGCATTGATTTATCTGTTTTATGCCTTCGTCATTTCGACCCTATACGACAGTCACAATCTTTAGAAAATTCACAATCAACAAATCCGTCTGACAAGAGTTCGAGTCCAGTTTCTTAAGACAGTCTGATCGCCATGAAAAAAGTCTTTGTGTATTCAGGGCACGAAAAGTGTAAAAGTGTTTATCAAATATTCTTTGTTTGTCTAACCAAGTTTGGCTACCAACCGAGGACAATTAGGATTATAATTGATAAAAATACGGACTATAAACAAAATGGCATCGATTTATTGCAATAAAAAGATGGGGGGGGTATTTTTTAACAGGATCGTGCACAGGATTTAAGGGAGAGTAATATCTTCTTTAGAAAGATGGTTTTTCGTGTGTTGCCGTAGCAACTGTGCAGTTGACAAGGATAGTTGAGGATGTACTCCAGATAGTTAACGCATCATGGATTTCAACATATGCATACAAAATATAATAGTATGTAATTGAGGCAACGGCTTCTTCCGTCCCTCGATTGTATCTCCTCAACATATTTGAACTAAACTTACTCGTTTTTTCACTTAAGTCCCTTCGTTATCTGACTTTGACCAGTAAAACCACTAATGCGATCATTCCATCCCAATCGCATTTATCGTTATCAAGTACACAGTAATATGACGAATTTTGGATTTGTTGTTAGCAACGGCAGGTTTGAGATGATATACAATTCAAACTTAGAATTAAGTATTTTGTTGTTGATTAAAAATATAACTTTGGTGTTAGAATATATTGTTGAATAAATTTAATGTTTTAGAAAAGATGTTGATAGGTATGCAAATCTGCACATACTTGGTTGAATCGGTCGTTCTGTGTAAAAGTTTACACACAAATATTCGTCAATTTTAAGAAAATCAATATCTTCTCAAGCCCTTTGCTGCGATAATGTTCCGATAATTCCAATGCCTCATGGCCAAAAACTGCGATATCCATCAATCTTAATCCCATTGTAATGCCAAACATCGCTGGTTTTTATCCTAATATGTTTAATCTCAAGTAAATGTTATAGTAGTTATAGTCATATAATTCACACTCTGACGTTTACACGTATTCTCGAACGTTGATTGGTCTAGGGCATGGTCTTGAATCGAAGTTTCATCGATTCATTTCTCATGAACTCACAAAAAAAAGTGTTCATAGATCTACTTGTGTGAACGTTTTCAAGTCGTGTGAGCATTCAGCGGAACTACTTTAATTCTCCATCCAACATCAAATCATATGTTATTTAATAAATCTTTAGTATATATATTACCAAGACACTTTAATCATATTCTATCAACCAAGAAATATATTTTGATCTGAAAATCATTCATTTTATCATTTGCTTTAGATCAGTTGTAAGACTGCAAAATGGATCTGATCGAACGGAACGAAATGCATTTAGTATTTACAGTTGCTTGGTAAATTTTACATATCGATCAATATTGAGTACTGTATGGCGTAAAAAAGACAACCTTATACTCACGATCTATACACAAGAGATGAAAATGTTACGGTAGAGCAGTTATGATAATTAAAATCTCACTTAACCACAGTTGTTTACGTATTTTGAAGATAGCTCTGCAAATGGCGGCCAGCATGACACGACGTTATGCATAAGGCAGATAACTCTGATCTCCCGTCCTTGCGCGAAGGGATTTTATCATAATGTGCGCTTCATTTAGCATATCTTTTAGCAGCGTGTTTTTAGAACACTGTCACAGACCAATTTTGACAAATATTAAGTTTCTTTCCAAATTGGGATTATTTCTGGTTGCAGGGTTACTCGTTCATAGGATCATCAGGAGTCATATCACTCCGCCGTTCTATTCCATATATGATGCAAAATTATAGGAATTGTATGTCAGTTTGTGTGTTTGCAAGCTCACTTGGTTCACACGAGTTTGAATGTAGCTTTGACATCGTTCATTTTCCAGTGCAAACACACAAACTGACATTCAATTCTTAAATAAAAGTCCCCTTTTAATGATCATTTAATCTTAATTGCATTCCTAAGGTTAATGTGCCTTTATTCATTGTTTCAATATCCCCACTTTCAGGAAAACTTAGTTTATCCATTGTTTGCACGACAGCGTTACAAAATCTTATTAACCTTCAAAAGCATCTCCCGAAGTTTCATCGTAAAACTTATTTTGTTACGGTTATGCAAAGTTATTCTAGAATACAAGTTCTTATGGATAATCAACATCTTTATTGTATAATGCAATAAAGAAGTTGATTTTACATGAGAACTAGTTCTTCTTCATCAAAGTAGCTTGTAAAATGCCTCTCAAAGATAAAGGTTATATTACTTTTGTATGTGCTATCATTTGTTGAAGCATGCGTCGTTTGCCCCGCCCCTTAGTTTGACATGTAAGCATTTATTTCAGTTTTCAAACTTGCTTGTCTAATCGTGGGTTTATGTAAAACAAAGTGCACTGACTCAAATTATCTTGATTCTTTGCAAAGGAATCTGCACCATCAAATTATTTTATGTAGTACGAATGTAGCAAATTGACCGATAATACAAACACTGCCCGGAAAATAAATGATGAAGAAGAACATACCGATAAGCTGAATCTGTGTATATATCAAAGTAGACAAACATGTGTGCATGTTATATTACGGGTACAACCATGTCAACATGTAGGCATTAGCAACAATCAAAGTAAGATATAATTCAAAGATTGTCCCTTTCTTTACTCCTCTCTGCTTATTATAAATGCACAAGATTTCTATCGTAGTGACATTATACAATTATTGACTTCAGTTGAGGTGAATCCAATGGTTTATTAACCTCGGAACAGTTATGTTCACCGAGGCGATAACTGTTTATTATATGATTTAAGAACGTTTCAGTTATTTTGTAAACTATTCAATTATTTTAATTTTTTTTGGAAGCAACTCTTTACGGCGCTCCTCGTATTGACGATCTATTTTTAGCTCCAGGTCATTGGATTGTTATGTTAACCTCGCGTGACGTTTCCCGCGGTCAACATAAGGTTTGATCATTGTCGACGACCACCTTCCTCGGCCAATCAGAAGACAGATCACTCGTCCATCATATAATAATACTCAATGTCCCCTGTGAGGCACCCGTCTCAGTTACATGTACTTACAATGAGTTATGCTGTGTATGTTGTCATCTTTTCTGTGCCAGTTTGTTGGTGTACCGTATTTTAACTTGATATACAATCTGAAATCTCCTTGAGGTTCCTTACTGTTATTATTAACGATTAAGGAGATGGTTTCGAATTTCGATGAGAAGCAGGAAGATAAAGGTATTCAAAAAATCAATTGCCATTACACGATCCCAACCTCCCTTTGAGTTTTTGAAGTTAGATTTTCAGTGTATCACTAATGTAATATTTGTAGGTATATCAGCATGAATATAGTAACATTTTATCATGTCCAACTTAAATAATAGATATCGTTTTCTGTAGCAAGTGACATAGTCAAGTGATACATCATAATGGGTAGAAACTGCTTGGGGGAATGAAAACGTCTTAATCATTGGAACTTTTCTATTCAGGTCACAATAGTCTTAACCATTATTAGAATATCTAAAAGATTGCGGAAGTAAAAGTATGAGTCCTTTGATGTACTGCTGTGACTTCATTGGGGAAATCTTTTGAGCAAACACCTTCAAAGTAGCAAAAGTAAACTCGTGAAACCATTCTCGTTGTAAAGCATGACCTACTTCATTAAGAAGGTTGTGGGATACACACTTTAAAGGGGCAGTAGCACGTTTTTTGATAATTTTATATTTGAAAATTTTCACTGATAATTGTAAGTTTATGTTAATTGTATCATTTTGACGGTGTCAAAAATCTCATGACACAAGCCAATCATCCATAGTCAGATGACAAAGTATGAAGATTTACACAAAATCCATTGGCAGCCATTTTGTGTGAACACCTTTAATTCATTTTGTGTAAGAACAAGGAATCGCATGGTTAAACTTTACGTTATATATTTGAATTATTACTGCTCCATTTAGTTTAGATACATTGTCTTTCAATTGGAACCGTTAATTTTCATTTTTCTGACATCACCTCATAATTTCCCTAAAAACGTGCTACTGCCCCTTTAAAACACGTTATCTTGGCTTTGATATTGATCCTCCTAGGACGCACTTTTAGTCCATTTGCCAAACCAATGCGGTTTTTTAAAACAAAACATAAACTAAGTATTTTGGTAATTTTAGGTTCGCTATCACGAAACAGTTAAAACAATCTAAATCAAACAGTTGTTTATTGTGAGATTATCGTCACTGTTGAAATTTTCATTGTCTATATTTTTTAGTTTCTTTTGTAATAAAATATTGAGTTTTCACATTCTCAACTCAAAAATACCGAATTAACTCAGGTCAAGAAAAATAAAGTTTCTTAAAACGCTTAAATAACAGGTCAGATCTAACTGAGTTTCACTTTCACTTATCATCGAATATTACAGATAGGAATTAATCAAGCGACTGAAGGAGTGAAATGATGTATTCTATAACAAATACTTTATCATCAACTATTAGTCAAGTTCTGTTTCTTTTGCTTTTATTTGTCAGATCGGTTTCTTTCATCCTTTAGAATGGAGTGCATGTTGAATTACAGTAAGCTTTGAGGAAGGTACAGAATAAAATCATTGTAAAAGTTAATGTTTAATCCAAGATTAATCACCAATTCAATTATAAGCACAGTTATGTTAGCTTGGAAAGTAAAGAAGAATTAATAGCATGGAAACTATTGTAGATCTTAGACGTGGATCCATTTAGGAAATCGCAAGTAGGTCAGTCTACAGAAGAAAATAGATGATGATTTCGAACTTTCAAATGAAGGCTTCACATAATTGGAGTCAAATGCAAGCTCTTACTAGGAACTCTCTCCCTTGACAATTAAGAGAAAAAGAAAAACTGGCTCAGACAGATTCTGATATTCTGTGGCATTTAGGGTTTTGCTCAACATTTAAATATAAAGCGATTACTTATTTACGCAAACTTGAGGAACATCAACACGGATACGTACACATGGTTCTCATAATACGTTTTTTAAACGATGACAATTCAATTGTACAAAATTATCGCAATAGTCTTCAAATTGTTGCCTATAATTGATTTCAGTATTTCGGAACTTCACGTTGTCTGACTCAAAGTTTGGCTACCTACTGCTTAAAAAAAAGAATCTTGTTTTATCACAGAAGGTTTTTTTTCATTTGCATTCTATTATTTTGAAATTGTTGTTGACTTGAGTTGTTTGATTTAATTGATTCCTACTACAGTAGGATATTTCTGTCTACATCTACTAATCACTCATTTCCATCATGCCAAATGCCCTCTATTGCCAAATGTAAAAATTCTAAAAAAAGCACTTGCAAATGGAACTATACGGATTAAAGGAGTGATGAGTTAGTGACATCTGTTTCATGCTCCTTATACAGCGGCACCTATTGAGTTTTCTGTGCTGATATCAGCGCCCCTAAGGGTGGTTATTAGCAACATCCAGTTACTTTCTGATTGGACTATTGCTTTCGCTCATAGTAAGCTAGAGAGCAAGCACAGAAAACTCAAGGATCGGTAGCAAGGCATTAAACCGAGTTCTGAAACTTGGTATTTAGGCTTTGCGTAGGCAGATGGAGTGACCGAGGATATTATGAATTTAAAGCATCTGAATATTCAGCATTGAGTGACTAAGGATCTGTAGAGTGTACAGAATTAAATTAAATCAATTTTTTGGTGGATTTTATGAGTTCACAGAAACAGATCAACCGCCCTTGGTGACAGACGATTTTTTAGTGTATAGAATCATATTATTCAACTTTACTTGATATCATATTCTTCCACCAAAAGGGTCTTGAGTTCCTTTTTTTTGGTAAAACATTCGTTTCTATATTGATTAAATAACATTCATTCGATCTCTCGAACAAACACGTGATGTACTTACAGAGGCCTCATATTTGATCAACCTACATTTTCTATATAATGGGTTTTACAATGATACCAGAGACTTTTGACATTTCCTACACCACCAGGTCTATTTCTAGAATGTTTATTGGGTTTCAGGATGATCTTAATGTGTATTGGTAGGGTCTTACAATGAAATAGCATTCACGCTATCTAATATCATTCTTTGTCGAAAAGCGAATAGAAGAACTGAAGTAAACCACGAGGGCGAATAACTAGTTTCAAATAATGGTATCTTCCATTACATATAATTGAATTCTGTCCGTTAATTCTGTAAAGGAAAATGTTTGACGATGAGTAGATTCGTGAAAATGAATTATTTCAACCAATCGACGACACAGAATGCATTCTCAATTTTAATCCATGTGTGATTTCACGAAATTACAAACGGTTGTTATTCAAATTTTCATCGATTTCCCACGTTTTATTAACAAAACAATGCAATTTTCGATGCTCACTTTCGGACAGAACCTTAGGCCATGCTGAAAATGGGCACATCAGTACACGCATATTGCCATTCTCCTTAAATAAAAGCGCTATGTTATCATTTGGAAGGTTGCAAATTCTCATTTAGACTCACACCCTTTCAAAAGTTTATTTGTCAAACTCGATAGATTTAATATTTGTCTTTCTTGAAGAATTTGTGTAGATACTACATGTATGTTAAAAACGGTATAAAACCCCTAAACCTCCATAGTCTTGGTAGTCAATAAAACAGTTGATTCTTACAACAACAGAGTTACATCATTGCCATGGATTTAACTATGTGAATTTTTTTATGTTTATATTAAAAATATATGCGTTTAAATAAATACATATCAGGAAGCAGTTTTCCGTTCCAATTGTAAAACATGTATCATTTGGTCTATTTACAGAAGTAGCCTTAAGGGAATTCTACATAAATGTTAAAGCGGAAATGAAGAGGGAATATCTTAAGCGGAAATTGAATTTCGTTTATTCTGTGTTTTTCTTGTTTCTTTAGTTATTTGATCATTTTCAACACGGTACCGCATAAATAATGACAGTTTCAAGGAAAATGTCATTCATTCAAGCGTTATTAAAACTTGACGGCAATAACGTGACACAGATATATTTTTAGATCTGTAGTGAAGGATTATACTAAAAATATAACCTGCAATGTGAAATTCTTCAAAGGGATTTAGAGGTTTGTGTTATGATACAAGACAAACTTTGTGGATAACAGTTTCTTAATTTGATTTCTTCATAATATTCGAATCAAAATCAAAATAGTTTTAAAAGTGAAACATGTCGAAACAATTTCTTTAGATACAAAAGTTTGTTAACTCGAGGCTTCCTAAATTATGAATTCTCTCAACCATTAACGACGCACTGTGTTCCTTACCAAGGAATCAAAGCTACAGAAATACAAAATCGCATGTGATGGGCAAGGTTTCGTCAGGTTATAAGGGGCATGAGTCCTAATACGATGTCCTATGGTCAGGCAGTCTCTCAGAGGTCACCCAACCGGAAGTAATGACTGCTATCGAAAGAAGAATTTTAGCTAAGCGCCGTTTGAAAGAGTCTTTGAATGACAGCTTGTGGAATTTTTTCCCATTCCTCCCGCAATGCATTGGCCAACTCTGGTAACGTCTGAGGTTGATGTTGCCGTCCACGTACACGTCTATCAAATATATCCCACAGGTGTTCGATAGGATTAAGATCAGGGGATTTTGAAGGCCATGGTAGGTCATTGATGTTTTCCTGGGCTAGATAGGCCACCGTAGCACGTGCAGTATGAGGTCTGGCATTATCGTGTTGATGATCGGCAGCAGGTGAGGCCTGAGAACTTGGTTTATGTAGCGATCTGCGTTGACATTCCCTTGTAGTTCGGATTTTCGGTTGTAGGATATTGCCTCCCACACCACCACACTCCCTCCGCCGAAATTGTCCACCTGTCGGATACAGTTTCGAGCAAAACGTTCATTTTGACGTCGGTAAACATGTTGCCTTCCATCTCGACGTTGAAGAAGAAACCTCGACTCCTCGCTAAACCAAATATGCCGCCAGTTCCTCAGATTCCATGCCTGTACATTACGGAACCACCTGACACGTTGACGTCGATTTTGAAGTCGTAGCACAGGTCCGACAACAGGTCTTCATGCACGAATTCCTGCCTCTCGAAGACGATTCCATACTGTTTGGCCCGATATTTTTCGCAGTCCGGGTATTTGTGTTGTGGTTGATGTGGCCGTAGCAAGTCTATCACGTAGGTGGCGCAACCGGATGTAACGATCCTGGTCCGGAGTGGTGATTCGAGGTCGTCCACCTCTGGGTCGATCTTGTGTTGTGTTAAATTGTCTGTATCGATCCAATAAACGTGAAATTGTGCTTTTGTGAACCTCGAAATATCTTGCCACGGAAATCTGTGTTTCTCCAGCTTCAAGACGTCCAATGGCGATATTTCGATCCGCAGCATTCGGTATTAAAATAAAGAGAGGTGGATTGAAATGAAGAGATATTTTATTGAAAAGCCAAAAGGTAACGCCAGTTCGTTTTAAGTTAAAGCGAAATAATTATATAGAGGGGTGGGTCTTTCTTATCTACGTTTTACCTACATTTTATTTACGATATCCGGTTCCTGTGACGAAACCCCACCCCTACTTTATCAATTTTAAACTGAAATGTCGAACAATCCGCGCAAAGGGACACACAATCAAAAGTATCTTTTCAATCATTTTTTAACTCAATCAAGGTATTGATACCCTGAAGACACACAACAAATTTGGTTATGCTATCTTATATAGTTTCTGAGAAAAGCTGCCCCCTTTAACTCGGACGGACGGACGCACGAACGGAGCCCAATCCTGCTTCTACTTCATGGCGGGGGATAATAATACACGCAACCCTGTAAATCCTGCTTTCCAATAAGCAAAAGTGTTTCTGAAATACACAGTAAAAGGGAGACAATCGTTGGAAACTTATCACCTTATTCGTTGTATTAGCAAAACACAGCCATTTAGGTTGCGCTGTTTTCTTTTTTTTTCACGATTCACGATCATGTGAATGGCGTTCAAAACATGTATTACTTTGTGGTTACAATCAATGCGCAAATGTTCTCTTATAAATCAGATTATTACTAACCAAATAAATCTGAACAGGTTCTTACATAATATTATATTTTTATGTATATATTTTTATATAATGAATATATGACAATACTGGTCATATATACTTGTTTGGAATTCTTATGGATATTTGAAATGGTTGGATTTGTTTATAATGTCATCCTAATAGGATATCCTGAACATTCATTGAGGAAAGAATATCTTGTATTCCTTTTATGGACGCTTCTTTAGAATTTGTGCAGATAATTATTACAAAAACATTGACAAATGTTTAAAATCATACTAAACACTTGTTCTTAAGAGGTGACACGTGATGAATAAATCAGGAACATGAAATTCGTAATAAAAGATTTCAATGGATTTAACTCACATTTGTAATATGTTAGTACCTTCAACCGTCGCTTTCAAAACAATAACGAAGTTAATTCACACAACTTGTACTTTTGAATTTAAATGAGTAAGACATTACGTTAGTGTTTTAGAAAATGTTCTGTGACTCATTGTAACGTCTTGCATGTTGTCGTAGCTATAGAAAAGTCAAGAGAATGCATTATTCAGGTGAATGTTATGCCCGCAGGTTAAATTGAGGACACGACACTGTACCTGAAAGGATAAAATCATTATGGAATAGTGACTGTGGTGTACAACTGTTAACATGTTGCCATCAGAGAGATGAATATTCAATGTGTTGAACCTGATTTGTTTTGAACTCAAATAACAATGGTTAGTATTCATGAGAATGGTCCAGTAAATCTTTCATATAGGTAACGGGGCGTGCGTTCTTCGTCTCTTAAGTAGTGCTGCTTCCTTTGGAATAAATCTTGCAGTGGAACGATTTCTTTTGAAAGACAACAATACTGTATGAAAAGTTAATGTCGAAATGCATTTGAAGCATGTTGTTTTTGACGTACAAGAAGGACGTAAGTTGTAATTTGAATTAAAACAACAAATTAAGCCTTTAAGAGCAACACTTTCACACTTTATTGAATAGTTAGCTTAGTCTCTAAACATTTAGGTTCATTAATAAGCGGAAAGTAATATCAAGTATGCAAAGTTCATGGATGGAAATGTATTCAGAAAATATCTACTTATGTTTCCCTCAATCCAATAAATAAATGAAAATATTTGTATGGTTTAAATGTATCTGTTGAGTTTATTTTTGAATGTGGTTTTAATCAAATCTATTTCCCAAATGTGTAAGTATTCTTTTGTGTGACGATTGTAAAAGAAATAATCAATGCTCTTTTTAATCGAATAAAAAATCAGCCATCTTTTATCATCCACGTTTATGTTGACAATTGATTTGTAATGCAAATATTCTTTGTGGAACCGTGAATATGCATGTAACGTCCTTTGTGAACTGTTTTCCTTTTCGCCATTGTTGATGTGTCGTTCCTCTTCGTATTCACGCATGCGTATTGAAGTGTCAGAATAACGATTTTGTATTCATGAACGTTTCATTTTTTAAAGATATTGAGTAAGACAAATTGTCATTGGATTAGATATCCATTTATTTGGCTAATAGAACAGAGGCTTGTTCGGATACGACTGAGCTGCGTCTGTGGGGAGAGAATGGGATTGTCGCTAAAGACGCTGAACAGCAACTGTAGCCTACTAAATAAAATAAAAAATAACACAATATAGATGATAACAATTTATTAACAGCAGCAAGTGGTGGACGGAACTATTATGAGGATAACAGTATAACATCTCTTTCTGGAAAAATACTTGAAACAAGAATCGGATCGGTTATTAAAAGGTTCTTATGTTCAAAATATATTAACAATTACATTGATTACATTGCATACATTTTGATTTAAAGTTCAGTATCTTAGGCACATATTTCATATATTTTATTTTGAATACCTATACTTGATATTTGAGTCATTTATCTTCAAAAAATATAATTTATTCTTCTTTTTTTCTCACAAATTTCAAGGTATTGTTATTGAAAATATGACGATTATAGAGATTGGTAATCTTTGGCATCAGCCTTCAATTTGATATCCAACTAATGTCTACTCTTCATGATATCGACTATCAATGTCAAAGTCTATAATGTGCACCAAATGATATCAACAATGTGCAAATGAGAAAACGTTAAATGCAACAATGAATGACCAATGACCAGTGAAACCAATACTTTATCAATGAACATGTCTTACTTCACCGGTAGCACCCATTGAGCACTCATTAAATCACTCTACTCAAGAAAAATATCTATTGTAAATAAGTTCAAATTTACAATCTTGGTGTTTAGAAATGAGACGGATCCTTCTTTCAGAACGTTTTCGGGCCACTTTTTTGTTCCATCTTTGTTTTGGACTTCTCAGAAAGAACAAAAAATGGTATAAAGAATTTTTTTAAATTGTTTCATAAACTTCAAATCGTATTGAACCAAAGCAGAACATCAAAATGATTAGTAGAAAGTGAATATAGTTGTTAAAATTATTTGATTTAATCGGTGAAAGGGATGATATGAAAACTGTCGCGTGAGATGCAAAAATGGCGAATTCAGTGACTCTAAAAGCAAAATGCAAGAATATGTCTTCAATGCTGTAGCCATCATAAAAAAAACACTTTTAAAAATAATTTGGAGAAATGTTTGATTAGTCAAAAAATCATATATTTTGTTGTTTTTTTCTGAAAAGAATTTCTTCATAACGGCAAAAGAACAAAAGTGAAAAGATGATAGATATGACTTGTCCTCGAACATACCTACATAAGAGAGAAAACTGCATTTGCAGCGTTTGAAGCTTATGTATTAATTCAAGTGGTTCGTATATCTTAGTAACGATTATTTTTCATTTTCTCCTTAAGGAAACTGTGGCACTTTGAGGAGACATAAAGTAATCTAATAAGAAAAACGATAAAAGAATTCTTGAAGCCGCAGATACCTGTTAGTTTCTCCTAATTTCAATGTGGACGAATGATAGGTCAATATTACCGTTATTTCAAAATATTTGCTTTAAAGAAACAGATAATTGGGTACATTCAAAAATACTCATAAACGGGAGTGTGGACGGAAACATGTTAGATACTATGAACACAAGTCATCCGTTGAAAGGTGAAATTGAAAATATATAATGGATAAACCATCTACGTAATGACATAAAAAAATCCATTTGTATATACCATCATCATTATCGCACAAATTCCGTTTGACAAATCTCATTCTTAACGCCCGCTGATTTAAAGTGAATCGTTATTGAATGGCTATTTACAGTCATTTCGACTTCTTGCAAAACTCATTCGAGTTCGATAACAATAATTTTCGGTAAAGCCTTGTTAGACGGAACAATTCACCATAATAATCATTTACACTGTGCATGAATAACTTGTCAGATATTATAATAAATGACAAACAACACGCTGGTACCAATCGATGCAAGTTAAGGAGAATCTTGCATTCTACAAGTATATGGTTTCAGGGAACGCTAGTGGTGATAAAAAGCTTGCCAATTTGAAACCTCTACTAACGTGATGTTGGAAATGAAGTGAGTCCTCGAATATCCATTTTAGTTCACTTGTCATCTGAAAAGAAATATAAAAAAAGTAAAACGCCGATGTAAAAATCCAATGCTTAAAGGTAGAAAGAGTTACTTTTGAACGGGTTATATCACTATAATGCACGTGTTGTACTAGATTAATAACATTAAACTCGAAAAAAAGATTTTTAGAATTGAGCTAATCTACCTTAATTATTGAATGATAGAGCAACCGTTGGTTTTGATTTGTATCGATCAAACGTTCATTGCTGCTAAGCAAGAAAATTAAAAAAATGCTTGTTTAAAAGATGTTAAATCATAAGTTTTCTATTGTAAAAAAATCTTTAAATTATGAATTGAAATGTTTCTGATCATGTCATGTCATTACCGTCACACATACGATTATGTTAAAGGAAAGAATATTCCATACAACCAATTCAAATAAATGTGTTTACACGACGTCAGGACGAACTTGACGTTCGCTTCCTGAACATAAAATAATACTTTAACCCTCGGTAAGCAGTAAAACAAAGTGACAAATCATGTTCAATATATTGCCTTCCGACAAAGATAATTCATTTCATAAACTCTTTCTTTAACTTCTAGAACGAGCAAAAAAAATTCACTTCAAACTAAACCATTTTCGATTCAATGAGTTTAAAGGGGCAGTAGCACGTTTTTTGACAAATTTATATTTTCAATTTTTCACTGATAACTATAAGTTAATGCTAAATGTATTGCTTTGATAGTATCATAAATCTCATAACACAAACCAATCATCCGTAGTCAGAGAACAAAGTATGAGGATTCACATAAAATCCATTGGCAGCCATTTTTGTGTGAACACCTTTAATTCATTTTGTGTAAGAAAAGGAATCGCGTGGCTTAACTTTACATTGTATATTTGATTTATTTCTGCTCCATTTAGTTTTTATACATTGTCTAAAGATTGGAACCATTTATTTTCATTTTCCTGACATCACCTTATATTCCCCCTAAAAACGTGCTACTGCCCCTTTAAGGTGTATAACTGCTTACAAACAGTATGTTTGATTACTTTTGAACTCGGTGCAAATATGATATTTTGTAAAGAACTGGTGACCAATTCAAAATTTCAATAACTGATGATTATCTTTCAAAACTATTGGTGAACAGCTTATGAAGGTGAAAATATTACTAAAACGATTCGAAATCGACCTGCTGTTAAGAGGCGTTTTGTAACAAAATGCACTTTTGTCTATTACCATGCATCATAACATTGACGCCTCTGTGTCGTGCTTCAACTATATTGTATTCCTTTTATTTAAAACAATCTTGTTGTTTTATACTGCTTTCTGTCTCTAATTTTGATTATGTACGTTGCAATCGACGACTATTTATTCAAACCAAGATACATGTCGTCCGCTTTCCTCTTTGATGACAAATACATACCAAATGAACTCCCGTTACCATAGAAACATACTAATATTTATTAAACAATATTTAAAACATAACTGATCTGCCCAAATCCTAATCAACACAAATTGTCCAGCAATGATAACAGTTCCAAAATGTCCTAGTAGTGAACAATACAAATAACATATATCTGTGAAAGTAGTATATCTTGCACATCGATAAACACTTTATCGATCTGAAAGAGACCAATCGATATTTCCATAATCGATCACTCTTTCCCTCCATCTCTCTTGTTACTAGAAACGTTTTTCGAGCAAACAGTCCAACCCTTTTGCAACTGAAATGGAGGTTTTATGTCAACGTAAAAATCTTTAATGCATAACAGATCGAAAACGCATGACATTTGTCTGTTTGTTCCTTATTGCTTAATCACGTTTCATTGTTAACTTTTTACTGGTAACATGTTTTTCTGCTAATTATTATGTTATTTCATTGGAAGTCTGAAAGCTCGATTACTTCTTGCCTGAAAATTTTAAACAGTGCAAACAGCTTTTTGTTAGCCAGTATTTAACAATGTTGTCCTTCATTAAAAGGATCGAAATATTTTTTTGTATTTAAAGAGGTGTTAAGAGACTTACATACCATTCTCGAATTGTAAATAAATATATGATAAAATCATGTTGGAAACTTAAACCTAGAATCAGCGTGCGAAAACCTAGAACACTTTTTCAACAGCACTTTTATTACGTCTGTGTTGTAAAAAACGTTTTCTGTTACCTCAATTTACAACATGTACATGATGACAGAATACAACTACATGTAAATATTGGATGAATAATCATATTTTCAATCTCATTAAAATCAGGTCTCATACGCGTAATCATTCCTAAATTCGTCATGCTGTGTAGTATGATAAAAAGATGAATGAAAGGGATTGCATAAATAATTTTCTTTACGATCCGCATTCTCGATTATCCAGAGTTTACGTTCCGATAATATCTCCACTAACGTTAGTGGAAATATTATCGGAACGTAAACTCTGGATTATCGAGAATGTACGATCCGATGAAGCGTATTAAATAAGTGTACAGGGAAAAAGCTAAAAGGTGTATTCAGGTGTTGTGGTGAGCTACTAAATTTGGCTAGTTTGAGAATCATTCAAGATAATTAACAATTCATATCACAATTGTATTTGGTCTTAAATCGGTTAATAAGCATAATCTACCTTTGTAAATGCCGACACACTTACACATCAGTAAATGAAAGCCTCCAAGTTGGCATTGTGGTCGATCATTGTATAAGAGAAATCATTTGCATTGGTCGAAATCAGGGTAGTGTAAGAGCATTACAGATAGTAGTTGAAATATTATATGGATATAATGGGTGACTTACACGAGGCAAAGTTGCCGAAACAATCAGGAGATTAAAATAAATAACCCTGCACGGATACGAATAACCCGAGAAAGCGAGGCGGATGTAACCAAGCCTGCACTCTAAGGGAGATGCTGTACTGAGAAAGCAAGTGTAACACTACACGTCAGCCTATTCTTCTCTAGCTCCGTTATTTTACAGTAATGGAGATTGCAATTTACATTTAGTTTTTCATTTGATATTTCATATTCATAACGATTTTAAGATATTTAGTTGAATAAGCACTAAGTAATGTGAAATCTAAGTCGGGAAACATTCTCGTTACTCTCCATTCCTTGCAAAACATGTAAATGGTTTCGGCCCCTAGGGGCCTCGGCTCCATCATTTCAAAGGAATGGAGAGTTACTCGGACATTACCCTACAGATAAGCATACCAACCCTTTGGGTCCGGACTCTCGACAGGGGTCTGTTTGGCGGCGGCTGCAGGAGCGGGTGAAGGACGAGGAGTCATCCTGGCCTGTCTCTTCTGCTCCCTCTTGGTGTTCACGAGATCCATCTGACGTCTCCTCTCCTGGTTCAGCTTCTCGTTCTTCCCCTGCAGCTCGTGTAGTAACTGCTCCGTCTCTATCAGCTGGGCCTGCAATACAGATTTGGTATACGAAAAAGTTTAGATATCAAAACCCCACATTCATCTTCCTACGCTTAAAACGACAGTTTCCGAGCTGTCAGTTTTATGCCTTGCTGCATACCTTTGAGTTTCCTATGCTTGCTCTCTAGCTTACTATGAGAGAAAGCAATATTCCAACCAGAAAGTACCTTGAGGTTGCTAACAATCACCTGTAGGAGCGCTGATATAAGCACACAAAACTCAAGGGTCTGCAGAAAGGCATAAAACTGACAGTTCAGAAACTTACGATTTAGGCTTTGCGTAGGAAGATGTCCCACACTGCAAAATGTTGGTTGGTAATATTGGGTTGATTTAAATCTGTTTTTAATTTCTATATTATATTAAAATAGCGTTTTCTCAAAAGGTTCATTTGCAACTTATTGTGCGAGGAAAGAAACAACACAACTGAGCCATGGCCAAATGAAAGTATTTCTAAGGAATGGTCAACATTCTTGAATATCATAGCGACACTTTTATATGCACAAGCCTCTCTTGATGCACTGTTCATTATAGTCATTGTTTTAGTTTTGCAGGGCAAATAGTTCGTCATTGACATCAACCTGTCCTCTGACGTGTGAAACCAATTTCACAGAATTGCGTGCCTTCTTTCTCTCAATATGCAATTTCATACCCTACCATACCCTCTCAAAAGACAAAGCTAATATAAGGCTCGCAAAAGTCTTACCGCAAAGCACATAGAATTTCACAACTGCCAGGTAATGAAGTAGCTCATTTATAACTTATTATAGATACTGAAAGCAGATAGAAAGGTCTTGGTGTCAATAAGAAATGCATATGTGATATGTTTCGGAGATGTAATTATGAGATTTTCAATTTATCGCAATCAAGTTGTGACTCGATGCATTTGATTTTCTCCCCGGCCAATAAACCAGCAACCCGAAGAAAAGTCGGCCATTTCCTCAACTATAAAACTGGCAAAACATTAATATCATTGCAAAAGTCAAGGAAATAATTATGCAAGAGATCATACATCTTCCAGGCTAGTATACATTTGCCTTGTAAAACTGACACAAAGACTTTAACCACACAATAGTCATAAGCATCATTGTATACATTATCAGATAATATCAGCAACAGGCATGATTAAACGAGACATTTCAAGACAAACAAAGACCAGCGTAGCGTTACATTGTCATAATATTGAGCCCTATCAAAATATCCGTCGAAATGTCAAGCAAACTAGGACTAAAATGTGACAACATTATGAGCAAACACGACTATTCCCCTAATCGTGTAAAGTCCATTAAGTCATCCATGGAAACACATTATAGTGTCTGTGTATCTAGTTAGCACTTAATCAAGTTAATACATGTACGTAATCCCCGTCCATTAGGCTATTTATTCGTGGATATTCATTTCCCACTCAGGCGGTAAAACTGTTTGTACGTGGATTGGTTAATGTCTGTTATATCTATTTCTTCATCATCATTAAGTTTGTTGTTTAGTGAAGAAAATAACAACACATTTATCCTTAAATAAACAATAAACATGTTCTCAGTTCATCAAACATATTCATGTCTAAAGACTGTTTGGGGGTACAGATGACATGTTTTAAATGAGTAATCATGTTTTAATTGAGTAATGATGTTTTAATTGAGTAATAAGGTTTGAAATGAGTAATCATGTTTTAAATGAGTTACATGAGTAGTTCAACTACTAAAGTTGATATCGTCTCATACAGTAGAGAAACATACATGAGGCAGTAAATACTTCGTGTAATCGCAGCGTTGTAAACGCTAAAATTAGATAGACAATTCCATATTTATAGATAAAGTACGACTTATAATATAAAAAACTGTTAATCTTTTTATTAGATTGTAGTAAACGCTGTTAATATGTAAGTTTATTTCAATATCCCATACAGAAGCATCTTCGCGCGTAAAACCTATTATACGCAAATCCCCATTACTGGTTGGAAGGTGGTCCATTTGCTTACCGGTAAATGGAACGTTACATTAATCCTCGTCACAACATCACTTTAGTGCTGAGGAATATACTGATGACAACTTCTTTGTTCATTGTATGCGACGTTTCGACACAGATTCTTGTGTCGTTCTCAAGAGCTTGAGAACGACACAAGAATCTGTGTCGAAACGTCGCATACAATGAACAAAGAAGTTGAGAACGACACAAGAATCTGTGGCGAAACATCGCATACAATGAACAAAGAAGTTGTCATCCATATATTCCTCAGCAATATTGTCATTCCAACTTCTAAAATGCCTTTCAAAGAAGTTAAAACATCACTTGTTTGAAATTCCTTATTTTGTAAACCTACGATAAATAAGTCTGACCTAGAACAGTATATCAGTATATGCCTCTAAGAGAATAGTAACAGTGGGCGATATGCACCAATTATCTAGATACTTATTACGTATGATTGTCTATTGAGTTTAGAGACATACAGCGTCACATTGGTCTAGGAATATCATTCATTCGCCAAAGTTCACCGAGCAGTATACGTACTGACTATGTTGAAGATAACCTACTAACTATAAATAGTACAGTTGCACTATGAGCATGCCTTAGTGGATGGAACCGTGCGAAATATCAAAATGTCCATTATTGACATCATTAACAGTCCTCAGTAACTTCCCTCACAGTGCATCATTCGAGTCAGTATCAATCTCTGTCTAATTAAGCCTTCCTGTACTCAACTATCATGTACAAGGTCTTCATTTGAATGCGATGGTTCTGATGTTTCTAATACTGGCTGACAACACAGACAACTGTGCAGCAAGGGCTAGCCTAGGCAATGATTGAGACTTAGCGCGAGATAGTCCTAGCGTTGTTAGTTTCAGTCATTCAGTCATTCAGTCATTCAGTAGAACGGAATGGCTTTTGCCGTTACGAACCCCTAAAGAATGCTTGTGTTTGAGTCTTGTTTTCTTGTCATGGTGACATCTAATGCGTAAGATTTGTGTCCATGCATATGTAAATAGAGCAAACGATTACTATATGAATGGTTTATATCCGTCTTTCTATTTGCCCTACTTGGTCACATGACAGCGATTACGTCCCTCAACGTCAACGTGTGTGAGTGGCTAGAGGTTGATATAACAATCCAAGCACCTATGGTGACCAAAAATATATTTGTGAAATTCCGGTCTCGAATGCAGTACATCCATCACATAACACTGAAATCAAGCAAAAGGCTTCGCTTTGTGACTGTGCTGCATTAGAGTTATACCCCTTACATTTTCAGGCATAAGAGTGATATCCCTTTTTTTCAAAGAAGAAAGGTAATTCAAAAGCATTTGTTATACAATAAAACAATTATAGACGTCAGATTCGGTTGATCCAATGATTTGTCGACCTTGGACACGGTGAATACCACGTGTCCAAATTCGACATATCATTGGATCAACCTCGCATGAAGTCAATAATTGTACGTCTCTTTGAAGATTACATATTATGCGTTTCAATTAAAAAATACAAACCGATTTGTTGGCTTCATCCACATCCAGAATGATTGGTGAGTTAGGAAGTTCCATGGACTCGGTGACACACTCTGACACTGTTGTTATCCGCGACCCCTGTAGACTCCTGTTCCACCTCTCCTCTGCAGGAGTCTTGGCTTTGTAGTTGGCTCCTACTCCTGCTCCTTCAGGAGGCTTCTGTGCTCTTTTCTCATCTGCTAGATCATTGAAATGACCTTGTTGTTTCTTTCTGTTAGCAACGTTAATTGTAAGCTTTTTGATAAAGTCCGAAGCTCTCTGGTTTTTCAGCAAAAGTTTTCTTTGTAGTTCTTTGCGTTTCTTTTCGGGTAAGCGTACCCTAGATTGCGCATGCGCATAGTAGAGGGTGAAGTTGTTCACCACAATAGGAACTGTAAATGCCACAGTCAGCACCCCACACAGCACACACATGAACCCTATCAGGTACCCTCCTTCAGACACGGGTACCTTGTCACCGTAACCAACCGTAGTCATGGTAACCAAAGCCCACCAGAAGCCTATGGGTATATTGTTGAAGGTAGCGTTCTCCGCATAGTATATTATACTGGCGAATATCAACACTCCACTGAAGAGGAACACCACCATGAGGCACAGCTCCTTGGTGCTTACCTTGATGGTATAAACCAAGATCTTGAACGCTGTGTAATGTTTCATAAGTTTGAAAATTCGCAGAACTCTCACGATTCTCAACGCCAGCACAGACTTCAAGAAATGACTCGTCGAATCTGCCGGATTTATGGTCTTTATTATTATCGATATGAAGTGCGGAAGGAGACACAACACATCAATAACATTAAGAGGCTGGCGTAGGAACACAAGTTTCCTAGGTGAAAACAGCAAACGGAACAGGTACTCCAGGGTAAAGAACGCGGCACACAGGTAATCCAGATATTTCATGGCATCGTGGGGTTCTGTGAGTGATGCGGGTAGTTCAGTCTGTTTGACCTTACAACAACAGGCTCCGTCTGCCTTAGTGCTGATCTCCACCGATGTAGTGTTGGGCAGAGTGACACCAGGGAGAGGAACTCGGAACCAGTTGTGAGTCTCCAGACAGAAGACTCCGATAGAGAGCACCACGAAGAACATGGACACCACAGCATACACCTGCACACAGAGAGAGTCATTAGTAGGAGTAACCTTTTTTGTTTAAGAGACATTTAGAAGCTGGTTGATGAAGAAGATCAAGTTCTTATGGATAGTCAACTTCTTTATTGCATGAAATGCGACGTTTCGGTGTAGATACTAACACCGTTAATAATCTACATGCAATAAAGAACTTGTTCTTCTTCATGAGTAACGTTAGCGATTGTTTTGAGAGATCTCTTTACTCGACTACGCCTCTAGTCAATATATAGATAAAATATCATTTCATATGTCCTTGTAATCATTTATTAACTTTGATGGATAAACCAATCGGTGTAAAATAGTGCAATTGCGATAATATACAAATTATTCGAGAACTATCTAAGCATTTGCACTTCCGTGTCAATGTTTTCACCAATTTCGATAAACAATTTTCAGATGGTTTCATGTGAATTTCATAGAAACGTAAATTATAAAATGTTGAAATGTAAGGCATTCTAGTTATCAAAAGTCGCTCTTTCCATAATGACCGATTAACAGAATAGGACATATTACCAGGCATTACAAACCAATACCTCTCAAAAATACATTTTAATAAAATCAGAGTATAAGCTAAGCAAAAGGAAAGGTTATGATATTATGCTTATTTGATCAGTGTCGATTTAAAAGGCTGATTGTTTATCTAAATGCATGTGTTTTTATGGTCGAGTTCGTAAAGAACCTTAGTACCGTTCTGCTGCCAAGGCCATTTTGGACATATTTCCTTTCAAGGACTCTAAGAATGAAGCTATG
The DNA here is from genome assembly GCA_916613615.1 of Steromphala cineraria. Lineage (NCBI taxonomy): Eukaryota > Metazoa > Mollusca > Gastropoda > Trochida > Trochidae > Steromphala > Steromphala cineraria. The sequence continues at coordinate 14,463,085 of OU744720.1, read as the reverse complement.
TACAACCTTTGCCCATCTTGAAGAAGAGGGATCTTCTAGAAATTGCCACATCCTCTTCTTGAATTTCTGAAGCGAGGTCGGTTTCTCTCCCCATGCCTTTTCGTCCAGACCCAATGTGAAGTTTTCGTCCAGGTCTGCTAGTGTGTTCTTGTGTTCCTTGAAACGGCTGTAGCTCCCCCAGCAACATGGCTCGATGTCCAGTTCTGTCAGACCCCAGTATTCCAATTCCTGTGAAGATTGACATGCATTGATAAGTCTTTAGACACGTCTGTTCCAACAATACAATGGTTTTCATCATTCAGACAACTCTGCTTCTACAATCCAATAATTGTGACCTTTGACACTTCAGACACTTCTGCTTCTAAAATCGAATGATTATGATTTTTGACACTTCAGACACTTCTGCTCCTACAATCGATTAATTGTTATCATTGAAACTTTAGACACTTCTGCTAATACAATCTACTACTTGTCATCATTGACATTTTAGTCACTTCTGCTCTTACAATTGATTAAACTGTTTTTAATCTTTACGCCTATAGATAATCAATGACTTGAAATCGAGCAATAATAGCAATAACTGGATAAGGTGATGATAACTGAGGTGTCTTCATGCAATATATAACACCCTTTTAGATTAAGAATAGAATACAAAGTGACAAGGGTTTTTTTCGGGGTTTTTTTATTTCTAAAATTTTAGTGTCACATATTTCTAAGTGGTACCGAATATCAGTAACAAACGTAATGATAATAAGGTGGCTTTTCTCACGCACTTATATTCTGGCCTGTATTCATGGTGTGGAGTTCCTCAATCTCCATGTGTCCTTATCAGTAGCTTTTAATTTGTTAGATCTCTATCGAACTTTGATTTTAATGTTTCGGTTGCACATTTGTCCACCATAACATAATTGAGCTTATAATCAAAACTGAAATCTAGTCCTGCGCACTCGACAAAATACATATAATTCCCTCAGAAAATAGTTATGTAAATATAATGACATGAGTTCTATCACGGTCTAAAATAAACTTTATTAATTGGCATGGATTATTATCAAAGAGAGCACTAGTTCACCTATATCACTACACGGGTAGCAATTATAGCTTTTGAGTCAACCAACCAATCAATCGGGGTCCAATAAACTGGGTTGCGTGGGTATTTTACCGGGAGAATATATATAACACCAGTTCAAGTAGCGTGATTGGGAAATAATGAGCAGTGTGACATATGACGTCACATCAGCATATCGAAAGACCCGGATGTTTCATCAAACCAGCTTGGAAGCTGACGGTGGATGAAGGATTGCCAGTTTTGGTAACGACCATTTTACGTTCTGCATGAACGCGCAAACATGGATAAAGAGTTAAGAGCTACGAAATAAAAAGTTGACGATATTGATGAATCTGTATGCTATACAATTTGCTCGGTTTGGGTTTGTTATCATAAGGAAATTGAAATTCGAGAAATGATTAATTCAGATTAAACCTCTTTCTAATTGTCACGGAAACGTTTGACATTGTTTAAGTGAACTTCTGTCGTTAAAAGGGAAAGGAAGTTAGGAATCGCAATTTGAAACAGTACATGTGACGTGAAATCGATGCTAAAGTTCTCATGGAAATCTCAATTAAAAGTCCTCTAACTCGTTATTCCTTATTGATATAATATGTAATAATATTTGAATTGAAAGGAAGCTTTCATAACTACATCCATCTATTCGCGGTTACTTATTTGAATAAATATTTACAAAATACCTAATATATATTAACCTAAATGATAAGATTTGCCAAGTTTGTACCAAATAAAAGACAAAAGGGTGAACTTATAAATGATTTAAGATATTTTACGAACTGGTCTCATAATGCACATGATATATAAATAAATCGGTCCGATAGTTTTAAAATTCACGGAAGAAAACTTGAACCTTATCAAAAGTCAATATTGTTTTTCTTGGGTCCATATAATAGTTATTGGACGAAAACGAGTTGATGATCCATTATCATAATTCCTTTCACTTTTTAAACTATCTATTATAACTAACTAACTAACTATTCTAAACTAAAACTCCAATAACCAAATACAGTCAATAAATGTATTTGACTATCAGATAATGACGTCAGCATAATGTTAACAGCTTAACACATTTAGATCACGTCAAACTTTTATTAGGAATTTGGAATTACTCGAAAATTTATTCTTTCTTTCATCAGTAACACTTATGAATATTTAATAAAGATCATCACGGCAGTCAAGTTCTCAATGATGTCAAAGTCATGTACGGTCATTATCTGTAGAACTTATAGCATAATTACGAATTACTTGTAACGATATGTACATCGCTTGATGTCACACACGATAATTATATTTGAGAGTCAGTTTTAGATGATAAACAGAACTAAACGCTCATGAAGCTGTGCCTAATGTTTAGAATCACCATTAGGTACTGTGATGACGTTTGTCGAGTATTGATCAGAATGAGCCAGTTGACGACAATCTCTTCCAGACACCATTTCAGCTGATACTAAATATTTCACGTGTTGGGTGGCGATGCATGCACAAGGCTATGCATTAACGTCACTTGGACAAACTGTTTTCAGCTCGTCCATTTGTTATTGATAGGAAATGAAGCCGTGGTTTCGTTGCAGTCAATAATTGCAAATACACTTAAACCACACGATTGTATGGCGGTCCAGAGGGGCCATTTGAATTTCATGTGGATTCAGACATTCGTGTACGCAAAAGGACACATAGTGCGTAAAGGGGACAATAGAAAGAATAACGATTGGGTTCGATCTTAAACTTTAAGTAATTCAAGGTAAAAAAATGTGTCGTTTGTAAAGGATAATTGTCAACAAGTATTTGGAATAACGAAGAAAAACATCTAAAATGCATTGAAGATTAAACACAAATATGGAAATGGTTGGAATGAATGGTGCGAATTGGATGAAGACACATATTAAAATGATTGTTAATCATACTACTAAGAAAACAGTTCATAGACATTTGGAGAAAAAAAACTTTCATAGACATTTGGAAAAAAATACTTTCATAGACATTGAAATAAAGATTATGAAATTTTATGAATAAACAGAAAAGGTAAACTTCAAGCTCAAAACATCCTTACACAAGATTTATACTCGTCAACGACAATAAATATTGTAATTGTTCTATAAAAGTGTTTTCGGCAAATCAAATTTGATATAATTAAATTAAATTGCATCAAATCATTGGGACTTCCACAGTTTCTGACTTGTTCTGTGCTTGTTTGCTAGTCGCTTATCATCATTGGAATAAGAAACCACACCCGATATTTCGACCATTTCAATCATTATCCATTGTTTGTCATACGCATGGTATATGAGATCGATTTTTGTAAGGCACATACTTTTTAGATAAATTGCTCTATTCTACTGCAAACAATACGTGACATTATTTTATATTGATTCCAAAATGCATATCGTTAATGATTGTTATATTTGTTTTCCTCCATTAGGAAACCAGACTATTGGATTTACCATTGCATAATGCTATCGATAACGATCTAATTGAATAAATAGAGCCACTCTCTAAAAATTCATACAACGAAAATCGTTAATCAAATATTCATGAAATATATACTATCAGATTAGCATATAGGTTGATTATTAAGCTGTTTTTCATACATTTTAGACATTGTGAGTGATTATAATATATTCGACATCGTCCTATGACATATTTGAACAGTTGTGTACATAATTGTATAATTTGTATATGGAACATTCGATCAACATTATTAATTCATTTCAACGTTATGCAGTTCATTGAATACTTATGGTATGTTCAATAACCACTTACTGGATTATATCGTACAGCCTATTGCTTGTAACATTGTTACATTTGTCCACTATCTAAAATGGGTTTATCTCTAACCTATTGCTCCTTTCACGAGCATACTATCGATTACAAAACACGTTCGAATCAGCGAGTATCGCCATTTAATATGCTTTTAAACAATAATGAATATCATATGAAACATTAATTTAAAAGATGGCCATGGTTATAAATTTGATACAAAAGGCTAAGTAGTTTTAATGATACTCATTACTGTTAAAGGGGCAGTAGCACGTTCTTTGATAATTTTATATTTTAGAATTTTCACTGATTATTGCATGTTAATGCTTAATGTATTATATTTAAAGTGGCAAAAATTTAATTACACAAGCCAATCATCCATAGTCAGAGGACAAAGTATGAAGATTGACAAAACTCCAGCGGCGGCCATTTTGTGTGAACACCTTAAATTCTTTTTTTTAATGAAAAAGGAATCGCATGGCTAAACTTTACATGATATGTTTGAATTATTACTGCCTCTTTTAGTTTAAATACATTGTCTTTCAATTGAAAGCATTAATTATCATTTTCCTGACATTACCTTTTATCCCCACAAAAAAACGTGCTACTGCCCCTTTAAGGGGTATTTCGTTAATATCCCGGGCTACAAACTATATATTAGTGTACAAGTCTTCCAGTGTAAGTTTGGAGTAACCTCGATAGAAGACAAGTATATTTTAATCCTTACATTTGTTTATTATATTATTAACAATTAGTTCACAATGGTTTAAATATAGTATTCTTGTGTCAATAAGAAACATTATTTTGCTAAACTACGGTGAGTGTTACGTATTCTCATTAGCAGGTAGGTACAACTTTAACCCTCCCCTCCCCCATAAGCAAGGACCAGGTTCAAAATGGTGTATTAGAATTGAAAGGGTTAAGAAGGCTTTGCTTCATATTTGATATTAAACCATTCGCTTTAGCATATTTATATAGCATTCGACATTGCATTGATCGCACACGAAATATGAAATGAAGCACTATCATATAGAAGAGGTCGAACCGACTTATTACTTATCGATTTACTCACTACGTCAATTAGTGGTCACAGGATATTGCTAAATTGGGGGAAATGTGGACAACATTTCCTATAATATACTCAGTATCAAATGTCCCGTTATCTTCATTATCACAACAGCGGAAACCACTATTAACATGCACACTGCTGAATACAATGATAGAAGCTGCGTTATAGCATACGAAAGACTATATATTCAACAGCTTCATGCAGCATCCTCATCCTCATACCTCATCCTATTCAAACAGTTTTAATTGTATTGTTGTTCTTCTTCTTCTTCCAATACAAGAACCGGGTTCTTAGGAGAACGTAATTGGTTCTGGGTGTGCATGCAGCGGCGAAGAGATAGGAGATAGGCCATAGACATCGATGTTACACTATATACAGGTATGACAGGTAATCATGGCTGGACCGGTTCCATGCTGGCGCTTGACAAGCCAGACTCGAACTGCGTGATGGTCTCGTTACTTACTCGTGAGTTGTGTGCTTGATCTAGCGATTCTGATAAAGTCATCAACTTAATCTTTTTGAACTAGCTTGAACAAACATGATATGAGTATAAGCGTCCAAACCCTTTTCTCCTTAAGATTAAATGCAAGGAATTCTAGAATTTGAGTTCAATGTCACAGTGTCGGGACTGATTTGACACGTGCTGACAATACTCAGTGCTCGTGCACTCCGCTCATCGGATAGACGTCTATTCAGGGAGAGCTGGACAAATATCCATCACATTATCTCGTTAAACTAGGCTTTAAAAGTACCCGACACATCGCGTTTAAACAGACCATACGTTTATCCCAGCTCTTTGTATTGAATCATATTTATTGTTGCTATCTGTTGATTTACATGGGTCAGTCCTTTTACCAGACGTATGGTTCACTATTATGCATGTCCTTTTTTTCAATTTGACTACAATGCAATCGTTATTGTCTATTGTCTAATTTGTATGACAAATTTCATCTTGGGAGATGTATTTAATACAAGTTAAAATTCTAGATTACTCTTTCTCTTCTATGAGATGTTTGGACATTCATATCTGGGAAATATGGTAATAGTTCTGTGTTTACGTTACGTTCTTCCTTATCAGGAGTTTTGGAGTAAACATATCACTTTCTATTATAAAAAGACAATCGATTTGCTATAATGAGGTATTTAACTGATTCAATTGATTAACCTGAAAATCATTCCTTTCCCCTTGAATAGTGATTTAACTAACTGCTATTTTGGTCAACAACTGGTGACGTATTAGGGACAGCAAAATCATTATAAATTGTAACAATTATTTATTATTCATTTTAACGTACATCCCTAATTATCAAAACATCTCAATACAATAAATATTAACTATATTCAGGACAATATGTTCCTTTTCATGAATACTTCATGACAGTAGTCAATAAATATGGTTCAGTGGTGATAGTTTGAAATCAGTCGTTGATACCCTTGTCTGTCGTTTCTAACGATACTGATACCAATAGCATGTGTCACGATTTCCTAATCATTTTCTCATTTAAGTATATCAACAACAACAACAACAAAACAGTATTCTATTGGCCTATCATTCAATTCACAATCATACTAGAACATAATATAAGAGCTTTTAATAAAAGGCTTAACAATCCGATGTCCCAAGGGTATCATATGCTTGAAAACAGTGTAAGTATGTACACCGAAACGTCGCACTTTTGTAATAAAGACGTTGAACAATCCATAGATTTCTTCCTCATTCAGTCCCAAAGGTAATAAACATGTCTCAATATATTTGAGAGTTACACTGTAAACCCATGGACATCAAAGTATTCTTAATCATTGAAATATTTCCTTCTGGTAACAAAAGACAATAATGGGCTTTGTTGAAGGTTAGATTATTCATTTAAATAAATCAATCAACACATCTCAATAAATTTCGAGATATAACTAGAAATGAGTTTCGAGACTAAAGCACAGTCCTACATGAGCGATAGGACGAGACAGGGGTAGATGAATCAAGTCTCCCTCCTATTACGAGAGCATTGTAAATGTCAGAGCTGTTTGCAGGCAAATATCACCAACTTTCAAGGGAAGTGTTATGATTAAAGAGGCTCCGGACTTCAATAGTTCACAAAAGGGAACTTATTATCAACAGTTGCATCAAATCGTGATTAACAGTTCTCTGTCAATGTAGTTAATGTAGGGCTTTACATGATTAGATCGCGCTAGATTGACATGGCCTTTGAAAGGTTTGTATGGAGTGATGTATTCCTATCTCTGAAATGAAATGTTCATATCGAGTTAAGATGTCCTTTGTGAATGCTAAAAGTCCTCTGTGGGTGAACAAAAGCAATTTCACCATACAACTTAGGTGATATTCTACTCCACGAGCATGAATAAGACTGACAGAGAGTCAGTTGAATTCAGTTCATCTTTATTCTAAATTTCTCTGCAATTAGAAACGTATTTTGTACAATCTCCTAGGCTAGGCGAGATAGGAGAGTCAAAAGCTGTTTCTGGCATCTGCACTGCGTCCTACAGACATTCAATATCAAGAAGGATATTAATATTTATAATATATCTTGGTATTATTATCCATAATTCCTAATTGTTCATCTGCGAGTTAATTCATAAACCTTTTGAAGAAAGATCATTTCAACACCCTCAATATATTTGAACGGACAGTAACAACATAAATATCCTACCCTCGTGTGCCATTGTGAGGTGTTCTTTACAAACTTTTATGACTATCAAAGACTACCAAATAACATTTCTCTTGCAGCAGTATATAGTATTCGGCTCTGTTGATAATGTGATGAAGTTTCTAGCCTGTAAGTTTTAAAAATTCTCTGTGACAATAATTGTTTCTCTTTGACTTCATGTTTGTCTCTGTGAGTTAATATTTGCCTCTGTGGATATCTTTGTGTACTAAGTTGAAGAATATATATTAAAATGTAAATATCTTTGTTTCTCTGTGAATTCATATTGTCTCTGTTGATGTCTCTCTATCTTTGTGGATTATATCTGTCTCGATAGACCCGTATACGAATCTGTGAAGATGTGAATGTTCTTCTGTATATCTGTGAATCTCTGTGAATCAGTGTCCGACTCTATGGTTAGTATCTTCACTCACACTCACTTCAAATCAGCAAGCCAGAGGCTGTCATTTTTATTGGAATTACAGCAAACAGAATTGGTAAATGTAAAAATATCTTATACAAACCAGAACAAACTCCTTCCACTCAGGTTCAACATGACACACAAAACGAAATCTGAGAATGTTGTCCTCGTGATGTAATCTACAGAATGAACATAATGCCTCTGATGATTGCACCGTTTATCAGTTAGCCGCCAAGCAGCGATTTCCTGACAAGCCGATGGATAAGGAGAAGTTTGATGTTTAGCTACTGTTCTCCATGGCAGAAGTTGACAAGTCAGTGTATACCTAACGGCGCTGGGGGTATTGTAAACTGACTGGGGTCCTAAATAGAACTGTGCTGCCGGGTTAGTGTCACGAACATGGTTTGGTGTGAGACGGTCATGGCGATCTGGAATGCTTCTTGAAGTTCAGAATCCTACTTTGATCAAGATGGTTTGCATTATATCTCACAAGGGTAACAGAAGATGAAGAGATTATTTCCAATCGATTTGTCATTTTAAATGCTACCGTGATGAAGTTGAGCATGTTATTTATCTTTCAGATGGTCATACGGATCTTGGTGTTTGGTGAGCATCTTAAACTAGTCTTCAGTTTTCGATGAAATCTTTTTTAATGACATCTATGGCGGTTGGAGTCAGTGGTAATAGTATTATGTGATTAAATGGTTTACAAATACCGACTTTACATCCTTCTTTATTAAATTGAGTGTTTGAGATTGAAAAATGACAGCGTGGCTAAGAATACACGAGCATACATGAACCTTTTAAGTCTTGACACATAACCTAAATATTTACATCGTATACATGTAAGGTTAAGCTTTAGATAATTAATTTTCATAAATCATAAGCTAACCTTTGTAGGTTTAATTATACACTGAAGGTCAATTAGGGTCGTCAACTGAAAATAGAATGACAAGTAGATATACAAGTCGCTGCCAAACAAAATTAGGAAATGTAAATGGTGCCAACTTCATACCATAAATTGTAAAAATATAACACATCATTTATACTGAGTTTATAAGCACGTGTTATCAATCATTTAACTCAAACTGGTTTACCAAGTTGAAACCGAATATGGCAATAGTTAGTGTTATCAAACTTCAAACAACTTCAAAGCTTAATCTGTTAGTCAATGACAAGCAATTGATAACGAGCCTGCAGCTAGGAACTATCAATATTCAGAAAGGTTAACACCTGTCAAACGAAATGACTGGCTTCAAGTGCCCACCCATTGTCACAACGAAAGTATGAAAAATCTTAACATGTTCAGTGACATTAAACCAAACGACTAATATCACTTGACATTCAAATTCTCAGCATATTAAGAGGATTGTTCTGTTTGAGGCAGATAATGGCTTCTGGACATTTTACTCTCATTTATCAGGGCACAGTGAAAGCTTATAAGATGACAGAGCCGATACAAATCATTCGGCCTAATGGCTACAATCTGGAAACCACTTTGATTGACCTTTGAAATGGGAAAATGAACGTCTATTGTTGAATAGAATAGCTTACAGCGATCTATAATAAGGGGAAAGGCAGTAAATATTACGTATCATAGATATTGCCTTCAAGGTATATATGAATGAAATTGCAGTTATGGAATAACATGGGTACAATGAATATATGAAGGTTAAGTTGTAATTAACAGGAGTAAAAAATTAAATTCATAGCGGGTGGTTACGGATCAACTAACGTATTAACAGTGGAAATGGCCTTAATTGAGATTAGACTTGTAACTTACAAGAATAATGAATGTTTCTAAATGTCTAGCAAAGATTAAACACTTCTATATTGCACGGCTCAAAAAAATATTTTCAATCAGAACTTTACAAGGTTATAATATCTTCTTCAAAGATAAGAGTAACCCAATCTCATTGCAATCATGTCGATCATTCCACTGAAATATTGCTGCGTTTCAGACTTTCACCTGCCCATTTCATTCAAATCAATCAACTTTCTTCAAAACCGTCCCCTTAACATAATTGTATTGTGTATAAATCATGTTAAATGTACCTTATTGAAATATCTATCACATCATTTTGCTATAATATTGCTCTCTGTAATACAAGAATCTACTGTACAATATCTGTACAATGGGTCTGTGGCCCCCTTAACGAAATAAAACATCAAATCCATGTCAATCAGCGACGAAGCTCAGACGAGTTGGCGCTATTTGATATTTCAGCGGGTGTTTGGTTGTTTGAAAATATGGAAGATGAATTTCTCAGACTTGGACACCCACCGGACACGCCTCCTATAGAACAGTACTCAGATCAGAACAAGCAGTGAGGAACGAGTGAAGGTTTAACTGAGCTCAATGGGATTGTTCTCCACACTGTCAGTACAATTGGTTTAGTAATTTGAGCAATCTTATTAACATAGTTGGTACACTAAGCTGAGCTAGAAAGACAACGATGAGATGAGATTGTAATTTGAAGGACATATTGACAATGATTTGAATGAAAATTGTTACTTTCTAGATATCACTAACGTATATTTACTAAGTGATAATGAATTAATCTCATGTTATCATGAAATGAATACTTTGATAGCATAAGTCAGTGATTTTTTCTAACGAATTCGTTGCCTGAAGTCAAAAAGCTCAAAATAGCCTGTAACACATTTTTTTAGATTTTCTAAAGAGGGTAAAGATAGATTACATTGAGTTATTTTAAAATAATAAATTGGTCATAAATTGATCCTGACGAGAGTTTATTAGCGAATATTTGATACATAGCCACAAATTACGAGGAAGAAAACACAACGCATTTCCATTTCATTGGGAGAAAAACTATTTAACTTCGTTGTTTTATAAAACTTATTGGAGGATCTTTATTAAAATGTAATCAATCATAATTCAATCATTCTCAAAACCCAAATTTTGAATTAGAGAACATTTGGGCGAAAGATTTAATATCTGAAAAATAATGAAAATAATTACATGTATTATTAATAATTCATTAATTTATTTATTTTTTGCAATCAATACAATCACTTCCTTTATTGATTTTTATAACAAAAGTAATCATATAGAAGAGCGATCTAAAAAGTATTTAATTCCTTTCGATCAGTTCATCCAATAAAGGAACAAAGCCAATATAGAGGCGATAAGCCATCAAAGGTACTCTCACGTGAGACATACCACCATGTCAGTAACATGTGTACATGAAAGTTTGAGTAGAAGTTAACTGATTGACTAAAGTGAATTAATCGAAAAAGTTGTAATTTATTACTTCAAAAACACAACTTAAACTAAATTGCTTATTTTAAAGAGAACAGCGAAACGTGTTAGCCAGAACATCAAAGAGACCTCCTCATGCAGTTAACAGAATATCAAAGTTTGCACTATCGATCACTGACAGGATACATGTATTGTGAATATTGATAATTGATCAGCACACGGGTTTCAATTTCATAATGGCCAAATATCGACCAGTCTGTCTCTTTGGCGCAAAAACATATCACTGTTTCTGATAATGGTGGACACACAAGGTTGATATTGTTCTTCATGTGGGTGGGTCGGAGGGACAAAGGGAACAAAGTACATCGGTCATACAACACGAGAAGGACAACCTTGTGTTGGTTATCCATACAGCCAGCCTCCATACATAACCAAAATGGACATAGCACATTTCTCTACCAAATACCATTACTGGTAATAGATCACCTCCTTTCTACAGCGCTTTTAATATAACGCCTCTGGCATCTGGACACCTCGCTACTATATTAGTTCCTACAACTACGACGCTTCACAACCATCCATCACAACATGTACAGTTATCGTATCACAGCATTCTCGAATCAACAGACATCCTAAGTGCAACAACCTCACCTCAAGATCAAATGCTCTAGCTTTAACCATATACCATCAAAACAGATTTACCCCCAGCTCATACCTTTAGCTTCATTGAACTACACCACTACATATTCACTCAAAAACACCTACAAATCCCCATCACAGTGAAAACTGCATCCCACATACTACCACACTACCAGTACACCACATCCCTGCATCCCCAATCATCTCCATCACAGCGTAAATGTGCATCCCACATACTACCACACTCCAAGTCCACAATACATCAACAGTATACAACAAGACACCACTAGTCCAGCATCACTCATCCCAATAATAACGCACAACTTCATCTCTGAACCATCAACCAATAAACTGCAGACACACCAACCTCACCTTTCTTCACTACATTGAACTTTTTTGTTCACCAACTAATTTTGGGAAACAAATTGCATACTCAATTAAAATAGATAAACAAAACAAAGTCCCCAAGAACAAAATGTCTATCCGTTAGTACAATTGTTAAATCTAAATAAGCTAAATCTTCTTTTAAAATGATATATGAAACTAATCAATGAACAGATTTCATGCTTAGATTGCGTTTTCATTAATGTTTCAGTTATTCATTCATGGTACATAAAGCAAACAACAGCAGGAAGCAAACAATCGATAATCATATTATCCAGAATTGTCTCATGCCAATCTTGATACTCTGTTGATAATAAATGGAACGTGAACTACAGTATACAGAGTTACATTGTTATGGCAAACGTTGTCATGCAGCAAAGGATGCAATCGTGTCGGACAGAAATCAGAAAAATCGATCAACTTTGATGCCATGTCGTCGGTACAATAACCATGGAAACATATGTGCAATAGACAAAAGGCAAAAAAAACTTATATGCTTGAATCTTTTTTCAAGACAGATGAGCACTGGATAATCCATAGAAACATGAGACTCAAGGCGAGTCATCTAAACACGTAACATGAAAACAGGATAAATGCATATCAACTGAAGACTTATCATGAAAAAGGCCATATGACTCAAGGTATATTAACTGAAGACTTATCATGTTAACAATGTCGATGAGACTTAAAGCAAATCAACTGATGACTTATCATGGAAACAATGTCCGTGCATCTTCCTACGCAGAACCTAAAAGGCCAGTTTCCAAACTGTCATTTTATGCCTTGCTGCAGAGACTTTACTTTTCTGTGCTGCTATAGTGTCCCTACAGACTAGAGAGCAAGCACAGAAAAGTAAAGTCTCTGCAGCAAGGCATAAAATGACAGTTTGGAAACTGGCCTTTTAGGTTCTGCGTAGGAAGATGATGTCCGTGAGACTCAAGACACATCAACTGAAGACCTATCATGAAAAAGGCCATATGACTCAAGGCATATTAACTGAAGAATTATCATTGAAACAATATCAGTGAGACACAAGGTACATCCACTGAAGACTTATCATAGAAAAAATGTCCATGGGCAAGGTACACCAGAAACAGCATGAGACGAGACACAGAGGAGGAATTTCGCTCTATAGGAAAGACCTGGAAAGAAGTAGAGCAGTTAGCCCAGAGCCGAGTCAAATGGAGGGTTGTCATCAATGGACTATGCTCCCTGGGGGGTAAAGGGCCTAAGTAAGTAAGGTACATTAACTGAAGATTTTTCATGGTAAAGTCTATTAGACTCAAGACATATCAACTGACGACTTATCATGGTCCATGAGACTCTAGGCATAAGAATCATTTTAATTAAACCCTAATCACTTACACGTTCAGTCTATAGACCCACTACACTATCCATGGAGGCTCATTCATATAGGACGTACACATCATTACCCTATGCAATGATACTCTTGTACCGGAGACGAAAAAGCATGACCTTACGGAAGGATACTTATTTACTCGAAACCTAAGTCAGATTTATCTTCAACATACTATTAATACTTTCATTGAAATAAAATTCAAGTTAAGTATGAGAATAAATAATATTGAGGGCCAGTCATGAAGACAGATAGATAACTAATTTTGCACATGATCCCCGAAAGAGTCTGTGTTGTAGTCATTTGCTTCCTGATGAAGTATCGTATCGACCCATAGAAACTGCATCAGAGAAAATGGAAGACTTTTACGTAATTTTTAACTGTCGCAAGAGCTGTCCAATTGATGACAAGCTTTGAGCCTTCCAATCACACTAAGCATTGAAGCCAGGTGCCAACCTCGAAGCAGCAATTAACTTGCTTTAGCAACACTACTTTAAAGTATGTAGGTAAGTATCTTTCTTAAACGTTAACAAATATCATTTCCCTTTTTCCAGGTTTTGGTTTGGCAATAATTCTTCTGTTCCCTTGACTTTTAGTTTCTTATTTCTACTACTGTTTTGTTAGTATGTTGTTGTTGTTGTTGTTGTTGTTGTTGTTGTTGTTGTTGTTGTTGTTGTTGTTGTTGTTGCCGCCCATTTTCTTGAAGCTGTGTCTACATTGTTTTTTAGTAACACGGAATTAACGGGATGTTCGCCAGCGCTCGCTAACAATCAATGTTCAAAAGGGAGACTATAAACTTGGATCAATGTTTTTTTATGAATCAATTTAAGTTTTCATTTATTGTTAGCTTTTATTCGGCAATTTTTATTTATCAGCCAAATGTCTGATAACGAAATACTTTAAGCTTTTTTTTTAAATAAACACATATCTCAAAATATTCAATTTAGATACCCACCCAATCATATCACTTCTGACAAAATTACAATATGTTATCTTGTGTAATCTTTACAAATCAGAATAAACACAAATATGGGAAGAATAATATCGAATCAAAGAGAACCTTTAACCAAAAAGATCCATTGACCGCTGAGGGGGTGAAAACATGAGTCTAAGATCAATGGCAAATAAAACCAAGGCAAGATCGGGTAATGGCGGCCTCCAATAATCCTATTGTAATAAACCTTCAATCCCAGATTAGCACTGACCAGGTAACTTCGATCACCTTTGTACACACGATTGATTACAGGTGCGAGGAACTACTGTTTGTACTTAGGGAAAGGTAATGAATACATACTTCACACGGAATACACCCGTGTTTTGTGAATAATACATAGAAAACGTCTGGATTTCGTCCAATAAGTAATTGTGCTCGTCGGAAGCCTGCTATGCACAGAGCAATGGCGAAATGCTACTTATAGTCAGCCCAACTTGTCTCACGAATTTCGTGTTCCTTTCTTCCGTTTACTGATTAATTCTCCTATTTACACCGAGCCGTAAGGAAAGTTATATGTGTTGTTGGTGATGTGTTTGAATCGAGTACACAACCTTAGAGTAATTGTATAAATAATCGTGGTTTACAAATAAAGGTCAGGCCGTTTCTCAATTCATCTATTTAACGACACGAATTGATAGACTAGAATGCCATCTGCATGTGGTGGAAGTATATCTTACGACATAACGCGCCCACGTTTTGCAAAAGCGACTTAACGAGGCTAACATTTTCTCTAGGGTGTGGCATTTCAGGCAAGTGCAGTCTATTGGTTAGTTGTTGTAAAAAGTGCATTGAACATGTCGCTCCAACCGTTAGCATTTATTGCCTCTAATCTTACGAAATATCTAACCTAACTAACTTTCACCGACTGTTACCTATTAGCACTGTCGTCTTATTGCCATCTGAACACCATAGGACCATTAGAACTCGACTTCGTAACAAAAAAAGGATTTTAACAAACGATGCCAATTAGTAAATTAGATGTATATAATGTAAGTTTTAGAGCCTTAATCGTGTCAATTGCAAAACATCTTTTTTGTAATATATTGAGTAATTTTAGCGACCAATAAAAATATGTTTATGAAGCACGCGATAACAGTATCCTTATATAATTAGTATATTTGCATTGAGAATACATTCCCCGCATACATAGTGGTGATACACCATGATGCAGACTGGAACTTTAAAGCTTCTGATGGTATTCATGTTGAAGTGCATTTCAACCTCATGAGCAAATGTAAATACCACATTGATTTTCTAAAAACGAAAGGGGTTCCTCATTTTCTTTAAAAAAGGATTTTTTTCGTAATTTGATACAAGTTCTTCTTCAACGAGCTGACACAATTGTTACACTGGACCAGGTAACACTGTTATAGAATGATACGTTGTTATATTAGTGTATGAAGTATTAGGTTTCGAAGTCGACGGGCGTCAATTCCTCATGAACATCGCAAATGCCATATCAAATACACGAAGATAGACAAGTAGGTGAACAAGCTTTTCGAATGCAGCACTTTTATACAATAAACAAACTTGCTGAAGGTGTAACAAGTTTCGAAACAAAGTTTTCTTACTTGACGCTAAATACATACAAGTCCAAGGTCCTACAAGTACTGATAACTAAGATTTAACGATATTAGATATACGTTTGTACTTTAGTAATTGCATTTTTTAATGCAATATAGAGGTCAATAACTTATACGTACTAACTTTGATTATATAACAATGCAAACGTTTAGGTAATGCTCGTTAACCTTAATGACTACAAAACGTCAACGTCATTGATCAGACAAACATCAAAAGGAAAACATGATGTTGAGAAAACAAACCTTTAACTTTATGAAATCAGTTGGACATCAGCCGTTAACTTCCTGTTCTACACAAATCAAGCATTTCTATTTACCAACATGGGTTAAAACAACAATGTCAACAAACATCACTCCCAGCGTAATTAAACTCTTTCTGTGCCAAATTGTTTTGAGCTCGTTAAGTTTGCTTGTCTCTTCTCCGTCATCGACCTAGATATTTACTCATGAACCTGCTTGAACCTTCTGGTATATGTCTGGGGTTAATGAATGTGGTAATATCAACAGTTAACACGCTATTAGTAGTGTCAATAGTCTATGATTATCGGATAAACCTACCATTCAATAGATAGGTCTTCTTGTTATAGGCTCTCTGGCCTTGAATGAACCAATGGTTTACTTTGAATAAATGATGATTTACTTTGAGTGAACCAATGGTTAAAATTGAACGAACCAATGGTTTACTTTGAACGAACCATTGGTTTAAATTGAACGAATTGATAGTTAACCAATAGTTACTTTCGACTCGTTGTTGAACACGAATGCGAACCTCGGCGTATTTAAAAGGTGTGAATTGAATTGCGTTAAATTCAGTCTGATTAAAATCGATCTAGTCCTGATGAATAAAATATTATATATGAATTCTACTCTGATATGTAATTTCCCCTACAGGGGAAGCCTATCGAAATAACAAGTTCGATTCTCGATTAAGTTCATATTCTAAAACTTTAATTCCTCGGAATTAGGCCGACTTTAATCGGATAGGCGTTAAATCTTTAGTACTTGCAATCTGACTGTTCTCAATACCATCATCTATCCAATTCATCGCCTTCATTCTTTTGAACTTTATTACTATGAGCAAACCGTTTATGCTGAAGCCAGAGTGCCACAATTAACACATGTATAGAATAGATGTGTTCGTATTCACAAGTTCATGATTAAAGTTGTTGCCGGTTAGACCAAAATGTTTGATATATGTACATATCACAACAATTTGAAAAAAGCTGAAAAGGGTTTTTATTAGGTCGTAATAATCAATATAAAACTATCAATCAAAATTTATTTATATTGAATTCGAAAAAAAAATATAATTGAAAGGTCTATATAATTCGTTGTTCTCTAAGGTTTTTTTCGGTATATATTTTAGAATTGGTTTACTTTTTGTTTTGCAGTATGAACAAACCATTGAATAATTACGTTTTTTGATAATTTAAAATTGTATATGTAGCAGGAAAGAAAATCCAATGTTTTCATGTCCACGCGGGATTCGAACCCGGGACCTCCGGGTTGAGAGTCCTACGCTCTACCTGTTCGGCCAAAGAGATATCCCCCCAGCCGAAGCCAGTAGGAAGTAGTAGACCTCACCCTGTCACATTCAACCCCTCCACGAAGTGACTCGCCCTCGAGTCAAACATTCGGGAGATATGCCTATGAAGGATTTACATACCAATATGGATTTACAAACCTATAAAGGACTTAAAGGTGATGTGACATTAAGGAATAGTCCCGACCGACGTTGGGCGCCAATTGTAGCAGGAAAGAAAATCCAATGTTTTCATGTCCACGCGGGATTCGAACCCGGGACCTCCGGGTTGAGAGTCCTACGCTCTACCTGTTCGGCCAAAGAGATATCCCCCCAGCCGAAGCCAGTAGGAAGTAGTAGACCTCACCCTGTCACATATATATTTCACTGATAATTGTAAGTTATTGGTAAAATGTATTATATTGACAGTGTCAACAATCTTATTACACAAGCCAATCATCCATAGTCAGAGGACAAAGTATGAAGATTCACATAAAATTCATTGGCGGCCATTTTTTTTAACACCTTTAATTCATTTTGTATAAGAAAAATGAATCGCATGGCTAAACTTTATGTTATGTATTTGAATTATTACTGCTCAATTTGGTTTAAATACATTGTCTTTCAATTGGAACCATTAATTTTCATTTTCCTGACATCACCTTATATTCCCCCTAAAAAGTGCTACTGCCCCTTTAAGAAGTTGAAGCGATAAGAAATTTTATTTGATATAAAAACTCTTTAATCTGTGTAGGCGTCGTCTTGACATAGATGCGTCGACTACACAGAATAAAGAAGTTGTATATCCATAAAAATATTTGTCATTACTCATTCCAAAATCAATGTACAGCAAAAATTTGGAATATTTACATTAAAACGTTTGGTCAATAAAACTGGTATTTTTATTGTGCGAATACAGACCTTACTGTGCTCTCGAAACGCTCCGAGTGCAGTCTTTAACAAATATTGCTATTCTTGATATTTACATTTTTCTCATTCATTTTATGCCTAATCATAAACCGATGCTATCTCAAAATGGTAGATTACACATGCGCAATGATGCAAGATAACCCAAACATTCCCTATTGTAATTGTTGATTTTGTTCAATTCCATTGCTTTCGAGTGATCAAAGAATGTATTATCTTAATTAATCCACCATCAAAGGATTGATCGAATCTCTCTGATATAAACACTTTCGCATGGGAGAATGGCTGGTCATCTAACACGCAAGTTAAACATGAAACATTGATTGAGGGAATTAGTGTCCTATTGGTAAATACAAGAGTAAATTTTGGTATCGTGAATTTGACAGAAGTCTGTGTTTTCATATCTTTTAACATCATTTTTCGTTTTGGTAATGAAAGGTTGAAACAATCAGCCATCAATAGTAAACAATCAGTCACTGATTTCTACAAACCCATGGCCTTCAGAAAAAGGCATTTCTAAAAATATGGATTATTCAATCAATACGTTTCGTATCATTAAAGTATAAAAGACTTCTGTAAGAACTTAGAGATCAAATGCCATTTTGTACGTTCCTTTTAACAACATATCATGCATCATTTTTCAGTTACCTCAGAATATGTATCTGGAAACATGTGATTGTGGTAAAGTGAATGCTTGTTTCTTTATCAAAGTTGATGCTATACTGGCAAGAAGCGTGTATACAACATTTCTATTGTAAAGCATCTTATGTTACAAAATCACCAGTGATCACTAGAAACGACGAATTGTTCATCGTTTCAGCTTATTTCTAATCCCTATGTAAAGCAAAACATTTCAAGAACCCCGAAGTCAACTTACCCCTTTGATGATATTTCCACAAATGTTATGGTCCGTATGCAGCTCCTCTGTGCGGTAGTAATGCAGTATAGAAGCAAAGGCTCCAGGGTGTCGATCAAAGAAGAACTCCTTGGCTTCAGGATCCCAGTTCTCGTCCTGGTCGTGAAGAACTGCCAGAGTGGCCAGTCTGGTACCGGGCTGCTGTTCCAGAGTGCTCTTTAGAGTCTGGAAGGACACGCCCCCGACGTTGATGTTCAGTCTCTTGTCCAGTTTCCTGGTCCTGTTCAGGAGCGCCTCCATGTCTCTGGGAATGTCGATGCGAACCTCTCTTAGACGGTCCACATCTTGAATTTTTAGAGTATCCGTTTTGACGCCTGTCTTGGATTACTTTTGGGGCCCGCTTCTGTTGGTCGTTGCAGGCATCGCAGAACTCTTATACTGAAAAAGAGGAAATGTAGTTCTGATTATCTCTTGAATGAATGTCGAATTTAAATTTTGAGCGCAAATAATGACTGGAAATGTATTTGTTTAAATGTCTTCTCGAAAAGCTATATTGCAAAAGTGATACATTAGAAATGTAGCGTCTGACATTGACAAATCAACACTTAAGCCAACACTGTTGCTCTACTATTATGAACTATATAACTTTCGCCAAGGGTCATTCGATGTTTTCTTGTTATTATTTATTAAAAGGTTATTGTTTGGTAAATACACATTATCTAATACGACAAAAAGATGATGCCACGTCCAAAGGGAATGTTGAAATACTATTCCTGAAAATACAGTCAATATTTGGACAAAAGATAATAGAGTTAATAAATCAACAAATATATCTCTGATGATCCAAGGTAAGGTTTGACCAAGACAATACCGATTTTATCCCTGTGCCAACATTCTGGTATTGTTTCATTCTCAAGTCTTGCCATCACAATTAAGACATGATATATATTCATCGTTTAAACAACACAGGTCTTGTGCCATCAGCAATGAAATGGTCAACGGCCCATGATGATATAGGGAAGAGGAGTAGTTGTCTTTGTGGAAACTCTGACCTTACGTTGACCCTACGTCAACATTTCATTGATCTTACTTTGACCCTAAGTTGATCCTTCTTTGACTCAAATGTTGACCATAATGTTGATCGCATACGTGGTGATCAGATCAGTATGGCTAGTGTTGTGTTTCGAAGCTTTAGGACAAAGGAAACGGTCATCATATGGCATTGGTCTGTCATGGCCTCAAGCCTTCCGTCATGCAGCAACAAGAGCAGTACCATAGCAGCTGGATGGCATGGCTTGTGTTGTGTCACAGAACTGCATACAAAGGGCCTTTCGCAACCACCTGGAAGTCGTTCAGCAGCGGTTCCGTCGTTTTCTCCCCACAGAGTCGTAATATGCTGATGCAACCTCTGTTCGAAAGAGATCACTGGGTATCGACAGTTTCCCAAAGCGGAAAAAAAGTTGCACCACGAACTACCTGAAATGTTTCTGCCAACGAACCATTTCTCGCAAAGAAAGGGTGGTTCTCGTAACAAGGCATTTGTCATGATTCAGTAGTACTCTTGCGCAGTGAACCTTCTAGCTGACAAACTCGTCCAGAGGGTGGATCATCTCTCTCTGTCTGTCTCTCTCTCTCTCTGAGAAAATTCAGTACCATGAGTTGGAAAATGTTAAAAATAATAAAACAATATATACGTAAAATGCCTCATTTTCAATGTACTGAAATCTGTTCAAAGAGATATACCTTCATCATTGCCCTGACGGATTTGTACTATTAAAGCATCTACCAGGACTCCGTGCTAAGAGCGACCATGTAGGTTCGTATATCCTGTGTCCCGTTATCCGTACTAACAGCTTGGTGGACTGAGTGCAACATGGATGGAGTGCCCTGTCAAGGGACATGACACAGTATGAGACCTATTTCACAACGTTTTGGTCTTTGAATAGGGATCTGAACTTTGGTGTGAAGGTCAGCTTGCTAGGCTACAACTCCAAACAAACACAAGATTTGTTGATGTAACCGGGGTTTACATCAAGAGCTTTACTTACCTACCATCGAGTTGAGCCTCTTTTTGCAACGTTCAAATTCATTTGTGCAAGTTTTTCATACCAATATTTTTATAAAAATATGTAACACTAATAAAATGTCCTCAGCAAATTTCATAATAAATAGAGTCTTACATCATCGTCGTCATTGAGTCTTTGTTATTGTAATGTGGAGCTGCAACCACGTCAAATCTTGTTTTAGAATTTGAAGGTGTGAAAGATTTCCAAAAAGCAAAATCAAGTTGACTTCAAGTTGGTATATCACTACGGATTTGGTCATCTTCGACATCAGCAATTCACTCAATGGATAATACCTAAATAAAATATGAATATGAGAATGGCAATGTGTTGATATGCCAGATATTAAATTTACGGCAATTTGATTAACGGTAAGTTGTACGATTAGATTTTTCCTCGAGGCTTTCTTAAACATATCATGTAATGGCAAAAATCCAAAATCAAAATACACAATGTTTTCTACATTTCTTCTTATTTTACTTGAATATTGAAAAATGTAACAAGATTGAATTTGAAAAGGTATAATTGACACAGGACCGACTTATAATTGGTTGATCGCATTTATAAATTCGCAAAATATAGCACCGACTTCATCTCAATTTCAATCTCTAAAGACACAGGATACCGATCAAATTATTATTTATAAAGGGTTTAAAAAAATAAAGACACCTTTTTTCCAGGACATTGCAAAAGGTACAAGATCTCTAACATTCTCTGCAAGCATATTGTTGAAGTGGACTGAGAACATGATACATATTGAAACATTTTAAAGCGGATTGAAGAAAGTGTTTTGAAAGAGACAACTTCCGGTTGAAAAATCAGAGACAAAGATACATACGTGTACCTGCCTGAAAGCAAATTGTAAATCTAAAGTAAATTCAATAAACAAAATTCCTTAAAGCAAAAAAGTCACGAATGCATAAAATTGTCAAGCTTATAGAGATCCGTTTACTAAAGGACATTCCAAATAACAAAATTGCTTAAAGCAAATTGAAAAGCATTGAAAAGCATACTCTACCCTAAATGAATAATATTCGAGATTAGCAGGGTATACTGCAAAACCATTCAAAGAATGAGGAAATATTACTATTATACATAGAGATCCATTTACGAACAATCCAACTTACGAATTTGTTTAAATCATTTTACAAAAAAAGTTTAAAAACTGTATCCACATATAAACATCCATACACGAACATCCAAAACAAACGAATTTCGTAAAATGAAATTGTAAAGAACCAATGGTGCCCTCTACCTCAGAAGTCCATGAACATCCAGTAGTATGCACAGCTAGTCACATCAGAAGCATCTACAAGACGAAAACATGATCCCGGGATCCGATTCCTTCCTCCCCAATGGCAATCAAGCCGTGTATCAAGCGCCCGTCCAGAGTTGGAAATGACGGCGTTACAATGGCAGCAGCCCATGCGATCTCTCTGGGGATTATGACAATTGCGTCCTACCATTAACCTGTACAGATCGATACACCAATGCGCGTTGTCGCTCAATACACAATCACTGGCCGGCCTTAAAGTGTCCTGTGACTAAGTAAAGTTTCAATAGGTATTGTTTGAAACTGTGATGTATGAAATGTGCAGATCTACCAATCAAATCTGGTGGCGAAATCTTATTCTATTCATGATGGTAGTTATGTGAATTCGTTTGTTATATTTGTTTTAACATCCTTTTCAATAAATGCGTATAAACAAGTATGCTAATTATTGATAAATTATACACGATATTTCATGAATTGATAACGATGTCCTTATGTTGACAATGATTATCAATCGTTTGAGCTACAATGGTGACATACTCATTGACAGTTTTAATCATTAATGGCAATATATATGGCAAGATTTTTGTTATACCACCTTTGTGTGTCCCGACAGATTCCGGATATCATAGTCTGCTTGAACTGCATTAAAGTTTAATGACAAAATGTTTTAATTTATGTCACGTTACTGTCAAATTTAGTTATTGCATTTGTAGATTAGTCATTCTGAGGCTTTTTCAAAACTGGATTGTGATAGACGGTGCCATGAAAGAACACGCCTGAAATAGTATGTCATTAGGAAAGTTATGTAATGAGGGATAGCACAGTATATAGACGCTGCGGGTGAAATATGTCTTTACAATAGATAAAAAAATTGTCTTCAAATATCAAATATATGAAAATGTTACTTATACACTTACCATTTGTTTAACATAGTAAAACTATGATGACGAGATGATTATCTAATATAAAAAATATTCATTGATTTTTAAAAACAATTTTACATTTTTCATAAAAAACGCATTAATCCTACCTACTCATAATTTCTAAAAATATAAAAGTATTAAATAATCAATAAGTTAGATTGTCAGAAGACGTCAGCTAACAGACAACATCCGGTAAAATATTGATAAAATGATAAATAATGAATAATAATTAAATCCGACAATTTCTAAGTGTATTGAATTACAAATTCACTGCCGAAAATATACGCGCCCGCTTGCTCAACTATTGCGTTTACATGTATCAATTGTTTCAAATTGCCACGCATGCGCGATAGAACATTCAGTCGGAAATTACCCATATTTTTGGACAATCATATGATATGGTATTTACGTTGTTTGGAACGCTTCATTTAAGAAACGCTGTCGACTAAATGTCCAGATAGTACAAGATCGATAAACAACATCGGGACATGTTCGAAATCGATATTCTAATGCTAGAAATATTACAAATAACATGTTACTAGGGAGCGCCTTTAAGTGTTAACATAATAGCCCCTTGCGAAAGACCCATTTGATAAATGACTGGTTTTTAAGAATTGTTGACATGGATAGAAAAGAACACAGGTAAAATTTTAACTGATGATTAAAGAAAGGGCAGCTGGACTTAATTTGTGTCTCTGAGATGAAATACATATTAAATACAGCTATCAAAATTGAAAGGATCCCACTGAAGCTGTTCATTACCTGAAACTGTTAGCGATCTAAACTTGCTACCATAACATAGACTTGCATGAGGCTGTAAAGATAAAGTAAACCATTTAGCATTTAAAAACATATTTCAGTGAAGAATTGATAATATCATTTTTTAAACGTGCTACTGTCCCTTTGATAAGAAGTTTTTGTATCATTGTTCACAATACAAACTAGTGAACGTCTACATATCTCATACACAATAATACCCACTTTAAAGGGGCAGTAGTATGGGGTTTTTTTTGAGAATATAAGGTGATGTCATGAAAATTAAAATTAATGGTTCCAATTGAAAGACAATGCCTTTAAACTAAATGGAGCAGTAGTAATTCAAATATATAGTGTAAAGTTTACCCATGCGATTCCTTTTTCTTACACAAAATGAATTAAAGGTGTTCACACAAAATGACCACCAATGGATTTTAGGTGAATCTCCATACTTTGTCCTCTGACTATGGAGGATTGGCTTGTGTAATGACATTTTTGACAATGTCAAAATAATACATTTAGCATTAACTTACAATTATCAGTGAAATATTCAAAAAACGTGCTACTGCCCTCCCGATGCTACCTGGGGTCTCAGAGGCCCGCTAGTCACTTAAAGGTTATGTATAAATACTAAAATAGTTGTATTGTTTTAGAATATCCAGATTCCATGTATTCCTGTAAATCCTTTAACAAAACAATGTCCCAGAATAAGATGATTCACAATATTTATTTGGAAATATAATATCAATTTACAAATTTACAGTTGGTAGGTGCTTCGCGGGGCCTCTGAGGCCTATGGTCATCAATTTTGTTTTACCAATACCATTACAATCGTCACAAATTCTTGAAATTAGCATTTCTAGAGTAAGTGTTCTGTGGGACATTTGTATGAAAAATATCAATCATTTCAAACATTACTCACAGGACCTAAGCTCATTATAAAAGAGTTAACCATAAAATTAGTTCATGGAAACTAAATTTGTCCGAGGTTGTTGCCATATCAACTTATTTGATTAAGACACCATAGTTGATTGTATGCATACTCCTAACGATTCCGAACCGTCAATGGAAGATGGTATCGGATATTAAACCTTATGGATTGCACTTAAACGAACAAAATTCTATATTTGTTAAAACTTGTCACTAAAATTGGTTTTTGGTGTATTCCTTTGGAAGGATGTTTGTCATGCATAACAACGTTTAATTGCAGGATAGCTTAAGATAAAACCAAATTGACATCTAAATCGATTGCATAAATTTTACATACGGACTCAATCATTGAAAACATCATTGTATCTACAGTGTTTGAGTTTGCAGCTTTTAGGTCCATAAATTTGGGGGATTCAGGTTTTATATAAGGATTTTCAAGGATAAATAATCATGATACCTGAAGTATGTTCTTCAGAGAGTTCTACAGAATGTTCTGCAGAATGGTCTACATTATTCTGCCATATCCTTTCATTGACAACAAGCAGATAACTACACTGCAGTAAGACCTAGCACTTAACTGTCCATAAATGCCTCTCATACGGGATAATGTACATCATTATTTTATTTCCACAATCACTCGGTCGGATAATATATTTGGCTGCATGAATATGTATAGTGAATGGTTTAACCAGAGAATCAAATTTTCACTTACAAAATCTTATCACTATCTAATTGACGAAACGAAAGGGTAAGTGTTGCTCTTTTTAAGAAATGAAACATTGAATAAAAACTTGGCTGAAATGCATGTATTCACCTTTATGCCATATATGGCAGGGGCATATTGGATTAACCTCAGTTGTCCGTACGTACGTACGTAACCACTCTACATGTATACATGGTATCGTATTCACTTCTCCTCAAAAATCGTTCGACAGATTTAATTGAAATTGCACACATGGCTTATAGGCATCCTAAGGGTGTGCATCTCATATGTTGTTCTTAATTGTTTTATTGATTTTTGAAGTGAAAGCTCATATTGGTATATAAGGGATGTTGTTTATCCACTTCTCCTTAAAAAGTACTGGATAGACTGCGTTAACTTCCAAACATGCTTTATAGGTATCCTAAAGGTGTGCACCTTATACTATGTTTTTGGAATTTTTAATTTACTACAGTTTAATGGATGTTTGAACTTAAATGAAGCTAAAGGTGTGCATCTCTTATTTTATTTTCAATTCTATGGTTGAAAAAATTGAGGACGTTTTGGTTAGCAGGGGCATCTGTGTCTCATGGACACACATTTTCTAGTTTTATTATGTAAATGAAGATGATAAACGAAACTATCAATTTAATAAATATGAAAATTAACAACTAAAAATAATTCATCACATCTATATTCCTTTTAATTTTGAAAGGAATTCTGGAATGTTTGTGTTTGAACAATAGATGTATATATGCTTTCACCTTGTGATCATCATTTTGGCTTGTTTAGCAATCTAAATGTAAAGTGGGCCTATGAGCCTCGGGGAAGCACCAGAGAGAAGTAAAATATCGATGCATCGGGAGGGTTAATATTTTTAACGACATTACATCATATTTGGATTTGGATGTTTCCATGTTATGGATCATGATACTAAAATTAATAGAACCTACTTCTTTAATATTGAAACACACTAAGGGAAAAGTGAAAACTACATTTGCATCTTGTTTACTACTTGAGGCCAGCTATTGATGAAACACACCCCGTTCTCTAATATTGTACCTAATAAACAACATTTATCAGAGGATGAAATGTCAGCTTCTTAACATTTTCTGCATAACTCTTTTTTTTTCTTAATGAAAGCGTCTCTTTCTGGTCAAAATTGCAAATACATGTATTCGCAAATCCGAACACACCAAATGTTGGGATGCGTTGGTTTTGTTAAAATGAAAAACGATTCTTTGTGATTTAGTGTAGTAAGAACGTATGCACTCTGACTTCGTAATGTAATTTACTATAGTCTGCAATGTACGTATGCACAGCATGCAAAATCGATGAGATCTTCTATTATGTTTTAACCATGGTTACAGC
Source organism: Steromphala cineraria (assembly GCA_916613615.1). Lineage (NCBI taxonomy): Eukaryota > Metazoa > Mollusca > Gastropoda > Trochida > Trochidae > Steromphala > Steromphala cineraria. The sequence goes on along the minus strand of OU744720.1, from coordinate 14,435,605 downwards.
AAACGTTCTTTTAACAGCAGAAACATGTCACACAAAGAGTGTTTGTTTTAATCTCCAACATAACAGAACAATTCAAGCAATACAGCGCCCCGGATGCTTATTAAAATTTCAAGACTACGTCAACCTACCACTGTCTTTTATAGAAATCTCCGTGTTTTCCTGAAATAGTAAACAAAAGCAACACCGCGTTGACAACATTGCAAGGACATACATCAAGAAGGCTTACAATATAGAGAAAACGACATGTTATGGATGATCAACTTCTTTATTCAAACACAAATATGGTGTGTTTTTTCTGCTTAAGTCTGCTTTGCATTTGTATAATTCAAAGAATTGAAATGAATAAATGACACGCTAGTCAATGCCATTCCAAATGCCACTCTCGTTCTTTTGTATCTTCTTGATAACGACACAAGAATTGATGTAGAAACGTCGCATAAAACTCGAATACAGAACATACATAACAGACATCTTGATATGGTTAAGAATGGTAGGCAGCTACCAATTATTACTTCATAATATTCAAAATCACGAATGGTCATCGTTATTGCTAATATTCAATACTTAATCTTCACTTTATGATGTTAACTTTTTATCAAACACTTGTTTACCAACAACTTGATAGCACATATATCACTAATGACTGTATGTATATGCTTCTTGCTTCTTGAGAAGAAGATGAAAATTGGTTTTAATGGCTTGGCCCCTATGACCGTTATAAGGGGCCATTGGGTCATTATTTTTTACAATTATATCTTTCGGAAGTAAAATTAGCCTAATTGTTACATTAAGGAAGGTTTTTGTTATATATGCCCTCGCAAAATACATATTTTTGGATAAGGATGCGCGATATTATCGGTATATATCGGTATGTTGCAATACGGGAACAACATGATAAGAATCAGTATTCACTTATGAAAATATCCAATATATCGAACGTTTAAAAATGATCAATTTCCATCTAAAATTGCCAATCACACAACCTTATACAACATGAGTTTACGAACCTTTCTTAACAAAGTCTGAAGTTGTGTTGTGAAAATAGCTGAAATATGTATACAGGTCATAAACAGTCCCTTTCCAAATATCTCTTTCCAAATCGAATCATAGATGAGCAATGATTATCGTTCTTAACGCTCATATTTAGATAAAGTGGCATATGTAAATTCTTGAATTTGAAAAGTACCAATATATTGCGATACGTATTGCAATACAGTTATGAGGAACGATACCCATCCTTATTTTTGGATCTGTTGAGGAATAGGATTTCTACTAACTTGGTAATCGCTATCAATTAACAGTGATGTATCTACATCTATTGTGTAGCTTGGTGCCCACTGTAGGCCAAACAATGTTTACATTTATGGTTTATAATGGATGTGTGGCCATTTTCAATAATAAATTTCAATTTCGTAGATGATATGGACTCCATAATTGATGACATAACATATCTGTACAAAGAGTCAGGCTTCGAATAACTCGATATTGTACATCGATTGACTTGAAATCCACGTATGAATATTAAAGATTCTGTTCACTGGTGCATCGTGCAACAGACATAAAATCTCAGTGGGACCTCTGAAGCATTGCGAAACAACCGATATCATATTCATAACGTCGATATATTGCACAATTTAAATAAGTCAACGACATCACGATTATCTTTGGTATGTACCCGTGTACAAAAGCTGTGATATACCCGTGTACAAAAGCTGTGATAAAACCCAAACATATTATGATTTCATCTCAAATTGAATGACAAAGCAATAAAAACAATGCCAATAAAGTTAGAAACAACAGCACATAAGTGCAAAGGCCGAAAACAAACGTCCAATTGACACGAATAAGGTCATATTACATATTGAAAAACAAAAGAAACACGAATTGTAAAGATCCTGTTTAGCATGACAGTAATTGTTTATCGGCTGGTTGCTACGGTTCTATTGTGCTTTAACTTTGTTAATATGACCCTAACCAGATTTTAAAAAGATTAGGTGAGGTAATATGTGGTTTAACGCCGCTTTCAAGAGTATTTCAATTATACCAGGGCTGCTAATATTATTGCAGGGAGAAAACCCGCATTACTAGTTTGGCTGAAACCTGAGAGCATCGGCTGGAGCAAGCAGATAATTGGTGGAACTGCGCTGAACTTCAGTGTAGCATTGCACCTAAACCTTCACTTGTGTTAATACGTCACGCATAACATTAAAGACATGCCATGGTTGAATGTTGGTTCTGATCTGAACCCAATTGAACACTTCCGGGGTCAAATGCAGAGTCATTTATTTGTGGCAATTATTTCTCAATCACAGTGTTCCAAGGAATATTCTTAAAGTTGTATACTATCGGTATACAAACTATTTATATATAAGGTTTATCTTTTTACAACGTTCAGAAAGCACCCAAGCCAGTTCTATATCACGTTCAAGTACACAATATGGCCTACACCTTCACAATCTGCGTTTAATTTGGTGTTCAGTGTACGACCTATCAAGCACTATAAACTCGAATATGTCATGTCAGTTTCAGAAATTACTTCTCATTATTACTGTACTTAACCTAATGGCATCTAAACGGCATATTTCAGAAGTCTCTTTTTCTCGAAATGACACCAATGATTACGCTGTTTAATAATGATATACGATTGGATTAGTAATAGCAACAACTGGTTCTAATGGCTGGCGCGAACCTTCGAAAGGTTAGGATCTATTCTATATAAATGTGCAAGTCACAGATACAACTAAATTTGTAAAGATGAAAATCAACTTTTCAGAGTTTAACAAGGTTATCATCCAAAATAGAGCCATTGGCTCAGTAGCCCATCAGGCTTCATATCAATTTTGCTTTAGGGTGTGGCAAACAGTCAGATTTTCAAAGAAGAAATGTTTTGTGTAACGAGAAAGTGTCATAAGTAGATTTAGATGAAGATTATTGATATAGACCGATTACTGAAGACACTAACACAAGAAACAATGTCAATATTGGATTAACACCTTAAAGGGGCAGTAGCACGTTTTAGGGGGATTATAAGGTGATGTCAGGAAAAAGAAATTAATGGTTCCAATTGAAAGACAATGTATTTAAATTAAACGGAGAAGTAATATTTCAAATATATAACGTAAAGTTTAGCCATGCGATTCGTTTTTCTTACACAAAATGAATTAAAGGTGTTCACTCAAAATGGCCGCCAATGGATTTTATGTGAATCTCATTCTTTGCCCTCTGACTATGGATGATTGGCTTGTGTAATGAGATTTTTGATGCTGTCAAAACTAGATTAGCGTTTGCGGGATACCGCAAAAGCAGAGCAGCCCCGGAACTTTGGGTTTCGCCTTACCCTGTTCCGCCTTTTACAGGCCTCACCAAATTGGGAATTTTCTCGTGACCTTGACCTTTGACACTCAAGGTCACACAATCAATGAACACATTTCATTGAGTATAACATTATTGTAATGAAATAAAGTGTTAAAAATTAAATTTATCCATTTTCTCCATATATGTTGACCTTGCTGTGACCTTGACCTTCGACAGTTAGTACCCAAAACTTTTTTTAAATGTTGTACTTCTCAAGAGATAATATATACAAAATCTAAACTTCATAGCACAAAAACTTTTCAAGTTATTGTGTTTACAAGGAATTGCAATAACTCATATCTCATGACCTTGACCTTTGACCTTCAAGGTCACACAATAATTGAACACTTTTTATTGAGTTTAACAACCATGTATTGATTAAAAGTGATCATAGTTAAAATTAAGCATTTTCGCTAAACCATGCTTAAGTCATGACCTTGCTGTGACCTTGACCTTTGACAGATTGTAGCCGAAACCTTTTCAAAATTTTTTACTTTTCCAAGGATGATATATACCAAGTTAGGGCTTCATAGCACAAAAACTTTTCAAGTTACGGTGTTTACAAAGGCTTTTGTGGTGATTTTATAACTCTTGACCTTGACCTTTGAACTTGAAAGTGAACATGTCATAATGATTCCCTGGAAGTATAAACATTTAGACATGTTCATGAGTTCTGAAAAGCTAAATGGGATAAAGTTATACCCAAATTTAGTGCATTTTGTAATAACTCATATCTCATGACCTTGACCTTTGACCTTCAAGGTCACACAATCATTGAACACTTTTTATTGAGTATAACAATCATGTATTGATTAAAAGTGTTCATAGTTCAAATAAAGCATTTTCGCTAAAACATGCTTACGTCATGACCTTGCTGTGACCTTGACCTTTGACGGATTGTAGCCAAAATCTTTTCAAAATTTTTTACTTTTCCAAGGATGATATATACCAAGTTAGGGCTTCATAGCACAAAAACTTTTCAAGTTATCGCGTTTACAAGGAATTCTTAGAGTGAATACATAGCTCGTGACCTTGACCTTTGACCTTGAAAGTGAACGTGTCAAAACGTTCCCCCGAGGTATGAGTAGTAAGGTATGAATAAGAGTTCTGGAAAGCTTAGTGGAAAAAAGTTATAGCTAGTAGTACGAGTGCGGCGGCGGCGGCGGCGGCGATGGAAACTTCACAAAAACTGATAGCAGCCCCGTCCTTAGACGGGGCTGCTAATAATACATTGAGCATTAAGTTACAATTATCAGTGACAACGTACTCCTACAAAACATATCCTCGTGGACTAAAACAAAGCCATGAAACCTGAAGAAGGTTATATTCCTTTTTGTACATGGATTCTTTTTCTAGATATTTGACAGAACCCATTATGAGTGAGTGAGTGAGTTATTGCTTTACACAATATTTCAGCATTAGCGGCGTGTACCCATTATTAGATGGCTCAAGTCGTGAAAGAGAATCCAGATATCAAAGGTATTAAATCGAAATGTAAATGATTCGACAGTTACCTATTCCAAGATAATAATCGTATCTGTTTTGAATTTCTTTAAAATCAGCAAGTGTATTGTTATCCAATATTTTATGTGCGCTTCATCTATTGTAATGTATGTAAAACATTGTTTGACATATCAGAATTGCACTAACAACCTTACAATTAGTTCATACTATTGCTTTTACAGTAACACATTTCACACTTTGTTTTCTATTGTTTTAAAGGGTTACTGTTCTTAAATAATAATTAGTTCTTAGTATGCATATCTCAGACTTTGTGTAACCTTAGCCAGCATATTCTTATCATTAAAATATCATGGCAGTGGTCAATAGTGAAATGTAGGTGTTATCCCTGTACATCTGCGGTTCAGTAAAGATTTTGAGTAAAGTTATTAATGAGGAAACACTTTACCTCAAAGATCATGTATTACTAATCAAGACAACATTACCAGTAGTTGAGTAGTTGCATCAGATTTCAGCAAGATTATAAACTAACAACAAGCAAAAAAGTGAGCGTTGCTCACAAATACCCCCTACAGGCATCCCTGACTAACTGAATTATTTTTTACTTTCAATGTAGTCATCTCTTGCACAGCATTTGACCCCCAAAGAAAAATTTAGAAAAATGACTAATCAAAAAAATGGAACTTCGTGAAAAAAAAACACACACAAAAAAACCTTATCAATTTTAGTTTTGATTTGGCACTGGATCGCTCCTAGTAGGGAAGAAGACACATGCAAAATGTGAAAAGAATCAGATGAAGTTTTTCCCGTAATAGGTTGGACAAATCTGATATTGGAAAATGACTATGTTCAAAATATTGAAATTTGTAAAAAATTGAAAGATCAATGAAATGTGTTGCAATTTCGCACCGCACCCCTCCTAGTCGGAGCAAAATTTGAAATCAATCGGATGAATAGTTTTCCCATAATAGGTCGGACAAATCTGATATTGGAAAATGACTAAGTACAAAACATGGAAATTTGTAAAAAAATTCAAATATTAACAAAATTTGCTGTAACTTCGCACTGCACCCCTCCTAGTAGGGTAGAAGACATGTGCAAAATTTGAAATCAATCGGATAAATAGTTTTCCCGTAATAGGTCGGACAAAAAATGTCCTCGGACAGACAGACAGGCACACACACTCACACACCCACGGAATCGTTGGTATTACTAGATACCCCGGACCGTTGGTCGGGGGTATAATAAAACAGGTGTGTGTTAAGAAAGATACCTATGCAAAGGTAACCTGGTACATTTCATATGTTAATATATTTTATCAAAGGATTGACAAATCATTCATGCATAATATCAACTAATTCTCATGATGAGTTTATGACATGAGAACATATTAACAACAACTTGATATAGCAGTTTATCTTTCTGAGAAAAAGAGAAAAACAAGAAGTTATAGGTCATATACATTTATTCACATATATAGCATTATATACAATAAGTAAAAACATTTCAATCATTATCAACATAAGCATGATTTCTGCAGTTACATAACGATCTGATGTATGTTGATATAATCCCTTGGCCAAAAGATATAATTTAAACAGAAACTTGAAACAGACAAAGCATCCTTGTTCTTGAAAAGCAATGACATATTTAGCTGAGATTAAGGAATTTGAGAAATATCAATGAAAATAAATAATACAAGATTGCACTTGAGACTGGTCCATGGCACTGTCATTAGTTCTTCGACTTCTTCGGATTGGCATCCATTTCTAGTTGGGTCAACGTTTCATCCCATTGTACAAACTGCTTAGATAAGAGGGTGACCTTGGTAAGTTAAGGAAAGTTTAAATGAAGTGTAAATGTCAAAGAATAAACTGGCTGAATCAATGTGTGCCCATACACAGGCATCAAAATAATTAAGAAAGACTAAAACAGTATTTATCAAGTACAACCCTACCCCAAGCATAAGATCTGAAGGAAAGATCATTCAAAACCTGATGCAAAATTCCTTTTACAGAGGTTTGTTGCAAAAAAAAACATATCAATAAGGCTTACCTTAGTGCCAACTTTAAAACTGTTCAAAGACTATCAAACTGAAAGTGTCTTAAGGTCAACTTAGTGTTAAAAACGATATGACCCAGGTTACTATCAATGCTTTGAATTCTAACTAGTTTTGCTACATAAGTATGTTACAGCCACATAACCTCATGAAATGATTCTGATCATTCCAGATTTGTAAGAGGAACTGAACAAACAAAATGTTTTGTAGGGTACATCGGCTGAGGACTGTTTGAGAAGCTATTAATGTAAATATCAGAAATACAATGGCTTCTTTAAACAAATTTATCAATATCAACACAATACTGATACAATGCGGATATTTTTGTATTACTGTATTAATTAAATTTTGAAGCAAATCCAAATAATGTTGATTTGAAATAGTTCTTACACTTGAAAAAGTGAAATGAAAAAAATTCTTCATTTTTTTCTAACGCTGTAGATCATGAACGGCTTCTTAACGGCAGTTTAACAAATACATCTCTCAATCATCCAAAAAGGGAAATAATTTTTGCAGACTTACCTCCCTTTAAATAAATATGCCCATCCTAAAGTCAAGCAGCTTTGAAGAATTGTAATACAAGCTACACTTTGCTACAACCATCGATAGATCTATCTTTGTAATAATTTCCATGCATGTCTATAAATTGATCTGTTGTAAATCATAGAGCTAAAAGGAACAATGCTTACTCGTTAAATAAATGTTCCATGTAAAGAAAGAAATTCTCTTTTTTAACTCAAAGCAATTAAAAGATAAATAAATTATTTTCCTTGATAAATAACTATTGCATGATGAAGGATACAATTGAGTTGTAAGATTCAAGTAGATTCCTGGCTTCGTCATTGAACTTGGCTGCATCATCCTGTAATATACAAAATTAATGTTAGTATCTAAAAGTCCTTTTTAAGTGATTTGTTAAACATCTCAGGAAAACATACAAAACAAACAAGAAGTGTTTGTGAAACACGAATGCCCCCGGATGCATCCTGCTCGCTGTGTCAAGGTCAAGGTCACAAGGTCAAATGTCATGGTGTCATCTGAAAGGTCTCATCACAAGGGATCCATATGTCAAGTATCAAAGACCTAGCTCTGACCAATCAAAAGTTATGACCAAGGTTAAAGTTTTTGTGGACAAACGGACAGACAGACAGACGGACAGGTGAAAAACAATATACCCCCGGAATCTCCGATTCGGGGGCATAAAAAACATAGCTAAAGATCAGGGGTTAGAATCTTAGTGGAAACAATTTCCAGCTGACTAATTGAAGCATTCGTAAAATCTCTATTTTCCACATACTTAACCAAGCTTGTATTATATTACCAGTTTAATTCCACGTAGTAAATTACATGACATATTTTCTTTGAAACTTAATTACTTTTAAGGTTACCGTTACTTATTATCTTATTTTATTCTACAAACAAAACGTCTTAAGATATGGTATTATAGCTCAGTGTCTGCATTGATTTTTTAATCTAAAAAAATAGAGCCATTGGCTCTGTAGCTCATCAGGCATCATATCAAGTTTGCTTTATACAGGCAAGATGAGCTAAAAATGAAACTGATGTTACCTATTGCAAGAAAACCTATAAAAAAATTACAAAACAAATGTATTATTATTCAACACTTTCTAGATTGCCAATATCAGACAGTGAAAGAAGTCCACACTAAAATATCCAAGGAGAAATAAATTTGCCATAGACTGTCATCTAATGGAGAAAAATAGGTTTTTAAGATTGTGACCCCTGTGACCCTACAGTTTAGAATCCCAATTGGCCAAGGAGTCTACATGCAGTCTTTCAGCTCAATAGACCTTTAGGAGCTAAAGATGATGATGAAAATAAGTTGTTAAGGTTGTGACCCCTGTGACCCTATTTGGGGTCATGGGGTCACGAAATCTACAATTTAGAATCCCCATTGGCCAAGGAGTCTGCACATATAATTTCAGCTCTCTAGACCTTTTGGAACTTGAGAAGAAGATGAAAATAGTTTTTTAAGGTTGTGACCCCTGTGACTCTATTTTGGGTCACAGGGTCAACAAAGTTACAAATTAGAATCCCCATTGTCCAAGGAGTCTGCACATATCAATATTAACTCTCTAGACCTTTTGGAACTGGAGAAGAAGATGAGAATTGGTTTTTAAGGTTGTGACCCCTGTGACCCTATTTGGGGTCATGGGGTCACGAAATCTACAATTAAGAATCCTGATTGGCCAAGGAGTCTGCACATATCATTTTCAACTCTATAGTCCTTTTAGTACTGGAGAAGAAGATGAAAATAGGTTTTTAAGGTTGTGACCCCTGTGACCCTATTTGGGGTCACAGGGTCACCAAAGTTACAAATTAGAATCTCCATTGTTCAAGGAGTATGCACATATAATTTTTAACTCTCTAGTCCTTTTAGAACTGGAGAAGAAGATGAAAATAGGTTTTTAAGGTTGTGACCCCTGTGACCCTATTTGGGGTCACAGGATCACCAAAGTTACAAATTAGAATCTCCATTGTCCAAGGAGTATGCACATATAATTTTTAACTCTCTAGTCCTTTTGGAACTGGAGAAGAAGATGAAAATAGGTATTTAAGGTTGTGACCCCTGTGACCCTATTTGGGATCACAGGGTCACCAAAGTTACAAATTAGAATCCCCATTGTCCAAGGAGTCTGCACATATAATTTTTAACTCTCTACTCCTTTTGGAACTGGAGAAGAAGATGAAAATAGGTATTTAAGGTTGTGACCCCTGTGACCCTATTTGGGGTCACAGGTTCACCAAAGTTACAAATTAGAATCCCCATTGTCCAAGGAGTCTGCACATGTCACTTTCAACTCTCTAGTCCTTTTAGAACTGGAGAAGAAGATGAAAATAGGTTTTTAAGGTTGTGACCCCTGTGACCCTATTTGGGGTCATGGGGTCACGAAATCTACAATTTAGAATCCCCATTGGCCAAGGAGTCTGCACATATCGTTTTTAACTCTCTAGTCCTTTTAGAACTGGAGAAGAAGATGAAAATAGGTTTTTAAGGTTGTGACCCCTGTGACCCTATTTAGGGTCACAGGGTCACCAAAGTTACAAATTAGAATCTCCATTGTCCAAGGAGTCTGCACATATCATTTTTAACTCTCTACTCCTTTTGGAACTGGAGAAGAAGATGAAAATAGGTATTTTAAGGTTGTGACCCCTGTGACCCTATTTGGGGTCACAGGGTCACCAAAGTTACAAATTAGAATCCCCATTGGCCAAGGAGTCTGCACATATAATTTTTAACTCTCTAGTCCTTCTGGAACTGGAGAAGAAGATGAAAATAGGTTTTTAAAGTTGTGACCCCTGTGACCCTATTTGGGGTCACAGGGTCACCAAAGTTACAAATTAGAATCTCCATATGCTAAGGTACTTGTACACAAAATTTCAGCTCTCTAATGTGTATGGTTCATGAGGAGAAGTCGAAAGTGTCAAAAGTTTACGGACGGACGGACGACGGACGACGGACGACGGACGGACGACGGACGACGGACGACGGACGGACGCCGGACGACGGGCCATGCCATAAGCCCATCTGGACTTTCAGTCCTGATGAGCTAAAAAAAAGATCAAATCCACAACTACAAGGAATAACTTCAAATTTATCAAATATCAAATCTAAATTTAATCATTTTTCAACATTTTTAATTACATTCTCTGTAAAATGAGATATTATAAGGATTATCACTGGATTATTATTGAAGAGGAAAGATTCAACTTAAAATGGCAAATTTTTAAACATGAGGTGAGCAATACTTACTTGTTGCTTGATCTGAATCTTACAGAGTTCCTGCAGTTTTCCTGACAACTTAGGAGCAGCTGTATAAATAGAAAAAGGATATCGTATAAATAGAAAAAGGATATCGAATAAAAGATTTCATTAATAGTGACAATTCAACGAAAACAGGATAGCAATAATACAAAGTATGCATACAAAAAAAACACATTTTCCATTCCAAAGATGCTACCTAACTGATATCTTCATGTTGCCACTTTAACAATATGATTTTGTTTTGCAGTTTTTTGGTGAACATTCTAACTAGGCATATGTGATTGATTTAATACAATCCAAGTTTCTATTATGTGTTGACTGACATCTGTTTTGTAAGAAATATGTGCACATCACCCAAGTGAAGGAACCCAAATCGTCTCAAAGGTTACAGGAACATTTTTGAAACTCAGTTAAACACAAAGTTGCTGATTTAATGAACACTTCATTTCAATGGCAAACAATCAGATCTATTTCTAGAACATGATGCTCTACTTGTAATAGGTGTCTAGATTAAATTCTGTAACGAGAGAAAGAGAAGGGAGGAGTTACCGCGGATGTGTTCACTGTCCATCATCTCCTCCATCTTCTGCATGTTCTCCAGCCTCCCCGCCTGCTTCCGGATATACTCCTCCTCTGCAACAATACAGTTCAATACAGTGATGTCATAGCATATATAGTTGACCAGTCACCAGGGTTAGAAATAAGCACTGGCCCGGTAGCCCATGGTTAGTGGTTAAGATGCTGGGCTACGCTAGTAAAGTGCTGTGACTGGTAATCCGAAGGACTAGTTGAATTTAATGAAGATATGATTAAATCGGTGTATTTGGCTAGTCAGATTGTCTTTGGGCAAGTGCTCTCAGGAATGCACTAGTCCTAACTAGATTAGCGTTTGCGGGATACCGCAAAAGCAGAGCAGCCCCGGAACTTGGGGTTTCGCCTTACCCTGTTCCGCCTTTTACAGGCCTCACCAAATTGGGAATTTTCTCGTGACCTTGACCTTTGACATTCAAGGTCACACAATCAATGAACACTTCATTAAATTTAACATTATTGTAATGAAATAAAGTGTATTATTGTGTTTACAAGGTATTGCAATAACTCATATCTCATGACCTTGATCTTTGACCTTCAAGGTCACACAATAATTGAACACTTTTTATTGAGTATAACAATCATGTATTGATTAAAAGTGATCATAGTTAAAATAAAGCATTTTCGCTAAACCATGCTTAAGTCATGACCTTGCTGTGACCTTGACCTTTGACGGATTGTAGCCGAAACCTTTTCAAATTTTTTTACTTTTCCAAGGATGATATATACCAAGTTAGAGCTTCATAGCACAAAAACTTTTCAAGTTATCGCGTTTACAAGGAATTTTGCGGTGATTTTATAACTCGTGACCTTGACCTTTGAACTTGAAAGTGAACATGTCATAATGATTCCCTGGAAGTATTAACATTAAGACATGTTCATGAGTTCTGAAAAGCTAAATGGGATAAAGTTATACCCAAATTTAGTGCATTTTGTAATAACTCATATCTCATGACCTTGACCTTTGACCTTCAAGGTCACACGATCATTGAACACTTTTTATTGAGTATAACAATCATGTATTGATTAAAAGTGTTCATAGTTAAAATAAAGCATTTTCGCTAAAACATGCTTACGTCATGACCTTGCTGTGAACTTGACCTTTGACGGATTGTAGCAAAAACCTTTTCAAAAAATTTTACTTTTCCAAGGATGATATATACCAAGTTAGAGCTTCATAGCACAAAAACTTTTCAAGTTATCGCGTTTACAAGGAATTCTTAGAGTGAATACATAGCTCGTGACCTTGACCTTTGACCTTGAAAGTGAACGTGTCAAAATCGTTCCCCCGAGGTATGAGTAATAAGGTATGAATAAGAGTTCTGGAAAGCTTAGTGGAAAAAAGTTATAGCTAGTAGTACGAGTGCGGCGGCGGCGGCGGCGGCAAAGGAAACTTCACAAAAACTGATAGCAGCCCCGTCCTTAGACGGGGCTGCTAATGAGTCTGAGTCTGAGCTTTATTTGGACAACATGGAAATAACATTGTTTCCACATAACACCAACCTGCTAGGATTATCTCCCCCTTTGTCTCGCCCGTCAAGGTCAGCTCCTCTGTGTATGAAGGGTCAAGGTAGTTCCTCAGATCTGGCACTGATATAGTAAAATGTTGAGATATTGGAACAAACATTTCAGTTGCTTGAAGGATACTTAGCCATTTTGAGTGCAGTCTAAGTAAACCTAGCCTCAATATTATCCGTTTCACTCCTATACCGAATCTAGAAAGGCCTAAAAGAGGGTCGCTTCAGCCCATGTATCAAATTTACCAATCAGAACTCATCTTACCAAGCCACAATCGTCTGCCTTTGCACATATAACTATGTCATAGGTCGCAGAAAGGTCGGCTGAAGCGACCCTCTACTAGGCCTTTCTAGACTCAGTATTGAAGTGAAATGGATAATATTGAGGCTAGGTTTACTTAAAGACTGTTCTGAGTAGTCAATGGCCTCAGGCTACGCCAAAAAAAATACTGCGTACGGAGCTGATTAAATATGTTTTATTGTCTTCGATGGTTTACACATCTTTTGTTAGAGCATTATGTGATTCTGATTTTAAAATTTTTGAATAAACAAAAAAAACTTTCATTTGTCTTCATTATTACAACATTTTCATTATCTTTAAATGAAATGAAATGCCCATTTCAAATAGGGGATCTTATATTCAACATTCTCAGTTCTCATAACCCATATATTACACAGATACTTTTGTATTGGCAAGGAAATACAATATTTGAGGAAGATTTCCGGAAAGGATATAAAATCATGCTTGAAGTTTTCAACTCACATTTTTCAAAAGCTTTAGGGATCTTCTTTCTTGGGGCTGTTGCTGCAAAGATCTTGCTTTGTAGGTTTGCAAGGTTTTCAATGCACTGAAATAAAACATTTCAATTTCATCAAATACATATACCCGGTACCATGCAAGTCCCATTACCTCAAAGCTCCATAAGATATTAAATTTTCAACTGGCAAATTAAAAATAATAGCAAAAATAAAAGAAAATGTACACAACTATCATTTTATAGGTTATTCTTCAAAATCAGTTAATAACTCAATTTAAGAAATGAAATGGCCTAGCAAGAAAATATATATATGTATATCAAATGAAGCTCAAACTCAAAATAAGCAGCAGTGAAATAGGTTGTTTGAGAAATTTCAGCTATGATGAATTTGATATCGGTAGTTCACAAAGTCCTTGACCATCTTAGAGAAAATACAATTCTGTTAGGATGCACAAAATTTATACTGTTTCCCAAATATGCTAGACTTTGAAAAACTCCTCCCAGGAACTTTATAAATAGCTGAAGATATCCGAAAGGGTATCAAAATAGGTAAAGCTAACTTTTCATGTTGCCAATGTCGTGAATGACCAACTTAACAAGCTGAAATTTACAAGAAAGTAATTAAAATGTATTGCAACAAGTAAACTTTGCTGAAATTGACCTCAGAATTGTCATGGACAACGTGATGACATAGGCAATGGGATGATGGCAATGTGATGACATAGACAATGGGAAGATGACAATGTTATGATATAAGAATTTGATGCTGCCAATGTGATGACATCTATAGACAATGGTATGAAGACAATGTGATAACAGACAATTGGATGATGACAGACGATAGGCAGTCTAAGTAAACCTAGCCTCAATATTATCAATTTCACTCCTATACTGAGTCTACAAAGGCCTAGTAGAGGGTCGCGTCAGCCAAAGGGTCGTGTCAGCCAAAGTATCGAATTGACGAATCAGAACTCATGTTACCAAACCACAATAGTCTGCCTTCGAATGTACAAGGTTGGAGGGTCATAGGTCGCAGGAAGGTCGGTATACAAGACCCTCTACTACGCCCTTCTAGACTCAGTATAGGAGTGAAACCGATAATATTGAGGCTAGGTTTACTTAGACTGGAAAAAAGATGATGACAATGTGATGACATAGACAATGAAACGATTACAGACGATAGGATGATGCCAATGTGATGAGATTACCAATGAGGGAGACAATATAATAAGTCAATTGACAAAATATGACCCATTGAACTCTCTGTACGATAGCGCTGGGATGAACATTGTCTCCTTCCATACAACAGCCTTTCGCTAAGGTGCCCAATCATTCAGGGCTCAATATTGTGTCTCTACACTATATCACTCCTGCGACTTTTCATTGGGGAATTTATATACTAAATCATAGTGTCTCAAGGTACGAAAGTTACGCTGTACCCTGGGCTCAGAAGCTAGATTCACTTGCTCGGCCCAACTTGGGATATAGCCAATCAAAATATTTTCTCGTTGAAATTTTATCGAGAAGGTGGCGAGAAAATGACTTGATTGGCTATTAGTGTAACGTTCGTACCCTGAGACAGGATGATACTAAATTATTTCATATTTCATCTTGCCATGCACCAAATATCAAACGGCAAATCTTGACATAAGATAACATTACTCTGTGTTTTCTTGATATTAACCAATGAACAAGTACAATCACTTAATTTGATAAGGGTCATTGGACAAACATCCCCTCAACAGAAGAGTTAATCTGTTTAGTCTCTTTCAATATGTTGCTTCTAAACAGGGGTCCTGAGGATATTTGCCCCAAAGTTTACCTGATCAAGAGTCACAAGAATGATACAGTGTGGAGTCTACACTGTAAACAATCAGAACATAGCCCTGGGTAAACTAGATTTAACGGAAGTACTCTTATCAATAAGACAACCATGCACAATTTTACTGAAGTTTAAACCAACTACATCCATTTTTTTCAAACAGGTGATTATTATTGCTGTGACCTAGAAAATTCAGAAGGTAATCAAATTGAACTGGTGTGTCAAGCTAAGGCATGCATCTTGGTAAATAAACTCAGTATATCATTCATTAGGTAGTTGTTACACTTACCGGTATAAGTTCCACATTACCAAAGAGTAACATGTTCAATATATAAATTTTTCAAACAATCTTGTGTTGCATTGACACCAGTTTTTTATCAAAAGTCAGTAAATAGTCTCTTCTCTAAAGAATTCTTCAGTGCAAATACAGTAATACTATAGCAGTAACTTTGAATGAAATTCATCAATAATCTCTTGAGTCACTTTGCTTCAATAGCAACAGTTTGCAACATATAAAGAGATAGAATCTAAAGCTGTAAGCAGTTTCCTTTCTCCTGCTCTGTGCTCTTTTTAAATTTTTTACTTGTAACTAAAAAAATACTTGTAAATTTTAGATAGATCTCATGATCGTTCTATTGTTCGTCATTTGGTATCGTGTGGTTTCAAGTAAAGAATGGGAATGTTTTGGAAAATCTACAAGTATTTCTACTTTTGAAGATACATAGTTTGATTAAAAATGAAAATACTACCTTAGTATACTCCTCACAAGAATTATGCAGGTTA